>OY813002.1:30996248-32196248 GCA_963681545.1 Germaria angustata
ATACCTTAAAAATATTGGTATCAGGTGTTTTCGTAAAGGCAAATTAAAACTTTCAAGTTCGTTTCAATTTTTAAAACTATAAGTGTATTGGAGAAAAAGTGCGAATGTATTAGAATCTGAAAGCATAAACTAAACATAGACCCGACAACTTTGAAAACGTGCATAAAGTTTGTGTGAAAGGGAGAGCCAATCTAGTTGTTTTTATATAGATATCTCTTCACACAAACTTTATGCACGTTATACAAAGTTTAAGCAAAATATGATTCGAACCCTTTTTATACGTCGAAGTTGAGTATTCTGTGTTTGAAAGGCAAAACTTGATCGTATCACCCAAAGTTTTTGAGGATACAGCATGACAAAACAAAAAATGCCGTTACTGGTCATATAGCGCCGTTACTTATGGGTGCAAAGAATAGCAACAATGGTCAACTCTTTTACAATATGGCATCACTACGCCAGGTGATTAATATTTGCTATGCTTTACAGTTCATTTAGCTGTCAAAATTGTTTGGTTGCTGTGCATTTGCAATCCAGATTTTGTTCTTGTAAATTTTCTTGTTATATGTGTGAAAGCTTTGTGGCCGCATTCTATGTTGCCTTTTGACAATACCATGCGTTTTTCATAGAAAAACACCCCTTTTGTAAAACCTTTATCCCTAGTGCTGCCACCTCGTTAGGGGCTTTCACCATGCTAACATCCTTGCCACCAAGCCGTACAAGAAGAGCTTGGCATCATTATTGCAAAAATGACGAGTAAAAGGAGTGTTGATAATATTATTCGTAATAGCATCGTATGTTATATAAATATGACCTAACATATTCCGGAGAGAGTCCCTATGTAAATTATCAGTTTCATACAGAAATATTTACTTTTGCATATTGAACTTTTAATTGTTAGCTTAGGTTTGGTTAGGTTGATTGGAGGGGTGTGATAGCCCATGTCATACGACATACTGGGTGGATTCAACTTAAATGTACTCTCTTTCTCAAAATAGAGGCGTCAAACTACATATAAAAAAAATCGTTCGGAACGTTCAGAACGAATGGGTGAATTCACATTTAGTGTGCTAGTACAGCTATAAAGGCCGTGTCAGATAAAACTTAGTAGCGTTGCGTGACGTTTTTAACTTTGACAGCAGAGCGTAACGCAAAAGGCGTATGACACAATGAAAACTTTGGCACAACGCGCGCATTGTGTGTTTACCAAAAAGGTGGTTATGAATTTTGCTAATTATTATTTGCTTTTGTGTGTTTATTTTGTTATCACCTATTGTAGTTTACTGAAAATACACCACTATACCATATAAAGCTTTTTATTCTCATCAATTCATTTGTTTTTTGGATTTTCAAACACATATTCATATAAAAAGGTAAAATCTTATTAATAATAGGCTGACACTAATTTTTTACAATAAAATAATCTTATGCTATATACTTACATATAGCGTGCAAATAGGTACTATTTTATAAATTAGTTAAAAAAACAAGCTCATATTCTTCAACAGAAAATAAATTTAAAAATAAAAAAATAAGTGTTTTTCATATCACATCACATTTTCATATCATATTCTAACATATGTACATACATACATAACTTTGATTGTCAAAGGCCCCTTTCAGATTAGGCAACTTTACTTGCGCAAGTCTTGTGTTTGTTGGTGTGAGAGGAAAGTTCGGGTTGAAGGGGAAAGAATTGCCGAGATTTGAGTACAGACTTGCTTGTACTTGGCAATTCTGTTTCTGCTGTCATTCTTTTGTTGGGTTATTTATTTGTTTTTGACATTGTCTTTTATTTCTTCTTGGGTGTGTTGTCTAATTTTGTGAAAATTTTATATTTGTTAATAAGGCCCTTGTGAATAAAAAGCTAAAAAATTATGAGAAAATGGAAGCGAAATGAAACGGAACAATTAATCAATTTAGTTGAACAAATTGAATGCATTTTTAATGTTCGTTCATTTTCATATTTATATTATATTATATTATTTTTTATTTATATTATTATATTTATATATTATTTTTTTCTTCAACTTCCATTGTATACACCAAATTTCAAATCACTTTTACAATTACAATGAATACAGAAATGAAACAAAACGTCAACAAATTAAGAAAATTCGAGCATAAGAAAACTAAACTTGCTCAACCAAGTTGCTGAATGTGAACATAAAAGCAAGTTCAAAAGAAAATAAGTGAAAATGAAAATTATACTTGCGCAATTAAAGTTGCCCAATCTGAAAGGGGCCAAAGCACGCAAAAAGTTGAGAGTTGCCGAACTTTTTGTGTCACGCTGCGTTAAAAATGTTTTATGTGGCATGTTTCGTATATATATGTATGTACATTTCATCCATAAACTACCTAGACCCGACAACTTTGAAAACGTGCATAAAGTTTGTGTAAAAGAGATAGCAAAGCTATTTGTTTTTATATAGATATCTCTTCACACAAACTTTATGCACGTTATACAAAGTTTATGCAAAATATGATTCGGACCCTTTTTATACGTCAAAGTTGGGTATTCTGTGTATATTCTGTGATTTCATCTTAAATGTCAAAGCGAAGCTGTAACGCAACGCAAAGCAAAAGTTGTATCTGACATGGCCTTAAATGTTAGGAAAATGCGTATATTAATATATATTAACATAGTGTGTTCCCATAAATTGATAACATCTGCAAATAAACGTTTTTGAGCATGCTGCATGTAATAAAGCGCTCAATAGTCATCATTTGCTAAAACATATGGCAACCGCCTAAACAAATGAAACGCGAATTTTTTTAGCTTGGCTTGGTACAAATTTTGTATGCAGGTACAGTCAGAAGAATACTTCCAAAGTGAGTTGTTTTGCCGGTGTGTTATTTCGGAGTACCATTTTGCAAAATACTTATTTTAAATAATAAAATCCTTTACATTTTGAAAAAAATTTACGGATTCTCAAGGTAGGAAAAAATATTAAAAGGGTTCTATTTTAAGTACAGGCGTACATACATATGTATATCGTTGTTTTGGTTAAAGTTGTGGTTGGACATTATTGTTTAATTGCAAAAAAGTGCAAATACATATGTATGAATTTTCAAAAAAGATTGTATTTAACTCTACTTGGATATTAAAAGTTTAATTGAGTAGGGAATCCTTAGGTAAATGCATTTTGACATCAATTAAATTAGAAATGTGTTTGGGTCATTTACATTATAATACTTTAGCCAGCCATATTGATTTTTAACCGGTTTATTTCATTACAATGCTGTATGTCGTATGTAAAAATATCTTTATTTTGACATTCACGAAGAAAAAATTAATATTTCTTTATATATACTTAAATAAAAATATCAATCATTGCCATGAATAGCGTTTATTTGGAAGTATTTTAATTACATATTTCTTTAAATATCAATTTTTTTTGGCGCCATTTTTTAAATAGTTGGTGCTGTTGTGTAAAGTAAAAGGTGCATAAAATAGACTTGCTACTTTTGTGGTTTTCTGCCGACTATTTAGTCGGCTTTATTTAGTTCTTGCATATTGAAATGAACAGAAAGAAATTTAGGCAGGTCGATTATATAATAAATAACCAAATGAAATATTCGTCTTGTGCACGGACAGATTTGTTCTTTAGAAAATTAATATGTGCTGTAATAAGTAAAAATGCGCACGGATAATCGTAAATCAGCTGTTTGAATTTTGTACCAGAGCGCGTATTAAATATAAAAGTGATTAATTCTGGCAAAAGACGACTTCAATCAAACAGATTACAATACCGAAACAACTATGATTAGTTTAAAACTCTATATAATCCATTTCTTTATTATTTTTTTCATTATATTTTACTATCAGGAGAGATTGAAATACCTTTTTAAATAAAAAACATTGAAAAATAATGCCGACGATTGCGTCTTTTCTATGAGTATATTATATGTTGCAAAAATATTTCCCTTATTATGATTGTCGCGACGACGTCACACTAAGACAGCAGTTCTGAAGTCGTTGTTGGCAATAATTAACTAATATTGACGGCCAATTGTAATTTTATAAGCAATAGTAGTAGTAATATCCTATCAATAATATTCAATAGTTCTCGATAACGATCTCACAATTGCCAATATGTTGATGTCGATTGGTGAGACGTCGACGTCGACATTCATAATAAGGGCAATTAATTCATCCATTCTGTGATCGATTAGTATAAATGGTTGCTCTTAGTTCCATTAGATATTCAACTCTCTTATTGAGTTCAGCAACAGTCTCCCTTTTTTTCTTACACGCGTAAAGTCCTATAATGCAATTTTAAATAAAATTTATATTAGATGATGTATCTATGTATTAAAAAATATGTATATACATACATACATAAACATATCAGTAGGTAAACAATATGTTTAAAAACTAATTATTTGGCTACTTCCTCTTATAACAATCGTTGAACAGAAATCTTAGCACGTTTTTTTGTCTTTCCTTCAAAACAAAATTTATCCATTTTGTTTTGATTGTTGTTCTAGAAAACGAGGAGATTGCTTACTCCCCGTCTACATTGGCAATTTTGTTGCATGCAATTCTGCTGCAGAATTGCTTTAGTGTCCACATTAGAAAAAATCTAGTATTGCAATTCTTGTATAAAACGTATGTAAAACATCAAATACAACAACACCAAACATCAAGTTGAATAGTGAGGATAGCAAAGCAAAACAGAATTGCAGAGAACATGAAACTCTGTACCCCTCCCCTAGCTTCTTCTTACCCCTCTCCTAAAACAACCAAGAATTGGTGCAACTAAATTGCAAGTGTGGACAGTGAGTTATACATGCAAATCAATTTGGCGCGAAGTTCTATGTTGCAAACAAAAAATATTTTGATTTTGCAAATGTTTTGAAACTACAAATATACACGTTTTATAACAGTCCAGATAATTTTCAGTTTGTTTACTATATGCATACATACATACATATGTATGTGAGAATGTAAGTACATAGTTTTAGTTTATTTACAGAAAAGTAACGAGTAAATTAAGAATCGTTGCTTTTTGTTCCTTAATAGCTTTCTTTTTTTAACATAAAAACTCTTCGTTCTTTCTTTTGATTAAAATTAAGTATGGAATGAGGATGAATGCATTACGCACAACAATCACAAGTCTTCTCCTTTTGTACAGCAAAACGTTCATACAAAACGTTCAAAGAAATATTAATCTACAGTGGATACTGCAAATGTTTGATTTTCTTCACATTACTACCTACTTTCTGGATATAAAATGCATTAAAGAAGCCTAACCACACAAAGAATTTGCTTTGTCAGAAGAGTTTGATAGTTTTAAATACATAATATTCAGTTAATGGAAACAAAATTTCCAGTATTAAGCAAAGTAGCATCTGCTGTTTTAATACAATACACACGCACACACATAAAAACACAAAAGCACACAGACACACATTTTCTGCAAGGGTTCTTTTTAAAAGTCGTTATAATAGTTTTATATTGAGCACACATGCATTTCTAGAATGAACCATTATTTTTGTTTGCTTTGTATTTGTCGGCCAGTATGTGTTTTTTAGAAGTCTACAATTTGTGAAGATTTACATCGCGTTGTTCTGTAGTATGCTTTTTCTACTACCACCATTTTTCTTAATTTAAACGTACAATGGTTGGTGTTATACCAACAGGCTGTGTGTATATCCATATAAAATATTATACTTCTATAGATGTACTTTGCTTAACAAGCCTCACACCTAAACGTTGAAAATTTACTCTACAGTACAGTTGAAGTTAAGGATCTCAGGGAAGCAGTTCTGCTAAAAACATTTCGCTTAGCAAACAAAAACTTTATTGAGGGAATTTCCGCATTGTTATATACATACATATATTAAAAAAAGTGTTTTTGTGCAGTGAGTATTTTAACAAATTAAAAACAATAAATTGGAACAAAATAGCGGGAATTTAAAAATATGAAGAAATTTCAAGTACAAAATAAATTTGTGGAAATACTCAACATAACTAAAGAAAATAGAATTTTTATTAGCAATTAAATTGAAAAAATTTTTAAGATGTATTTATTATTACGTTAGTATTAAAAACATTCAATAATTTTAAATGTCAAGAGAAATAACCCGCCGTAAAAATTATAAAATAGAACATTCATATGTATGTATGTATTTCATAAATTCTGGTATTATTCCTTTCTTTGTTCTAGCCTTTAAAAAAGCTTAATTAGCTGTTCCGTACTACTTTTATTAAACTTTACATAACATAAACAAAATGACAGATAAACCAAAGCGTCCTCTCTCAGCCTATATGATCTGGCTTAACTCTGCCCGCGAAGGTATAAAACGTGAAAACCCCGGGATTAAAGTCACAGAAATCGCGAAAAAAGGCGGAGAAATTTGGCGTGGCATGAAAGATAAATCCGTAAGTATAATTAAAAACATGATCATTGACAGAGGTATTAACTAAAATCATTTAATATTTCTTGATGTATAAGGAGTGGGAAGCTAAAGCCGCAAAAGCTAAAGAGGATTACGAAGACGCCGTGAAGGAATTCGAAGCCAATGGCGGCAGCACGGCGAATGGTGGTGGAAAAAAGCGAGGAAAAGCTGGCAAAAAGACGGCGAAAAAAACAAAAAAAGCTGATTCCGAGGAAGAGGAAGATGAAAGCGAGTAAATTATAAGTAAACAAATAAAAACAAATCACAAGCAGCACGCGCAAGTCGGCAAACTTAGAAATTAATACAATCTATAAACTCGAAACTTTTGTTGCTATTGTTTTCTTATTTGTATGTTGTACATTTACTGCCAAACCACCCACCAAAATTGTAAAACTAACAACACCAATAAACATACGAATAGACGCCGGAATACAACAATAATAACAACAAAAACTATTAGTTATGCCTAATTTTTTTTTTAAAGATATTCTTAAACATCACCTCTGACCAACATTAAAACATTGTATGTATTTACAAGTTTAGTATTTGGTATAAAATTTAATTATTACATTAATACATATTTATTCTTATGCTAATATTATTTACCTAGTTTGCGGAAAAGAACATTGTTAATATAAATAATGGGCATGGAGAAATCAAAAACTATGTCGCACAGTTTATTTTGGATTAAACAAAATACTTTCTATTGAAAAGCATTAAACTCAAGTATCCATTTTTTCTTTTCTTAAACACATTTGAAAATGATTAGTACGAGGGCGGGTCAATAGGCCCGTGACTTTGAAATTTCTGTCTGAACTGAATGGACAACATTGCTCCTGGACGAGTTACAGCAATTAGTATGCGTTTGATTTGACGAGGAAGTGAGTCCCGTGTGTGTGCTCATTTTTTTTTTTTTTATAAAAAAATAAAACCAAGGCTATACTTAATAAAACCATCTCTGCATATGAAGGATGGTCCAAGGATGAAGTCACTCCAAAAATAAATACCTACTTGACAAATCGTATGTTTTGGAAGATATAAAGAGAGTTGTAGAAACGTTGGACAAAGTGTATAGAGCTCGAAGGGGGCTGTTGAAAAATAACGTTTTTATATTGAAAGTTGTTTCATTCAAAAAGTCATGAACTTGTTGAACCTCCCTCGTATTACATTTCAAAGAATTCCAGGCATTACAAAACACAAATGTAGAGTCGAGTGAAATGCTCTTGTGCAGCTGCATGTTTTTTATAAGCTTGAATATAAATAATAGTATATTTAATGAAATTTTTGTATAGAAAAGAATAAAAGTTGTGTAAAAGTCTTGTTAAAACGATATGCATTTCTAATTCTTAAGATTAAAAAAATGATACATAGTGTTATTATTCAAATACATAATCTTATAAGAGCAATTAAGTTTCTTGTTTAACATGCAGAACATTTCATATGTTTTGTATCATCCAATCGCATATTTTGAAATTTATGCCCCTATTGCGGTTCACCACTTTTGTGTCAGTTTGGTCGTCTTAGGTGATTTCGCATTGCCGTTCTCAACTAAACTGCCAGTTGACTATTCAGTTGTGTATCTGTTTTTTCGTGGTATTGCCGTTCTCAACTTTGTAAAAGTTTGGTCGTAAAAAACGTTGAATACACACAACTGCTTAATTGTAGTTGTGTCATTATCAGTTAGAGTGAAATTTTTTTAAAAGCGGTGAAAATTTAAATCAAAATGGAGAGATCGTAAGTATCAATTTTTGTAATAATTTTTTAAAAATTTTTAAACACTTTTATTAGTTTGAAAATGACAACGAAAGTCCAATTTGAGCGGCTTGTTCAGATTATGGACAGGAATCCGGAAATTGCTCACGGAAAACCAAATTTTGGTGCAACGGAAAATACGTGCAAGGAGTTATGGGAAGAGTTTGCTGTAGAATTAAATAGTTTGGGACCACCGACAAGAACATCTCAAGAATGGCGACGTGTAAGTGTGTCAGTAAAATAATATTGAACAATTACAATATTCTTAATATAATTATAATCTTTCACAGGTTTGGATCCACTATAAAGCAAGCATTAAGAAAAAACTTGCAAACAATAAAAGAAACACTCAGGCGACAGGTTGAGGCCCATCACAAGAAATCCCATTAAATAGCCTTGAGGATACTGTTTCACAACTCTTGTCTTTGCAAGAGGAAGCGGCACCATTAAATAGCCTTGATGATACTGTTCCACAACTCTTGTCTTTGCAAGAGCAAGCGGCACCATCTGGCCAAGTTTTTGGCGTTGCAGCATCCACTGCAAACATTAAAAAAAATAGAAAAAAAATTTGCATTGTTGGAACGACAAGCAAATGAGGCTACTGATCTCCACAATCTTAAGGTGGAGTGCGATAAATTAAAAATAGAAAAACTTAAGAATAAATTTAAAAATTAATAATATTTTATTGTTTGCCGTTGTAGATAAATTTCATCTTATTTTTTTATATATTAAAATTCACAAGTGGTATTATTTTTTTAAGAATTACAAGTTTTTAAATATATGTACAGAATTCTTTTTTTTAACCTTTTAAGACTCAATTAACAAATTGTTTCACAATACATAAATAAAATATTTTACACTTTTTATTCCCACAACACTTTCAGTTTAATTTTCTTCAAATTTCACTTGTCAAACGTGATATTAAAGTTGGCAATTCGATATTTTAGGTTGGCAATTTTATGACACACTCAACTAAAAACAGTTGTGTATCGCAATAACTAAAATGAGTTTGGTTGTGCATAAGTTGGGTTGACTCTCACACGACCAAACTGAGTTGAGTGGTGGACCGCAATAGGGGCATTAAATTAATTTTATTATTTGAGGTCAAATGCGAGTAGTTATTTAAAGGAATTTTCATGTTTTTAAATGAATTTAAGAATGAGATTTTAAGTTTTCTCTCCCTTTAAAAAATGCACAAAATTTATAGTTTTTTCATTTCATGCAACCTGGCTCGACTTGTCAATCTGTTTCCACAAATGTCTTAGTTTTTAATTCATTTAATATTTACATTCTATTATAAATTGATTTGCTTTATTTAAGTTTTTATACGTTTAAAATTCACGTAAAAAAAGTCGTTTAGTCATTGAAAATTAAATGTAATAAAATATTAATAATAAATTTAAAAAGGAGCGAGAAATAAATTTATAAATTGACGAAAACTACAATCGTTTCACTTTAAATCATATAAAGGGCCAGTTCGTAAATGCAATATTGCGTTTGAGCAGTAGAAAACGAAGCAATTTTCGAATAAAATTGCATTTTTCAAATTAGCATTGTATTTGAAAGTTTTTATATAAATATACTAGCTTAAATACTTTTCAAACATGCTGTTTGAAGTCTACTGACGTGATGCTTAGCCCCAATGAAAAGTCAGGCATATAAACATTTTCTAATCCAATCAGTTGGGAGAATGTCTCAAATAAAATCGATATTTTATTTTAATATATGTAACATACTTTTAAAACGACTTTAAAATCTTAAAATAGCTTCTACCATCACCTTACTGACCATTCAGAGCATTCGTAATTGAGCATTCTTAATAACGTAAGTCGGTTTTTAACCAAGGAAAGCCATGTTAAGAGTTTTAAATTACAGTCATATCGGCAAATAATTTCAAAAGCGTTTGAACAATTTTATTCAATAGGCCATTATCGTCCATTTTGAAGATTTAAATTCTTTAGCTAATGGAACTGTTCCTCGAAAGAGGTTTTTTTAAATGTAACGAAATACATACCTTTATCGAAGGGTTTAGCTTAAAACTAAGCATATTTGTATATTGTTTGAAATTTTTTGTTTTTTAGCATTCGAAGCTCGGCGATGTAAATATTCCATTTTACTCTAATACGATTTGATTTATATGGCATTTCAAAGGCATATTTAACATCCAATTCGAATTTGTTTTCGTTTTATATATCATTCGCTGATTGTTTATTTTATGAAAACTTACAGTTTATCAGAGTATAATTCTCAATAATACTCATTACTTTTCATTACATACATATTTATTTTCTCTTAAACAGTAAAAAGTTATTACATTCTGCAAATATTCGACATATTTGCTAAACTTTAAATAAGAAAAATATAGAAAACATTGTTTTAGAACTTTATTCAAAATTCTGTCTTATAATTACACAATATTTTTTCATTCGGGTATTTTTTATAGTTTAGACTTACGAAAGTAAATCTTTAATTATAACTACTTTTTTCAACATTCGTATTTTTAAAACAAGGCGAATTAATTTTACAAGGCGCCTGCATTATTTCAACAACTACAACAGCAAAAATAACCGTGGTATGTAAATCAACACTTGACAGGTTGCGTCCTTGATGTGACTGTGTTGGTGTTGACATACGTAATACACTATGGCAAAAAAAAAATATATTTTCTGACATCAATCGTACACCAAGTTTGCTTTGGTGTTGTAGTTTTTGTCATAGTCCGACCAACTTTTAAAGTTGATTCACATTGTTTCAAAGCTTAATAACTAAAACAGACTTTGATTAACAATAAAAATAATACCTCTTTTAACGAAATTACGTTTAATATTGTGCTTTAAACAAGACGACAAAAAAAAAAAACAATTTATAGCCATCAGAAGAAAACGCACACTTTAAATAAGAATATTGTATATATTTTTCACAAAAGTTATTTCAAATATTTTTACAGATTTTCGAAATTTATTATGAAATTTCTAAATCTTTTATTTTAAGATAATAGCTTTCAACTTGTAAATAGGGAAGAATGGTGTATTATTATATTTTGGCCGTCAGGTGTAAATGTAAATCTATTTTTAATATAAACAGCTATAGAAAATATAGTTCTTTAATTTAATTGTGGCTTTTATATTATTTAAATGAGATGAACGCTCAATTTTTTGCAGCTACAGGCTATTAGAAATAAATGTGGTTTGATTAACATAGACTACATTATTTATAAAAATTATGAAGTTTTATATAAAATTCTGTTCATTTTGAAATAAATATTATTTATTTTTGTTCCTCTTAAGCTGTTTTACAATGTAAAATTACTTATTAAATAAGAAAAAAATTTAACAAAGCTCACTAACAAGGTATATGCAACGGCGAATTCGTAGAAAATTTCGATGTCAAACTCCACATAAGAAAATACACAAGCATTTTTTCATGTATGGAGTTTGATATTTATTTCCTTCGACAGACTGTTTATCAATTGGCCTTGAAGTGAAAAATGCGAAATTAGAATTTTAGAACTAGGTAATTTTATAAAAATGTATTAGTATACATTTCTGTGCTGACGAGCGTGTGTTTTTTTTTCCATGAATTTATCATTTAACTAGACCAGGCACCTTTCTTAAACTGACCATAGGTAACAAAATGTATCTTATTGGTAAGCAGCTGTCTTTACTAGCACGTTGCTTCACTTTATAGTTTACCCAAACTTCAATATGTATATGTTTGTAGTTATATCTGTCGTTTATGTTATTTATTCTTATGTATAGAATTGTTTAATTACGATTTAACCATATAATTGCCTTTAATACAAAATAAGCCAATCCTAGGCAGTAGACTATTTTCTCACGTTGTAAACGCTGTTCGTTTCCAATTTCTATGTTCAATACTCGACGATTCAATTTGGCCAATTGACGCCTCAAATAAAGAATCTCTTCGTGGGGCGTTAAATCGGCGATTGGTGTTCCCTCACGATGACTTACCATGGAAGTGTCATTTGGATTGTATATCATGGTCTGTGAACGTTTGCTTTCCCCGCCTGTTGTCAACTGTAAAAGCGATAAGAGAAATTAGTATTTATTGCTTTCAATATGAGAAAATTTATGTTTTTCTTCTTTAATATATGTATGTACGTATGTGTGTACCTCAAAGTTTTTGAGCACCATTTTTTATTCTGCTTATGTAAATTGAAAGGTCTCTATGCAATAAACACGCACGATAATGTATATTATTTGTATATAAATATAAAGATGATATTGTTTAATAAATACCAAATAAAAATGTTTCAACTGTTTTTCTCTGGTATAATATCAAAAATTTAATTTGACATATTGGAAGGAAAAAAATTAAAATGTCAAGTTCCTACAACCAAAAGCTGGTATCATATAAAGCCTTTGCAATTTTTTTAAGGAATAAAGTAATCAGAAAGCATTTTAGTAGTCAAGTCATTTGTCGGCTTCTAAGAGAAAAATGTTATTTAATGCTAATTGGAGAACTACCTTCATGGCATGGAGTTCCCATACGGTATAGGTTTTCGTTTTTTCAAGCTTTTGTTGATTTTCTCAAATGTCTAGGTGATATTATATATAGTACATTTATTTTTAATGGTCACATTAATTGTATCGCTAAAAAAAGCGAATTTTGAAACTTATCTCCGACTATAATATAATGTAAACATGATGAGAAGCTCTGTTGTCCCTGCTAAAAATGATAAGGCAGACCATAGAAAATTGATACATTAGCCTTAAAAATTATACTCGTAATGCAATTAAAAATTTGTGGTTGTCGAACAGCAACCCAGCTTAGGTTCAATTCCTGTTTATATTCGAGCTGGTAATTTCCTATATGGAAGTGATTCAGTTATAATAACCAATCATTAGTTAAGAGGAACATGGAAGCTTAATGTAAAATTACTTTTATTTTGCTTCTCTAAATTTCTAAATGATTTATTAAATTAAAATTCTTAACAATATCTTTCCGAAGTTTGTAATACTCCTATACAACATTAACCAGATAATGTTATTGTTTTTACACGTAATATGAATAAAATTCTTATATATCTTACTTGTGAGTCGGATCCTACCGAATTGGCTTCATTTGTATGAAATCCCACTACGGCGTGTGTGACCCCATTCGCCCTTACGTATGGAGGTGGGCGTTCAACATATTCATCATCGAAATCGTCGTAGTCCAAATCATTGCCATTTCGCATTTTAATGGGTGAACTTTCATCGGAAGCCGTGGGAAAGTGATGATCGTTTAAGGTTATGGTTCTAGGAGGTGTCTGTACTCTTACAAAACCCGAGGGATTTTTGGGTAATATGGAATTTTCCAACTGTATTTCACGAGGTGCTGATCGTGTTTCGAGATGTTGATTGTGTCCCAGGACAACTATGCGGTCAGGAACATTCATATCAATTTTATCTTGGTAATTCCATGAATTTATCATGCCATTTTGGTTAGATAACAAGAGATCCTCATCCGAAAATTCCCCGGTTGCCTTAATACGTTTGGGTACACGCATTTTGTCATTTATTTCATGGGCAAACTTTGCCTCATTATAAATATCTTCATCTAGACCATTAAACATGCGAGTAGGCGATTGGGGTGTAACCATTTTATTTAATATTCTATTAGGAAGTTTTCTTTGGTTAAACTAGAACTTATTTGTCTCTTAATTATATGTTCCCTTTTCTATTTTTAATAGACTTTCTTTATTTATATCCAAAACACACGGGAATTTGTTGTACATTTTCAATCCCCAAATACACCATAAAGAAGTTTGTTTGCCAAAAAATAAAAAATTTTAGAAGAAAAAGAAAGAAACGAGGGAATTTGTAAAATTTTTTATTGCACAACAAAATTTAGCTGTCATAATTATTGATATTCTACTGGCACTTTTTCTTTGTTTCTTTGTAAAGAATTTTACTTACATTTTTAATGACAAATTGTATATTTTTTTTCTTATTTTTACGAAGTATAGACTTTAAATTACTTTTGTCTCTTCTCTTACAGCTTTGCAGCTGTCATTATTGCAGACAAAAATTCTGCTTGTTTGCAGAAAATACATGGTTGTAAAAACCTGTCCTAAGGGGAAATTTATTCACATCAGTGTACCAAGATGCAGTATATGGTCCATACACGTCAAGTTTTCTTGCCAAGTTTTAATTTTTATAATTTTTCTCCAAGCTGAATTAAAACTTTCGCAGCTGAAATTTCCGAGTAATAAAAACGTGTATGGATGATTTTATGGTTAAGATTCATATTAACAGCAAGAAATTTCTTTGTTCGAGCAGTTCGACGCAAGCATGGTGATAAAACTGAAAATTTTTCTTTTATCGATAGAAAAACTCCTCTAAATACATAGATAGCTTATATATGTTTATATTTTATGATTGATCACCATGTAATTACTTTATCATAGTATGTATATTGTTCTTATATGACTATTAATATCTGATAACGTCTTGATCAGTTCTATTTTCAAATTCAAGTGATGAATTTTCAATTAGTGTAAAAACGGCATACCAGCACAAATACCCCATTAATTCTATAATATTTCTGCACAAATAATACCTTATTATACAACTCTCACATTTGATTATAGTTATCGGCTTGGCTTGTTTGTCGGGCGACACAGAATTAGTTTTTTGTATAAAAAGGAAAAAATTGTGTGAAAAGTGCAAAAATTTAGTTAAAGGGAGTTGCATGTAAACTTATAAAGATAATTTAACTCAAAATTAATTCAGGTAAGATTCGAACTTGTGAATTATTAGCCAATTTTTAGCATTTGGCAAAAGAATAGTTGCTGCTAGGGTACAGTCGAGACGCTTAAGGCGGGAAAATACAAACAAAAAATTTCCATGGTCCCAAATAAACCTCAAATATAAATAGACCTAAGCATTACAAATATTGGTATCTATTAATAAATTGTATAAAAAAGGGATTGAAGTAAATGGAGATTTAAGAGTGCTGTATAATTTTCAGATTATATAAAAAGACCAGCTAATAATGGATAACTCTCGACTTACAAGAGGTCGGTTTAAAAAAGATGAAATAGTTTCCAATAAGATAACTACAAGGACGGCTGCGT
This sequence comes from Germaria angustata, assembly GCA_963681545.1. Lineage (NCBI taxonomy): Eukaryota > Metazoa > Arthropoda > Insecta > Diptera > Tachinidae > Germaria > Germaria angustata. The sequence goes on from OY813002.1 coordinate 31,011,484, forward strand.
CTAGCGCTACCGGTGGCAGACGAAATACATCAAAAACTGATTCGACAGCTTCCAGAAGAAAATCACCACCAGGACGCACAAGGTCGTCACCATCCAGACGCGCGTCTCCATCACGAACTCGTGTTTCACCGGCAAAGAAACGTGTGTCACCCGTGCGTAGGTCTTCTAGACCACGTTCGACAATACCCACTCTACAACCAGTAGCCGTTGCTGCTGCACCATTATTATCCCCAACAAAGGAGGAGGTTGAGGTAAATATTCATGTATATGGTATCAAGAACAACATTTTTGTATAAATACATATCATATGTACGTACATACCTACATTTGTACATATGTATGTATGTATAAATTTTTGTCTATAAACTATAATACAACCTGATTAAAAACTAGTTTCTTGTTTCTTATCGCAATTGTAAATCGTTGTTGGGCTTAGTATAAAATCAGTACATACTAATAAAGAAATTTACAGGTAGTAATTGAGCAAAAGTGTGTACTGACAGTATCGCCAAATTTCGCTAAAGTCTTATCTATTTCAGATAATGAAATGTTTGATTGCTCTCAGTAATTGAGTATAAATAATATAACCAAATTTTTATACAATAAATCTTAGTGTTAGTATCTTTTCGATTTCGTTTCTGCTCTATCCAATTTTCCATTCTATATCAGAAATCACAAAAAAGAAAAGATCTCATGTGAGCGAAATTTGCCATTTCAGTCGCAAACAGAAATAGCTTAGAGATTAAATTTATCGAATTTGACCGTTCATTATTCACCATAAGAAAATCATCCTTCATTTTCATAAAACAACAAAAAGCCACGTTGTTTTTATTATGCATTTGCTGCCGAATCGTTAAATGTAGATTAGAAATTCGTAATTTTAGTTAAGATAAAATTCATGGTATTGTACCATATAATTGTATGTTAAGTGAATAATGTATGGCAGCAAAACAAAGTTCATCCGCTATATGCATACAAATAAAATGATACTCTTTTATTATGTGAATATTCTATATGGCCCATATTAAACATATCTTTGGCCACCGTCTGCTTCACTGTTTCAGTTAAGAACATTTTATTTACTGTTGTAGTGCAGTACTGCATTTAAAAACGTACCCTATATTTTCGTAATTTACTTTTATAGTTAGAGAAAATACACCTAAAAATTTTAAACTAACTTTTTTGCTGTACAATTTTCTTTAGATTAAAATCTCTCAAACTAATTTACCAACTACATTAACAACTAATACATCGACCAGAGCACCGGGTAAAATAGCAACAACTTCATCGACACAAAGTTCTTACAGTTCGACAACCCAAAAAACTATAGAAATACGTACAGGTGCATCGGATATAAACAAGTTAAGCGATTATATACGACGTTCCGTTTCGAAAACACTATCTCCGAGAGGTGGCGTCAGCCATGACGTTAGAGAAACACGTGAAGGCACTTTCACCCCCAGTCAACATACTGAAGGAGAAAGCCGCTATAGCCGTTCAGTATCACAGTCAGTATATGATGGTGATGATCGCTACTCAAAGGCAGAGTTTTCTGACTCTGAAGCCTACGACCGTGATGACGTAATAGCCGAAGAAAATGAGGGGTTGGCTTATGAGGAGGATGAACATTATAAAAGTTTTAATGCGAGTGGTACGGTCCAACAAAGATTTTGCCGCAAGTTACCGGTACCCACAGAATTTGGTGGCTGGTTTGGTATTGCCCTGCTAATGATTATAATACCTGGCTTGGTATATTATTTGCAATGGTGTTGCACTTCAAATGTATGTGAATTTAAAATGCCAAATATGAAAGGAATTCTTGATAAAAACTATTGGTTGACGGATGTGTTCAATCGCTCCGCAGTTAGTACATATTTAGTTTTTCATTTTGGCGTTTTTGTGTTATCAGCAGTTCTCTTTGGCCGTGGTGTACGATTGCCTGGATCGCCGGAATATAAATTCAATGCATTTCCTATGACCATTATTTTCTTGCTGGCATTTAGTGTGGCAGAATACTTAAAAATTCCTGTAGCTGATTTCGTCGTTAAAAACTATTTGCGTTTTGGTATTTATGGCCTTTTAAATGCGTACGTGATTGCCCTGTGGGCCTATATTCGATGCGATATGTTGGGCCAAAAAGATAACGCTATCTATAATATATACGCTAAATCTGGCAATAAGTTAGTCGACTATGCTCTTGGCCGTCAGTTGAATCCTAAATGGTTGGGTATCGTTGATTTCAAGCAGGTTTTCTACAAAGCCTCTTTAATATCGACCTTTATGTATGCTATTTGTTTGATATACAAAAACGTACAATTGCCTTTCTTGCCAAAAGAAGGTAAGGAAGGTGTGGAGGCCATAACTTATTTTGTAAACCATTTAAAATATGATTCGACTGCTTTATTATGTGCCACTATGCTTCTGCTGTATGTTTTCGATTCTATTGTGTTTGAACATCACTTGGCAACTTCATTTGAATTGCAAGGAGAAGGATTTGGCTGTTTGTTACTCTTGCGTTATGCTGCTACACCCTATTTACTGTCAGCTGTTGCCAAATATTTTTATGAGCACCGTACACCTTTGAATTGCAAACTGGCAGCATACGTTTCTTTATTTGTGTTGATTTTGGGCTTAGGGTTGAAACGTTTGAGTAATGCTCTCAAATATAAATACCGCATTCAACCAAATCATCGATATTTCACTAACGTAGAAACTATTCATACTTTCCAAGGAAAGCGGTTATTGCTGGGACCTGTTTGGGGTCGTTTACGCCAACCTAACTATTTAGGTGATATTATTTGCATCATTGCTTTAGGTATACCTCTCGCCATGCGTTTTGCTTGGCCACCATTGCTATGTTTAACATTGATCGTAATATTGCTAGTACACCGATGTTTCCGCGTAAATGCTAGAAATACTTCACGCTATCACTCGTCATGGGTACGTTATAGAAGTATAGTTCGTAATTATTTAGTTCCCAATATATTTTAAATATATTTGAAAAAAATTTAACCTGCTTTTTCTTATTTTATCTCCCACCGTTTAATTTTTAATCGTAGCTAATTGGCTTTTTCTTTAGCAGTCCGACAAAAAAATTTTGTAAATACAAAAAATATTTTCAAAATTATAACAAATACATATACATACATATGTATGTATGTGTCGTCCGTCAAATTAGTTTAAATAAGGTTATATTGATCCAATTTGATTTTCTTATATTAATTTTAATTAAATGACAATTATTTTAAAAATAAAAATGATTTTTTTCACACATTTTGTTCTTAAATTTAAAATCTACAATCTTATTCATAATTCTTATTATACATAGGTTTATAAATGGTTGAAAAAATCAGATTTGGCAAAGATCTGTTTTTTTAAATCTGATATAAATCTGTGATTACATTACAAAAATAAATAACTTCATACCGCATAAGATTTCCAGACATACTCAACAATCAGAAACCATTTAGCAATAACCAACCGCATTTTAGGTTTAAGATACTGTAGTTTGTATATATTTTATTAAATTATGTGTTTAACTCATAGTTTTAGTTTAAAATTTATTTTTAAAAGATTAATAAAAATTTGTACTGAAACTAAAGAAAAACTAATAACTACTATTTTATTCATTCCCTGAAGATTAGCCAGACAGTTTCCGTTTACTTGGTTTCAATGTTTGTTGCCTGTACGATATAATTGACCCATTAGGTGCACTCGACTACTATATCATATAGGTGTATGTAGTACATACATACATACTATGTACTTTTATGTACAAATTATTTCGTTGGTACATGTATTAATTTAAGGTGCAACGTGAATACTTATATATGTATCTGTTGCATTAAACGACATTATTAAGGTAAAATTATTGAAAAAATAACAAAATTAGACCATAAATAATAATATATATATATATATATATATATATATATATATATATATATATATATATATATATATATATATATATATATATATATATATATATATATATAATGTGAACTTCCAATATAATGAACTATCCAGTAATGTGAACACCTATTTTTTTATATGGACGCTCTAAATAGTGAACAAAGTTTAATGGTTCTAAATAGTGAACAAATATTTTTGCGATTTTTGTTTGTTTTCTAATTTTGGAAATCCCCCGATTGAATAAAAAACTGTAAACTATTGTACTTGCACACTTTGAGTTTTGTTGTGTTTCGTCACGCATAGAAACCTGTGTATTTACATTCCTGTTTATTTACAAAGATGTCTAAGAATAACAGAAAGTTTTTAACCATTAGTGAGAAATTTATGGTTATTTTTATTTAGGCTCTAGGTCATATATTAAATAAAACTCCTTTGTTTTATTAAATTTTATTTTTTATTCGATATTTCGATTACCAGCTTTTTGATTTTAAAAGATAAAGATTGCTTTACTCAAATTCCTGAAGAAGAGAACCGATGGTAATCGAAATATCGAATAAAAAATAAAATTTAATAAAACAAAGGAGTTTTATTTAATATATGACCTAGAGCCTAAATAAAAATAACCATAAATTACATACCATAAGGTCGAAAAAATTAAGAAATATATATTAGTGAGAAATATGAAATTCTTCAACTTTTGGAAAAAGGATCAAGTATTACAGTGTTAAATATAATGTTGGGAAATATACCATTTGTTCGATGCACAATAAGAATAATAAAATTTATAAGTGTGTTAACAATACGTATTATAGACCAGTGAAACGTAAAACTACGTATTTCAGAGCTTCCAATGATGGATAAATCTCTATACAAGTGGTTTCTTAACATGAGAGGTAAAAACCTTCCCATAAGTGGATTGATGCTGAAAGAAAAAGCGAAACAGCTTCATTCTAATTTTAATAAAAATGAACACGACTTCAATGCCAGCTAAGGGTGGCTCCAAAAATTTTATATAAAACGTAAATTTAAAATTTAAGAAATCGTTAAGTTTGCAATAAATTACATTTTATGTTAAAAATTCCAAGAGTTTCAATATTTTGTAACCTTTTTTAGGCAAAAAACACAATATGACACCACAAATTTTTACAATCGAAAATGTGAACAAATTCGATAATGTGAACTACCTTGGTTTTTATTAGTTCACATTATCGCGAGTTCACTGTATATATATATATATATATATATATATATATATATATATATATATATATATATATATATATATATATATATATATATATATATATATATATATATATATATATATATATATATATATATATATATATATATATATATATATATATATATATATATATATATATATATATATATATATATATATATATATATATATATATATATATATATATATATATATATATGTATATAAATATATATATATATACAGTGCTGTCTGGGTAGAGTGAATCCCCGATGCTTTGATTCAAAAAGATGGAAAGTTGCCATATTTAGATGCAGTGATTATTAGAAGGCAAAACACAATAACAATAGACTGGTACCAGAAACCTAATGCTTCAGGTCGCCTTATTAATTTTTATTCTAACCACCCAAAACATATAAAAATTAACACAGCACACAATTTTGTAAAAAGAGTACTACATATACATAAGTGATGAAATATTCCATACAGTGAATTTGAAAAAAATTAGTTGTATATTACAAAAAAAAACAGTTTCCCACCTACTATGACAAAATATATTATAAAAAATGCTATAAAGTCCATCAACAAAATTCCAGCAGAAAAAGAAGAAAAAATTTACAAGTCAATGACGCATGTCCCTGGTTTTTCGGAAAGAATAACGTATTCAAACATATATGACAGACAGAAAGTTAATATTGCTCTAAAAACTAACAATACACTCAATAAATTATTTTCGAACACTAAAACAAAAATATAGTAGATATGTATGTTGGATAAGTCAAATGTTGTATACAAAATACCATGTAGCGGAGACGGGTCCAACATATGTAATAAAATATATGTTGGAACGACAAAATCAAAACTGAGAACAAGGTTGGCCGCACATAAATCAGACCACAAAACAAGAAAAGGAACAACAGAACAAAAAACAGCGTTAGCAGGACACTGTGCAATGAAAGCGCATTCTCCAAACATTGACGGTGTGAACATATTACAACAAGAAAACAATTACAAAAAGAGATACACCTTAGAAATGCTCCACATAATAAATATTCCCATGGACATAAGAATAAACTACAAAACAGACACAGAAAATTGCGCGCATACGTATAGACATATAATAACAAAAATAAACAAATAGACATTTAGTAAGCTTTTTGGTTTTAAAAGATAAAGATTGCTTTACTCAAAGTAAGATAATCATTAAAATGTTAATGTAAAAAAAAATTTATAATGTTAATTATGTTTTTAATTTGTAATTTTTTTAAATATTTTAAAATTATAGTTCCTGAAGAAGAGAACCGATGGTGATCGAAATATCGAATAAAAAATAAAGTTTAATAAAACAAAGGAGTTTTATTTAATATATGTATGACCTAGAGCCTAAATAAAAATAACCATAAATTTTTTAACATATTTAATGTAATGTTAATTTCAAAGTATTTGAAAATACTACTCAATAAAACTAAACTAAACTAAGTACAAATGCTTGATTACATCTTGCTATTTGTTACCAACTATTTTAATGTATCGCAAAATGTAAGCAGTATGGAGTTTCTTGTTCATTGCGATATTTTTTTATATTCCAGTTTTTAAGAGTAAATTAGTTTGTAATAGGCGTGATATATGTACATACATATGTATGTACATGTGACGGGTGTGACACTGACTAAATTTTTGGCTGTACAAATTTTAAATATGTACATAACTGCTCTTGAACTGAACATATTCCTCTGAATATATTTAGACTTTGTCCTAACATTTTGGTCACAGACTATATATATCTGTGATTTTGGCGTTCCTCTTTAATATCTGTTAAATTTTTGCACAGTAAATCTGTTTTTTTTTGCATCCTGTATACGCTCTTTGGTTGCCATTTAGGTTGTATTTATTAAATAAAATATTTTAAATACTTAATATTGAAATTATCATTAGCTGATGGTATAGAAGCATTATGATGTTTTTGATAAAATATATAAATAAATAAATAATAATAATAATAAATAATTTTTCTCATATTGTATTTGTTTTTTGTTTGAGGTTGAATGTTTTCAAACTGTTTTTAAGTTCACTGATAATTTGGTTTAGCGAACAATGAAATGTCGGCATATGAACACTAAACACACAACAAACATATCCGAAAGGTTAATTATTCAAATATTTTTTTTAGTACAATTTCTATCAATTTCAATATTAAGTATAAATTATAGAGCCAAGAAAACTTTTTTCTCGCGCGAAAATGTGGTGTATTGATATGATATTTATTTTGTATGATATGATATTTATTACATTATTCCGGAAAACAAAAAATAAATTGAAATCAAAGCCGGTTTCATCTCTTCAGTATGACTGGTATTAACTAGTGAGCTGCACAAAATGTTCTATGTTCTACTGCACACTACTTCCAAACACTGTATTTCAGTGTAAACATAAATAACAACACAAAAATAACAAAACATGAATCTTACCAAAACAAACCAATCATCATTTCAAAAGTGTTTCCAATATAATATGTGTGCGCGAATGTTTTTCTTTTCGTTCACAACATATTCAAGAAAAATAAAACTTACTAGGTCTACTATCAAAACATGCAAGCATGTTTTGAATATTCTACTTAATTTTTATGTTCTATAGCATCTTTGTTCTGTTCGGCTTTATTTTGTTCCAACATTGTTCTACTTCAGTTTTGTTCTATTCTTCAATGTTTTTACTGTTAAGCAAAGCAAATATCTTTGAAACGAAACGAAATTGCTTGTAAGCCTTTTTTCGTATGCTTGTGCAGCTCTCTAGTATTAACGCTTATTTATCAGAGAAACATTTTGTCACTTTTTTGAACATTGACTTTTTTATCACTAAATTGATTGATACGATACTGTCACTTTCAATTCCTAAACAAAAGATTAGTTTTTGTAATTTTCCACTTTCGCTTAACCGAAATCGATTATAAATTTAAATTGTAAAAATATGTACATATGTATACATATGCACACATCTGAAACTTTGATCTTAAGGAACGACAATTTGCAGCTTTCTTGACTGCTCAGAATACTTAAATTCAGAGTAGAAAAATTTATAAATACGTGCGTAGAAAACAAATTTATAATAAAAGCCGAATGTTTCAAAGAATCAGATGTGTTCAGATCTGAATAAAATGTATGTTCTTCTTATTGAGTTTTTTGTTTGTTTCAGTGACATCCATTAGACCAACATTTGCCATTCTTTCTTATGGCTTCCTTTCCGATAGTTTAGTGCATGAAAGTGCATACGATGAATCTATTAGCATTCCTACACTACATGTTTATGGATTATGCGACGAAATAATATCGAAAGAAATGAGTCAAGATTTGGCCAGCCACTTTAAAAATGCCGAAATTTTAGAACATAATGGTGGACATTATTACACAAACGCACCGCAACAAAAACAAATTTACATAAATTTTTTTCAAGCACGATTGCAAGAATATATTAGAAATTAGAGGCCATACTAATCGTTTAGTTAGTGTTTGCTTAACCAATGTTGTTTCACCATATATACATTGACTAAAATTAAAATTATCCAAATATAATAAAAAAACAAGAATTAATTAATTTATTTAATTCAAGATATTTGAAAACGAAACTGCAGTTTGTTTTAAATAAAAGTTTGCTTGCTAGTTTTTGCTAAGCATCGTCCGCAGTGTTTTGCTTGAGTCCAAAGAACAATAAAGAAAATACTTGTAATGAATTTGTACTAAAAGTTATAAAAAATTAATTGATTCTCGCGTCGACGTCACATCAAGTCGACAGTAAAAAATGACAGCAGTTCTGAACTCGTAGGCCTTAACTAATATTGATGGCCAATTGTAATTTTATAAGCCATAGTAGTAGTACTATCCTATCAATAATATTTAATAGTTCTCGATAACGATCCCACAATAGCCAATATATAGATGTCCACTTGGTGTAACGTCGACGTTGACAATTATAATAAGGGCAAATAGCTCGATTATGGATGGTAACCGAATTGCAGTGCGGTTGCCAAACGTATATGTTCTTGCTAACGCAGAACACACAAAAAAAAATAGAAAATTATAATGAAGAGAGCTTCTTGCAACTACAAACTTGTGGTTGTCGAATAGCAACCCAATTGAAGTCCAGTTGCCATCCATAATCGAGCCATAAGTTTTACGCTTGAAGAAATAATTGAAGTCAAACCCCTAAGTTTCAAATATTTTAAAGCTCGATCATGGATGGTAACTGAACTTGTCGGATAGCTATTCGGGGCAATCAGAAATTTTTAACTACTAGAAGGCCTCCGCGTTACTTTTTTCAAACTTCCTCGATGTTTTTTATGGCCTGCGTCTCATTTGTGCTCTGCATTATCATTTTTAGCAGACATGTACATTTTTGGCAACCGACAATCGAACTGAATTTCGGTTATCATCCATAATAGAGCAATTAATTTTCATAAAAGAGTGCAACTTTTCCTGATATGCAACTTATCGATTTTCAAAAAAAAAGTACGTCAAAAACATTTTTCAAAAAATACCAGAATTTCAAAAAAGAAAAATAAATCTGAATTCTTTATTTTTCCTTAATTCTAAACAAACACTTAGCACGTAAATATATTATATTTAAAATTTTCTGCAATAGATAAATTCATCCTACATTGACTGAATTGAAAGAAAATGTATTGTAAAATATTTAATTCAGCCATTAGATGAAGGTTGGAATAAATTTTTCAAATATAAACAAATATACACATTGGAAAATAAATTACAAATAGAAATTCTTACGAGCATTAACACATTAAAGTAAAAATTAATGGCCTTATTCATAAAAAAAATTGTATGTTTGTTAAGGTTTATTTGACAAATATCCCATAGAAATTTGTCAAATAAGCCCTTAATAAACATACAATAATTTTTATGAATACAGCAGTAAGTGTATGTACACATCTTTAACAAAACTATAAATAAAGATATACAAGTAAACTAAAAACTAACAGCCCTATAAACTAGTTTTTAAATATGTATTACACTATTTCTTATAACAATTTGTTAATAAATTTAAATCATCTTTGTTTAAACTTAAAAAAAAAACGATGCTAAAACTAAGTATATTATTTTGCAGTCAAACAAATAAAATTCTACAATAAACTGGGAAATAATTCATTGAAACCTGGCGGCCATAAGCCGAAGTCATCGTTGCTCAAATCTTCGTTTAAGAGGTCAAAGTGATGACTAGGCGGTGAAGGAGAGCCGATAATTGATTCGTAACCATGATCAGATGTAGCAGAGTTTAGTGAAGGGGCTGGAGATTTCGCAAGAGGAGAGACTAAAGGACGTTTTGGACGTAAAAACTTTTCTATTGGATCAAAGTTAAAATTGACGTCATTATCAAAGTCATTTTCGTCGTCTGAGCAAGTGGAAACATTAAGATAAACATGTGATGGTGAAGTCATGCCTGTTGTACATACAACGTCATCTGAAGAGCTGATTGCTACACCATCACTCCAAATTTCTTCAACTGCTTCACTAACAGGAACTGCCACATCATCCATTACAATGGTTATTGAGTTAGTTTTAGCATCGTATGTACCATAAACAGTATCTGGTGTGATTCCTACAGAAGCTGATGCTTCTGGCGAAATTGTTATTTCGGGTATTGATGTTTCTGCCGAAACTGTTGTTGTTAAGGCTGTTGTTGTTGAGTTTTTAGCATTGAATGTTTGCGAAGTTTGTGTTCTGTTTGAAGATGTCGCAGTTATTCCTTTTTCTAATTTATCTTTCATTGTTTGTTCATGTGTTTGTATGGAATTTTCTTTATGTGATTGACTGGATGTTGTTTTTGCTGTAGGTGATGCAGGTTCTAAGCTGCCGCCATTGTAGTTGTCTTTATGTTGGCTGGATTCCATGCATTCTGCTGTGGTCCCCACCATTGATCCAAACAATCGCTCTGTTCCGCATGGAATTTCGGCATTAGACGCATCGCCCTCTCTATCACTTGCTTCCAGGTCTGCCGTGATATCGGCAAGGAGGCTTTCGGCAAGTTCTTCCAACTTTCTGGCATCAAATTCTGCATCATCTTCATCGAATTTGATGTCGGGCAAGAGCATATCTTGTAGAGAAGGCAGAGAGTTATTACACGCCATAGGGACGACACTGTTGCACATTTTTTCAGCTGTTGCTTCAACTCGACTATTGTCTCCTGTGACGACTGAAAGTCCTTGAGGTTTGAGCCCTGCTGCAGAGGGTCAGTATTTTTGGATACTGCAGATCCATTTAGTAAGGACTCACAGCCGACGCAGGTGAGAGTCTTGCGCTTTAGCTGCTGTTGTTCTTTTATTTCCTGCAATTGCTGTCGTAGTTGTTCTACTTCCATATCAAGTTTATTATTTTTCTCCAACAGAGAATCATTGATTACTTGAAGAGATTCGCACTTATTGCTTAAAATTTTAGTTTGTTCTGTTAATTCTTCAATTTCATGCTCCATTTCTTCCATGCGGGCCTTTTTGCGATCACGAGACGTTTGGGCTGCAACACGATTTTTCAATTTTCTAAAATAAATGATAAATATCAAAAAATATGTTTGGAACTAAATTATTAATTCAAATAGATGATTTATTTATGTGTGTATTTAATTCGCTAAAATTTGAAAGCATTCACTCAAAAAAAATAAAATTAAATAATTTATATGAATTTCACCAATATTGTGACGTGATTTGAAAATTAAACCCAAAATTGTTTTGCTTAAAATCAGAGGTGAAAGTGGCATTCGTTGTAATGGAGTTTGTGAAAAAATTTATCATCTTACCAAAAAATGCGCGGGAATCGATCAATACTCTGGCAAAATATTTGAAGAAAATAACTATATAAGATATATCTGTGATGACTGTATGCAGTATATACAGAACGTTGATATGATGTTGAAAGAAATACATGATATTGTCAACAAAAACAAACAAACATTGATTGATTACAAACACGAATTTGAGAGGTCACTCAAACAAAATGAAAATGAAGTAAAAGCACTATTAGAAGCTATTGAAAAGAGGTATGATGCAAGATTTAAAAAAATGGACAACATGCAAAAAATGTGCGAAAAAAATGTCGAAGAAGTAAAAAGTCTGTATGGAAATGTAAGCGAAGTTGAAAATAAAAATAAAGATATATATAATAAAATTAACAACAACAATGAAAAGATGTGCGATGAAATTAAAAAAATTGTGAAAGAAAATAATCAAAAAAAAGTGTCGTATGCACAAGCAGTATCAAATAGAAATGTGATGCCAGATGTGTCAAAGAATATCCCCTTAATCATAAAACCGAAAGGAAAACAAACAGTGCAAAAAACCAAGGAAGAACTTAATAAAAAAGTTGATCCAATGAATTTTAAAATTGTAAATGTTGAAACACGCAGAAATGGTACAATAGTTATTCAGAGCGAAAATAAAGATGAACGAGAAAAAATAAAAAATGCAATTCAAACCAAAATAAGTGATAATTACGAAGTAAAAATTCCAAAACAGAACGCTATGAATATAATATTAACGGACATGAATTTCAAAATAAATGAAAGTGAATTAATTGAAAAATTAAAAAACCAAAATGATGTAATGAAAGACAGTAGATTTGAAATTGTTAAATGCTTTGAGACCAAAAGATTCAATAGATCTGTATACAACGCAAAAATAAAAGTTGATGATGAAACATATCATAAAATCATGGCAAGTCAAAGACTGAATGTTGGATGGGAGAGATGTAGAATATTTGATGGTACACATATAATACAATGTTTTAATTGTCAAGGCTACAACCATAAAGCAAATGAATGTCGAAATGAACCAATATGTTTTAAATGCCATTGCAACCACAAAAGCAAAGACTGTACAAAAGAAATTCTAAAAAAATGTATCAATAGCAACAAAGAAAACAAAAGACTTAATCTATGTCTCGATGAAAATCATACTACGATAAGCAAAGATTGTCCAGTTTATATAAATAAATTAAATTTAAAAAAGAAACGGTATGGGGTAGATATAGAAATATAACAATCAGAGAAGATACATGGATTATATACTAACATCCAAGGACTAACAAATAATTTTAATCAGCTTGAGATTATAGTACAATATGTTAAGCCGGACTTTATAATATTATCAGAAACGCATATGACAGATAATATAGATGAAGCAGAAGTTGAAATAAATGGTTATGATCTATTTACCACAACGTCTAGTTCTACAAAAACAGGAGGTGTTATTATCTATTTTAAAAAACAATGGATGTTATCAAATATAAAGACTATTGTAAAAGATACTGAATATTGGATTAGTGCATATATGGCAAAAAATAAGAATTCTTCATTTATTGTAATAGCGATATATAGATCTCCGAGTTATTCGAAGGCGGATTTTTGTGATGAATTCCAAAATTTTCTTGAAGAAATATATGAACTGAATTGCGACATAATTATCGCCGGTGATTTTAATATTGATTGGAGGGCAGATTTTTATAAACAGAGAATTGAAAGCATACTTAATGATAATGGGTTGAAACAGATAATGCTTGAAGATACCAGAATAACACAGAACTCAAATACAATAATAGATTATGTTATAACAAATAATGAACGAATATCTGCAACAACCAATATACACAATAAAATATCAGATCATGAAGCAATAGACATTATTATTGAATGTGAAAACAATACTCCAGAAATGAAAAGAAAACAAATAGATGTATTTAAATATAATAAAAACCGTTTTAGAAATGAACTAAGTGCAATACTAGAATATAATAGAATGTTTAATGTTAATGAACAGGTGGAAAACTTTGATAAATGTATGGAAATTACGATAGAAAAATTTACTGTAAAAAAACAAATTAATGAATACAATAGGAATTTATGGTTTAGTAACAACGTAAGAAATCTAAAAACAGAAAAGGTGATTGCATACCAAAGAGCAGTAATTGACAATACAAACTCATCATGGGCAACATACAAAACATTAAGAAATAAATATAAAACGAAAATAGAAAATGAAAAGCGCAATTATATAAATAATAAGATTGCAATAGCTAGAGACCAAAAAGAAATGTGGAGTGTAATAAAAGAACTTGTCCTAAGAAAAACTAGAGATACGATAAAAACTGTGATATTTAACCAAGTAGAGCATAAGACAAATTTAGAAATAGCAGAAAACTTTAACACTTATTTTATTGATAGCATTAAGGAAATAAGAAACTCAATTGAAAATGTGCAATACAAAAATTTGATACCTGTGATAAACTCTCGATTCAAATTCCGCGCAATATCTATGGTAGAATTAAAAACCGTATTAAAGAATATAAACAACAAACCTGACTATAAAAAAATTACCAAAAATATTATCCTCGATACATGGGACAGAAGTGGCAATATTTTACTGGACATTATTAATAAATCAATGGAAACGGGAAATTTCCCTGAAAATTGGAAAGAATCGATGATAACTCTAGTGGCAAAAGTTAAAGATACAAACAAAAGTGAAGAATTTCGTCCAATAAATAGTTTAAAAATATGTGAAAAGGTGTTGGAAAAAGTTGTGAAAAATCAACTAGAAGAATATTTAGAAAGTAACTCACTACTATTTAAATATCAGTCAGGATTTAGAAAAAAACATTCATGCGAAACAACTGTAAATTATTTAATAAATAGGTGGAAATGTGTAAAGAAAAATAATAAAGTTTTGTCTATTTTTCTTGACTTTAAACGAGCGTTCGAGACTATTGATAGAAACATTCTTATACAAAAACTTCACAGGTTTGGAATACAAGGCACTGAGCTAAATTGGTTTAAAACCTATCTAACAAATCGTAAGCAAAAAACAAAAGTTAATAACATAGAATCGACTGCGATAGAAAATGAATACGGCGTACCGCAAGGCTCAATACTGGGAGCTCTCCTATTTATTATTTATATAAACGACATTGAAAAGATATTGGAAAAGTGCGAAATAATCCTATACGCAGATGATACGCTTATATTTACAGAAGCAGAAACAGAAGAAATGTGCTATGAAAATATAACAAGTGATATGTACAATATAAACAAGTGGTTAAAAATGAATAAATTAAAACTTAATGAAAAGAAAACCAAATTAATGGAAATTAATATGAACACAGACAAAATATTTAATATAAACAATATACCAATTGAAAAAGTTAACAGTATTAAATACCTAGGTTTCATTATTGACAAGAAATTAAAGTTCAACGAACATATCGAGTACATATGTAAAAAGATTGGGAAAAAAATCGGGTTTTTTAAGCGTTTGAGAAATAAAGTTTCTACAATAACATCTATAAATATATACAACACAATAATTAAACCACATTTTGAATATGGATCAACTATATTATACTCAAGCTGCAGTGATCAACAAACTTCAAGACTACAAAAGCTTCAGAACAAAGCCATGCGCGCAATATTGAAATGTAATCGACTAACATCAATTAGACACATGCTAAACACCCTAAGATGGTTAAGTATTCAAGAAAGACTACAACTAAACACAATAAGTTTCATTCAAAAGTAGAAAATGGGAGATGCACCTGATTATATATTGGAACAGACAAGATACGTGAGAAATGCTCAGCCATACAACCTCAGAAATGCTAATGACTTCAGACTGCAACAAGCTCATAACAATGAGATGAAGAAAACGTTTTTCTATAAGGGATTGAGATTATACAATTTGATGCCAAATGAAATTAAGAATGAACAAAATGTTAGATTATTCAGAAAAAATGTTGTAAATTTCATTAGAAATAATTTAGTTCAGAACATATAATAATTTTATTTTTTTAACATATTTAATGCAATGTTAATTTCAAAGTATTTAAAAATACTACTCAATAAACTAAACTAAACTAAATCATTAAAATTTTAAATAAATTTAGTATTTTCGGATGAAATAAGAACATTCAAAAACTTCTAGTTTAACGAATTCAATACCGTTTATTTTTCATAGTGGATGCATTTAAATAAATTTAAAAAAATGTATCTCCATCGTGGAATTTAATTACAATTTTAATCAAAAGATTAACGAATTCAGGACTTATTAATTATGAATGTGTTCATATTTTATTTTAATTTATTGTTTTTTTGGTCAAAATTGTTTGAATGATTCATATTGAATAATTTCTGAACTTACTGATCTACTATACACCACCTATTACTCTGTTTCAATGCATGTACGCTACAAAAATTATCAGATGTTCAGATGTATGTACATACATACAGTGGTGGACATCAGGTTAGCACATTTCGTATATATTGAATTCAAAAGCATTTCATATTTTATATTTATCAAAATTAGATACAGTGGTTTTTGTTTTTATGTTTGATAATTGCAAACAGTAAGTAATCTGAGCTGGACACTAATTAAGCACACTTTAAAAATTTTTATGTTATTCATAATTTTTCGTGCTTAAACTATTAAATTGGTAAGTTGTACAGTTGTTTTATTGTGAAAGTTTAAATTAAGACGCCAAAAAATTATTAGACATGGCTAAAAGTAAATGGTGCACAGAGGCCCAGCGTGAGCTTATTCATCAAATGAACTCGAAAGGAAGAACAGTTGGTAATATTGCATCTATTATGAACTGCTCCAGGAAAATGGTGTACAACGCGTTAAATCATATTCAAACCTATGGGACGTACAAAAATGTTGCACAGAATACTAGACCTAGAAAAACAAGTCGTAGAGAAGACTCCTATATTTATAGAACTTCTGTTTCAGACCCATTTAAAACCTCAACTGAAATTCAAAAAGAGTTTACGACAAAATTTGGCTTTGACATTTCCTCACGAACAAGTAGAAGAAGATTAAATGAAAGAAATTTGCGCGGATGTATTGTGCAACATAAGCCACTTGTATCAAAGAAAAACTTGAAGTCTAGAATTATATTTGCCCGTACGCATTTACATAAGCCAACGATTTTTTGGAAAAATGTCCTCTGGAGTGACGAATCAAAATTTTGTCGATTTGGATCAGACGGAAAGCGATATGTATACATCAAAGACGGTAAAGCACGGCGTTGGACATGTGATGGTGTGGGCCGCATTTTCTGCGTACGGCGTTGGTCCCATCCATAAAATTGATACGCGAATGGATCAGCACATTTACAAAGATATACTAGTAAATACAATGATTCCATATGCAGAGGAAAACTTGCCACTTAGATGGTGTTTTATGCACGATAATGATCCAAAACACACTTCACACATAGTGAAGTCTTGCTTGGAGTATAATAATGTCGACGTATTAGATTGGCCAGCTCAATCACCGGATCTCAATCCTATAGAAAATCTATGGAATGATGTAGAGAAACACATTACTGTTGTCAAACCCAAGAATTTAAGCGATTTGTGGACGGAAATCCAAAAGGCGTGGTACGCAATACCAAAGGATCGTTGCATGGCTCTTGTTAACAGTATGCCCAGAAGATGCGCAGCTGTAATTAAGAACAAATGGTTTCCTACCAAATACTAAGTTTTAAATTAAATTAATTTTTATTTTTATTTGTTTTTTCTTTGTGGAAATAAATTTGTTTAATTTGTGCTAAATTGATGACCACCTAGTTTTTGGATGGTATTACATTTAAAAAGAAAATAAAAATATTACAACAAATAATATTGAGGCAAAATAATGTCACGTGTATTTTGGGCAACACGTGACACATTAAGGCATAAAAATGCTGGAAGAAATAAATATATAAGAAATTGTTTGGTTAAGATGATGGCACACAGATAATGTGCTAACCTAATGTCCACCACTGTATGTACATATGTATGAAATTTACATTTACTTAGTCAATACACATTAAATGTTGTGTATGTATGTATGTATATATTAAAAACCCTAAGAGGTTGAATTTTATTCACTTTATCATTAATAAGAGATAATGATTAATTTAAATTTTTTAAAAACAGAGAAACAAACATTTATTCGTAACAATAACACATTCCAAGATCATTTGTACACACTTTACTTTAAATATTGACTTTTTTTCTTTTAAAACCTCTATTATTGATACTGAGTATATTTATATATGTACATATATTTACATACATACTTCTGTACACACACACACACACACACACGCACATATATATATATATATATATATATATATATATATATATATTTGAACTACATACTTACTTTCTTTGCACCTTTTCCTCCCATGTTAAATGATCCAAGCGCCTTTTTTTGCATCTGGGTGGGTGCGTTTCAACACCTGAAGCTGTCGTGCTACTAACAGTTTCTGTGGCTGGAGTTTGGGCTGGAGCCGGTCTAATTTTTGGCAGAGTTGTGCTACCAATAGTTGTAGAAGTACCTGCTGTTTGGACAGGAGTTATAGCCACATATTTGGGCACAGTTATAAAAACTGTTGGTTGTGTTGACATTTTTGCAATTTTTTATAGAGCTCTCGAAATTTCCAGTTGAAATTTTGCTTTTAAAAAGAATCTCAGAAATAAATTTCAAAAATTCATTATTTATTTTGATGTCAATTAGTTACAAATATCTTTTCTGTTAAGCGTTCTGTTTTAATCTGACGTGTGCTTTTGCAAGAAATATATCTTCAATGTAAAAAACGTGTCGAATTTGGATGACCATAGTTTACGTCACTGTTACCCAAACGATGATGATACATAAAAAAAAATTAACTTTATTATTTATTCTTCTTAAAGTTTCTTCGTTTTCGCACAATATTATTTTTCTGTTTTGGCCACTGATTTCTTCCGTATTTTTTTTATTACGTGTCCTTTATTGAAGTGTAATTAACAATAAAAACTTCGTGTACTTTTGTTAGTGGGCAGACTGTTTTCAATTGCGTCGTGCCTTGAATATTATACACGTATTGCTCTTTGATTGGTCGGTTTACTGCTTGCAATGTGGTGATGCCAGATATGTATATTTTCAAAACAAAAATGTACAGCTGTGATGGAACTATTAAATGAGTCCCAAACATAATCGATAATTCGTTAATGCTACCCAACTCATCAGTAGACTTCAACATGTTTGTAAAGTATTCAATCTCGCATAGTTATGTTTTTCCATATATCCAAAAATGAGAAAATATAAAATTTCGGCTGATTCACATAGTTGTTGAGTAGTTGGTAGTAGTTTTGTAAAAGGAAGACAAAATTAAAGACAAAGCTGCCACAATTGCATAATAAAATGCACCAAGCACGGCAGGTTGCTAATATAAAGTTTATATGTATAAAAAATTCGGCTGTGAATTGTGGATGGAATATTTGGGACGATTAATAGTCGAATGTCTTAATCATGTACAGACAGAGGTATAAAATTCGACGTAAGCAAAACGTATTAGCTGACTGCTAGTGTACAGAAGAGACAAATGTATTCAATTTGTTGTAAAAAAAATAATAATTGATCAAACATCTAGCGTTTTTAAAAATTATTTCGTTAATTGTGGCTAGCTGTTCATATGCCAACATTTCATTGGTCGCTAAACCAAATCGTCAGTGAACTTTAAGCGGTTTGAAAACGTTCAAGATCGTGTGTTTATGCCAAGCGAATCAAATACAATATGAGAGTTCAGTATAGTATTGAATGTTTTCAAACTGCTTAAAGTGCACTGATGATTTGAAACAAAACTTTTTTTAGAAAAAAGTTTTAAAATAATGAAAAACTAACATAATATACCAAAGAATATTCAACGAAATTTAATTTGGTACATATTTGAATGTGCAAAGATTTACATATAAGTATGAGTTGAATCTTTCCAGCATCAGAAAATTAGTATGAAGACACAAGAAAATTAAGAAAGACGAAAAGTAATATCTTCTATCTCGTGAATGCTTTGTATGCTTTGTGGTGGCAACGGAGGTTGACGTTTTTGTTATTTATTCTCATTTATCAAGTTCTTTTCTAGCAAATATTTATTCTTTATAAAAATTGCATACTCGGGTACAATGATATTTTTCTTGCTGCAGCTTTAAAAAAGGAAGAAAATAAAAAAATTTCATGTACATATAACCAATTCCTCTTTTTGCAAGGTATGTCCTTCTGCAAGAAAACGTAAGAACAGTCTTTACATCACTTTCGAAACACAGTAATAAAATATGTTTATATTTGAAAAAACAATACATTGTTATCTACATCTAATAAGTATAAGAATTTATAAGGATTAATTTATATATGCTGTAAATGTTACGGACACAACAGGACATGACGATGTTATTCGCATATAAACATCAATATGAACAATTATTAATTGATATATATATATATATATATATATATATATATATATATATATATATGTATATATATATATATATATATATATATATATATATATATATATTTATGTATATATATATATATATATATATATATGTATATATATATATATATATATATATATATATATATATATATATATATATATGTATATATATATATATATATATATATATATATATATATATATATATATATATATATATATATATATATATATATATATACATATACATATATATATATATATATGTATATATATATATATATATATATATATATATATATATATATATATATATATATATTTGTGTCGTTTTATCATTACATCTTAAGTCTAATATTAATATATTAGACTTAAGATGTTATGATACAACGGCACAGATATATATATATATATATATATATATATATATATATATATATATATATATATATATATATATATGTATATATATATATATATATATATATATATATATATATATATATATATATAAACTAAAAAAATTAAATTTTATTAATGAAGATATTTTAACAGCCCTGCTGTTTGCACTTCACAGTACAAAAGTACTTGTACGTTTATGGTTGTTGAACCAGCTTTTGACACTTGTTTTAATGCCACTTTCTTATGTTATTTACAATTGGCATAGTTTTTGGTGTGGCAGTGCTAATTTAATCAAATTTGTGCTAACAACGCTGAAGTTCTTTTGACAATTGGATTTTGTTTTGTTTTATTTGGAATCATATAAAATTAATTGGAATTTTGATAGATTTGTTTATAATGGATAAAGTTAAAAGTGCCTTAATATATTTTTATAAAATGTGAACAAAGTATAAAATTTTTATAAGATAGCAGAGCATTAGTATAGCCCAAAGTGAATTCTAACAAGTTAAATATACGAACGCACACACATTCATATTTAAATATAGCAATGCAAACAGGTAGTTAGAAATGGAATGCAGAAAGGTGTACAATAAAATAAACAATACAATAAATTAAAACGTGTTTGACCGAAAAAGAAATAAAAATGCACAACAAATAAACATTGAAGATTGATTTAATAATTAGAAAACAAGGAATAAATTAATTGTAAGTATTTTTTTTACAAATTTACAGTTAGTATATATATATGTACATATGTATGTATGTACAAACTTCACACATTCATACATGTGTACGTATGGTATGTGTAATTGATTTCTGTGCTTTTAATTATGAAATTTGGAAAAATAATTTAAAGTTATCGCCAATGAAATCAAGATTTTTTCAATCTTTAAAGGAATTTTCTTAAGATCGGAATGTGTACATATAAGCCAGTGATGTAATGAATATTCTAATTCCCAAATACTCGCCTATATCATGACATGCACATCGTATTTGCCAAATTTATTCGAATATTTTCGTGAACAAATTAAAAACTAATGAACACACAAATCGCTGTGAATATAAGCTCGGTTTTCGTAGTGCAAAAAGTTGGGTTATGCTCTGAATATACATACATACATACTTACATACGCAATGTTGGAGTTCGTTAAAGGTCAAATGATGTCGATTATGTGAATAATGTTAAATATAGAAGTACGGCGATTTTTTGATATTTGTTGTAATTAGGTGTGTTTTACTGCTTTCCCGGTAATACTAATCTAATTCAGTAATTTTATCCATTAAAATTTTGTGATTCCTTTTATAAATAATAATGTATGCGAGTATTTGTTTAATTTTGTGCTTAAATATTAAACTAAATATTCGTTTTCGTATGTAAATGTATGTTCGTACTTACTTATTAAATGATAATATAGCACGAAGTGCTAATTTCACGAACATCTTTCAGTTTCAAATATTACCTTTTTTTGATAACTGTGGAACTATCAACTTTTTGACATTTCCAATACTATGTTGAGAAATTTATAAGATTAAATCTAGTATAATAATAATAATAGTAATAGTATAATAACAATAATAATAATAATAATAATAATAATAATAATCATAGAATATAGGAAATTGAATTCTAAGAAAAAAAGCAAAGTACAAAATTTTCGGAATATCGGTCCTTCGGTGTTTTTACAGATTTCTTGATAATTTTTTGATTCAGTGTAACAATATGGGTATCATATAAAAGGTAATCACAATTACTAGGTGATAATCATATTGAGGTGGTATTTTTCCTTTTGAGTTTTGAAAACTTAACGTAGAAAATGTATGGTATTATTGTTTACTTCTCTTCTTAAAATAGATAAAAAATAACACATAAGTAAACCAAGATTTCTCTAATTAAAATAAAAATTAATATTAAGAAATATATAATATTGTGTCAGTAATACCATAGAGTCAGTGTTGGGCAAAATACATAGTTTGCGGTGTTTAAAATACAGACTACAAAATACTTGTTGATCATGTATTTAAAATACAAAATATATATATATTTTCAGGATATGTATTTAAAATACAAAATACTTACAATTCTGTATGTATTTAAAATACAAAATACGTATTTGTATTTTAAATACGTATTTCAAATACATACATGTATTTCAATACTACCCAGCCCTGGATAGAGTAGAAAACTTTTTCACCCGGCCGAATGTGTTTGTAAATTATACCAATACAGGTGAAAAATGTGGCGTCCGCCCGAAGGCCGTCTATGCAGTCAATGTGTAGTTTGCGAAATCGGTGTTTGTTATAACATAGAGGAGAAACCTTTTCGGTTGACCGAAGATTGGCTATGCGGAACATCTTTAGTAACTATAAAAAACAGTTCTAAGTAGGTAATAAATTCAGGATTTTAGCAGAATTTTATATAAAAATGATGCAAGGTTCAAGGCCCAAAGGAGGAAGTTTGGTACTGTTAGATCCTGCGATCTGGCCAGTTCGAATCTCCGAAATGGGAGATCATTCGTCATGAGCTGTGTGAGCGGTTGCTCCGTCCTATTGAGATATTGTTCCATGACTTGTGTTTTTTATAATGAGAAATAACACTAAGGCAATGAATGCCTACCAGTAAGGTGTTACTTCTTTTGTTAAAGGGATAGTATAGAGATGACAGGTGGTGAAATAAGAAGAGAGAAAGGGGGAGAGAGTATATGCAGCGATTTCTCCGTCCCTTGGAGACTGATTTTGAAAATACTTTTTCTATATGAAAGGGTATACTCGAAAAATTGATACTTTATTGTCTTATATCTAATGGTGGTAGCCTTCAGTGTGGATATGCTTCAGGTGTGGTGCGGCCGACCGACTTTAAAAATAGACTCTTAAAAAAGTTTGAAATAACTAAAACATATTCTTGTACATATTGTCATATATGCAATATCTTCTACGATCTCTTCAGTTTTCATAAATGTTTTCAAATTTATTCACTATTGAGTAGCAGGAAATAAACTAAATATTTTTGATTTTTGCTCTTGTATATAAAAGTTAACGTGACTATTGAGCGTAGTGTAAAATTGTTTTGTATGAACTACATGCTGGTGTTCGTTGCAAACTTATCATTTGCAACATATACAAAACGTTTACATCAAACAATTTAGTTGAGTGCGGACATTTAATCACAGTGGACGTGTTTGAAGTTGGAAAAGATAAACGAACATTTACATCTAACAATTTAGTTGAGTGCGGACCTTTAACCACAGTGGACGTGTTGAAGGTGAAGAAGATTGTACAAAATATTTTCAAAATTGAGAAAAAGTTATTTATCAAAAATATAAATTCAATTTCTTGATAAATTTTTTAAACTAAAATTTCTTATCAAAGCTTTTGAAATACTGAAGAAGAAAGTTTATAAAATAAATAGCAAGTGGTTGAAATATTTGCCTTTTCAATCTTGTCTAACGTGTTTTATTACTTGTATTGTGTGCTATTTCACCAAAACCGATGTGAGTGGTTTTCATATATTTTATAGAGATATCCGTTTCTTTTGAATCATAGTTGAATCTATGGTTTGTGCCCTTTTAAAGTAAACATTTATTTATTTATTTTGCTAAAAAAACGAAAAAAAGGTTTGCTGTGTATTAGTCAATCATTCCGGTAAAAATCATCTAAAAAGTCACCATCATCTATAGTTTTTTGTTTGAATATTCATAATAATAATTACTACAATCAAACACACCAGCAGCAGCACCACCATCAACACCACCAGCACCACCACAACAACCAACAATAGCCAAATGAGACGAAACTAAACCGACAACCACCACTTGATCTTATTGTACCTGCAACGCCTTGGCAAGTGTCTCTTCTTTAACTTGTTTTTTCCTAAAAAAAAATAATTGTGTTTTTAAAAAGTTTATGCATGTGAAATTTATGTTGATTTTTTCGTCTTTTTCAAATATTTCTTATTGTTTGTATTTATTTAGCTTAAAAGTTTATGCCAGAGAAAATGGAAAGTGCTCAGTGTTTAATAAGTTCAATCTTACTTTATTTAAACTGGCGATTACTGCCACTTTGTCAGTCTGGTTGTCTCTCAAAGCATTTGGTTGGCCTTAAAAAATGCTGACAACGACTAATTTGTTTTTGTTGTTTGGCGTGTAGATTTCATTAAAATAAAAGTTAGTAAGTGTCTGTGCAAAAAGGTGCGAAATGAAAGTATTTGCCTTAAAATAATAAAACAAGTATTTATACCTATGTATGTGATAAAAAGTAAAATTTTTACGTATTTAAAAAGATAATCATCATGTAAGTGAAACCTCAGATAAATAGGCGAATTGGGCATTAAAAATCTTTCAGATTGCCCACATATGTACATACATACATCTGTACATGTATACATACACACATACTTATATAAATATGTAAGTACATACTTATGTGGGTATGAATATACATAAATAAATAAATGTGTTCCTTAATCCATATTAACACGCTAATGTTTGTGACGTTTTTAAATAAGAAAGAATTAAACATTAGGTGATGTTCCAAAAGGATCAAGGAAGATTCAACTATAACTCCAACGACGTTCTTTTCGGTACCCGCTATTCATTTTTATCACCATTTTTCAGGTGGCCTGTTGTGTAGAAATTGTAGTTGATATGTGCAATCTTATTATGAGCTTCATCACTGTTGTTTCTTGTCACTTAAGTATGTATGTATGTACATACTTATGTATGTATGTATGTATGTATGTACTCGTATTGAGTGTATGTTTTGCATTTCTTAAACATTTGCTTCTGACATTCTTTATTACCTTTACATTTGCACAGATGATGTTGATGTAAAATAAGTAAATGTGTAATTCTTTCTTTGACCGAACGCGCGGTATAATTACAAATTACTTTAAATTTAATTTCATTGAAATGAAATTATATATGTACAGTATGCGACAAAACATATGCACGAACTTGGACTTCCTAACATGTATCCTCATAACATAGAAAAGCTCATTTAAATTTTAATTTTTTTTGTAATTTTATGACAATAATAGGCTCGTTTTACTAACACAAGGCAGAAACAAAACAAAAAAACAAATTTCTCGGTAGAAATTTATATTAAATTTACAAAACCGCTATTTTGAATGCGATAAAACAAAAGCACGAAATAGTTAATATTTATGTTCTTCATCACTTGTAAGCAAATTACCAACAACAAAAACCGTTATATTACAAAAATAATTTTTTCAACTTTATAGGAATAATTATGAAAAATGTTTTTAGTGATTCCAAAGCTTTTAACGTCATTGGTCATATTTTGCAATATAAGAAAAAAAAAAATAAAAATGGCTAATGGCAAATATTCTGTGCAATTAAAAGAAAATATAATACATGATTATTATAATGGTGAATCCGTGACATCAATGGCAAATAAATTTAGAATTCATCACAGCGTAATTTCGCGTATTATAAGCCGTTTTCGTACAACAGGATCGTTGACAACCATACATAGAGGTGGTAGACCTCGGAAAACCAGCAATCGGGACGACCAGGCGATAATCCGTTTAATAAAAAAGGATCCCTTTATTTCAGCTAGGTCTATCGCGAACCAATTACAATTAAATGTTTCAATTAGATCCATCCAAAGACGATCTGTTGAAGGTGGATTAAAAACATATCGCAGTGCAAAAAAACCATTTATTTCTGCCAAAAACAGAAGAGCCAGAATTGAATTTGCAAAGGAGCACATAAACTGGACTGCGACCCAATGGAAAACCGTACTCTTCTCCGATGAGTCGAAGTTTAATATAAAAAGTTCGGACGGATTTAGGCTCGTACGCAGACCAAAAGGACAACGCCTTAATCCTCGGTATACCAGAGGTACGGTAAAACATGGAGGAGAAAATGTTTTAGTCTGGGGATGCTTTTCTGGTCATGGCATCGGGCCAATACATAAAATAAATGGCATAATGGATCATTTCGTCTACAAGGATATCCTGGAAAATATAATGCTACCACATGCAGAAGAGGAAATGCCGCTTAAGTGGAGATATCAACAGGACAACGATCCAAAACACACAGCTAAATGTGTAAAGGAGTGGTTTAAAAACAATAAAATCAACGTTTTGAAATGGCCAGCGCAATCGCCTGATCTCAATCCCATAGAAAATCTATGGGATATAGTAGATCGCAAAATATCCCGCGATGATTGCAGAAATGCGGCCGAACTTTTTCGACAAGTGGAAATTGCATGGAATGAAATTTCCAGGTGAAATTTTATCGAGTCTAATCGACTCCATGCCACGGAGATGTAGAGAAGTTTTAAAAAATAAAGGTTACGCCACTAAATATTAGTAAAATTATTATTTATAGTGAATTTCTTCAAGAAGTGCTTATGTTTTGTCGCATAAAAAACGCTGTACTCAGCGTATAATATGAATTTTTTTGAGTGTAATAGGAATTTTTTCTTGTGTTTTTAATTTTTTTGTAAATTTAATTTATTAGTTTTGTAAATAAATAAAATAATTACAAATCCAAATGCGTTTGACTTAGTTCTTGGGACATATTGCATTAATCAGAAGTTCGTGCATATGTTTTGTCGCACACTGTATATGAGTTATAATTTTTAAAATTTGTTTTTATTAAAAACTAGCGGACCAGGCGAACTTCGCCTCGCCCCAATTTTAAGCCTTCAGACAAACTTTATATTTTTTTTTATTTGAAAACTCGATTTTCGATTTTTCCAATTTTCCGACTTTTCCGGAGGGATTTTCCAAAATTTTCTTCCATAAAAACCTTCTCGAAAATACGAACAACTGACAAAAAGTTTTACAGAAATCGGCCAAGCCGTTCTCATTTTATGAATTATTGGATTTTGCCACGCCCCGCCGCCCACAGACCGAAAATAAAAAAATCAGACTTCACAGTGTTACCCGCCCGAATATTCTGAAGGTCCCCTGAAAATTTCGTCAAAATCGGCCCAGCCGTTTTGGAGCCATTACGTTACATACATACATACACACATCCTATTTTATATTTTTATAGATAGATTAAAAATATGAACATTTATTTGATTCCAAAATACACAAGTTGCTCACAATAATTAGAAAGCTCTAATTTTATAGCATACTTACATATGTATATCGGTAATCTACTGTTTCTACAAACATTTTTGTTATTGGTGGGTGTTTCGTTGTGCATATACATACCTGCATTTCATTGGCGTTAGCCAATTTATCAGTACACTTTAGGTAAGAAACGTTTGAAAACTTTTAAAAACAAATCGAATACATACTCGTATGTACAAGTTATTTGTTGCGTTATTCGTATAAAGGTTTTTTAACTTATTTTCTACTTATGTACATATATAATTTGTAATTCACAAGTAGATGTATGAAATGAGAGATCTCATGAGAGAGCAATTTCGTTTTTTTTTCTTGTCCAAAGTCGCTCGAGCTTTGTCTTTGGGTAAGTTCGGAGGAGAATGACACTATTAATTACTTTTTTTTTTTTTGAATACAAAAATACCGACTGAAAACCTGAACATGGTTGAGAATGTACAACAAGCTGTTATTTGAAAATGCTATTTTTAACAATTTTACTATGGAAAAGTGTTGTTTTCATGGACTTTCGTTGGTAATGCACATTTTGCGATTCATTATTTCATTAGTTTTAAGCGACTAAAATCGCAAAGTAAAGTATAGTCAGCTTTTCGCGTTTCAGAAATTTTGGGTAATTCACAATTTCTGAGAGTAAATTTATTTTTGTTCTGCACTTTCTCAAAGTCATCTAGAACAGATCTGTTATTTGATTAGTTATTAGCAAATTCAAATCAATTTTATTTATTTTATTATTATTAAATAATTAGAATAAATAAATAATTAGAATAATTAAATAATTATAATGCATGCATCACTTTTTCAGTTAATTTTTTCAATTTCTTTTAAATTTTTGTAAATTGTTTTATAATACTTAATATAGAAATTTATTATTTGGGATATTCTCCCCAACTAATCGTTAGAAACAATTAGAGCTTTTGGAAAATGCATAGAAACAATCAAAAAATGTTTGTTGTGGCTTTAGCTCTTCATATGCCGACATTTCATTGGTTGCTAAAGCCACAACAAACATATTTTGATTGTTTTTTAATTTTTCCACATTTTTGATTTATATAATAATTAAATAGTAACGGCCTTATTCATAAAAAATATTGTATGTTTATTAAAGGTTTATTTGACAAATATCCCATAGAAATTATAATATATAAATAATTTTTATGAATACCGCAGTAAATATTTTTTGATATAGGAGCATTAATTAAATTATTCGAAAAAATGTAGCAGGCAAGGCCCATTAATAAGGTCTATTGCAACAGCCTAGGTATTCGAAATTATTCGAAAAAATTTAGCTCGCAACGACCATTGCAACAGATTTTAGTTAAGATGATTATCAAACTCTATATAAAAAAACTTCCATCATTTTCTGTCAAATTTATACAAGCATTCTCGCCTTTGTTGCAATCAATTCGTCGTGCGTAGCCCTTATAAATGGGCCGTGGTAGTTTCGCTGTTATCAACACCATCTGGTAAGCGAATTCGAATTGGTTCTTCATACTGTGCACAAAATTCTTAAAAATATTTCAATTAACTCTTGAGAGGATAATTTTCTTTTTTCACTAAGTTGTGTGTAAATTGAAAACCTTGAAAGTAGTTTTCTGTGAACTAGATTCTTTTTGCTATTATGACGTTGATGTAGCAATTAGGCGATATGAGTGTAGGTACCGTATTCTGTGAGATCGCAAGTTATGATCGTTCTATTTACAACTGGAATGATACAGTTAGATTGTAGGTTTTAAACCCTTATGATATTTTTTGACCTGAAAAGATCACATTAAAAGTGAATCTATAGCTTGTGAATAGTATAAAAAAAACCGATAATCTTATTTTTAGTCC
This sequence comes from Germaria angustata, assembly GCA_963681545.1. Classification (NCBI taxonomy): domain Eukaryota; kingdom Metazoa; phylum Arthropoda; class Insecta; order Diptera; family Tachinidae; genus Germaria; species Germaria angustata. Next base: position 31,041,245 of record OY813002.1, read on the forward strand.
GGTTTTATGCAGGACATTTTTATCAAATATTCAAATTGGTATTCATTACAACAATTAGTCACTGATCTAAAAATAAATTTCAACTTGTGAAATATATTCTGCGTTAAGAAATATTCCCATGAATTTTTAGGTTAATAAACTTAATATTACAAAAATTATTTGCAATAAGAGTGGACGGACGGACGTGCCGGTCATAGCATTTTGTTTCTTCTTCATTTGACAATAAACACCTGTTCCGCTACGTCAACATTTACTGGATACAATTGACCAAATCATATGCCATCGACAAAAATTCTTTGCAGCGAAGTGGAGTTAACTTTTCTTTTGAAATGAGCTGTACATACATATTTGTTTTTTTAAGCTTTTGTTTGTTGGTTGAGTCATAAGACAGTCATGCTAGCACGAGTCACAAGGAAATCTCCAAAGTAACAGAAGTATTTTAAGTACAATAAAAAAATAAATAAAAAGAAACCACAAAATGAAGACAAAGAAACACAACAACAAAGTTATAAGAAAAGAAAAAATTATAACAGCGAACAAAATTGGTCAAAACATGTTTGTTTTTATTTACTGGAGATCAGGATTTCCCAACAATCTGTGAATATTGCATTTTCTCATCCATTTCTGAATTTTTCTTTAGGAGACTACCATATAATATTAAAAGAATATCTTTCAAACTATTTGTGTGATTTCAATTGCAAACGGATTAAGATTAGTATCCATTCATGGAGCTGTATCCACAATTGCAACGGTATTGTCTAAGTAGCACTAGCTGGCTTCTGCTAGCTCATTGCCTACAGTCCACAAACTCTACTTTAGCTCTTTAGCAGAGGCTATTATAAGGGCAATTTACTATTGGAACCTCGTTTACAAAGTTTAGGAATCCCACTTTCATAATACGTGCGTACATACATATGTTGTTACATATTATGGTAAAGACTTAGACCTCAGACAAAAACGTGAAACTAAATATAAGGCACTACTTCTTATGCCACTACTTACATCACGGTTGGTTAGAGAATTTGTACTTAACAAAAAAATAAATAAAGAAGACAAAGAACTTTAGTTTTGAAAACATTAAAGATTGCGAAAATCATAAAAACAAAGTAGTGGAAAAGTGGCCGTTGATTGCAAGAACTACTACCACCATTACAACAGAATTTTGAATGTAAATTATAAAATTATGAATTAAATTGACCGAATGATGAACAAAGAAATGTTTGTCCCCCAAGTTTTCAGGACAGAATGGGAAAACGTGTTTTTAAGAAAACGCAAGTGCAATTTGAATTTTTTTTGATGCAGCAGAATGAGATAGTTTTATGACAGATCTATATTTTGGTAGCTTTTATTAACACTGAAAAAAGTAGCCCAATTAGTAATTAAATTTTCTTTGTTAAAATACTTGGAATATTTTTCAAGTATGTACATATAAAAATACAGAGAGGGCGTTGTAAAGACAGGTGCAGCCCCATTATCCTAGACTTGCTGCAGCAGACCAATCATCTACTTAGCTGGAACAAGAACCGATTACAGAAACTGATACAAGGCAAAAAAAAAAAAAATAATAATAACAATGCGAAAACAACTGAAACAACAACCAATTAAAGATGGATATGCTTTGTAGAAGCCCTATGCTCCCTCCAGGAGTGAAAGGAACATATATGGGCTAATCCGAAAATTTTTAAACCAAAGGTAGAAATTGAAAGTTGTCCAAAATCCAAATGTTTGTTAATGGAATAATAGGATACATATTCAAGCTTCGAAATATATAAGCAATATGGTTTTACGGTCGTTTGTTAGTTCTTGGCAGAGGCCAACTTACACGTACTTCTTGCTTTCATTTTTTCTTGTAAAAAAATGGTATTTGCCATGGTTAAAAAAGTGGGGAAACATTCGTTTAAGCATTTGGCGCTTAGCAAAACTTAAAATTTATTTAATTTTCTTTAATTTAAGGTAAAAATAATGTTTGTAAGTTATCTAATATATATTAAAAATTTTAACTAAAAATGGGTACACTGTGTGTAACGTCCGCAACGGAAAATAGTGTTTTTTAAACTTAAGAGAGTGAATTTTAATAATTTTGTTTTTCAAACTAGCTTTATAAACAGAGTTTTTTATGCACTTCCATCTGATACAAAAAAAAATACCTTTCTTACACTTTTTTTGAAAAATACTAATGGCAAAGTGTGTAACGTCCGCAACGGCATGAAAATACTCAAAAATTTTATATTAATATTGTGAGATAGAAGTAGGTGTTTCTAATGGAATGGGAGCTGCTGAATCTAAATCTGGCCTTTAAATTGCTCTAGGTTGCCAAAAATCCGAAAAATTGAAAGTCTAAGTGACAGAAAGTGTGTTTCAATAACATGAGTTCCCCCAATCTGTAATGCTTGGTATGTACATGCTTGCACATTTACTTATCATTTACCGCTTTAAAGCTGCATCTATTTTTAGAATTACTAGCTATAAGCTTGTATGAACATATTGTAAGCAAACAAGGCTGTAACTCAAGAGGGGGGTCAGACAAGCGCAACTTAAATTGAGATGAAGTAAAAATTCTTCTCAAACCTAAAATAGTTCTTGGAAACTTATACTTTGTAATTAATTACCACGTTGTAAACCACAACCCCCACCCCCGTCCTCTTCAAATATTCAGTGGTACGCCCATGCATACAATGTGTACGTACTGCATTTACCGTTAGAATGCTTTAATAATTTCTTGCATTGATCTTATTACTTTAACAAACTTCACTTTAGTTATAGACGTGCGTGGTGACAAATATGTATATTCGTATTATTTAAAATGAGTTCAAGTACAGACAGAGCAAAAAAATTTCGTGCAAATTTGAAAAATAATATTGAAAAACTTTTGGTGTTTAAAACTAAAGATGCAGAAAGAAAGGGAGCATACCGTGATAAAATTAAAGAACAGTTAAAAAATAATGTGACTCTAGCAAAAAAAAAAAAGAAATGACAATAGACAACGCGTGGCCAAATTTAGAAAGGCACATAAGCATAAGGCAACAACAAAATTAAACAATGACGAGCCTTATAATTCTGCCCAGACTTTGGCCAAAGCCGTTAAAAAGGTGGACATTGCGCTTCCAAAAAGTATAAAAAAAAAATGCGCAGTCCTCGAGGTGCTTATAAAAAAATACATTAACAAAGACAAAAACCAAAGTGCGCCAGAAAAAAAAAAGTGATGGCGATGTCAATTTAATTCAAGAATATTATAAACGCGATGAGATTTCGGTGCAATCTGCTTGTAGAAAAGCAACAATATTAGCTGGAGCTAATCAACTTCCAGTTTCCAAGCGATATATGCTAGTCACTGTGAATCAGTGTATGACCTCTTCCAACATGAGTTTCAAGAGAGACATATTTCTAGAACCAAGTTATACGAAAACCGTCCATTAGCAGTTGAGCTGACTGAGAAAATACCACATTACATGTGCGTATGTCAATATCACGCAAACATAGCTTTCTTATTAGAAAGTTTGGTTAAGATAGTTCCAACGTTTCCATCAAACTTTGATAAATTTTTAAAAGAAACTTGCTGTAATGTTGACAGTGAAATCTGTATGATTAACAAGTGTGAAAAATGTGTGATTGACATAGTAGATATCGTACCATTGCAGTATGTTAATTGCATGGACAAAACTGCTGCTTGGAAGCATTGGACAATGGTTAACAACAGGATGGTACTATGCAATACCGAAAGTTCGGTTAAAGAATTAATGTATGAGCTTAACGCTAAGCTCCCTGCTTTTAAGCTGCATTCATATATTAAACGCTCTCAGCAAAACTATTTTAATACCTCAAAGATGCAAATACAACCCAATGATCTTATATTGCAAGTCGACTTTGCTGAAAATTACAGAATTTTGTCGTAAAACGAGGTTCAATCTGCACATTTCAGTTACTCACAAGTAACTTTGTTCACATGCGTTGCTTGGTTCAACAATTGCGCCAAATCCTATTGCATTGTAAGTGATGAGCTGTCGCACAATAAAAATTCTGTTTATTGTTTTATAAAATTATTAATTAAAAAAATCGGAAAGCTTCATTCCTTCAATAGAATAAAGATATTTTCTGATGGCTGTGGAAGTCAATTTAAAAATAAGTACATTCTGAGAAACATTCCACAATTCGTAAAAGAATGGAATGTGAGTTGTTTCGAATGGAATTTTTTCGCTACTTCTCATGGAAAAGGAGCTGTGGACGGTGTTGGAGCTGTTGTTAAGCGAAAAGTTTGGCAACTAGTAAAAGCCCAAAATCTGATCTTAAAAAATGGTCGAGATTTTCATGAATTAGCAAAAAAATATAAATGGCGTTTCCTTAATTTACGTTGGTAAAAATTATGTCAAAACTACATCTGACGAAATATCAAAAACATGGTTAAATGTAAAAAATATTCCAGCTATTAAATCCTATCATTATTTTTGTGGGTATTCCAATGACAATACCATAAAAGTAGCTCGAACAGCTGGATCTATTAAATATAAAATACAATGTTAAATAGTTGAATAAATAAATATAAGCTAATATAAGAATAATGGAATATTGCATTTTTTTTTTGTAAGTAATAAATTAATAAAACATTTTTGAATACATGAATATTTTTTATTTACACAATTTTGTTTGATGGAAAAAGTGTAACGTCCGTAACGTAACGTCCGCAACAGACTAAAATTAAGATTTTTTTTTAACGGGACTACTTATCCTTAATTTCTAAACTGAATTAAGGTGGTTATATATTCTACTTACTTTTTCGTATTTGGACTTTTTTTGTTTATTGTGCAAAATTCGCTAAAAAATATGCAAATGTACATAATTTACTTCCATTTTTTGTAACGTCCACAACGGAACTTTAAGCAAGCACAACTTTTTTTCAAAAACAGTTAACCTTTTATTTAAAATAAGTTTAAAAGTACTTCTAAAGAGCTGCATTATGCCAAAAATTTTATGAAAATATACCGATGTAAACGGAAGTTATGTCTATTTTAACAAGCAAATTTGCGTACAAATGTAATGTCCGTAACGCAGGATTAGCCCATATATATATATATATATATATATATATATATATATATATATATATATATATATATATATATATATATATATATACATACTTATGTATATACATATCGAGCCTTATATATATATATATATATATATATATATATATATATATGTATATATATATATATATATATATATATATATATATATATATATATATATATATATATATATATATATATATATATATATACATACTTATGTATATACATATCGAGCCTTATATATATATATATATATATATATATATATATATATATATATATATATATATATATACATACATACTTATGTATATACATATCGAGCCTTTGGTGCAATACCGTAGAAACTCAAAATTTGAATTTTTTTAAGGATATATTACGAAATTATTCGCCTTGTCGTTTTTTATATTCTGTAAAAGTTTCATAAAAATATTTTGTGTTATCAGCTCTTGAGAAAAGAACCAAATTTTCTTTTACCATTAAGTTGTGTGTAAATTCAAAACTTTAAACTAAATTTCTGCAATAAATAATTTTTTGTATAATTGTATATAATTAACACAAAAATTTGGCTAAATAATTTACTTCCTAATTGCGCATAGAAAAAGCTACTGCCAACCGTCTGTGAGATGAGCTTGCGAAGCGTCTCAATCCAGATGTGAAATTGTGAAAAAAAGTCAACAGATTTTCAGGTAAATATGTATGCTAAACTGGACCAATCGTTACAAATCCAAGAGCGAGTGGCTGCTTCAAATAAGAGAGCAGCAGATCTATAGCTGAAAATACAAAATAAAAACTGTTACATTTACTGTGAATCAATTAAACTATTCACAGTAATAAGCAATCGTATGCGATGATACCATTCAGTTCGTAGGATGGACGTGTGACTTTATTTCGTTTAAAAAAATTGAATCTTTATTAGTAAAGTGTTTGAAAACATTTTTCTAATATTACAATTTGAAAATAACTTAAAAATTTTCCTAAAATATGAAATCACAATATAATTTCGGTATTTATAACAAATTTGTGATAAATAATTTTGTTGTACTAGATATTATTCTCCTCACTAAGAAAGTTACTAAAGTCTATTCACCTATAGATATGGAGACTTCTCTATTATAAAAGGTAATGTAGAGTCGTTTCATATGACTTTCCAATATTGTACGCATGTTGGTGCGAGGAGAGCAGTTTTTGATAAATTTGTTAGACGTATCGGACTAAAATCGTTATTACTAGTGTGGGGATTTTTGCCACCTTTCGGAATTAAAGTCTCTCTCGTATCTCTCCATACACTGGGAATATAAACCAGTCTAAGACAGCTAGTGTATATCCTCTTATACGTTTTGAGTTGTGTTAGCGAATACAGATCTTTTTGTAGCACGAGCTATCTGTTATTTTATATTCTACCAAGCAATGTTATTCTTACTCGTTGATCACAACTTCTTAAATTTTTTTAAAATATTCATAAAGGACTTTTGATCAGCCGGCATATGCACCAGCGAAACGTCAGCTACGAGTATATAGATTAGCTTAAAATCTACAACAGCTATAACAAACAGCTATTTTTAAAATTGTGAAAATATTAAGAATAATTTTCAAAATAATCATGCAATCATTTGCTCACATCGATATTGTGTGGTGTGAATCTGGCTAAAAAAATTTATACGTTTTCAGTTTTATATTTTCAAATTCAAAATATCTTGTAGACATTTCCCGCCAGTTTTTCTAGAAGTTTATAAGCTTGCCATAAGAATTAATAAATACTTGTAGAAACTGATGGATACTGCTACTTATTGAAAACTTAAACATTTTTTTATGAAAAGTTTGTGTATGGTGAATCAAATTTGTCATTTTTATTATTATATTTTCCAGGCTTTGTTGGCTTTTTGATTTTGTAGTAATTGTTGTCCAGTGTATTTGTCATTGTTAAACCTGTTGTTATATTATGTTGTCATACCCTTCGTCGAGTTTATATGTATGTACATATATGGGGACCGCCAAGCTCCTAGTTGTTCGTAAACATACAGAAGCACCTGTCGATGATAGCGTATAGGCAACACCAAACAAGTTGCAAGTTTGTTTTCAAAGCGCGTCACAGTTGTAATGATCATCAGGTTGTGGGACAACAATATTTATGTTGTACTTTCTGTACCAGCAACCACCACTCTATCATATAAGCAGTCTATCGATGTGTGAGTCTGCTTCCATTTGCCACTACATATAATTACCAAAAGTAACAAGACATTTTTTGGTTTTCATTTTTCTTTTAGTTTCGGTAAGGGGAATTGCAATTTGTTCAGCGTAGTACCCATTAAATTTCACTTAAAGAAGGTTTTTCAATAAATATGCATATGCGTTTCCGAATAGACGACACTGATTCATGAAACAGGAGTGGAAAATGCATGTGCAGTTTATTTTAGCTTCTTTTGCTCCAAAAGCTATAATTATAATTACATCTATGCCAACATGTTTATAATTTCTTTATTAATTAAAAATTATGAAATTTCATCTAAAATATCTAAAGGAAAAGGCATCCATATTGATATACCCATTCATGTCTTCATACGTTATAGCCAATGCATACTTCCAATATACCAACAACATTTGTACAACTATTGCTTCATATGACGATTTGCAACTCATACAATAGCTTTTGAAATGTGGCTTTATTAATAATTTTTTTTGAATTGAATTTATAACATTGAAAAAAAATTTAATTTTTTCAATTTACTACTTACAAATACATACATAATATGTATATATTTAAATTTATAATGTCTTTAAATTAGTCCTGAAGGAGTCTCCCCATGAGGCGATGAAATAATCATTTAATTTTTTTAATAAATTTTGTTAAAAATATCAGTTTTCGCGCTTAACAATACATGTTAATTTTTTACAAATTAAAAAACGTCAAATAAACCATAATAAATAGTTTAAAGCAAAAAATATTAAATATTAAATAAATAAAAATATTTTTTTAAATATTATTTTTATTATAATTTATTAATACATAATCATTTTGATTACTGACGAAAATGTTTCATACATACATACATTTCACCCTTCCTACATGTTTTTGTTCTTTTCGAAAAAAAGTGCAGTACTGCAAAAGATAATATGCATGTATGTTCTTTTTCCAAATATGCTGCACAAAAATGCGTAAATATTTGTGTATACCATGTGTTGCACTAAACTTTATATCAGTGTTAGATATTGTCCCTTTTTCAAAAGTTCTAAGTAAATTTTTTTATTCAAATATGCATGAATATGCATATTTGCATGTGTTTTTTTTTTTTTTTTTTTTTTTTGTGAAGCTTGTACAAAATTAATATATGAATGAACATTGCACATTTCATATTTAATGGATTGTTGCAAACACACTCGTCATCTGATGAGTATGTGAAGTTTATTTTATTAGGCACAAGGCTCGCTAAAACGAGAGTAATTAAAACCAACTGGTATAAATGCGCAGAATTACAGGAACTCATAGAACTACAAAAGCAAACATCTCACATTGTATTAGATTGCGTAGAGAATATGTATAAATTCTTTGTTTAAAAATATAAATATGTGCGTACATGTACGTATGTGCATGTATTTACGTGTACATATAAGAAGACTAAGAAGAAGAATAACATTAACTTAAAAACTTTAATTTACACAAATTTCGACTACAGCAAACCTTTGCGGGGAAATTCAGGTTACGCTATGATTAGTGATGTTAAAATATCTTTGCAAATTGCTTAACTCTGCAGCCACACTTGTCAATTTTACTTTTTACTTCTTTTTTGGCTTCTGTACAGCTCCATGAATTGCAACACATCATTATACTTAGCACTTTTATGCAAAAACATACATATTTATTTGATTTCATTTATTTATTTTTGATATTTCAACTAATGGTTTTAAAATGCTGCAAATATTTGTAAAAAAACTCAACAAAAACATATACCGGCAAAATATATGTAGAAAGAAATACGAAAAATACTTCTAAAGAATTGTTATCAGCTGTTTTCTTGAACGGAAATTGAAACACTCAACTTGAAAGAGAAATTGAAAGCAAGTTCGATTCATTTTTTTTAAAGTTTGGGTGTATTGGTAAAAAGTGTGAGTGTGTTAAAACTTGAAAAGCAAAATTTGATCGTCCAAACCCCAAGTAAGCACTGTAAATATTGCTAAAGAATGCATAATTTTTATTCTAAGTATATTTGAAACGCTAAATATACATTCATGTTAAGTATAACGCCTAGAAACTATTTTTGTTCTATTGTGAGCCAAAAAGGCATCACTTTGTTCAGGTATCTATGTATGTTAGAAAAATGTAATTTTTTAATTAGAAAAATTTTGAACGTTAGCTTATTAAATTAATTAGTTTAGATTTAAAATTAAAATTATAAATCAATTACAGACGTACTTAAAGTTAATAAAAATTTTTTCAATAATTACTTCTCTTGTTTTCTTACAGGTTTTGCTAGAATACAACAGTGTCCAACAAATAAGTCTTGTGATAAAAATTTGTTATAAAAAAATTTACATATTTTCATTTATATTATGGTAGAATATTTGAAATTAATTAAAAGAAACAAATTTTATAAAATAAAAATAGTTGTTATTGGAATACAAAACATTAACTAAGATATAGTTTTCTACAAATCTTATTAAAATTATGTAAAGAAATGTTCAATAGTTTGTTAGAACATGAAAAGAAGAAAAAGATGTATATTGAGTTTTGAAAAAGTGAATGTATTTTAACAGCAATGACATCTGTAAATCTTACTAGTATTTAGTTGCAAGAAAATCCTCATCAATATCAAATGTAAATATGACAACTGTAAGTAATAATAGTTTAGATGTTGCAACATCAACATCGTCAGTGACAACGACAACAAACGTGAATGTGTCTGAAACTTGCACTTTTTCTACGGCCATTGTAACAACAACAACCGTGGCCTCAACAGCTTCTAGTTTAAGTTCTACACAACAAGAGGAACATTTGCAACAACAAACACAACAACAATATAAACAGTTCCAGCAGCAACATCAACAACAAAGTTATCAAAAGTATAATTATTATCATCCACCTCCTGCTGTAGGCAATTCTTTGCATTATGCTACAAATAATAATAATTGCGGCGACGTTGCAACAAGTGCAAGTAGTGCTGCAACTACTTATACAAATGCTCTAACTACCACATCAACAGCCGTGGCAAGAACAACCACACCAATAGTAACGGGTTTAGCAACATTTAACGGAAATTCTAATTTAGAAAATGGTGCTGGCAATGGTAATAACAACAACAATAATAACAATTTTAATTCAAACTACAAAAACGGTAATTCTAGTAACAGTACAACTAGTAGTAGTAATAGTAGTAGTAAAATGAATTCAACGCCATCGCCTGTTACAACTGGAAATTCTATAATTGGCCACAAAACGGATACAGCGGGAATAACTTCAACTTCCGCTTTTAAGAAACAACAGCAGCAATTACATTCTTCCCTTGAGGACATTGCCCCCTTGGGTGGCTCCTCATCTGTCAATAGTCAAATATCAACGAACAATAACAATTCTGTTAGCAATAATAATGCAATAACAACAGCAGTTAATGGAGGTGGAAATAGCAGCAGCAGCAATCATAATATCAGTAGTATATTAAAAGGGAGCAAGGGTAAGTAAATTGTCTTATTTCATATTCTGTAAACCATATATGAATCAGATCTGGTGGAAAATGAATACAATAGATAATTGTACTTAAATGCGTTCTTAGATTATACGAATGGTATTTGTGAAATTTGTTATACAATTTTGAAAATATAATTTAGATAAGTAAAACTTTTTAAATATGAGTTTTTTGTGTGAGCCACACAAAATCTGAAAACTGGAAAAAAGCACGAAATACACATGGGCATTGAAGAGGGAATGTAGTGGTCTCTGAAAACAGTATTGTTATGTTCTGTTATGCAGATTGGAATTAACGTTGAAATTTCCCTTGCTGAACTTGGAACTTTGCCTCATGATTAATTTTTTCTTAACTTAGAAACGTTACGAACATTAGCCTACTATAATCTAGACTAAGAGAACAAAATCACTAAGATTTTATTATAATTTTTAAAATTTTTTAAATTTAATTGTAATTGGAAAAAGCGAACAAAAAATCATAAAGAACAAGTAAATGAAATTTCGTAAACAGATCTATAATATGTTTTAAAAAACTTCGAAAAACAAGAACGAAATTTCGTTTATCATTATAGAAAAAAAAATTATTCCGGTTTTATCAAACTTCGACTATATCGAACTAAATCACACAGTTACCAATGGCTGTCAAAAATACACTTTGTGACACATCTCGTTCACATTTTAACAGGAGTCAACTGATAGCAGTAGTGTTGCCCTTTCAGTTAAGAAGCGGGAAATTTAAAAAGTTACAGAATTATCGATCCACCCTCGTATGCATGTGATGAACTTTAAATTAAAAAGCGTCAAAGGGACATTACGGATCATTTGGCACATGTTGGGTTCCTTAAATTCCAACCGTTTTGTTTTCTGGAAAACTAAGATGATGTAAGTGAAAAGGGAGGGGGGTAGGTGGTGTACGCTATTATCAGGATATAAAAAGAGATAGATACTCGGGTAGTCGAAGATCAACTTAATTTTTGTTGGTTACTTCGCAGAGAAGATCAAAATCGGATCAAATTGGAAACACAACTATACAAGAAACTGTACAGAGAAAAAGGATACGAAATACAAAGAAATAATCGTATTATTTTTATACTTTTTTGATATGTGAAAATTTGTAAAAATATGAATTTATTTTTTTAAATTTTGGGACAATGTTCATTTTTTTATAATCACAATTGATTTAAATGTCTATTTTCTACACGCTTTTAAAATGCTGAAAAAAAGTTAGATAAATGCTAGTGTTTTAAGACTAAATTGAAAAAATACAATTTTCAACACCCTTCCAATAAAGAAAAGAAATCCTGAAAAACTCATCAAGGTGATTGTACCCAGAGTCAAAGGAATTTTTGTGTTGATTGATAGTCTCACAAAGATCAACCGTTGGATTTTGTTAATTTTTATAAAAGTATATTTTCACCACTCTACCAGTTTTATTACACTGCCCCAGTTTTTTTTTTTATTTTTTTTGTATTAAATTATTAACATCTCTAACTTTCAGCTAATTAATTTATACGGAATGTACTTGAATAAGAGAAGGTTGCATATTTTCAAAATTGAACTTTTTACGGATGCTGTAGTAGTTGTAATTTATTGCTAGAAATTGAAAAGGCAACAAAAAGCATGATTTTTTTAATATGGTAATCAAAAAGCACCCGAATATAGAAAAAGATAGCAACTTTCTTAAAAACCAAAGTTTTTTTAGTCTTGGTTTGATTTATGAGTTTGAGTTTTGTTTGAAAATATTTCTTTAAATGTGAATGAGAAGCGATAGTAAAGATTAATAGAAATACCTATTGATAAAATATAGCAAAAAAGTATGTTTTCCTTTTCATTCGATAAAAAAAATTTATGAACAATTTTCTAGTCAACGCTGTACGTCTGGTTGAGTTGTTAATTTTGTAGTACATATAATTCAATCTCAAAACATTTGCTATACATTTTGACATACTCTTCACAAATTTTTCTACAACTACTTTATGAATATTCTGCTATTGTAGCTGTACCCGATATCAGAGGTTATAATGGTTCCATAAATTTTTTTCACGAAAAACAATAAATTCTTAATAGGATTGAGCTCGGAATTCAAGTCTGGATATTACGTCGATATAAACTCTTGTTCAGTAAGTCATTCCTTCACGATTTGCTTTAGTTTGCCGTTCCATTAAAATATGACTTCTTCATCAGGCTAGACACTTGTATTTACAAAACGGAGAAATAGAGTTTGTAAAATATGCAGATAGTCTTCTTTCCGCATTATTCCATAGATTTTATTGACAGTTGATAGCGGACATGTTGTTGAAGTTACATATGTCGAATTGACTGTCACTTGTTCAGTCTGTTTTGCCAAATCACCATGGACGAATAAGGTGTTCAACAATGCGTGCAAATGATAAAATTTTCAATTTTTTGCAACGTTCAGCTCGTTTCGCCAATTTTACTCTCGACGTAATAGTCTCCCATATGCGGATGAATGGGTACATCATCAATTAACAAAAGTGCCGAATTGGACACGATACCAATCCACCTGAGATTTAAGAGCGTCCAATGCATCCCGAAAAAGTCACCATGATGATTGATTTCCACTGCAATTACTGTTGAATAAACTTTTAATTTATTACATTTAGCGATAGGTTAATGTCGCTGCCGCAAAGAATAAGTAAAAATATGCATACTCTTATATACATAAGTATGTAAAAAATATTTAACAAAAAATGTGAACTAATGGATAAGATGTCAATGTCACCCATACGAGTAGTTCAAATTGTTACGTGTACATTACTAGCACAAGAGGTTCAAAATATGCAAACAATTTTGCCTTAAAACAGTTTGTGTCGTGAGCTCGGCCGTCTATTTGCATAATTTGCATTAGAATAAGGTTAATGCCATTGATTTTAATCAATTTGATTACATGCCTACAAAACCGCCCTAATTTATACTCTTAACTGAATTAATTGCTAAGTGAATGAGTGGGTATTACAACATACATAAGTATCTCTCTTGTTGAATTTGAGTGGCAATTAACTTTACATTAGTTTAGTTTTTTAGTTTATGTTGTCAAAGTATTTTATTATATATTTCGTTTATACACCTTCTATCGTTTAGCTTTAACCCACAAAACTAGTGACCAAATCTTAAGCCTCTTAACACTTAAGTAACTGGTTTAGCGTCATAGACAATCAATTGATAAATTCGTATTTGAAAATTAATTAAATAAATAAATATTCATTAAATCGATTACAGTTAAAATTAAGGGTTGATATATACCCCTAATATTAAGGATAGAACTATTTTATCTACTTTATCTTCTATATGTGTACATACATATCTGTGGCAATAAGGATTGAAGCTAATCTTCTATGCTAATGTGCGTGTACACCACAGCGGCCTCCTTCTTCTGTAATGTTGGCAGAATACATTGACTACACATACTCTTGTAGCTTAAGAAAATTTATGCGTATAGCTAACTACAGAGGTGCTGCAACATTGCTAACACCCCGTCCACATTTGCAATTTTTTTGCAGCAATTCTTGGTTGTTTTTGATGAGAGGGGTAAGAAGCTTGTGTGGGGTACAGAGTTTCATGTTCTCTGCAATTCTCTTTTGCTTTGAAATTCTCCCCTATTCAACTTGATGTTTGGTGTTGTTATATTTGACGTTTTATATACGTTTTATAAAAAAAATTGTAATACTAGATTTTTTATAATATGGACACTAAAGCAATTTCAAAGCAGAATTTTTAAGAATTGCATGCAACAAAATTGCAAATTTGGACGAGGTGTAATAAAACAGGAAAATGTAGAGTTGTAAAAAGAATTAAGATATATCTCTTCTCTCTCTCTCTCTCTCTCTCTCTCTTTTCATTTCTCGCCACCTGTGCTGTTTACTCTACCGCTTTCACAAAAGAAGTAACACTTTAAGTAGTAGACATTAATTGCCTGGGTGTTACGTCTCTTTATAATAAAAAGTGCTTCAGTCGACTTAAGCTCAAAACGAGTAAATAGCGCCATTGTGATTTGTCGCTGCAAAAGTACCCTCGTGAAAATGTCACTCATTATGGCCATTCTTTTAGGAAGTTATAGTCTTATGAATTTCTGTTTGTCTTTTTTTGATGTATATTTTCATTTGCAACAACAACTCATGAAATTGCATATGATAGTTTGTGAAATGAAGAGTAATTTGTTCCTAATATAATACGATATAGAAAGTATACAATACCTTACATTAAAGAGCGAATTCGTTTTTGAAAATCAACTTCAACAATAAAAATTATTTCCTGTAAAACTACAAAATCAGACTCAAGTACGCAAAAGTAATGTCATGGCTTAAAAGTAATGTCACAATTTGAAATGTTTGTTATTTTGTTATAAATGAAAAAAGAGCTCTGTTTTCATAAAAAGTTTTTTCTTGAGTTTATTATTTACTTTTGCGCCACCTTGTATATATGTACATACAATATATAATAAATCAATTTGACTGGCACGTCTGCCTATTGCATTCTAACCCGCCAACACTACAATTGGCAAATTGTGTTGAGCGTCATCCATTATTACATCGCAACGAAAATTTTCCTCTCAAATTACAAAATATTGTTCCCAATTTATTTGAACGGTATTGCGACCGATACCGTATCGGATAGAGTTAGATTTGAATGCCTTGATTTCAGCCTAAGTATCGACAAAGGTACTTGCTTTTACGCGAACTTCATAGTCCGCAAATATTTGTCCGCTTCCCTCATAACCGATATTTTTGTCAGATAATATACTTCCCACGTCGAAAAGGCGATAGGACTGCCGTACACAAGATCTTCTGAAAAAATACCAGAGCCGATACCGCAGATCATTATTTACGTCCTTTCCAAACCAGGGAGAATTTAACTAAATCTTAGAGATTAGAGATTTAAAAATAGTACAAATTACATTCAGAATATACTGATTCTGAGAAAATCAATTTAAAAAAATTAGTAAAATGTAAAATTTTAGCATTTTAACGGTTTTCGACAATTAAAAATAGGTCAATATATCGACATGGTGAGCGCATATAGGCCAGTGGACTGGAAAACCATTATACATGAATCACGACAAGTATTGGAAATTGATTTACAAATTTCAAAAAAAAATTTCAAAGATAATTTAATTTTTTAATCGCAATTAGGATTTCGGAAGGCACACGAAACTGTTTGAACAACTATTATGAAATAATTTGAAAACGATCAACTTAATTTTTGAGTTTTAATTATGCAAGAATTATGTTATGTAGATAAATATAAAACACTCTTGAGTTTTTTAAACATTTCAATTGCAATTGTTGCAACTAAAATATATAATAGACAAGTCAAAATGTTTTAACAGAATATAGAGAAAATACATATTCATGTACACCAATAAATAATGTGTGTGTTACACTTTCAGATGTCGAATTATATACTTAAACCTTTCAGTAATTAATATATTATGCACATACATACATATATACATAAATGTTTATTTAGAAGCATTTAGTAAACCTACATATATACATACGAGTATAAGTATGTATATGTATTAAAATATACTTACGTTTCCATATGTGTGTGCATCCATTTTAGATGAGATGTACTGGCAACATTATGCTCTTATAAAAAAGAAAATCCATGTGAGTTCTAGAGTTTTTCTTTTTTATTACAAACAATTGAAATCTATGATTAAATATGTGAAAGTTCCTGAATACTTGTGTATAAAATTAAGCAACAAGTGAATTTTTATTTACTTGGAAGCCACAACATCCAACTGTGTGCGAATTGGGCGGCCATGCATTATGTACGGGTTTGTTTTTGTATAAAGATATAAAACATGGATGTTGCAAGTATCAAAGACCACAAATAAACAGGCAGAATAATGAACGGATGGACGGACAAAAGCTAAATGAAGGAAAAACGATGTCAGAGAGTCAAAGACCTGAAAAGCCCTCTGTAATATTTGGGATTGCAAGTTATAAAAAGAATAAACAACACTTGCAGCTACAAATATGTATGTAGTACGAAAATACAAAAAAAAACATTTATTTATTTACAGTATGTCTAGTTGTTATGTTGACACTAACGAGAATAATTTTTTTTTTTGTTGATAAATATGGGTTTTGAAAATTATTCTAGTGTGGTATACAAGCACGAGGTCTACGTATGCTTAAACTAATAAAACTTAAAATTTTTTTAAATTAACAAACACAGACTGCAAAGACATCAGTAGTCTGCGGCAGGAGTCGAACCTGCGACCTTCGGACTACCAGTCTAGTACACTATCTGCTAGTCTACGAAGGAACTCAGCATTGGTTTGAAATATTGAATTAAATTTAAACAAGAGGTTGGCAACTGAAATCGTAATTAATACCGATTGTGACAAAAACTGGATCAAACTTTAACAAATATAATGCAATGAGGGACATTCTCCTCAACTAATCGTTAGAAACAATTAGAGCTTTTGCAAAATGAATTGTTTGTTGTGTCTTTAGCTCTTCATATGCCGAAATTTCATTGGTTTCTAAAACCAAATCGTCAGTGAAGTTTAAGCAGTTTGAAAACATTCAACTTCGGATGTTTATGCCACGTAACGATTAGTTGGGGAGAATATCCCAAATAATAAATTTCAATATTAAGTATTTAACAAATATATTTAAAAAACATAAATTATTTCCTAAGACTTTTTTATAAGAAATTCATTGCAGAAACTATGAACTATTTTTAAGTCTAATTTTTATGAAATTAAAATATTTATTTATTTATTTATTTATTTATTTCAAATTTATTATAATTAAAACTATAATAAATAATATACAAAAGCACTAGCTACTACAGGCTATCGGCTTAAAAAAAATTAAAATATAAATTTGCTACTGTTAGTGAATTTTTTTTAAATTAGGGAAATTTTTTAAAATTATTTGGTATATATTTTTTTAGTGTACACGTATGTATGTTTTTTTTTTCGGGGAAAAAATTTGCCTGACAGTTTTCACTCAAACTTGTTATTGTTGTGTAAATTTTGGTTACAATTAAATAGTAATTATTTTTGTTTCTGCCAAAAGACTATTTTACTAGACTGTGTGCACGAACGTATGTATAATTATAAGATATTTATGCATTTCAAGACGAACGGAATGAATTAGTGGCGAATGATAAAGATAAATATTATAAGCACATATATAAGTATGCATATATTTAGAAGTATCTATATTGAATGTTTTTACATACATACATACTTATATGTATGTATGAGTATCAAACAGAAGAATGATTGTATTATTATAATACACTTAGACTAGATTTACACTAAGCATTTTTAATGAAATGTTTTGTCTTATATTCGCTGATAGCAGGAATAATAAAGCAAACGGGATGACAAAACTGGTAGTAGAGTAAATTTCATACGATTTCTTGAAACATTTTTATCCCAACTATTTCGCTCTACCTTATATTGGCAATAGCAAAAGTTTCATGCAACAAATATCATGTAAAAAAGCTTAGTGTAAATACAGTCTTACAGATGATAGATGCCACAATACAGAGTTTTTTTAATTTTTATAATCATGCACATTTACCATACTATATGAGAACTAGTTACACATACATATACAAATACTTAAGCATGTACATGAGTATATTAATGTGTTCTTTCATTCATTCATTTACTTAAAGATTTACTTCAATCTGATTACAATATTTTTTTTATGCATGTATAGTATTTTAATTGCTATATACCTATACCACGATTTACATGATAGATGCTTTCCTAAGAAATCGTACGAGACGAAAACGAAAGAAAAACTGCTTGATGAATCCATTTTATTATATAAACAAGAGGCCGGGTAATTAAACAAATACTGTTTTCGAAAATTATCGAAATTTCCGGCACTCGAATCTGTTTTCAAATTACGAAAAATTATTGAATCTAGAAAGTTTAATTGATAATAATATTTTGAGTTATTTAAAAATCACTTTATTCTAAATTTTTCGAACGAGTAAAATTTGCAGTTGCGGTAGTTGGCATTCGATTTTAAATTTATTTAAATAATAAATTTATAATAAATAATAACTTTATTTAAATAATTTATTAAAAATTCCAAAATTTACCACGTCTAATCGATTCATGTTCATACGACATCTAAATGAATTCAAAACTTTAGAATGATCTAAATTTTGTTATACTCTGATCAGCTGTTCAAATGTTATGAGATGCTTGCACACTGAGATATACATACACACACGTAAACATATTCAGATATATGTACATACTAACATCATGTTCCGTAAAAATATTTATTCTTGAAAATAAAATAAAATAATATTGGTGAAATCAATAACTTATTTTTTTCTTATATCGAAAAGCTAAAAAAATTAATATAAATTTAAAATTTTTGTAATTGAAAATATGAAATAATCCGAAGAGATCAATAAATTTTTACAACTATATCCAATAAGAATAATTGTTGCTCGAAGATAATTTCAGGAATAAATTGTCCTTGATTGAGATTTTTTGATATTGACATGTTCCCTCATGTTTTTTTCCAGAGTTCTTTTAGTAAACAACCTTTAATTTTAAATGAGATTCTTGTAAAAAAAATAACAATAATAAATCAAATGTACATTCAAAGATTTCGTTTCAATCGGAGTCGAATACGAAAAAAATCTTATCGTATAAAACGAGGGATAGGCGTACTTTTATAAATGAATGTGTTTGTTTTTTGTTTGGATAATGCACTCATAATAACTCTTGACTTTGTTTCTGTTATCATTAGGTCTTACATAGATACGAGTACAAAGATAAACATCTAATAACAATATAAATGTTTAAACAATTGCGGGCAAATTTATAGGTACCCTGAACAAGATGTCCTGAAATCGTGATATTTCTTTTGTTTTACTAATGCTTGGACAATTATATACATAAAAGCAATATTGCAAAAGAAAACGGACACGATATCAAAAAAATGTTTTCCAGCTTTACGACCGAATATGCGAATACTTGATGTGTTCGTTACAACATTATTGTTGCAAAAGTATTTGAGACAAATGTTCTGAACACGGCCTTAAAAATTTGGCATAGCGGATGCCTGCCATAGGGCATTTGAAGAATGCCGCATTCCAATACATAAGCGGTTTACAACTTCTTAAAAAATAACAGTTTGCATTCAAAATATTATTATATTATTATATTTAAATATAAAATTTTCCTTACTAGAAAATCCTTTTATATTTTCGCCATTTTAACATTATGTGATCTTTATAACGGAGTGAAAAAGTGTGTATAATAAACATGTTTAATTCTTCGCATAACAATTACTCTCGAATACACTATCCAGATGAGAGCGCTTAGAGAATAGTGATCAAGATCAACTTGAGCACTTGCCTTTCGGCCTCACCACACACACTGTTGTAGTCTTATGAGTACCTCTGATTGGAACTTAATATGCCATCCATCATTATCTGCATGCCAGATGCAATTTCGGCACATAAGTGGAAAATTTAGCTCATGACTGCAAGCAGAAGTTCCGTGCTGAGGAGGTCAATCCTTATAGCAGACTCATTGCCTTTAACTAATAAATTTCTTCTCATATTTCGAGCTTCGTTCACAACCAAATCCAGAATTATAGGAAAGTTTTACTAAAGTAAGGGAAATTATAAACTAAAGTTGAAGACAACCATTTACGACTTTTAAATATCTAAAATTTTATAAACTATTCGCGAGTAAATCATTTCTTAAACTACATTTCTTTTATTAACATTACAAGTTTAATAAAAATTTATGCAACTTAAAAAAATATATACGTAAGTATATTTTTAAAGACAATTAATTTTTCGTTAAATATAAGAAATTCGCCGTGGGAAACTATTGACCAATTTTAAGTCCAATATTTACTAAATTAAAATGAAGTTTTACTTAAATCAAGGACATTTTTGAACTACATTTTAGGACTTTTTTAATTTGAATTTATTATATGTTTTCCTTTGAGTGCATTTGTGTAGTTGCATTTGTAATCAATAAGAAATGCAATTGAGATACACCCATATTTACTATCTATATGGTACATAAAACCTTTGCAGAGTTCTGTGTTTATTTGAAAGTATACCCTCGTATACATGTGCATTGACTTCTTGTTTATACTTTAAAGTCAAACACCCACTCTCCCAATCGTTCTTGCAATGCCATCCATGTGTATTGTTGCTTTTTAATGAATATACATATACGAGTGCTCGTATATGTAAGTTACCTTGATTTTCGCCAGATTATTCACTCGTAAAGTCTCCTTCTGTTGAACATACATACATATAAAGTGAAATTTAAAGCATTGTTGTAATTGTCTTTTTTCCGCTTATTGCGGGTTTTCATTTCTGCTCAATTAACAGAGTTCTGACTCTAACATAATCACGATGGAAGAAAATGAGAAACACAAATGGAAATGGAATATAAAGACATAAATAATATTTAAACAGCATAATGAACTTGTGATAACAATGTGAACAATTTATGCTCCCTGTACGAGTACATTGTAATACGAGTGACATGAAAACGGTTGAAAGAAAATTTTTAAAAGTCCATAAAGATGAAAATGCATACTTCTTTAAGCTGAATTGGATCAAACAGCTGCCTAACTCCGGACTTTTTGTTTCAAGAACTGTAGATTTTTAAATAAATTAGGTGTGGTTTCATAGCTTCCTATTCACTTCTTGCTTTTAGCATCACATCGCTCATATCAGAGTCAATCTAATTAAATGAACTTTACATTTAATTTGTTTTGTTGTAAATTCATGCTCATGAACGTATTAGAAAAACTTCAATTGAAATTTCATTTTAATTGCTATTAACACGAATGAGAAGTGGCAAAAGAGATTGAACTTGAATGAAACTAAAACCCATTCGTATATTTTAGTGCACGTATCTAAGTATATATATATTTTTTTCAATTCCATAGGGAAAAATAAACAATGCATTTTACGTTAAAGAATTAATGATAATAAAAAGCTGAAATTTAACAACTTTTAGGCTATGGTGAAACAAAATTAGCCTAATCACGTTTTTAAAATTGTTTATTTGTTTTTACATGACAATTATATAATATAAAATATATGTAGCTAAACGAATGATATAGCCGTAACTCATCCTCTGTTGCATACTAACATTGAAAAATTTGCAAATATTGCAAATAAAGAATAATTAATTGAAAACTAATACGCGTAGACTAACAGCTGACAATAAGAAAAAAAAGACATAAAATTGAAAGCAAAAAATATAGTTAGCCATCTCTGGAACTTCTCGCTGATGTGAATATCAATTGGAGAGAACTTTTCGGAGTAATTAAATAACACACCGCTTTTGAAATTTCGAAGAACGATATCTCTCGAAACAATTGTCCAATATTTTTGGGGGCATTCGACGCAGTTTCAAAAGGCCAAAAAGTGGTCGAGCATAGAAAAAACATTTAAGAGAAAATTTCGGAGTTTCTGATTATATTTTGGATTCACAGTCGTAAAGCAGCTTTTTAGCGATTTTTATCTTCCATATTAGTCTATAAGAATATATTTAACCTGGATACGCCGCAATTTAAATCATTAATCACAAAAAAATATTGTATATTAGGGCGCTGTCTTATATATAAAGTGGAGCTCGCTTATAATATAACATACATACATCGGTTATAGCCAATTTTCATTTCAAACGAAAAACTTCTCCGGTAACGACAGTTTCGTAAAATATTTGATGGAAGCTACATATTACATTTATGTCTTTAGTTGTTAATGAACTTTTGTTTATAACGAACTATTTTTTCCTGCTAGCTTTTTAAACAGTTTAAATAATTATTTAACATCAATTGAAAATTCTATTAATAAAATAAAAAATAACTAAAATATTTGAATATATATTTTTATGAGTTATAAACATTTGGCAAAATAAAAATAAAACTAATGGTATTTCAATATTGCTAGCATTTATTTCTTGTAAGAAAAATATTTACTTCGATTATAAAGAACTTTGCATATAAAGAAATACATAAGTTGCCCGGTCCTATCAAGTTCTTCATTATCGCACTGCACTGTTTAATAAAAATGCTCAAAAAAGGATTTTATAAGTTGAAAATGTTGCTCGGTTAAACTTAGCTAGATAATTTTTATGTGAAAAACAATAATTTTAAGCTAGAAACTAGTCCTTAATGCTTGTGGTGTAGTTCAAATGTTTGCCCTGGCTGACCACAGATTAACAAAAATTGAGCTTGTAAAATTAGCAAACTTTCGTATCATCATCTAGACGTACTGTTCAACCGTGTACTCGCAAATTTGCCATAATGTTTCAGCATCAGTGAATGAATATAAGCAACAAATTTTACAGACGTTGCCGAAACAACATTAAAATTTACAAGTAGATTGTCAACACGGAACCGCACTTATTGGAAAACCTTTTGTATGATGATATTACTTACTGGTAATAATATTTTAATTTATTATATTTTTATCGTTGGTAATAATTGTTCAACGAGTGCTACGAAATACCTTGAACAGAGTACATTTATTAAAAAGGTATACGAGCAAGTGAAAATGAAAAATAACTAACATCAAAATGTTTACTAATTAAATGTTTCAATTGAAAAGGATGCTTAAAAAGCCCCTTATTTGTATTTGCTGAATTTAAACTTCAAAATGCATCCAACCGTCCATTCATTCATTTAGTGTAGGTCATCACATCGAAAGCAAATATACGTATAAAAATGGTACATACTCGTACATACATACAACATCAAAGAGATTTTGAATTTGTTAAATGAAAATGACGAACAGAATGAGGCGTCTCGTTGTTTGGAGTGCAGACTGTTTGACCAGGGACAAAAAACAAAAACAAGAACAAACATAAAAAATAAGCAAATGCTTCTGAAAACCTTAATTAATTATTTTTATTTGCAAAACGAAAAATGAAAGGCTAAAGCCTATATAATTTGTTTCAAAGGTTAATTGGAAACTGAACCTAATATGTTAAACTAAATAATATTTGTTTTTTAATGAAATCCAATGACAGATAATGTTGACAGAAACAAATTTATAAGTGAGATGAAATTGGTGCAGGAACATATTTTTATATTCCCACGATGTTTAATTTACATGCAGTGCAAGGGCATGCTTATCTCCCATATAACTTTATTTTCAAATATTAGTTTTTCGTTCATTTATGATCAGAACACAGAAAAATTTATAACAATTTGTAAAATTGAACTTTCAAGTTTTCCAAAAGATTTCGTTTAATTCGGTACAAAGAAATTCCCATTTAACTCCTATATATCCTCAATTTCAAACAATTTTATTACGAGGTCGGTCCCAAAATTAGCTAAAATAACAAAGAAAACACAAAAGTTTGGGAAAAACTGCCTTTATTTCTCAACATAATCTACTTCCAGCGCGATTAATTTTTCGATACCCTGATTATAGTAAGAACTCTCTAGCTCAAGTTTGGAAATAGAAAATAATCCAAGGGAGCTAGAACTGTTGGATAAGGTGATGATGCAATTCTAATTTTAATTCATCGATTTTAACCGTCGCTATAGTGAGTGTGTGAACTGGTGCATTGTTTTGATGGAACGACACTTTATTTTGTTTGTCAAATGTTCCATTTTTTCCTTAATTTTATCACTTAAACACTGCATAATAATCGCCGTTAATTGTTTTTCCTTTTTAATGACAATTTTCCCACGCGCATAAAAAAACAAAAAAAAAAGACGACATGACCTCGCCTGCAGATGGAACTGTCTTCGCCTTCTTTTTATACGAAACTCCTTTTCTCTAGCCCGGCTTTAATATTGGTTGGGATAAAAGTATTGAATAACATAACGATGCCCAATTTTTAACATGTTTATAAATCCACTGAGAACGTTTATCTTTGATGGCTCAAAAAAATCTAAACAGCGTGGCGCTTTGAAACTTAAAATATATTTTTTATAAGTTTTCCTTTTTTCACCAAAGTAGTTTATTTCAAAGTACTGCCGCCATCTATAAGTCAGTTCAGCTAATTTTGGGACCGCTCTCTCGTGTAACGTCCTTTGAGTGTATTTTATTTTATATGAATTTTATGTATTACACAGTGTTACAAAATTGATTGAAATAGAAAAACCTGGGACCAGATATTATTTTTCTTGTAGGTCTTGTTGAGCTAAAGAGGAATCCAATAGTGAAATTTGCCGGACACCTCCAAAATCCGGATTTACGGTTAAAAAACCGGTTTTTTTACCTTTGCACACTTATAAGCCTGTAACTTTGTTGATAATAATCCGATTTTCAACTTCTTACTAGATTTGGAAATCAAGGGGTAGAAAAGGGCAAAACAAACGAAGGTTGAATTCTCTTTTTTTAATGTATTACAGCAATATTGACAAACAAATTCTGGTTCGTACTAGCGACTAGTGTCAAAAGAACGATTAAATACTTTATTGTACACTTCTACCACTCCAATATTGTTTTTAAAATCACGCCGGTGACTGATATCAGTAACTAAGCCACAAATAAAGCAAAATTTCAAGCAAACACTTTTGAGTTAAATAACCAAAAATAAAATTTTGTATAAAATGTTTAAAAGTTTATTTTCATGAAAAGTTAAATAACTCCGTCAATTGCATATCTATTTTTAACCCCACATATTCATTGTAATTGTAAATAAACGTACTTTTTGAATAAATTAAATTGTATTATAGTTTCTTAATAAAATAATGTATAAAAACGTCACCGAATTTGAAAAATTTTTGAAAAATCTACAGATTTTGTGTTTGCTCGACAATAACACCCAAATTTCCCAAATTTTCTTAAATAAGTTATATATTATTTGAAAGATCTCAGTTTCTTCTTTCCAAATCTAGTAAGAAGTTGAAAATCGGATTATTATCAACAAAGTTACAGGCTTATAAGTGCGCAAAGGTAAAAAAAACCGGTTTTTTAACCGTAAATCCGGATTTTGGAGGTGTCCGGCATATTTCACTATTGGAATCTTGTTTTACTCGACAAGCCCTACAAGAAAAATAATATCCGGTCCCAGGTTTTTTGGACTGTCGCACAGTGTTATTGATCAAATAAACATACATATATTTTCTTAATGGGCTCGAGTTCAAATCTCATCAGACTACATTAGTTCAACTAAAATACACTCAACGGCTTATGATAATGTAAATAAAAGTGTTAAAACGGTAAAACTCGGTTGGAATTTAATGGAAACTAACGCTCATAATTTATATCTCCTATAGTTTCGTATCTCGTAAATTAGTTCATAATAATATATGAATAATAGAAAGAAACAAAATAAGTAGACGGAGCTTTGGTAGGTTATACAAACTTTATAACTAAAAAATGGCTGTTAGAGAACATAAATTTCTCGTATTCTTCTTTCATTGAATCTTAGTTTAAATAGTAATGATGTTGGAACAATTTCGAAGTCTCGGGTGCTGATCATCCAATAGCCAAATTTACTTTTCCTATCATTTCTAAACATGAAACACAATCAAAACAAGTAAACACCGTCCGTGAAGTCTGTTGAGATTTGAACTCGAGGTTTGTTAATCAAAATGCAGCAAATTCTTTTTTATAATATACAATTTTCGGTCTAGGGGGAGGGGAATTGGCGCGTTCTATATATTCTTAATTTCACCAATTAAATTTTAGCTACATTTATAATCACAGTGGAGTAAAACTTTATTAAGCACATTTGAAATTATACATTTAAGAGCGGTGTTTAATGCAGTTTCACTTCCCGCAGGGACTCTTTTACTTTCCCAATATCTTTTTTGCAGAAACATAGACAAACAAAACCATTAACGGTTACAAAAATTTTTATTTATAACTTATTTATATACAATATTTATAACTTATTTAATATCCATTCCAATAAAAATGTTATGCATTTATTTATTACATTTATTATATAATTTTCAACGTAAAACTGAAAACTTTTGATGTTTAAAAACTTCTAATCTCCACCATAAAAGCTTGATTTCTTTTTAACAGGCTGCCTCTGAGGCAAGAATAAAAAATTATCCACTTGTTCCGTTCCTTTACTTTAGAATTTCCGCGAAAAAAAATTTTTATTAGTTTTTAAACTTTTTTATATTATTGTAAAAAATAAACATAGACATTGGAACTAGCTGTTGGCCTGAGATATTTTGATTCCTTTAAATTTCCATTTTTGATTTTTTATATCGCGAAATAAGAGTCAAAATGAAGGCAATTTAGTAAAATTTTCGCACATGTAATAATAATGAATAAATTATAGTCTCAGTAGTAAAATTTTCATAGTTTTCCATCAAATCTCGTTTCTGTTTGTACTTAAAAATTTTAATTGCTTGTCTGCAATTTAAGGTCATACTTTTCTTTGATTGTGTAAAACTTTCCAAAAATCAAGAAAAAGTACTAAAAGTTATTTCTTAGTTCATGCCTGACTGGATTTTAAGAAAAGTTTATAGAAACTTAAAACTAAATACAAACGATTAGTTAATGCTATAAACATGACTGATGCGAATGATGAATTTTTCGTTGAGAATATTCGTCGTTGGAAATAAAACACATTTGTGTACATATATGAAAAAGTCCATAATCACTGCGTCGAGCAAAATTCATCGTGGGTAACGACCTGTGCAGACAAATGACGCATAAATTAGAGTAGAGTGACCGTTTTTCCTTTATTATTTTTTAATGTTTTACCTAAAGAATTTCATTCCTATTAAAAAATTTAAAATTTCTTATAACGTATGTATTCTTATTTACAAAGTTTTTATGCATGTATATTCATTTACAAAAGTTTTTTGGTTTCTTTTTACGTACCTAAAGCCAATTTATTTACTTAAATAACTGGCCAATTTGTTGTCTTGAGTACCTAAATCTAATTTATTTACTTAAATAACTGGCCAATTTGTTGAGAAAAATAATATATGATTTGTTTATTCAAGATAGTTTTTAGCTATTTTTAGGTTTATATTATTGGTGAAGGAGTTCTGTCAATAATGCCCTTAATTATTGATTATTTTTTATATACAACAAAGTGTTTGCCGGGCGCAAACACTTTGTTTTCTATGGTATGTCAGAAATTGGCCTGGCCTTCCTAAGCATTTCTGTGTAGACATACTTCCACATATCAGAGATGAGAAGGTTCTTGCGTTCTTGCCAAATGCCCGCAACTCAGAGATGCTTTAGAAAGCAAAGCCAGTTTTTGATATAGCGTAGAGGAGAAAATCTTTGTGGCAATGCGCAAATACCTTAGCAACCGAAGCCAATTTTTGGCATCTTAGCGCACGGCCAAAGGCCGGCCTGATTTTTACAGAATTTCTAATGTACATTGGGCTCTTATTCCATATCTAAAATAAGGGACTTATATCAAATATAATAAATCCCTGGTAAGAGGGTTTTATTTGATTTTGTTGGATATATATTTCATAATAAAAATTTTGTCTTATTCATATAAAATAATGCCCTAAATTTTTGGGGAATTATTTCATATTTTTGAGAGTTATTTCATGCCGTCGGTTACACTACACCAGTACTACATATGAACAAAGAATTATTCACAAATTATTAATAAAAATTGGTGGTGGTGCGGTGTAGTGGTTAAAGCGCTTGCCTACAAAACCAAGTACCCCAGGATCGTTCCCTGGCAGAGGACAAACAAATTTCCATCCTGGGTTTTTCGAGCAGACAATCATCAATCATCTACTATCTGGAATAACAACCGATTAACAAAACTGGCACAAGACAAAATAACAATAGACTGTATAGATGCTTTGTGGAGCCCATACTATGCTCCCAAGAAGGGTAATGGAGAAAAAATTTATAAAAACTGGTGTAATTTGTTTGTGATCTAAGACCAAATTGATATCAGTGAATTAATCACCGAATAAGTAAATAAAAATTAATGATGAAAATAATAAATATTAATAATAAATAAATAATAATAAATTTATTAATTAAAAAATCTGACCTCAAGGTCAAAAATAGTTGTTTATTAAAATTTAAGAAAATAGAGTAAATAATTCTCCTTAATCTAATTGTGGACATTAAAGATTTTTATTGGTAGCAATAAAATTTGTATTTAACTGAAAAATTGTAAATTTGTTTAAATTTTTGTTCACTCTTCTTGTGTGTATACCCTGGTCGTACCTGCCTTCGACGCACAGTGGCTGAAAATCGTTTTTCATTGGCCAAAATTCTGTAACTTTTGAACGGATCAAAATATTGAAGTAATTTTTTTTTAATGGATAGATATTTAGTTCAGCTTGACTGAGTTTTAATTACATTAAAATTGATTGAGTACTTCTTAAGGACTTCTAGGTCAAAGTTGAACTTTTGATTTTTTTTTACTTTTGGAGTGAAATATGGGTTTATTTTTTTTATTTGCATATTAAAAAATTTTATATTTGGAACTTAATAATAATTATAATTATTTTTTGTGATAATGGAAGTTTTTTAATGTTACACTCAAAAAAATTTGTACACTCAAAAAAATGTGTACACTCAAAAAAAATTGTAAAATAGTAAAATTAACCACAGAAAAATTTTTTATTTTTTGCTGTCAAAGTAGGTTCTATTTATTATTATTTTTTACTAATATTATGTTTTTCGTACTTAAATAGCAATGAAAGGCAATTATAATTATTATTCATTTGACACAAATATTGATTGCAAATATTCTATATTTTGCTCTGTGCTATTTCTGTTCTTTAGTAGTTTTTTGGCTTCTTCTTCTAAATCCCGATGTTCCACTTTCCATTTATTTCGAATATTGGAGATGAACGGATCTGACGTTGCCAATAATATATTAAATAGATCTTCATTCGTGGAATTTCGTGAAATTTTTCTAGTATTGTGCTCTCTATAAAATCTGTGATCCTTGTTCCTTTTTTCCTGAGCCTCCTCTGATAGATCTCCAAGTGGCACCAAATGATATTTAATGATATCTTCTCCATGATAAAGGATTTTGTGAACTGTTGCAGACATATTTCTTCACGGGTAGTTGGTTGTATATATTTTTGCAGTTTCCTTAGCATAATCTGCAAATTGTTTAGAGTCAATTTCTTCATTGCACGCAAGTACTTCTAAAATTATTTTAAATCTGAAAATAAGCTGTTTCTGGATCTGAAAAGAATCTTCGTGCGGTATTGCCATCATTTGTAATGCCTGACCCTTGTTTTGGCTGATCTATAATCAATCCAATTTTGCGGCATTCATCTTGAACATGTTTCTTTTTTGAACTTCTTAACTCTTTGTTGGTTTCATTGTTTCTTATGGATCCTAAAGACCCCAAATCCAAATCATAACTGATTTTTAGTATATGTTCCATAAGTCGTATTCTTGCATGTAGTGGTGATAATCCAAATTCATATGCATCGGTATTATCTAATGATTTTGTCGGAACTTGGTTTAATTTGGTTGATGCTGCTTGGCATATAATGCAGCTGGATGCAGCCTTCGTGTTAGTCAAAGCCTGAACTACTTTTCCATCTATCATTGTAAGGACTAATTGGTAGCTTACTTCAATTTGCTGCCCATCTAACCGTAATTGTAATGGCTGTAGTGTTGCAATTTGGGCCTTGATATCACTAATTTCTTTGTTAATGGCACCACGAGTTTCTTTTTTGAATTCAAATTTGATTGGCCTGCAGTATTTCTTAGAATATGGTGTCTCATTTTTCCAAATATCCATTGTTTGCGTTGTACTAGTCGAAGGCTCTGAATCTTCCAAAATCTTTTTCAATCGCAATGGTACAAATGATACCATGAACATATCTGAGTCCGAAATATTTTCACATACAACTTGTTTGTATTGGTTTTGTCCCGAAGAACCATCACATCCCCATTCGCAAAAAGGAATTAGCTTTGTGTTTCCATATTTCTTTAACGCATTTCCTGGTATTGATTGTAGCAAGCGTTCGGCTGTGCGATCAAGTAGAGATTGTAGTTGTACCTCTGCCGAAATCCGTGTGATTGTAATAGAGTCTTTTGATGGCAAACAGTTCATTTTAGCAGCAGCTATGTGATGATATGCTGGATAGATATTTGAGCCCTTTTCAATCGCACGCAATCTGAGCTTAATATATTGCTGTTTTTTTAATTTCAAATCCAGAAATAAGGCTAATGCCTCCTCATTAGTGTACTGCATTGCATCGCTCGGAGTTGGTATACTTTTAAGAATTCGTTTTGTTCTCACTGGACTAGCTTTAATAACTTTTTCAATGATATCCAGTTTTGTTAATTGTTTCTGTAATCGTAATTGATGTAGGAAAGATTCTTTTATATTTGTACAACCAATTGCATCGTTAACATCTTTAAGTTTCCGCCTCTTAGATCTATCGCTGCAGTTGTCCAATGATTTGCGTGGTCTTCCAACCTTATCTTGCTTTGCTGTTTCTGCAGTGACAGTAAGTTGGCCTTCTAACCACTTTTCACTTTTTATATAAAACTTTTGTTTACTGTAGCTAACTTCTTTGTAGAGTTTTTTTTAGTACTTTTACAAAATTAGATAATTGCTCTTGTATTTCGGTGCTACGTGAATTTAAGTTTAATTTTATTTTAACGTAACTAAGAACATCTTCCTGGTTGGTATTTCTAAAATACTCTTCGGCCAGTTCTTTATAACCGAAGCTCTCCATATTTTTCTGAATATTTTTATTTGAGTCTGTTATGATTTATCACTTGCAAATATATGTACGTACACGTAAAGGATTAACTTATTATTGAGTAATCCCTTATCGAATCCGTAGCTTTATACATTTTTAGATACATTTTATTCACACATTGATCTTCAATTTCATAGCAGGTGGTACTTAAATTGAACAAAACTGCACTTGTTATCCAGACCTTAATTTCAGGTAAAACTAATTAGTATCTCGCCAATATGGGGTTCTTTTTATCTTTAGTCGTTTAATGTCGCGATTATATTATAAAATTGTTTATGATTCTGGCTGACCCTAACAGTTATATTAGAAAGAGATCATTCATATGTTTACTGTAGAACCTATTGTGATATTTTTATGACTGATTTTTTTGCTGATCAAAACAAAGCCATAAAACCCTTTCGCAGGTATTATATTTAATTATTTTAGTTTTACGTAGTCTAAAGTAAAAAACATAAACCTTTAGGCAAAAAAGTGAAAATTTAAAACACCATTGTATACGAGTAATTATAGGGCTGTTTAAATTATCGTAATTTGAATTTTTTTAGAGTAATTTCATTAAAATTAAAAAAGTGTTCTACCGGCGGGTCGTGGCGGGTGCAAAAGTATATAACCACTTACAACAACTAAAGACTATAATCCTACCAACATTATAAAAAAGACCGCAGGCCATTATCGATGATAGCTTGCGAGTAGTAACCATTTATTTTTGACAAAAAACTGAAAAAAAACACCTTTTTCTGAAATAACAAAAACAGTTGAGTTTGACAGCATGCCACGCTCACAATTATCAATAGTTTAACCTAATTTTTTGGCTACCTTAATATGGATATATTAGCTCCAAAATGGCGTAAAAATTTTAAAAATCGGTGACAAAAAAAATTCGACTTTTGGCCAATGAAAAACGATTTTCAGCCACTGTGCGACGGTGTTAACCAGCACCAGTGCGTGCTTGAAAAATGATTTTGAAAAACATTATCACTCACTTCGGAAAACTTTTTGAGAATGTAAAACATTAAATACGCTCTTAATGTATGTTGTACTGTATTGCCATAACGCTGAGGAATGCTCCTCGTATTTTATTCAATAGAAAATAGACACTATTAAACCTTATTTAACATCAATTGGCAATACGACTACAATTGGCAAAGACAGCCTTGTAACAGTTAAATGATAAAAAAAACTTTTTAGTTTATGTAGTGCATTATAAGTAGTGCTTTCGATTGACCCATGATTGATTGAAATGATGTACTTAATAATGGATCATTAACAGTTTGGTTTCTGTTTCTGTTTTTCTAAAGAACAGAATCTAGTTTAATATTTCACTTTGATATTTATTAATAATGGAAATATTGCCCCAGTTTTTTGTTAACATAATGGGTGTATTCAAACATGCTTAATGAACTTTATGATAAAGAAAGTATACGTGAAATATTTTATGATTAACACTTGCACATGCAAATTCCAACATAAAAATTGTAAAAGCTGGGCAATCAATCCAATATTCATTGCTCGCTGAAACAACTTCAAAGGAAAATTTTCTAAAACGCATTCTTCTGAGTTTGTATGAAAAATGAAACAAATGGGTAAAATTATTTGTAATTAACCAACATGCCTCTGGCGTAGCTAACAATAGCTAATGCAAAACATTCTCTAAAAAAATGGCTTCAAATTTAGGAAAATTTACTCAGATTGAGTTAAAAATGGTTGTCGTATGGCCGCCAAAGCCTTTTTTTAAACTAAAATTAGTAAAAAAATATTTTGCTTAATATCAATAAAAAAAATTATTTCTAAGAAAAATTTGAGAAAATTGTAGCAAAATGTTTACTAAAATTTCAGAAAATTGTCTAAAAATATTCGATGTTTTTTTTTTTTACTTTTAATCACGACTTTTATACTTGAATTTAGTAGTATTTCTTCAAGCTCATAAATTTCCTTAGTGAGTGTATTTCTTTGGAGAAGGAATGAATGGGGAACAACAGGATCAATGTTTTTTATTAGTCTCTTTAAATCCGCAATACATTAAAGAGTTACATTACAAATTCTTTCAATCACGGTTTTATACCCAAATTTAGTAGTTTTTTTCAAGCTCATAAATTTCCTTAATTTATTAAGGATGGATGGAAAAATCCCTCACGGGAATAATATTTTCATAATTTTTTTTAAGTCTACAGTACGATAAGAAATTATAAAGATACTCGTAATTACTAGAGTTGTTATTTTGAACTTACTTTTTGGTCGATTCTGTTTAATAGTTCAGCATTCTA
Source organism: Germaria angustata (assembly GCA_963681545.1). NCBI lineage: Eukaryota > Metazoa > Arthropoda > Insecta > Diptera > Tachinidae > Germaria > Germaria angustata. The sequence continues at coordinate 31,074,909 of OY813002.1, forward strand.
GCCACTTGTACATCGGGGCATTTTACCTTAGCAATGAAATTGTTTGTTTTAAGCAAAAGGGTGAACATGTACCAGTTTTGAGCTGAAATATTTCATGGAAAGAGTAAAGATTCATATATATATTTAATCCTTTGATTCCCAGCGGAAATTAGGGCCTATCGCCGGCATCGCTCTCCGAGTCCTTGCACCGACTGAGCGTCCTCAAAGGTACAAGCTGACAATCCGTCGAAAACGGGTCATAAACTAAGAAATACATTTAGAAATTTGTTTCTTAATTCTAGAAAAGTTTTATTAACGTAGGGAGAGCTTTTAAGTTTGTCTAATTTTATGAATTATTAGCTTCCTGAAATAATTTTTATTTTATTTTCATGGCATAAATTCCTCTCATCAAACATTTAAAAAATTTTAGAAGATATATTTTTAAAGCCAACTAATTATTCGTCAAATCTAAGAAGCTCGTTGTGGAAAACTGTGAACCATTTTTAAGTTAATTTTTTATTAGGTTTAAATATATTTTTTCCTAGTTTTAGGAAAATTTTATTAAATTAAATATTTAGTATTGAAATTTATTATTTGGAATATTATCCACAACTAATCCTTTAAACAATTAGAGTTTAAAAAATTATTGTTTGTTCATATGCTGACATTTCATTGGTCGCATATGATTATTATATATAATGATATTCAGCCCCTATGCTCCTTATAGGAACTAAAGGAAATAATAATAATAATATGATTATTACAAAATACATAATCATAGCAGACTTAGCATGCTTTTATATATACAGCATAACGAACAATTATACTTAACATGAGTCGATTTTTTTTGCAACATGTTTACAATTAAAGGTCCAAAGGGCGATGAGAATTCTCATATTGTAGTTGATTTGTTTGGATGTTTAGAAATAGTAATAGAAATGTTATTTGGAATGAATACTTAATATTGAAATTTAATCCCCAACTAATCGCTTAAACACTTAGAATTTCAAAAACTGTTTATTGTGGCTTTAACTGTTCATATACTGACATTTCATTAATCGCTAAACCAAATCGTGAGCGAATGTTTTCAAACTGCTTAAAGTTCACTTCTATTTTGTTCATTAAACCTAAATTGATGTCAAAATATCAAGAAAATTATAAACATATTTTCCAATTCACTTACATGTAAAAAGGATACAAACTTCATATAAAATTTTAAATAAATAAATATTTTTTATGTAATTACGAAAACCATACTCTGGAATATTAAAAAAAAAATCCAAAGATCATTACTCATTTTTATATGGTCTTGTTAGTATTTTTATTATTTTTTTTATTTATTTAATTTAGGTCTATAGATGTAAATCCTTACAGACTAAAAATATAAAATAATGCAATTAAATTAAGTATTTAAATGTAAAATAATTTTTCTTTTTACAACCTCATTGCTCTCAGAAATATTTATAATATGATAAAATTTATTAAAGTTTTCACATATACCGCGAAAGCAGTCATTGTTGGCATAAACAGATCTACAGTATTTTAAACTTATCAGCTGGAAGTTACGAGTTGGTCTAGTTTGAACGCAAAAGTTAATTTTACCAAGCAGGAACTCAGAATCGGCATGACCACGTATTAATCCAAGTAGAAATTAAATACCTCTTAAACAAAACATCCAAAAATTGCTTTTGGACTGATTCAATAGAGTTTATATGAATGTTATAGTAAGGATCCCATATAATTGATCCATATTCAAGAATAGGGCGGACTAAACAAATATATAGCTGTTTCGTGAATAAAGATAATCTTCTCTTTGAATATTATTCATTGAATTTGAAGTTAGATTCACAATATTAAGAAAAAACTTTTTGGGAAGTACTGGAAACGTTATTCGGCTCAGTATCAGATACTCGTACATTGTAATGTACATAATTTTGGAACTTCAGAAAAATCCATTTTTCAAATATGACATTTCAAATTGAAGAAAGTTAAAGAAAGTGGCTTTCGTCTTTGCTACTTAAATTTGAATTTATCATCATACGAGTACACTTCACTTTGAAATATATCCAAGTGGTAAAATTATTAATAATTAATTAACAATTCATAAAATTTCTATATTCAGCCTTTTTTGCTCAATCTAATCTGGCAACACTGCTTTTCGTCCTTGCATTTTTTTCTACTACAGTACATGATTACAAATTAAACTTTAGTATGAACTGCTTTCTTTTTGTTTTAGAAAATATATGTCATTCTTACACATACTTCTACAAACTTCTCACACACACTCATGTACGCGTACATAATTGCATGAAACCTCTTCCAGATCAATGCATTCTATCTGGCTGACCAAGTACAATAAATAAACTGCTTTGGAGTTTTAAGTAATTTCCAGAGCAACCAAAAATATCAAATGAATATATATTTCAGAGATTTTTTTGGAATAGCATATTTTTGCATATTTTACTTTTACGATAATTAGTTGTACTTTTTTACCTTCACGAAATTAGTTGTATTCCTCTGGTTTCATTTCTCTTATATATCCTTTTCACTGACATCATCTTAGTTTTTAAGAAGACAAGATGATTGTTCAAGATGTAGACTTTAAGGGACCCAATATTCATCTCTATTCCTGTTTTAGATACCAAAATACACAACGTATACCTTTTTTCGTAATGATCCTTTGACGTTTTTTAATAGAAAATTTACCAATATATAACAAAATGCGATAGAAGTGTTTTTACATCCATGATTATTTATATTAAAGTGTTAATAAAAAGTACATGGTCATAGGCTGCAATTGAAAATTACATTATTAAAAATAAAATAAGTTGTTTGTTGTAATTCTCATAAGTTATTTGAAGGATATTCTATAAGTGTAGGAAGTTGAACGCTTTTGAAACACTTCGGTTAAAGTCTACTGATAAGTAAATATTAGCCCCAACGATAGTTTAACCCACAATAAATACCAAACCTTTTGATTTTTTTAAAAATTAAAATGTGAATTGATGGGTGGTATTACTTTTTCCGTTATTATTTTCACAATCAGCACATTAATTAAGAAAGACACTAGTTAAAATTGTTGAAAATTTGCGCTTTTAACGCAAAAATATCTTTTAAAGTCCCCTAAAAATGTAAAGAAAATGTGAATTTGGAAACAAAGGCTTGATTATAAAAATATACTTCATTTTCATCAGCATAACATTTATAATATTCGAAAAATTCTTCAGAATATATTTCGTCATAAGGGTTGAAAGTAAAAGAATCGGTCACAAAACATTTGCAAAAACGGAGGCGATTTAGAAACGCTTTAACTTAATAAAGAACAGTATGTAGAAAATTTAAATGGCTGAACTAAGTAAATTAAGCAGAATTAAATGAAGTCGAGAAAATTAACAAATACATATATTAATTTATTTTTAATTTTATGAAAGAAGTGAATCAAAATGTATTTAAAGAGATTTTTTATCCAAAATTTTTTATACAAAATTTTCATTAATTTACCTTAATGAAGAACATATAATCGTAAGATGCGTAGCATTAGATTAAGAACGTATTTTAAGAATTTTTAGAGCATATTTTATGCGTATAAAAAGTTGTTTAAAGCGTATATTTGGTTGCCCTGATTATTTCAAATCACACAGGCTACTTTCAAATTATTAAGTACACTTGCATTTAGATTTTCATTATTTCTTCATCATCATGGTCTTTTATATTCACCTGTGTCCGCAAACATACATATACATACTTATGTAACTATATACTGAGATACTCATGTACTCGTATGTACATCATAATATATTTGTTGTTGTATCTAAAAACCCTTAAGCGAAAATCTGCTCCAATTTCACTATGTGGGATGTGAATGCAACTAGACTGTATTCAGTTGGTCAAAAAGTGAATGGTTATAAAACAAACAGAATTAAGGGGGTATTTTTTGAGCAAAATAAAAAAAGAACTAGTAAATATTTAACTAACAAACCATTTCACATTATACATGCATCTTTGATTCCATTTTGCTACAAATCATTTAAAACGAATCTTAAACTTTATTCCTTCAGTTCATCTTTAAAATTTCAATTTTCAGTATTATTCATACGTTGCAACGGACAACAAGTCATAAGGTGATTTAAGTGAACGATTTTATTTGTAGTGGGAGTTTAAAACAAAATTAAAAATATCAAGAGTTGAAACAAAAATTTTAATGTAACAAGCATTTGAAACCAATGTTGGCAAATCGATTAATAAATGTCCAAAATTCAATGAAGGTCCCTACATAAATATACTGATGTGTACATTAAGGAGTATTTTCAATAAGGGCGGCGCACAGAGGAGTATTTGACCCAAAAAGCTGGCCAAAAAGGCAAAAATTAATTTGATGAAATCCTAAAAAGTAATTACGCAGATCGATAGAAAACAAAATTCTACATCATATCGTGCATTTTAAAGATTGTAAGTTAAGATTTGTAGTTGTGGGACACTGTTAAAGTCAGGAAAGTGAAGAAAATTGCATGCGTTTTTATTGAATTTTTTCGACTTCAAGATATTTATATGATATTTTTTTGTGGCTAAACGAATAGAGGTATTACATTGATTTTTTTTTACCTGAAAGTTTCCATCAGCAGCTATTTTTAATATTTAAAAAGAAAAAATCTCAAATATTTAATTTAAAAATATTAATTATAAAAAAATTATACATACATACATACATATATACATATATATATATATATATATATATATATATATATATATATATATATATATATATATATATATATATATATATATATATATATATATATATATATATATATATATAAATTCTTACCAAAAAAAAGAAGTTTTTTGAAAGTGAGGTTAGCTGTTCTACAAATAATGTTGTATACCACAATAAAATATGAGATCTCTAATTTAAGAAAAAAGAAAAAAAGTTTGCGCAAGTTTGCGTTTGGTGATTTTTTGAAAATTTAATCTTTTTTCTATTTTTGCTCATAAGGCACTTTTTCTTATACTTTATTGTCGTCATAAACTTTTGTGTTTTTCGAATTATTGATGTGAAATATTATTTAAATCACTTTTAACAACTACCAATGTGATGGATTATCCGCCCTTAAAAAAGGAATTTCTTAAAATTCAGCTCTTAGTTCATAAATTCAAATTTACTAACTGTCTTATCAGAAATAATTATAAGCCAACCACACGCATACACACCTATTAAACTGTTTTTGTATACCTGCGGTCTATATGAGACTTGATCGTCTCCAGGACACTTTAGCTTTGTGCTACATACCTAATTTAAAAGCGTTACAAATCAAAATTACATTTAAAAACGGTATAGGTATATACAAAATGCCCCAAGTATGAGGTTGTTAACTAAGTAACGGGAAAATGCACTTTGCCTTATTGCGCAGAGTTCTTATCATAAGAGTTTTGCAACTTTGAGAGATAACATGGAAATGATGTTCTAAATAGGTTCTTTTTGAGCAGTGGCCCTTTTCAAGATGCAATACACAAAAAACACGAAAGATAAAAAGCCTTTTTCATCAGATACTATTAAACTACTTCTTCCTGATACGGATGATGCCGCCCATCATGAAATACGTATGTATGACATGATCATAAAATAACACTAACCCAATAATAACCTGCCAATAAATTTTTTCTATCAAACTAAAGCTAAAACTATCAAAAAAGTAAAACTTTTAAAACAAAACACACGCTTAATAATTTTGGTCAGCTTTTTGGGTCAAATACTCCTCTGTGCGGCGTATTATTCTAATGAAGTACAACAAAACGGTGTGGTTGAGGTATTAAGTATTTATTTATTTATTTATTTATTTTTATCTTATTATTTTTCTATATTGCTGAAATTATTACGAGTATTACAATTATTAAGGTGCATTTACGACTATTATATGGAATATGATTTGTCTGCACACGGACTTACTGGAGCTTACAAAATGGAGCCTAATAGATTTTTTTTAATTTTTTTTTTTTTGCTATTAATGAAATTTGATATTTAATATCATTCCTTTAATATAAAGGGTCTTTCATTAAGCCTTTTCTATCTTTATATTTAAACAAAACAAAGTGAGTGTGAGATGTCATAAAAAGATTTTTATTCATTTGAAAAGCCTGTCAATGTCAATGTGCAGATATTTCCAACGGCTTGGCTTGGGTTTCGAGCATCCGAAATGTTTAATTGCCCGTGAATCTGGCGCATAAATCAGGATGATATTGATCGAGTGCCATGGGGGCTTATTCGCATATACCTGCGACCTAATAAATTCCCACCAGAAAAAGTCTAACCGGTCAAATCGCACGATTTCGGTGGCCAATTCACAACACTTCCACGTGAGATGACATTGCCCTTAAATCGCTCGTGTCGAATCTCCAATCTGATAAGAGTTGTTTGGCACGTAGTGTCGTCCTATTGAAAACACAAGTCATTAGCGTTCATATCATCTGAACGAAGTTGGTGTTCATCGACCTACAAAGTGTATAGTGCTTGCCGTTAACGTTGATGGCCTGGCCAATGTCTTTCTCAAATAAAAAACTGAATTTTTCGGAATGCATTGGACGCTATTGATTCTCATGTAGGTAGATATAGTCCCAAATTCGACAAATTGCTCGTCCAAATCTTGCTTTTTTCATTTATCTCTTTTTACCATTTCTAGCTTTTCTGCGGACCCACTTTGCCTTAAAAAAGTTGGCAACATTACGTTAATCATTCATGAATTTTCTTTCAAATGCTTTTAAATGGTATTGTTTATGGTGATTAACTTAACGTTTACAAATGAAAGTGCATACTTACATTGTTGTTACTTTCAGCTCAGCTTTCAAAGAAAATTTTAATAATTTTTTTACCAGTTTCTGCAAGTAAAATGACAAGGAGTTAAACAGTGCCCAGTGCCCATTGCAAAAATGTATACGAAATTTCAGGATTGGGATATATAAAAGTTACAAATTCATTTTGTTCGTTGTCAAATAAATATGAAGAGAACAATTTGTGTTGTTTTAAAATGTAAATCTCATGCGTAATGGTCTTGAATGAATTGTGATGGCCTTCTTCTTTTTTTCAAGTCTTGAAGAGGAGGAATTTTAGGAATAAGTTTTCCGTTTGACGTCATTTTGAAAATGAACTTTCAATTTGAAGTGTAAACATTCAAGAAATTTTCATGAAATCCGATTATTTCTGTAAATTTTTTTCTGCTGATACGTATGTACATATATGCGACTTTCAAGAAAGTACTTTCATGTGTAAATGCAGCGTAACTATGAGCTTTTGGTTAGATGTTATACGGGTGTATGTGGGAGTTCAGTTACGAAATTGGCAAAGTTCAAACTCGCGAAAGGTGGCGTTCTCGTTCACGTTGAAGAATGGGCAGTAACGGGTCCAGCCCTTTTTCACACAGGGTGGAGATCTGCCACTTCCTTGATATGCTTATTGTATTGGCTATTCATTTAACGAATCGATTGTCAGGGATAGGGGTACCAAATGACGAGCACTGCACTGAAAATATATTTATTTTACTTGGACATGATTCTCATTCATGCTAGGAGTGTTTGTCATGGTGATATAGCCTCAGCAATTGAATAATAAACAACAGATTTATTAGAAGTCGCCGGAAGGCTATCAACATACACCCGCCTTTATGAAAATCCACTTAACAACTGCGTATCTATGAATCGCTGTAACTCTTATTTTGCTAAAATTAAACTTTTTATTTTAAATGCATCTTATTGTTCATCTTGATTATTTTTTTATTGAAATAAAAATATAATAAAACTATGACATGCACTAATAACATCAATTACATGCCTCTAAATAATTCATGTGAAATAAAATTAGAAAAAGAATGTCAAATTTTACACCGCACGATTTTGCTGGAGACCTTTTAATAAAGCACAAAATATTAACGAATTTATATTTTATTAACATAAAAACTATAATTAAACTATTTAAATGTTTTAATCTAAACTCTAGGGATTTTTAAAATTATAAAATAAAATTCTTTTGTAACAAAAGATCGAACTTTATTACTAGGAAAACAAAAAGTATTAATTTCACAAAATGAATGGCCAGGGATACAATCCTTATGTGTTTGTATATTTCAGAATTATTTAAGAATATTTGGATTTGTTGTGTAATTTTTGTTGGTGTTGTTTTTTTAAAAGCATTTTTTGTGTGAAAAATTTTGAAACAAACTCGGTTTAGTTTCAGATATGGTTTTGGGGAACACTTTTTCTTCAGTAATAAAAATTTAGATTTTTTAGATATGACCATATTGTATTAAAGATAAAATTTCGAAAAATCGTACTAAAACTGCTAATTTTCGCGTGTGAAATTATTTTTTGGACGTTCTCTTGTACTCTGAAACTGAAATTAATAATTGTTACAGTTTTAATTTATTATTTTGTATGTCATAAAAATGCAAAAGGATCTTTAGCTTCCAAAAATAGTTTTTTTTAACATAAATTGATATTGGTTTATTTTATTTAATATTTTTTTTATGCAGGGTTAAGAGCTTAGAGTAAAATTTTTAAATTATAAACTACTTTACTGCCAAACATGACTACTTGGAGAACTGTGTTTAGAAGCGTAGTGAATAATTTTCTTAAAATCATTTATTTTTTCAGAAATGATGTTTCTACGTATTTATATTGGTTGGCTAATTTAGCCAGGACGAAAGTTTTGCCAACTGCAGTATCAAGAAAATTAAAATCGATAACTATTCCTTTTAAAACGTGAAATCACAGTACAAGGAATTGTTATTTTTTCCTTAGTCTGATTTGTAACTTTTTCTGATACAGTGTTTCTTATATAAGGTCGGGGCGACCAACTTGAAAATCCGAAGTATCATCCGTTTATATCAAATACACCGCAAAATTTATATGTTATGTGGAAGAAAGTATTAATTTTGACTTTGTAGTAACTATCGCGTTTTTTTAAGTTTCTTTTATCAAGATCACAGCCTCTATCACAGTGGAAATAGGAATGGACCCGTATTGAAAAAGCACGATTTAATAACCCCCCCCAAATCCCACTATTTATTAGGTGTAATAAAAACCTGATCATTGTGTGTGAAATTTCTTGGCGATAAGAATTGAAATTTTGCAATGTCGCTACATTGTCAAGCAATGCTACAATTCTCGATTTATATGTGAAAATCCTCTTAGTAATGACAAGAGTCCTTTCATAAATATACAGCGAATTAAAATTTTAATTTGCGAAAATCTGTTGAAGATGGAATCACACATCAGTCCTTTCACGAGCAAACGATCTATTAACTATATTCAAGTTTTCCAGAATAGAAAAGCAAAAAAAAAAAAAAAAAATAAATTAAATTATTTTACACTTGAATACAGATTTCTGGAAATTTTGTCAATCTTAAGAAACGCCGCCCATTGAGGAAACATTTTCATAATGTTTTGGCTATATTTACTTTACACCTACCTAAATTGTTAAGTGTTCGTCCTTCAAGATGAGTCAGCTACGCACACTTTTGGTACAAAGCACTCTGCATCGGCTACAACAATAACAAGTATGATTCATATGGTAAAATATGTTGAAGTTTATAAAAAAAAAATCTCGTGAAGTGGAACAACTAAAGAAAGTTAATCAAATCATGAATTATTGTTGCCGTTTTACTCTACAGAGACGTTTGTTTACAAATCAAACCGGTTTGAAAACTTTTTTATTGCAAATTCTTCGTTTTGTTTTCCTCTTAATGCAAATTTTTTCAAATCTTCAACAAATACTTGTGGAAACACAGTGATCACTTTGACTTTAATTTATGTGTGTGCGTTGATTCGAATACCAACGTTTTCAAACATAATCGTTAAAGTCTACTGATGAGTTGATATTGATACCCACCACAAATAATGCGTATTTTTGTTTTGGTTTTTTTTTTAATAAATGTAAAAATATTGGGAATATGTAGTTTAAATATTTTTGAAGGTTTAAATATTTTTGTTTTTTCTATAATATCAAAAGCTTTTAATTCATATTTAAAAATAAATAGAAAGTGTACACTTGTAGTGCAATGCAGGGGTTCAATTCGTACCGAAATTGTCGTCGGTGGCGGACAAGAAAAAATGTAGACTGTGACTGATGGAAGATAGAGGTTCTTCATAAGATCCTGCAAATCGAACAGTAAATTTGTATTTGGGAAAAACGTCATAAAATGTAAACGACTATAAAAATGTTTTTAAGTAAATTATTATAAATGAAAAGAGTAAAATATGTACATATGTACATATATAGTATAAACAAATATTGTTGCATAAAATCAACTAATTCATAGGACACAAACAATTTTCGTTTGAACATTAAAAGGTGAATTTCCATTTTTTATATTTTTATCAAAGCACAAAGCATACACGTACATATGTACATATAAATTAATATTTTAATTTTGTTTTTACATTAAACAGAATCAATTCAAATTTTATTTCAATTCATATTATTTTTTTGTAAAATTTATGATTTAATATTTTTTAAGTCATGAATTCATACAAATTTAAATTTAATTCATTTTCTGTACAATATGAATACATTCAAGAATAATTTATTTATTATGAATGAATTAATATTGTAATGCATTTAAAATATTACAATTCATTGCCTGAATGATTCGCATCTCCCAGAGGGTTTTAAATCTACTCGCTGTACACAATCTCAAAATACAATAGACAACTTACATACACAATCGTAAATACCTACATGTTGATTTATTTATATATTGTCAATTAATTGATGGGTTTCTTCTCTTAGTTTCGAACTTTTAGTATATTCGTTAGTATGTACAAAGAATAAAAAACTATATTCCTTTGAAGTTTACTACAAGCACATATTACTCATGGAACATTTTTTATCTAATGTAAAATTCAAAATTAATATAAATACGTACATACATATGTATGTATGTATGTTAATGGGCGAATGTCTGCTAGTAGTAAAACTGGAAAATCAATCATGTATGTATTTATTTTTTATACTTACTCCAAGTCTTAATTATAAACCACAAAATAATCAATAACCACTATCACTAAAATTGTGGCATCATACGAAGGAGGTCCCAGAATTATCTAGCAATCTAATGGCAAATCTTTGTATTATGAAATAAAATTCATGTTTTTGCATATTTCAAAGGAATTATTGTAAAATTTGGACACACAAAATGTTTCAAAAATATCTATCGCAACCAATAATTGTTTTTTGTTCATAACAAAAAGTTGATAAGGCGTACAATTAAAATTTTAATTATTTGAAACATTTTAGATCTATTTTTAAAAAACTTTATTTTAAACTTCTTAGAGAATATTTTTAAACTCCTTATGGGAGGTAACGTTCTCTCTGCTCCTTTCACATATTGGTCAAAACTCGACCATCACAAATGTTGTAAAACCCATCAATGGGATCCCCTCTTATAATGGGTTTTTTTATTGAGCGCTTCCTTTTTTAAATTAAGAAAAAGTGTGTGGGAATCATTATGTATGGAATATAACATTGTGTAAATGACCTCCGCGGCTTTGCTGGGTAGCGCGCATTCGAAATGTAAAATTTTTCATCACTCTGTCGCATAATCAGTCTAAATTTGATCGATTTCCTGGGTTATATTTGCTGTGGTTTCTGGTTTATTCGCATAAACCTGAGACTGAAGAAAACCCCACAAGAAAAGGCCTTACTGGGTCAAATCGCACGATCTCGATGACCCACATCACTTCTACATGTAACATAAGCTGTGTTGCACATAGCGCCGTTTTGTTGAAACCACTTGTCGTTGGTTTCCATATCATCCAACTCAGCCCAAAAGAAGTTGATAATCATCGATCGCTCGTCATTAACGGTGATGGCCTGGGCAACGTCGTTCTCATAGAAATATTTTGCCGCCAGCCCAAAATCCATACAAAACAATGATTTTTCGGGATATATTGGATGCTCTGGGATCTCATGTGGGTTGGTGTCGTCCGAAATTCGACAATGTTGTTTGTTGATGTAGACATTCATCCAGATCGCTGAAGATGATTTTTTGATGAAAATTAGAGTCAGTTACTAGCTGCCCTAGGGCGATCACGATCGTTTACTTGCAGCTGGCAGTCACGACGCAAAATTCGCTAAGTTGTGGTCCGCGAAAGGCCGAGTTCTTGTGGGCGGCGCGAAATTGACTATTCTCACGGACAGAATCGATGTTTTCTGGATATCTTGCGTTCCGTGGTTGTACAGTTGCTCGTTCATTGTTTGCTGAACCAGTTGACTGAAATTTTTGCACTACTTTGTGAGTAGTCCTATCGATATAACGATTATGGGCGAGCGAAATGGCATGGAATGTTGCACCCATTTTGCAGAACACCCATTTTGATAAAAATAATTTTATTATTTGCACGTGTTATTTAACACTATATCCATAATAAATAAACGACAGTCAATTTGACAGGTGTGTTTTTGCGTGTGTATCCTTAAAAAAAACAGATACATGCACTCACTAATCTTTGATTAATTGCAGAGAGAGGGAGAACTTGTTGGTGTTCATATTTGAAAATGAAAATCTCATTAATGAGAAACATCAAAATGTTGATATTTTACCTATCACGGATAAAAATATCCTAACCTTGATTAAGATGCAGCGATGGTGATCTGGATGTTAAACACACACGTATCATTTCTAATGGTTTTCATATAGGCTTGTCAGTATGTTTTTTTTTTTGGTGGCTATTCACTGATTGGAAAGCTCTTCGTAACATTTTAGGAAAGGTGTATTTTTAATTATTGTATTTGTTTTTTTTTTCAAAGAAAATAATTTTTTATCAAATTACGATAAGCTATTTACCACTGAGAATTGACGTCTGCGAATGGGTAAAATCTTTCCAATAGTCACAATTTGCTTTTTCTTACGTGAGAGTAATGGTCTCAATTATAATTTAAATGAAAATAATGTTTTTCGAAGCAATAAAAATTAAAATATGTACATTTGAATAAAAAGTGTAAATTAGAATGGAATTGCTTTCAAATAAGAATTGCTTATTGAGTTTTATCCGAATTTAGACATGTCTATATCCTCGAAAAATCATATATTTATATATATATAAAATTATATATTTATATATGCTGGCTGTATGTACATGATTCGGAAAAACCCAATGAATAATGCAGTTCGACAGCGAAGCATATTTGTTGTTCTTTCATGATCTGGTTAATCTTGTGGTTGCCGTAAGGCACTGTGTCTGTCTTGATATTGGACTAAATAAAAAGAATCAGCAGTCGTCTAATAAAATGAATATCTTCTGTGTTGTGCGATTTATTTTATTTGTGGGCAATTAAAAAGAATCTATAGCCTTGTCGTGAATAATATGCGAACATAAAAATATATTTTTCGCGTAAATTATTTCCCATGAACAAAAAGTGGTGAAAATTAAAAAAATATATTACACAAATACAACAACAATAAAAAAAATTGGTGACCGAGACTTGGGAAAAGGGAACATATATGTATATATCACTTCAAATTTTATTCAAGATTTTATTTGTGTTTCAGAATGGAATTGAAGACGACAAATTATTCAGTTCGTTTTAATTTTTATGCAAGATTGGCTTTTGCGACGTATTCTGAATATATACTTATATGTACATGTTTGTTTTCATAATATTCATTATGGAAATTTATTTACGATATTCCCCCACAAGTTATTCGAAAAATGTATGATCTTTTGTGGCCTTATCTATGCATATGTAGACATTTCGTTCATTTATTTGCCCTAACTGAAACCTTTTTGGAATTAGTATATGCATTACTTTTTCATCCAAAGTTGTTTTTGTCATATTAATTTTTAATTTATTATTTATTATGAAAGTAATTTTTCGCTTGAGGAAAGATCTTTTTACGTTCGTTGAAATTAATTCATATTGTTAAAATAAATTAAAAGGTTTTTTCAACTTTTTGATTTTAGCTATTCACACATTTATTGTGTATTAAAATAATTTTTTTTTAAAAGTTCTTTTATAAAATAACTATTGAAGCGGAAGTGTTGTTTTTCAACTTCTCGATTTTTGCCATTCACATATTTAAAGTTAATATTTTTGCAGAAAATCTTTTGCAAAATAACTATTGCAACGGAAGTGTTGGTGGAAGCACATCTGGTAGCGAAAGCATTTGTCCAGGTACCTTAAATATACCAGAACGTGATGATCCAGGTGATGGGTTAGGACCTTTACCACCTAAATGGGAAACGGCCTATACTGAAAGAGGAGAATTATATTTTATAGAGTAAGTAATATCACGTAAGTATAAAAGATTATCACCAACTGACTGTTTTTCTATCAAGTCACAATACTGGTACATCACACTGGCTGGATCCAAGACTTTCGAAATATCAAAAGAAATCTTTAGAAGAGTGTGGAGAAGACGAATTGCCTTATGGATGGGAAAAAATAGAGGACTCTTTATACGGTACATATTATATTGATCATGTAAATAGGAAAACACAATATGAAAATCCTGTGCTAGAAGCCAAACGAAGAGCTGCCGAACAAAAACAACAACAGCAACAGCATCAACACCAACATCAATTGCCAGCACAAAGGCCGCAGACACCCTCATCAGCCAGTGTGTTGAATGGTACTAATGCCAGTATAGCTTTAGGTTCTGTGTCTTCGGCATCCACCCTGTCCACAGTAGATATATCACAGAGAGCTATGCAACCAATGCCAGCAATGGCGCATGAGCAAAATGCCAACAAACCTCCCTTGTTGCCATATAAATTTACACGTAATCCAGCAGAAATGCAAGGAGAACGTATTACCACAACGTTACTAAAATCAGCACGAGGTTTGGGCATTACAATTGTGGGCGGTGATGATGGTGTAGAGGAATATTTACAAATTAAATCAATTGTACCGAATGGACCGGCTTGGCTGGATGGTCAGTTGCAAATGGGTGATGTTTTGGTGTATGTAAATGATACGTGTGTTTTAGGGTTTACGCATCACGAAATGGTAAAGCTTTTCAAATATTTATTATATTATAACAACCTAAACTTTAGCTCTATCTCCCATCATCTGTTAGGTGAATGTTTTTCAGTCAATTATGCCAGGCGAAACTGTTACTTTGGAAGTGTGCCGCGGTTACCCATTGCCCTTTGATCCAAATGATCCCAATACTGAAGTTGTAACTACAATAGCTGTTGATGGCATCTCCTCTCACGAGCCTGACAAACAACGGCGCATTCTCATGGATCTTAATATGGATGGAAACTATAACTTTCTCGACGTACCGACTGCAAGTAGTAATGGAGGCAACCAGCACAATCTCAATGCAGGAAGTGCTATGAATAACAGCGGCTTTATACTTATGAAAAAACCAGAAGTTCATACTTTTTCGATAATAAAAGGTGCCATGGGCTTTGGCTTCACCATTGCCGATTCGTCGTATGGTCAAAAAGTCAAAAAAATATTAGATCGTGCTTGCTGTCATCAGTTGCAAGAAGGCGACATATTGTTGGAAATCAATGAAATAGTGGTACGAAATAAGTCTCATGTCGATGTGGTGCAAATACTAAAAGATTGTTCCAAAACTGAACCTACGCTGCTTAAAATCCAAAGACCAGTTGCATCAGGTCCTACGTCAAACGGGACCTCGCCAAATATTCTCCAACAACAGGCAGCAGGGGGTAATAATACGGTGGCTAAACTAAGAAAGAACTTTTTAGGTGCTACAACAGGTGGAATAGGCAACAATGCTTTGTTTCGAAGCAAGACACCAACAGCTGATTTGTATAGTACGATGCAAAAAGAGATTCTTCCTATAAGACCAAAAACGCCTCTAGTTGATACACGTAGAGCCAGAGTAAACACGCCCAATATCGAGCTAAACGAAGACAGAGAAGTGGCTGCTGTAAATAGTGCTGAGGATACTGAACTAGAACGCTCCTTAGCCGACAGTAAAACTCATATTACTGAAGGTAACAAATCACAGAATTCTTTATCCGAAATCGATGCCATCAACAATGACGTACCATTTATGGATCCATATCCAAAAATGGTTACCAGCTTAAGCGAACGTTTGGCTGGAGTATCTATGCCCAGTGAGACATTACACAATAATGGACCACTAGGTCAGCCAGTGGGCGGTTATTTGCGTACAACCGCCTCCGGAGTGCCCAACTATGAGAATCAAGGAGATTATGTTAGCGCGAGTAGTGGCAATTACAGTTCAATTTATGGTTTAGCACAAATGCCACCAGTTATGAGTCCACTCAGTGGCGGCCTCTATGGACCATCTGCGACAGTTTTAGCTACAACGCCGAATCTACTGCCATCAGCTACGGGTTCTTATCACCATCATCACGAGTCATGTTTTTGTTACGAGTGTCAAGATTTTCGCAATAATCGTTTGAGAAATTGTACAACTGCGCACAACTTACAGCCACCAACTCATCAGCAGCAGCAACCTTCCCCGAGAAGCTATTACCCAGTTTATCATCCAACACAATATGGACATTCACAGTATTCACCCGCCTCATCAGCTAGTTTGCAGGCAGCTCATATACAAAATGAACGCATGCAAAAGAGAGTCAATGAGTTATTGAATGACAGGCGGAAAGTTGGTTTCTCCCCTCTAGATTATCAACATCATAATCACATGCAAATAAATACCGGTATCAGCAGTTCTACAACCGACGGAAGCTATTCACCATCCCAGCAACAATATTTACATCAACATCAAAATCATGGCATTATAAATCAACAGCAACAACATTCACCTGCACTACAACAGCAGGGCAACTGGCCAAACAATGGTGCGGCCAACTTTAATACTTTGCATCCTGCCAGTGCCTTAATGCGTAATGGCTTTCCCGATACCGGCGATATTTTAGATGGATCTGGCGAACAGTGTGTTCTATCAGAAGTAACATTACAACGTCAGGCATTGGGCTTTGGTTTTAGAATTGTTGGCGGTACCGAAGAGGGATCCCAAGTCACAGTTGGTCATATTGTACCAGGTGGCGCAGCAGATAACGATCATCGTATAACAACAGGCGATGAAATACTAAGCATTGATGGTATTAATGTGGTAAGTTTAAGAATTTCAACTAATTTCATTTTCGATTTTCATTGAAAATTTTTCTAAAAATACTTTTCGAAAAGGTCAATTCATCACACCACAAAGTAGTTTCCTTAATGGGAGAAGCAGCTTTGCGTGGTCAAGTAACTATGATTTTAAGGCGTCGAATGCGTCCTGGTATGCCACAGAATCAATTACAACATCACACAATGCCTCCACAATTGATGGTGCAACAGTCTATGTTGAACAATGTCCCTATATCCGGCAGTGCTATGCTGCAACATCCATCGCCTTTGCAGCCCTTGCTGGAAAACAATCCCGCCCGCTTTCCTTACGACGTCATTGTGACTCGATATGAGAATGAAGGATTTGGTTTTGTTATCATTTCATCATCAAATCAATATTATGGTTCCACAATTGGTAAGCTTAAAAGTGTACATAAGAAGAAAATTGTCTTTCACTAAATGATTTCTTTAATTGCGAATGAAGGTAAACTTATTCCCGGTAGTCCTGCGGATCGATGCGGCGAACTTAAGGTTGGAGACCGTATTATTGCAGTGAACCGTATAGATATAGCCGGTATGCCACATGGTGATGTCGTTAATTTAATAAAAGAATCGGGCCTGCATGTACGACTGACTATTGGCTGTCCCAAAGAAGGTGCTATCATAAATGCTGCACCTACACTGCCAGCGGGAAGTGGCCTTAATGCAGCATCTGGTGGTACTACTGCTACTAGTAGCCTTTTGTTAAATTCAGCTCAAGCATCGCCGGGGCAAGTGTCACAAACACATTCTCAAACACTTCAACACTCCAATCTAGATCAAACAAATCAATACTTTGAAAGACCATTACTAAGTGGTGGTTCGAATACGGGGTCCGCTACATCGTCAACATCTCACCATCAACAACCAGCTCAGCAATCACCAAATCCTCTACCAGCACCACCACAATTATGACTTTGAGACTTACGCATAAAACTCTTAAAGAGTTTTCTTTAGTAAATACTTAAGTTTATCACAACCAACAATCCCCACCCACCCACCATCAATAAGCCTTATGTAATTCTACTTCTAAATCTTACCTTATTAAATCCAATTGACATTCACTAGTTCTATAATGTATATACACTTTTATACTTTATTATTGCATATTTAATAGCGATTTTAATTCATGCATAAGTAATTTTAAATATTTATTAGTGTTTAATTATAATGTACTTTAATTCAATCCCTTACCCAAAGACTGATGATTACTTAAATAGGATGGCTCAACTACAAATTATTTGAACATTCAAACAACGTTTTATTTAATATTTTTATACTCAATACGTGTGCGAAACGGTAGCAAAGTATTCTGAAGATCAAAACTTTGACACTTGTGATGAATATAATTCCATAACAATTTCCGTGACAAATATAAAGTATGTTACAACAAAATAAATGAAAAAATGTAATTTAGTTTAGTGAACTGGAAACATAATACACATTACAAAACGATAAAGTTGCGGGTACGTTCGTAAATGCAGTATATTTGTCCTACCGCTAAGCATCTATGAAATTTTAGAACTTATGAATGTACTGCAAAAATTTAATTGAAAATCTTGAAAAATTATTAGCGGTAAAGGTAATTCCAAAAACTAATTAATTTATTTATTAACTAAAATTATAATGTGACGATAGAAACGTCTTAATTTGAACAGTTAAAGCCACAACAAATTTGAAAAGTTAATTATTCAAGTGTGTTATGAGTACAAACCCGATAAATTTCAGTATTAAGTGACAATTAAAAACTGTTAAAAATATTTGATTTCGTTCCTCTTACTCTTTTATTTTTATTACAGTACTTTGCTAACGTTCTACACGCGTCTTTAGTGATACAAGATATTCATTTCCAAATATTTTGAAATAAAAGTGAGACATGGTTATTTAATACGTACATAACATAGTAGACTCGGAGTAGAGGGAAACCAGTATTGAGAGAACAATTCAATCAAGAGGACGGCATAAATTTTTTCATGGACTACTCTGTATAGGGAACCTTCGATCTGATGACTACTCGTAATGTGTAGAGGGAAGTTCGCAGTTTTTGAAAAATATCACACATATTAAAGCAAAATAAGTGCAAAAATGAAGTTATTCTACAATAAAAGAAATACGATGAAATTCGTTTTTCGCGATTTGGTCCGAAATAAAGACAAGTTGTGTGCTTGATTGGCAATAAGTTGGTTATAATAAAATGTGATTTTGATAGCTCTCTAAGTTAAAAAATGTTTAACATTTAAGACAAAATGCGAAATATTGGAAAAGTCCAATGAAGGATTCATGTTAAAATCATCCTAATATTCTATTTGTACAGATAAACGATTTTTTTCTTATAATCAATATCGATTGAGAGGAACAAACTGGCTTGAGGGAATAACCCTTTACCCCGAGTCTACTCTACATACAAAAAAGATAATATAAAATAAAATAAAATATTACATACAAATATATAAGTATGTTACATATTTTAATATGACACAGATATTCTTATTAACATTATGTACGATTTCTCGAAACAATTATATTCTTCTAATTAAGTAAAAGAAGCTTAGATATTAAGTGTTAAATTTTAACGATCATTCACTTACAAATCAAAAAATTAAATTTTTTCCTTTGTATATTTTATTTTTACACACAATTTATGAAAAATACATATTTCACGAAATAAATATAGTTTAAATTGAATAAAGACCAGCAGTGTTTTGTATCCTACATCTAAATTAGAAATAAGTAATGCGTTTTGTCACAAACTTTCAGACTTTTATATATATATATTTATCCAGTAGCTGTTACAGTAACTATAAGTTCTACTCAACGGATCATGCCTTCGCATAGGAAGCAAGAATCCATAAACTCTGCTCCTAGATTATTAATGGCCTCCACCAGCGCGTCGATGAACATTCCTCAAAAAAGTATCTCGCTACAGTTATTCGCAAGGCCTATTTAATAGGCCTTCGTTAGTCGAAGTAATTCCTTAACAGGTACGAGAGTGAGACGCAAAGAACTCGAAGGGTTAGCGACGAAACACAATCCTGGCCAAGAGAGCTGTTGTGCGACTGTAAGACATTTAAATTTATTTTTTAACGATCCCATAATCCCTACAAGCTGTAGATAGAACCTGTTAATGTGAATTGATACGAAATTATACAACTCTGCCTGCTACTAAATGCATATTGCCAAAATGTGCATTCGTTCGTTCAATCTATCAAAATAAAACAAATTTAATGAAAATACATGTTAACTTTATTTGGATTGTAAATAAATTGCGGGTGTAATTAAATGAAGTTTAAATTATAAAGAAAATGAGTACACATAGTAGAGTCATTTGTCCATTTGCTGTTTATATTGGCTTAATCTTAAAATGTAAACCAATGAGTGAGAAGACCAAACATTTAAGGTCCTGAACTAAATAATAGAAACAACGCAAGCCTTCAGGATCTTTGGAACGGTTGACGTCAACAAGGGAACCAGTTTTGGAAGTGGTAAAAGATATATGCTCGTCGCCTATGACAATTTCCAGCTCCTAATATAGAAATCTAATTATACAAATGCACAATATTTTGATTTTGTAACTTTACCTGTCTGCCGACACGATCTGGTGGTGGCCAAGGTGAATCATCTTCAGCCATTATTTCTGAATCCAAAATTATACGTTTGAGTTCTTCCATTACAGACTGATGGACGAAAGCCTCCTTCCGAATCATGGTGTCATTTTTATAATTAGAGTTGTTGGCATATCGCAGTTTACCATCGGGGCGAAATTCAAACTCTAGAAATTCGTGGCCGAATTTACCTTTATGACCAACATAGTAACGTAAGTAGAAATCTTCTGTTGACATTATTGTCTTATTTAGGTTAATTTTCTAAATTGTTTTATACTGAATTGGTTTTCTTAAGTGTATTTATCTATAAATGTGTTTTCACGCTGAAAAGCCGAATTGTTATTGTTATCACCAGTGTTGCATAAAACTTGTTTTTAAACAGTGCTACCAAGTCTAATATAAAAATGTTACTATTTGGTGCAGCTTTACAGAACCAGTTTAAAAACAGAGTCCGTAGGCAGCCTTCAAATGCTATTAATTTTTAACGTACTAATTTTTTTACTGACGAATCAACATTCAGTAAATTCGAAAGTGGTAGCTAAAATATGGGGAAAAATGCAAATATACAGCTAGGGATCGTTATTTCTCTGAAGCTATATACAATGACTCCACGCATACTGCAGTGGAGTCATAACGACTGGATTCTATATTATACGCCAGGCAACTTGATACACCACAACGAAATGTTTTGAAGCGTAAAATTCATTAAAGTTAAATTACAGATACTAAATCATTAAAGAAAGCTATTTTAAACTCATGGAGCTGGATAACACTGGCAGAGATTACGAATTTGATTTGATCAGTGTCATCGCTATCCTATGTTTCACTAGGAATTACAGGACTAACCATATGATTCCTTTTAGGTTGTGATAGATAAAGTAGTTGGACCCGGCCATGTGTAATTGACAGACAGCTGTAATGTTTTGTAAATATTTTCGTTGCTTAATGTCAAAATTTGTTCATTTATTTTCATTATTTGCTTGTTTATTTAGATTATTTTTGAATATTTTTCTTTGCTTTCTCATTTTAGTCTGTCGATTTTGGCATTAAGTAAAGAGATAGTTTTATTTGATTTCCTAGGGAGTTTAGCTGGTATGAATTTGCCTTGTCTTTCTCATACCATTTTTTATATTGTAGACTTTTTCTATTCAATTAGAATAAGCCACAAACCACAGCGGCCCTCAAAGGCAACATAACCCATGCCATCAGTCAAATTCAGCCTGATATATGCGCTAGTCATGGAGAATTGGACATTTCTAATGCGCACCACCCAGTCAAGTCGCGGCGGACGTTAGGAATTTTAACGAAATTTTGGTGGTATTCCATACACCGTGTTTTATTTAAATGTTAGATATTAGAAAAAGATAGAAATCGTTTAATAGAACAAGTGTATGTATATATGTATGTACATATGTATGTATTTTAACTGACAGCTACGAGTAAATATTT
The DNA here is from genome assembly GCA_963681545.1 of Germaria angustata. Taxonomy (NCBI): domain Eukaryota; kingdom Metazoa; phylum Arthropoda; class Insecta; order Diptera; family Tachinidae; genus Germaria; species Germaria angustata. The sequence goes on from OY813002.1 coordinate 31,097,046, forward strand.
CAATGTGATTATATTTTCTTTTCCAAATTAGTCTCCCGGATATTTCTTTTAGTAATTTTTATTTTCTTTTAAACCGTGAGCATAGCCAGTAGTTCATTTCAGCGATTCCAAATAACTTTAGAGTTGAGATTTTAATTTGATATACATACATATTACTATTAATGTGTAAATATTACCATGGTAATGTGTATACATCAATTTATTTACCTGACTGTCCCAATAACCTAAATATCTCCACACATAGAATTTTGAAATTTTAACTTGACAAGGGAATCTGATACATATTTGTTTTGAAGCTGATATAAAATATTTTTGAAAAATTAAAAAATGTCAAACTCTAAAGCAGATCAGGTAACAATAATAGATGCACTCTCTTTTCGTGTTACAAATTTAACTATTTCTTATAGAATAAACGAACTCGTGCCTATGTTGATGAGGTTTTTCGTCAAATTAAAGAAAGTCCTGATGTATCAGATATAATAATTCTAAATAATAAGAATAATCCGATAAAAACTACAATGGAAAAATCGTCAGCCATCGAATATGCTGGTCTTTATGAAATATTGCGCAATAAAGTTACGATTGGATTAGCGAACATTGATTCACAGGATGAATTGGTTATGTTGAGATTAAGAACTTCAAAAAATGAGACCTTGATTGTGCCCGACGGAAAAATTACTTTGATCGTCATACAAAATGCGAAAGATTGTTTTGAAGGTGCTTAAGAAATGTTTAATGAAATTAATTTCAAGCAAATTTTCAATTCTTCAAAATGCAAATTCTTAGAAAAATTTGTAATATATGTATATTAATAAAAATTTAGAAAATATATATAAAGTTTATACATAGCAAATTATTGAACTACAACAATGGTAAATTCCTCTTCTGGGGCTACTAAATATTCAAACTTCTTTGTCGAGATACGTAAAAACCTTAAATCATTTGTGGTATCAATATCGCGTACTGCGCTTCTGGCTGCCGAAACCAACATTTTACAAATAAGCCTAATGATTCCCACGGACACTGTATTATCATACGTAGATATAGCTATTGTACCGTGTGTATTATCGCATACCATGTATCCTAATGCGTTCCTCATAATACGATCTGTATTGCGTTCATTTCGTCTTATAACACTCTCCAAAACACTCTGCAAAAAATGTCGTTATATAATGAAATTTTAATTTTCAAGAGCCTTATAATATTACCATTATATAGCTTTTTTAATTAGTTGTCCAACTACAATTGACTTGAAAATACAAGGCAAGGTGTATTTACTCTACGTCAAGGTGTATTGACTTCAACTCAATAAAAAGGTGTCATGTCTAAATCAGCTGAATATTTTTTATTCTACTACTTGTGTAAGAAAACAATCAAGAAGTATAATTTTCGGAAGGTGTATAACCCATTCTCGGAGAGGAAGATAGTATCCATGCATTAGAAATTCCATAAGAAGGAAACACTGGTGCTTAATTTCTTCTGGGTCGTCATAGTCCTATCCAAATAGGCCTATCTATTCTAATGCTTTCTGTTGTAATGTACATACATACATACTCTGTACGTAAAGGGAAAGGGAAAAGTTGGTAAATTTTTATGCTCGTTGTTTTTGTAGTTGAAGTTCGTGCGAACGCTACTTTATGAAACATAAACGGTTTGTTCATTTTGAGGTTAATTATGGCAGTAAGAAATATCCTATTTGTTATCCGGCAAATGACATTTAAAAGATCTGTACAAGCGAACTGATAACAAAGCGGAAACGTTGCCATAATCAAGAAAAAAAAAAATAAAGGATAGCAGATAGAAAATTTAAGAAATATTATGAAAAATTAAGTAAAAATACCAATTTTTTCCGAGATATGGGCCTATGAACTTTTCATACATATATAATATATATTGTCCATTACATTTCTGAAAATATCAGGTCAATATTGGTATCATTCAATAGCTTTTGAAAATATCTCTCTGAAGGCGTAAAAATTGTTAATCCACAAGAGCCGATTCATATTTTTTTACGCTACTAAAATACTCTAGATATTTATGTATATTAATATAAAAATATAATAAATCAATTAATGGTAGATTTACTAAATATTCTCTGAATAGCAAACATTTTCTCCACTATAGCATGACTAACACCGCCTTCGCTACTAAAGATTTGTTACTGGCGCAGGAATTTTCTCCTCTATGATATGATTATCACCGGAATCGATTACTAAAGATTCCCTGCATACTATATACTTAAATACATATTGCTTACATTAAATAATCCTATCGGCTCTTGATGGGTTAAGAGTATTAAAAAAATTAGTGTCTCCTAAAAGATTTTTCAAAAACTTTTGAAAGATGCCAATATTGACCTGACACGTTCACAGTTTTATATGAAAAGTTCACAACCCCATAGCTCGGAAAATGTGGGCTTTCGCCATGTTTTATTAGTCTTTTGTCTTATTTTTATAATTTCTATTAGCTAGAATATTGTTTTTTTTAAATTGGGGCAGCTGCTAAGTTGGATTTAAACCCAAACTCTATAAAAAATTTTAGGGAGAATTTATATAAACACATGGAGTCTGACATTTGGCTTCTTCATCACCTACGCTGCTGCATAGACATTATTAATGGGCTTCATTAACTAAAGATATTAGAGCACCTCTACGCCAAATTGCTGCAAAATCCATTAATTAGTTTTGCGTGATTGTAGACAGACCGTCATAAACTCAAAAATTCGAATACTATCTACTTTACCTTTCTCAAATATTTCACGTACACATTTGGTGTTATATCTCTACATAATATAAAAATTACGTGTATGTTCGTGATCGCTAAACTCAAAAACTACTAGACCGATATTGCCCAAATTTTATATGCATGCTCTGTGGGCTGTGAGGAGTGTTTCTGTGTAGTTTGAAGTTCGTCCGATAGATGGCGCAATATTTAGTTTTTTTGTGTTTTTGCACCGTAACTCAAGAACTACTGGACCGATTTTGACCAAACTTTATATATGTAGATGCTATATGGGGCATGAGGAGTGTAGTTCGTACGGCAGGTGGCCCAATATTTAGTTTTTTTGTGTTTTGCCCGATAGAGATTAGCTCGATAAGCCTATGCTGTGTTTCGCTGAAGGAGTTGGGTCTTTAATCAGCGTGTAGTGGCGTTAATTAGCCCGATACCGATATTTGAACAATAACTGCTATGTCCATTTAGTGCACCTTTCATTCTTCTTCGAAATATCAATCAACCATGACTTTGCAACGAAACCAGACTTGCAGTGAAAATAAAATTTGAAGGCAAAACAACGTTTGCCCGGGTCAGCTAGTAGAATATATACTTATGATTCCAAGTCCCTATGGCGACTTAGTTTGCGAGTTTCAGTTTTTCATCGCAATCGATGATAATCCACTATCATTAAAAGGCTTTTTCTGTAAAAGTATACATCTGTTACTTACGTTTTTTCGCGGTTAAGGCTCGATATGTATGAAAGATAAATAAAAAGACGTAAATCGGTTACAATTGTTTGTTGTGTTGTTTTTGCATACAAGTTTTCTAAAACTATTATACATAATATACTATTATAAATATGATTGAATTCTATATAATTCTCATATTATATTAGTTGCTTTTTCGAATACTCGAACAACAAATTTTTTATATCAAATTTAAGTGAAAAAATACATTTCTCAAAATACAATTATGTATTATTATTATATTCTATAACTAGTGAATGCTCCTTATGTTATATCTGTGCTCCTTATATAGTATTTTATATTCCACAACCTAAAAATTTTTTAAACTAAAATTGTTAGAAAATGTAACCAAACAAAAAAAAAAAAAAAAACGATACAAATTTTTTATGTCTAAAAATTAAGTACAAATATGACTTCGTTGTTTTTTCGAAAGTTTTTTTTTCGATATTAATGACTTTTTGTTGGTTTCGTATCTTTTTGCATTTCTAATTAATATTTCTTTTACTTTTGGTTTCCATTTCCAATTTAATTGACATTACTCTGCCGACCGGACGTGACTTAAACAAATTTTGAATTTTAATTATTGCAAAATGTGTTTTTAGAGTTTTGCATCTTTTTTACTTCAACAGATTTTTAAGATATTGCAAGCTTTTGATTAGAGTTTTCCAATTTTTTCCCAAATCGAACTGTTTTCTACAATGTTTACATATACCGAACTTAAATTATCAACACATTTTTTAAATAAAAATTTTCATTTTCTTGTTTGAAGTTGCTTCTGTACCGAAATTCAAAACTTTTGATACATATATTGTTCTTCATGTTGGATGTTTGTCAAACTATTTGTAAATTCCGTTGTCATATTGATACTTATATCAAACGAGTAAAAGCAAAATTTTTGTAGAGTGCAGACGTCGATGAAAACTAAATTGAAAGAACGAACATGTTGAATGGAATTGATCGTTATTTTTAAGTCCTTAAAATTGCTATGGAAGGAAAATTGAAAAGACTACAACAATAAAACTATAAAAAAGAGGCTAGTATATTTTAATTGAAAAATTAAACGAAAAGAAATTAGTGAGCAACATTACCGCAGTACATACATCGTCGGACCTCATCGCAAGCAAAAATAAGGCTTATGCTATAGCAAGTGGGGGTCAATTAATTGTTTTCTGCAATAAGCAGTGACAACAATTAAAATAGTGTGGTAGTAACTCTATAATTTTTTCGCCAAAACTATAGCCAAATTAAAAAAATATATATACATTGGGGAAATATGTAATAGCCTGCTTCCACGGCACCTGCTTCGCTCTCTATTCTTGCTTCACACCCCAATCATGAGCGAATCAACTTGCTTCACCATACAAAATTTTGAGACCGAAGCTGGTAGTTTCATATTGAATCTACTTGCGAATAAAGAAAAAATCCTCTCTTCTCTAATTCTTATCGTAAGTTTATCTGCACTAGTTGTCAAGATTAAATATTTTTGTAAACAAAGTAAAATTAAAAGTGAAAAGTTAAAAAATTAATGGCATGTTCCTACATAACAAGTAAGTAAACAAACAAACAAGTACTACTCAGACAAGTACGTAACAAAATGAGTTTTTATAACTCACTTGTCTAACCTACGTACTGTTACCTAGCACTTTACGTTTTATTACATTGCAGGATTGCCAAAGTGAAAATGTTAGTATTTCGTTTACTTTTTTCCATACAAAAACCAATTTTTTAATACTCAATGGCAACTCTAGACCGAATACAGAAGCAGCTGTTTTTTATTTATAAATCAAAATTTATTAATACATATACATATGTATTTACATACATGTGTATATTCACACTTACAAACTTTTTATTCTTTAAATATGTAGTATTATGTATATTGTATTATATATATTGTGGATTTTTAATTATTTTTTGAAAACTAATTTCTGTTTTTGGAAAAAATTTAACAAAATATTATTTTGCCATGCACACAATAACTTTTTTGTGATTGTCTTCTTTTGACAGTTTTGACAATTGAAATTGCAATGTAGAAACCACAGCTCTTACGTTTTCACTCAACAAAACTTGACATTTGTGTTATAAATCCCCAAAGCAAATTTTCATGCTCAATTGAGCAACATTTTTGAGTCACTTGTTATGTAGAAACATGCCATAAATATAACAAAGTCGGCAACGCTCTTTAAATAATACTCCCTAATTTCTGCACTTGGCAAGGCCTTTTTATTGTCCAAGAGCTTTTATCTGTTTTTGTCTCTCTTCCTCCTTTGAAAAGATGGAATACGAATGACAACCTAAAAAGAAAATAAAAAGATGCCAAAAAGTAATGACATTTCTCGCGCGCTTGTACCCATTACAACAAACAACCAATTTGCTACAAAGTAAGAAGACTAAACAAAAAAGAACATTGAAAAAGTTGCATGAACTGCTGAACAGTTTGGTGTAAAATAAAATAAGTTTTATTCTTTCTAATCATACAAATATATGTAAATCGAATAAATTATGAGATTAATCTAAAAGTGCATTAAGAAAAGAGTAAGTGCATACTTTAAGTTTAATTTTTGGGTAATATATTGCAACATGTAAAATCTTTACTTTGCAACTAAGTAAATGCAAAAGTATGTAAGATGTATGTTCATATGTACATACATATGTATGTGTTCATAATAGTTACTTATTTGTGTATGCATGCCTGTTTGGATTTTGGTCAGCAATTTGTATACATATTGTTATTTTGATATTAGACTCCAATTATTTGAAAACATTATTTTGCAAGTTTGAATATATAGTTGTAAATTTAAATTTCTTTGAGGAGGGGTTTGTCACAAGAAATGGAAAAAATGTCAACTCATTTGTGAATAATAAGTGCTTATTTCATCTCCCAATATTCATACGCACATATGTGTGTGTATTTATGTATGGGAGTGTGTTTGTGTATGGCTAAAGAATTAGGAAAAGTAGCAACGTAGGAATTTTCTTTACTTTGTGCAATGTTTTGTTTTTGTTATCCACTAAATTTTTCCCAAATACATAAAAGAGTATTACAACAAGAGAGTTAGATGATGTTTATTATAATGCGATTTATACAGAGAAGAGCAGGAAATCTCGGTCAAAGTAATTTTACAAAACAACTGTTCGGCAACTATGTATGCCGTTGGTTTTATAGCCATAACATTGTTGTACTAAGTGGGTTTATTCCCTGCCGGTAACAACAAATACGTCACACCATCAAATTGTAAGTGTTGACATGCGCTTTTTCAACATGCAGTGAGAGGGGTTATAAGGTGTTCAAAATATTAGCACAATGTAAAAGAATAATAAAATAATGCTTCTGTGTGAGAAAGAGATAAATGTTTTATGTAAATGTTAATAATATCCTTGCAGCGGTGTTAATTTGACATGATTACAGATTCTGCAAAAAAAATGTAGTTAAGTGAAAGTTGAAGTAAGTAAAATGTAATGCAAAAACAACATTATTTCATATTGTCCAGTGTTACCAATTTATGTTGAATTTTAAGGACAGTAAAGGATGTAATTTGACTAATTCTAATGTCGGAATAATGATAATTTTAACAAAAATCTTTAAAACTGAATGAAATTACTCTAGTAAAATGTTGTCCACAAAAATCGTTTTTTATTTCAAACCGCTGCAAGCCAAAAGTTGGTCGCGTCGCCAAGATCAGAAATTCGGCTTATTAAAAACTGAGATTTGTTTCGGGTCATTGTCTTGCAGATAAATCCACTCCATTGTTAAATTTTTGTCAAGTTCATTCTGTAGGCTTTTGCCAAATACTTTACCACCAACTTGTACTGTTGTGCTAATTAAGACAAACTATAGATTACATTCTTAAATGCAGCATTGCAATGCAATAATAAATTAAAATGTTCTCAATCGCAACAGGGAATCAATCAGATGAGAGTATATCATTTGATTTGTATCAGTATTGCGGAGAAATTTTACTTTTCTGTTGCAGCACCACTGATGACTTGTCGTGCCGTACATGCAGACAATTTTATACTGTGTTCCAACTGTAAATGAATTTATGGAATGGGTTAACTTTGGATAGAGACCTTTGATTTTTATAACTGCGCTCTTTAAAACAAAAATTTATTTACAAAGTCGATTAAAATATATACATAGTATTTCCTTTCGAGTGCTTTTAGAAAAAAAATGCTGTTAAAGAAGAACCACACTTTTAAATATAAAACATTTCTTTTTATTGGATTGAAATTACAAATTTTATAACCACATTATTGAAAAATTCTTAACGAGAGTATAAACAGATTTTTTGTTGTTTACTTAAAGTGCTTACAGCGCACCTGCTTATAAGTTTTTGATTGGCTTCCATTATGGTCAAAAAGTGATGGAAATGCTGTTTATTTATGCTTTGGGATTTCCCAGATTATTGAAACGATTCCTATTTGTTTAATATTAATAAAATTTTAAGTTGATAGATATCATTACGAAGCTGTGGGTTACTATTACCACCAAGTCTGGTCTGCTTCACTACAAACGAATGTAGTTTTATGTTACTATGTTCGTTAAACCTAAAATTAAAAAAACAATATTTCAAATAATGTAAAAGGAGAAATAAAATACAACGCCAATTTAAAAAATTTTAAAACTTTACCAATGCATAATGGATCTTTATAGAAAAGCATTTATTTTAATCACTTTTAAATTCCCTTTCAAATTAAATTGTAAAATAACTAGAGATTTATCAAATAAAGGACTACTATCATACATACTTCTACTAAATTACATTTTACACAAATACTAATTAAAGGGTTTTTGTGTACAATAAACAAAAAATCTTTAATACACATGTTGTAATCACAGCTTGTTATAGCTAGTGGCCACATCTGAAATAAAACATTTTTAGGCATAAAGTAACATTGGCAACTATCGTGTGCTCATACAAAGTTGCTTTATTTTCTTTACAGTTTGAAAAGAGAAAGAAAATTGCTGTAGAGTAATAAAAAAAATAAACAGAACAGAATATTAATGAGAACTGAAACATGTTGCTCAATATTAACTGTTTGCAACTCTTTCCTTTTCCGTGTTTTTTTATTGCAACGTTGCAGTTCTGCATACTTATTGTTTGTACAACTACTTATTTCCGTATGTATGTACATGTGTATGGGATTATCATGTAATTTTCATCGCACTCGCACAAAAGTCAATCTAACATGTGGTTGATGTAACCAAAACATTAAAATCGATGACATTGAGCGCAACAATGTTGCATATCCACCATAACAATGCTGCTGCACTCCTTTTTGCACTCTTTATTTTGTGTGTGCTCTATGTATATGTTGTAAATGTCGAGGTTAACGACCACAATGCAACTTCAATTCTTCACACTTTTTTCCCTGTTTCGTTTTTCACTTTGTATGTTTTTGTTGTATTACAATTTCCAACTTTGTACCCAAACAGCAACATTATATGATTTGTAATATTTCCATTCATCTGTACGTTATGACGAGTATGTGTAACCTTTGTTATCCTTGGAGGGCTACACCCTTTTCTTCATTTTTTTTTTTTGGTTTGATAATTGACTGTTGGAAGTACTTGTATGTACATTGTATGCAGTATGTACATATGTATGTATGTGTTTAATTTTTACTTTTACATTTTCCGTGCTAACATCATGCAATATACATAAGTTTAGCATACTGCTGCACCAAAATTCGCGCATTTTATATGTGAATGTATGTACATTAGGAAATTAAAAATAACGTACGATAATTTTTTCACTTTTTCATTATCATTTCAGTTTTATTTTACTTTCAATATCTTGTTTATTTCTTACATGTTGGCTCTGACACGTCAGTGGCGTGTAAAATGCTCTTGGAGCAATGGAATGAAAAAACAGACCATTTTTTTGCCTAGTAATATTACAGATGTATATGTATTTCCCCGGTTGATGGTATACAGATATAACAATACCATTTCCATTTCAATCCTTTGCCCGTTTTCATATACTCGTAAGTTTACATGTGTGTTTGCATGGACATTTGTATGAGTTTATCGTATACCAACCAGCAAACCATCCATCTATCCATCCATTTATTTTCAACCATTTGTGTGATTTTGCTCTACTGTTGCTGTTATTATTACATTTTTACAACATTTACTAACTACAATGTCGTCTACAAAAGTACCCAAGCAGTAAGTGTTTTCACATATTTTTTAAAATGCAAAATTCAGTTGGAGTTTGTTTCCCTATTTACTTTGTTGCATTTTATACTATGTATTTCTCAAAAGTGTAAAAGTTTATTATGTATTCAAAAATTACTTTGAAATTTGTGTGTGTCTATGTGGTCAGTTGAAAGTTGAATTTTTCTAGTTGAAATTAGAAATATTTTTTATTCGAAATTTAATAATTATTTTGTTCTATCTGATGTCTAAGTGTAGTATGGTTTAATTTGAATAAAAGAATGCTTTGTTAGAAGGTCATTGATTTAATTTGAGAGGATTCATGTCATTACTTTGGGAAATACATATGTATGTAGGATTTTAGTTATAGTTGAAATGTCTAAAAGTTGGCATATTTGTTCGTTTTAAAATATTTGCGCTATCGCATGTAGTGTAAGGTTAAACATTTTAAAAATAATTGTGTTTTTACTGTGTTAATTATTGAGCCGAGTGGGAAATACAACGCCCAATGTCTAAACAGACAACTGTGATAATATAGAAAAATCGCTATAAATTTATATATGAAACATATGTATGTGTATGGTCATATGTATTTGTATATCTATATACATATGTATGTATGTATGTAACACCTGGAAATATATGTAACTAAGATAAAAATTAAATTATGAAGCTTATGTGCTAAATATGTACATATGCAAGTATATATAAAAATATGTATTAATGTGCTAAAATTTTGAGTTCAACTAGCTTATATTTTTTCTAATATCGACTAACGAAAATTAATAAATGTTTATAACTGATTGGCTTTTAAGCGTTTTGAAAACAATTCAGTTGTTTTTGTTGTAAATATTTTATTTAAACATTTAAAATGGCCTTTCTCGATATCGTAAAATTGTTTTAAAAGTTTGTAGAGTATCCGTACTGGACTCGAATTGTCGATATATGTATGTCCATATATACTAGAATATATGCACATACATTGAAACTGCTACGCATTTCCCTGCATACTTAAGTACTATTAATTAAAATAAAATATAGTTGTAGAAAGGAAAACCTTTGCCATTAAAACTGTATTCCATCAAACATTGAGAATTCAAAATATTACATAAAAACAATTTTGCCATCTAGGTCTTTTTCAGCAGGGAGGTGGTGAACTTTGGTTATAAATAGTATAATAGTGATAATGCTCCAATTAAATGGCTAAAATGGTCTTACTTCCGTTTTTTCTTTTATTATAGGGCATATACTTGCGGTAATTTATAGCCCATCTTGTAGGGTTTGTATAATACTTTTTCAACATAGAGACATAAAAGGAAAATTTACACGGATGTTTTATTGCTTACTAATAGAATGAATATTGCCTTCAGAACATTTTGGAAAATTTCTTTATTCAATTTTATTCTTTACGTTTCATATTGAAAAATGGAAAAAGTTTAAGTAATAAATTTTACCGATTAATCTTATGTACATATATTAATTTTTAGAATTTTATATAATATATAATGCTTTACATTTTTATTGCAGGTTTCTAAGGAACTTCCAATAGAATTGAAAATGTGAGCAATTTTGTGAAGGAACTTTAATGCCAAAACAATTTTCATAAGTGCATTTACCTGAAGTCAATATCAAGTGAACAAAATAATGTAATAAATAATAAAATAGAATAATATTGGAAATTCTTCAAGCTTTACAACCTAAAATATACGAAAAAAAAAGAAGAAATATAAGCCTGTAACTAAACCTGAATAAACTCCTTTAAAAGGACTTGATAATCTAATAAAAAAATCTTATAAAAAACAACTCTCAGGATTAAAAAAACATTCCATCTTTATGAAAGATCATTATTAATACAGCATTTAAAATACCTACCTGATAAAAACAAAACATAAATCTCAAGCAACTCAATTTTTAAAACGAAAACTTTAAAAGATCTCAAACTGAATGCCTCATTAAACTATTGTTAAAAAACTTAGCAAGTAAAAGGTTTCAAGTCACAACTAGTGCATCCTTAAAAGGAAACTCAAACTTGAACATAACATACCGACTAAAGAGGAACCATATAAACAAAGTTGGAAAACGTAAAAGAAATCTCATAATTATTTGAAGGTCAATATAACAACATTTTATAAATAAATTAAAAAATGTTAACAGCATAAAAAATAACAATAAAGTTGAAATTAAGCCAAATATCTTCTGAGTTCGAATGCAGACTTTATGGAAAGTGTGTATGTATGCGGAAAAATAAGTAATCAAGTCATAAGTTCAATATTAAAGCGAAGTAATAAGACATAGTAACGAAAAAGTAACAAACGATTGCAGAAACTAAAAAATAGAGATTATAAAAAGAAAACGAGAAAATCTGTATCCTAAAATATGACGGCGGCTACAGCTCTACATATAAATGGTATAAACAGTAACAATGGCCAAGCCAACAGTAGCAGTGGTAACAACAATATTAATAACAGCAGCGCCACAGGCAGCAGCAGCAGTAACACAACGTCCTTTACTACAACTCGTGATGTGAACACCTCATTCTCTTCTGCTTCATCCTCTTTATATAATGCCAACAACACCTCTAACATCTATAAGACTTCAAACACGTTAAAAAATTACTCTACTACCAGTTCGTCTGGCATCTATCCGTTTACATCGACAAATCTCTTTCAACTACTTTCAATCGTATGCCTGTGTTTGCTGTCCTATTACAATTCAACGCAATGCGGTCTAGTGTTTGATGACATCAGCGCTATACGAGACAACAAGGATTTGAGACCTTCAACTCCGCTTAAAAACATATTCCTTAATGACTTTTGGGGAACACCGATGCGCAAAGAGCACTCTCACAAGTCATATCGGCCTCTCACTGTACTCACATTTCGTTTTAATTACTTACTGCACGAATTGCAACCATACGGCTATCACCTTGTGAATGTTATGCTACACATTGCAGTCTGTCTCTTATGGAAACGTGTCAGTCGGCTGTTGGTTATGCAATGCACCCAAAACGAACATTTGGCTATAAAATGCTCCTTTCTCAGTACACTGCTCTTTGCAGTGCATCCCATACACACAGAAGCTGTGACAGGAGTTGTTGGACGTGCTGAGTTGTTGTCTTCATTCTTTTTTCTTTGTGCATTCCTTGCCTACTCCCGTGCTGTTAGTAGCAGTATACATGCTGCAAAAAAATCCCAAAAACTAAAGACCAAATGGTTTCAAATGTGCATCCACTTCAGTGTGAGTTTATTAGCATCAATGCTGTGCAAAGAACAAGGTATTACAATCGCTGGTATTTGCGTGGCCTACGAATTATTCGTGGTACAATCTATACATCCTTTGCAGTTGTGGCATACGCTGCTAAATCTCTTTGAAGAGAGACCAGCACCATCAAATCAAACTTCACCAACAAATAAAGCAGCCATCACAAAATTATTACAATCCAGTACTACATCGGCTGTCCTGGGTGCAACTTTGCCATCGGTCGGTTATTTATCGACAAAAACATCTGGTAATTGTGCTACAGCGCCAATGCAATGGTCACCAGCGCTATTAAAACGTATAAGTTTTTTGATTTTCATTACTCTCTGCTTGCTAATAGGCCGAGTATATGTTATGGGCTCTCAGTTGCCAGTATTTACACGTTTCGATAATCCAGCATCCGCCGCAGAATCTCCGGCACGTCAACTAACCTACAGTTATCTCATATATTTAAATGTTTGGCTGCTTTTATTTCCCTGCGATTTATGCTGCGATTGGACCATGGGTTAGTAAATTGTAAAAACACATACTCGTACATACATATATACATACACGTATGCAGTTGCATATGCATGTACATACTTATGTATGTATATAGTTTACATAATTAAATGTTCTTATATGTATGTGTTTATTACTGTTACAAAGTATTTGAAATTAAATCAGCAATAAATATAATTATTTTTAGTACGAAAGCATAAAATGTCGTCACCTGAGAACGAAAACATATATTAAATTAAAAAAAAACTTCTCATTTAAACTTGTGAAATAAGGTTCTTTATAAAATTGTCTTCCACATCTGTTTGTGAGCAACCATATCCAAGTAGTCTTTTACATACCTGAGTAAGTGATGTGTAGAAGCTTTAAACAAATCATATCTTTAAAATTTCCTTCAAGGTGATTAAAATTAGAGCAACAAATATATTGAACTCCTTGTTTGTGGACTAGAAACTACATCTTATTTGCCAAGATATTATAATGAATTCAAGTGTTGATGTTGCTCGAATTTAGCTTTACGACAAGAATTAGACAAATTCTTCGTTAAAAAATAAGCATCTTCTATATTTACCCAATACCTACTTCTGTGCAAACATTTTTTAATACAACTGAAACATTTCCGTATGCGAACGTTATATTGTGGTAAAATTTCAAAACGTTCGATTGAGAAGTTTCCCAGGTTATCGACTTTGTGCATACGATCATTAAATTTTTACAAATATAGATTTATGAGAATTCTCGTCCTGGCCTGTCTTTTTCCGTTCGCATATAGTGGGACAGGCTTTAAGAGTTTCAAGTCTCCATAATATAACACAATCATTTAATCAAATATATATATTATATATGTTAATATTATAATATGTTAATAATTTTTAAGTATTATTGACTCAATTGCATAAATTATATCGTCTTATATTTTCTAGGAACTGTTCCTGTAATTAATGGTTTCATGGATATCCGCAATGTTGCAACTGTAATAACGTTTGGAGTACTGGCCGCTTTTGTAATAAAAGCATGTGTTAGCGAAAGTCTTCAGCACACTCGTATGCTTATTATGTGCTTAGCGTGGATAATATTTCCATTTCTGCCAGCTTCCAATCTTTTCTTTCCAGTGGGTTTCGTAGTAGCCGAACGCATATTGTACATGCCCTCTATGGGCTTTTGCCTTCTTATTGCTTATGGTTATGAAAAAATTAAAGAGCTTCTTCTTCGAAATGGCGATAAACTGAATTATATTTTGAAAGCCTCTTTTTTGATATTGCTGCTGACACACACCAGTAAAAGCTATCAGAGAAACAAAGATTGGAAGAATGAGTATACATTATTTATGAGCGGAGTTCATGTGAATGATCGGAATGCCAAACTATTTAATAATGTGGGACATGCTTTGGAAAATGAGGGTCGCTTTCACGAAGCTTTATCATACTTCCAACAGGCGGTCATGATACAATCAGATGATATAGGGGCCCATATAAATGTGGGCAGAACATACAATAATTTAAAAATGTATGCAGAGGCAGAAAAAGCATACTTAAAAGCAAAGTCTTTGTTTCCACGCATTAAGCCAGGCGAAAGTTATCAAGCACGCATTGCCCCGAATCACCTAAATGTTTTCATTAATTTAGCTAATTTAATTGCCCGTAACCAGACACGTTTGGAGGAAGCCGACTTTCTATACAGACAGGCTATTAGTATGAGGGCCGACTATGTGCAAGCTTATATAAATCGCGGCGATATACTGATGAAATTAAATCGTACTGCACAGGCCCAAGAGGTTTACGAAAAGGCCCTGCTTTATGACAGTGAAAATGCCGATATCCATTATAATTTGGGCGTAGTATTCCTTGAACAAGGCAAGAGTGCCCAAGCAAATGTATACTTTGATAAAGCTTTAGAACTTTATCCGGATCATGAACAAGCTTTGCTGAATTCCGCTATACTACTGCAAGAAATGGGAGGTGAAGAGGCCCGAAAACTTTCGCGAGAACGTCTGCACAAGATATTGGCAAAGAATGGCGATAACGAAAAGGTTTTCTTTAATCTGGGCATGTTAGCCATGGATGAGTCAGATTTTGAATCAGCAGAGCAATATTTCAAACGTGCTATTCATATTAAGGAGAATTTTCGAAGTGCTCTCTTCAATTTGGCCCTTTTGTTAGCTGATGCTAATCGTCCACTGGATGCAGTACCATTTCTTAATCAGCTGATACGTCATCATCCCAATCACATTAAAGGACTTATACTTCTGGGAGACATTTACATTAATCATATGAAAGACCTAGATGCAGCTGAATCATGCTATCGTTCAATACTTAAATACGAACCGCATAATATACAAGGTCTACACAATTTGTGCGTGGTGTATGTGGAACGTAAACATCTTGGCAGAGCTCAATTGTGTTTACGTTTCGCTTATTACTTAGCTCCAGCTGAAGATTATATATTACGACACTTGCAGATTGTAGAACAGCGTTTGCAAAAAATTTACAAGTTACCTGATACATCACCTGAAAAACAACTTGCCTTGGTCGATTTCAATCCAAAGGAATTTCCATTGCCTGTAAAAACATCATCATCACCTGTTCCAATAAAAAATCAATCACATTTGCAAGGGAACCTAAACAATGAATCCTTTGGCAAAGACAAACCATCAAAGCTATCATCGTCATCGTCATCATCATCTTCAATCGCTGCAACAAAAGCCCCACTTCACCATTCATAGCATATATATTAAACAAGGTTACAGCAGCTAAATTATTGACTACTTCACAACATGTATTTCAGTTGATTTATTATTCTAATACGTACTATCAAATATTTCAAAAAGGCTGTGTGTGGTAAGTGTTATAATATGTGTATTTTATTTGTATAAATTTATTTAATTTGTGAAAAATGCTGCAAATTTGAAAACATCCCTTCGTTAGCTATTCTTAAATATTTTTACTGAAGTGAATAGTATACATATGTATATCTTAAAGACAATTTCATCTTTAAAAAGTATTGACGTACTCCTAAATAAATAAAATAAGCTAGTCAAATGAAACTTACTTTACCAGGATATTTGAAATTACATAATTTCGAATTGTGGATATCAAACCAATCATTAACTAGCTGGAAAAAAATCCCCTGTCTCTTCTGGTTTGTATAGCTCCATCCCCAGAAAGCTACATCTTCTGATCGCGGTTGCTGTCGTGTGCGAAAATAGTTGGGCAGCTAACTTTACTCTTTGTCTGCCTGAAAGTTTTTAGGTAAATATCTTTTCTTTTGTATATCACATTTTAACAGATATATTTACTCACGCCTTTCACTGATAAATGTTCTTCATTTAATTTAAATGTTATGGACACGAGTTAAATTCCTTGGTGAAGGAATGAATCAAAAAAATATATATAAAGTTTTTTTTTTTTACACCGAAACGTGTGTTTCTTTATTGTTTATATTCTTAAGACTAGTTACAATATTTTCTTAACATCTATTTATATTTTACCGTTTCTGCAAGAATTACGTTATCTCGGAATATGTTTACAAGAATTATGTTTATGGTTTCTTTGTTCTAACTTATGTAAGTGATAATGTTGATGTTGACCTTGGTCCCTATCATAAAAATGTGTGTGTCTACTTATATATTTATGCCAGTGTTGCCAGGTAGACTATACCCTGTGCATTAACTCCCCTCCTTCTTAAAATAAAGTGTCCTCACTTTTCCTAAACAATACTGCTTTGTGCTCTTAATCTTCTTAATTCTGTTTCATAAATGCGTTCGGCTATTCTTCTTCTTTCTGTTCGTTTTACTTCCTTGCAGTAGCTAATTAATTTTATTATGATATATGTACATAGTATTGTGGCTAAGATTCCGAGAATTAAGTAAATGGTGGTTTGTATGGGGTGGTCTTCTATAGGGATTAAATATTTTGACATTTCTTGTAAATTTGAAAATTTATGGTATGAGTCTGAATATATATATAGAGGATTTCCATGCGTTCGTCATATTTTTGATGTATAGCTTCTTTTATTTCTTGTTGATGGTTAAAATAGTCTTTTGCGTCTATATTGGTTGAAACATTAAATTGAATTAACTTAGGGCCTTTAATTATTTGACCATTCCAAATATGTTCGTCATCAGTCAAGATGTAACCGTTCTCTAGTATTGTGAGTGGTGCGTTATTTTCTTGAATTATGTCAAATTTAGCTGGCTTATTTTCTAATATATTTATAGTACAATTATTACCTTTGTTTATTTTACAAATATTATTTCCTAAGAGATTTTTACATTGTGTTACTGAGGTATAAATACCATTACAAACAGTAATTTGTTTGTCCAATACTAATTTTCCATGCTTATATGCTAATGGGAATATATTATATAACTTACATATATTTTTCAATATAGGGTATTTATAAATTGTAATTATAGCTTGATTGAAAAAACATATATGGATATCTGAATACTCTAGGATGTTTATTAATGGTAAGTCAAAAGCTTCATTAGATACGATCTCTTTTATTTCATTTAGATTCAATGTTCCTGAATAAAAATTTCCATTTCTAGCAAAATTTATGGTAATTGTTACAGCTTCAAGTTCACGATATACTTCATTGATTATAATATTATCTGTGATAGCTTTAGGATTTAACGTTTCTAAGATTTGTTCAAACCGTGAGTTTACGATTTTTTGTCTGTTATTGTTTTCTATTAATTGATTAAGTCCTGTCTTTATTTCGATTAAGTCGTCGTGATCTGGTGTCCCAGTGAAAAATTTTAATGCTGAACCTAGAAAGTTTAGTGCTCTTTTTTCGCGATGTGTATTCGGTATTAATTGTGTTTTTAAAGATTCAATTCTACCTATTAATATTTGTTCTTCCTGGTTTTGTTCTGTATTATACATGTTTTGCATTATATCTTCATATGGTCTCAGTATTTTTGTTAAGTTAACTACGTGATACAGATATGATGTGTCTTTGAACACATAAGCTGGGTTTCCTTCTATGAGTACATATTTTTTGTTTGTTAAATCAGTTATTTTGTCGCCAAAAGTAATTGCGAGAAATACAATTCTAATTATTGTTGACTTGTACATGGTGTAGTTTGTCTGCGTATACTATCTTTATGTATAACCTTACCCTTCGCTGTTAGGATTGTGTCCCCACGATCTTCTTTTACCTTGTGTTGTAAGTACTTGATATGGTTTTTGTTGCGGCGGTGTGTTTTAGCGTAAATTATATCTCCTTCCTTGTAGTTTATTGAGTGTCGATTTTTATTATGGTAATTGAGTAGTTTTTCCTGTTTGTCCTCGAGCTTCTCCTTAATGTCAGAATATCGTTCTCTGTTGAAAAACACGTCCTCAGGTCTATATCCTGTTGTGGAATGAATCGTTTTATTATATTGTCTTACTGCATTGAATAATTCGTCTCCTGGTGTAGTGTTATTCTGTTGTGCCAAGGCTGTTGAGATTTCGATCAGAGTGCTATGGACACGTTCAACTTGACTGTTGGTTGTCGAATGATGAATGGGTGTTACTGTATGTTGTATTAATAGTCGCTCATAGACACTTTTTGCTACTATGCCAGTAAATACATTTTCATTATCAGTCATTAAATGTTTGGTGTTTGGGTAGATTTGTGTGAGAATTTCTTTTATATACTCATGACAGTTTGTTTTGCTATGTAATTTGCGTATGTAACAGTATTTTGAGTATTTATCAATGATGCTGATGTATGTTTGGTTATTCATGTCAAATATATCCATCTGTATGTACTCTCCTACTTTCGTGGGTATTTGTTATTTGTTTTAGTCTGTCTATCAATTCATGTTTTGTTTTATAATATATAGTGTGCCTAACTCGATCTGGAAAAATGGTACAGGTATCTATTTCGATTATTGCATTTTCGTCAAATATTGGTATTATTTGATTCCTAAAAGCATTTAGTGGTTGTTTGACTCTCTTGATACCTTCTGAAGGTGAACTTTGAGCTGAGTGTTGTGAACAACTGGATGTATTGTTAATTTGTTGCCGTGATAAAGCATCTGCAACAACATTCTGGTGTCCAGGCTTGTACACTAATTTTGCTCCATATTCTTCTATGAAGTTTTTCCATCTTTTAAGTTTGGTGTTTGGATTCTTGTCCGAGATAGAAAAGATTAATGACTGGTGGTCAGTGTATATTGTTAGGTCAGCAATACCATAAAGATAGTTTCTTAATTTTTGTAAACCCCAAACGATAGCTAACAATTCCTTTTCGTTTGTGCTGTAATTTTGCTCTGTTTCATTTAGAGTTCGTGAAATAAATGCTATTGGTTTCTTATACTGGGAAAGTACTGCGCCGATGGCAAAGTTACTTGCGTCGGTGGTTAACTCGAATGGTTCTGAAAATTCAGGTTGAAATAATTCGACCTGTGCCTGAAGGGCGTCTTTTATTTTATTTAATGCGTCTAGTGCTGCTTGGTCGAGATTTATTTTTACTTTTGTACTTTGATTTTTACTAATTCCACCATTATCTCCTCTGAGATGTACTGTGAGTGGTTTTACATTAGCTGCGAAGTTTTTAACAAATTTCCTGTAGTAACTTGCTAAGCCTAGGAATGATCTAAGTTCCTTTAAATTTGTGGGAATGGGATAGTTTTTTATTGTTTGCACCTTATTAGGGTCTACTGTTATTTTATTGTGCTTAATGATGTGTCCTAGATACTCTACAGAATCTTGAAAGAAGTGCGATTTTTCATCAGAAATTTTCATGTTAGCGTTATGGAGTGCATTATTTATAATGGAAATGTGCTCCATATGTTCTTCGGGTGAGGAGGAATATATTAGGACATCATCTATATAAACATGTGCAAACTTCCCTATATACGGGCGTAGAATATCATCTATGCATCGTTGAAAAATGGAAGGAGCGTTTTTAAGACCAAACGGCATCCTTAAAAATTCATACTTTGCACCGTTCACACGGAACGCTGTTTTTTCCCTGTCCGATTCTTTTATGAGAATTTGATGGAATCCTGATTCCAAATCTAACGTGGTGAATACTTTTGCTTTTCCCAAGTTCTGGATTGTCATACCAACATCTGGAATTGGATAACGGTCGGTAATTGTTTGAGCGTTTAGCTTCTGGAAATCAACTACCATTCGCCTTTTGGGTTTTCCTTCTTCATCGGTACCCTTTTTTGCGACTGTCCAGATGGGGGAATTGTACGGACTCCTACTTGGTTGAATAATTTTATTATCCAGTAATTTCTGTATTTCATTATTAATAAATTCGTTGTCTGATATTGGATAAGGGTATTGTCTTACATAAATAGGGTCTTCAGATTTTGTTCTGATGGATGCCTGAATGGTTGTAGTAAATGGCAATACTTCCTTAGTTTCCCTATTCCTTTGCATTATTTTTTCAATATCTTTCCTGTAAATTTCGTTATTAATTGTATAATTTATCTTTTCCGCATTTTTTCCTAAATTTTCTTTATATCTATATTTTAGACTATAGTCAAAGAGATTGATCTCTGCCTTGATTAATCTTAACCTTTGTTCTCC
Source organism: Germaria angustata (assembly GCA_963681545.1). Lineage (NCBI taxonomy): Eukaryota > Metazoa > Arthropoda > Insecta > Diptera > Tachinidae > Germaria > Germaria angustata. The sequence goes on from OY813002.1 coordinate 31,117,952, forward strand.
TAGAAGCATATCAAATTCTTGAAGGGCCTCTGTGTTCATAGAAAGTTAAATGGTGGTTTAAGACAGTAATAATTTTTTTCGTATTTACCATTGAATATCCATGAAGTGTTTTGACTTTCACTGGATTAATTTTAATTGGTTTCCCTATCTTACATCTAGTACTAATGTAATTACTTGTAGCTCCTGTATCTATTAAAATATTTATTGATCTACCTGTTTCTTTCGAGTGCGTTGTAGACATGGCAGACCATTCACTCGCCTAAAAAAGCACTTCCGGTTTCAAAATCGTCTTCGGTATATTGAGGCTGGAGTGATTGAAGATCCTCATCTTGTGTTTGATGTACCCGTTGAACCTTATTAAAGTTGTGTGTTGAAAAATTATTTTTCCTCTTCACAGGATTTTGATTGTTGCGGAATGGATTATGATGTGTAGTAGTGTTTTGTTGAGGATTATTGCTACCCCATCTTTGTTGTTGCGGGAAATTTGTAGGCCTTCTGTATTGTGTCGAGTTGTCGACTTCCATCGGTTCTAATTGGTTTCTTCGTGGTGCCGCATAATTGTGGTGTTGTTGTTGAACATGATGTGATGGCTTTATTTGGCGGTGTTCATTTCCTCCATATCGTTGTTCATTACGGTGTTCCTGCCGTCTTACGTTGATATTTTCAAAATGCCGATCTTCATTGTCGTGATAGATGGTGCAGGCAATGGCATAAGCTTCTGCCAGACTCTTTGGTTGGTTAGCATAGAGGATACCTTTTGTGTAATTGCTTCTTAATCCCATTATAAAGGTGCGGATCGCATCCTTGTTGGCATCTGATAGTCTTCCTCTTCTCATATTCTCATCTGAGGTTTCAATTTTTTGTTGTATGAGGGTTAATGCTTGATGAATTTCATCATGGAACTCGGTCAGAGTTTTGTTCCCCTGTTTGATTCTCGTCATAATTTCTTTTAATACATACAATGGACGTTTATCCGCATACGTAAAGTCTAAACGGTTTATTATGGCATAGAAATTTAGTTCTGTTCCGTTTACGGATAAAACTTTTGATGCAGCGCCAATCATTTTTGCACGTATAATGCATACACAGTTATAGTATTCAGGACTATTTGAAAATTGCTTAATGTTTTCCATTTGGGTCCATTCCTGATTTCTCCATGGGTTATATTCTCCTTCTAGTCCACTGAATGTTGGTAAACACTTGAATATTTCTGTGTTGATTTGAGTGGCACTCGTTATGTGTGATTTTAGTGCAGGCGTTGCCGGAATTGTGGTTACAGCAACTGGTGTATTGCTTTTCAATGTTTCGAGGTCTGTTTTCAGGGATGCTAGTTGTTCAGTTAGTGCCTGAATATGAGCTAGGAGAGTTGCAGCTTCAGTCATGTTGATGTCTTCTTCTAGCAGGCGTCTTGAATTAAATATTTGCTGTCGTTTTTCGTGTGAAGCCAGTGTATATTTTTCACTTTATTTTACTTTTCTTTTAAATTTTTGTTAAAATTTTTTTAGAAATTTTATTTTTGTTAATTCCAATCTTTCAGGAATGTTTTATTTTTCCAATTTTTCAGGAATGTTTTATTTTTCCAATTTTTCAGGAATTTTATTTTTATCCTTCTTCAGGATTGTGGAAATTTTATTTGGCTGGGAATACAAGATTATTTCGCTTTTATCCCGGTTGAGCCCCCAGTTAAATTCCTTGGTGAAGGAATGAATCAAAAAAATATATATAAAGTTTTTTTTTACACCGAAACGTGTGTTTCTTTATTGTTTATATTCTTAAGACTAGTTACAATATTTTCTTAACATCTATTTATATTTTACCGTTTCTTTGTCTGCAAGAATTACGTTTATGGTTTCTTTGTCTCTTATCTCGGAATATGTTTACAAGAATTATGTTTATGGTTTCTTTGTTCTAACTTATGTAAGTGATAATGTTGATGTTGACCTTGGTCCCTATCATAAAAATGTGTGTGTCTACTTATCTATTTATGCCAGTGTTGCCAGGTAGACTATACCCTGTGCATTAACTCACGTCAGATTTTGATGTTAATTGGATCAAATCCACTATGGTGCGATTTGTTAAAAGTTCGTTGTTGATGAGCAGCCCGCTGTCGAGAAAATGGTTTCGTACAAGTTTTAGCAGATGTGGTGCATCTGCAAAACAAAAAACTTTCTCGTCTGGACAGACAGGGCTGCTAAACGAAGTATTATCTGAAGAAATTTGGTTAAAAATTATAATATATTAAATGTTGTTGATTTTACTAACGTATATTTCTTAAAAATGCGAAATTAATTGTAAGTGTAAGCGTCTAAATTGTGTAAAATTAATTAAAATTATTTCAAACTCTAATGCTTCATTCTATTACTAATTTTAAAATCTTAACATTAAATCCGATCCACATGCACTTATTTAACAAAAAAATTTAGTATAACATCTTGAAAACCAAAAACTATTTTAATAATTTTAATTACCCATTTGTTTTATGAAAATGTCAGCTTTAAGTCTTATTTCCCTCCATAATATTCGTCCTTGAAGTTATGTGGTGTTTAACAGTAGTGTGTTGTTAGAGGTTCAATAATAGAGTTTCAATATTAGAGTGAACTTACCTGGTGTAACGCCTAAATTTTTCCACAACTTACGGTTGCTTCCTCCCATGTCGCACATATTTTGCTGGTTTTCTTACCTTGTCGCATTATGCATCGTAATCAAATGTTCCGCTACCTTCATTTCATCAAAAGCAAGTACACAAATTTTTTCATCTGGTATAAGGTCGGTTGTTTGGCGCATAAATTCTATACAATTTCTCAAGACTCCTTGAGTGTTGATTTATGAGGTAGCGGAAACCCTTTCTTATATAAATGATTATACGCCCTAGGTCCCGCAGCGTGTAAGCAAATACCGCTGGATATATCCTTCCATTTCCACATAACGTTCTTAGGTGACATCATTTTCCTTAGCTGACCCTTCGTAAAGATTTTCCGAATTGTAGCGAGAGCTTCATTTGCCTGATTAAGTTTTAATCTTAAGTCCTTATTTTCCGAATCGAGCTCGCGAATTCTATCATAGTATTTTGAAGGACTAAATTTGTATATAAATATACGTCTATATAGATTTCTGACACAATTCTACGGACGTACGTTTATTTATTGAAATTTATACACTTACTCAGTTTGGGTGTTTTGTTCTCTGAAACTTTTTTTCCTTAATACGCAATTCCTCATGCATTGGAAATTCCTGAATTTTTTCTGTTTCCAATTCTTCCGAAAATAAATAAGAGAATTCATCAGTGTTTGATGGCTCTGTTATTAGCTGACATTGTATGGGATTCTGTGCGTTTAGGCAAAGAAGAGGAATTTCGATTTCTTCCCATTGCTTTACAAAAGGTTCCGCATTTGGCAAAATCAACAATTTAAGCCTAATGCGTATAATGTGAGATGACAGGAAGTGTTCAGCACATAAGAGAGACGTTGGTTTAAAATCTACTGCACAAATTTCACTCCACTGTGTTCTTTTGGCAACGTCTTTTGGCATATGGAACAAAGATCCATTTCCTCTGTTATATTTTTTTTACAATGTAATGTAATGTACAATAACGCATTTTGTTTTTCTTTTCAAATTAATTTTATTTTTGTAAATAATGTTATCACAATTTTTTTTTTGTTTGCGTAATTTAAAATCAAATTTTAATGAATTCGCCTTGTGTTGTTTGTATAAAAACATTCCAAGCCCACCATGATTATATATTTGTTGTAATTCAAATGCAATATTAAATTCTCATATTGTATTCGATTTATGTGCCATAAACATCCGAGGTTGAATGTTTTCAAACTGCTTAAACTTCACTGACGATTTGGTTTTAGCAACCAATGAAATGTTGGCATATGAAGATTTCTGTTAGAAATATCTCCATTTTCTACTCGATTCCGCTCTATGTTTATATAAAAATATCTTATCACTTCCTGGAATTTTTAAAGTAATAAATATTAAGAACTTTTAAGTAAAGGCTTTTTTATATTTATTCATAGGCTGTTCTTAGTACCACGACGTCTCGCATAGGCTTCTCTATTTTTGGCTCTATGTAAAAAAAAAAAAAAAAAATTTCTGCTTCCACTAATAATGAACGAAAGAGTGACTATCGGTTGTGTAAAATAATTAAAGACGATGTATGTTGGCTTCTTCAATGAAACCACACAATTGTTGCTATATACCGATGTCATGAGAGTTCAATAAGTCAACCAGGTTTTTGAATCTACGAAATAACTGGTGCTTTATTCTAATAGTGTTAAACTCTGAACAATGAAAAATAAGATGTTCCGAGCTATCCTTCACGTTACAAATGTCGCACATGTCTGAAGGCCTCTTCGGAATTATGTGAAGATAAACACCGCTGTGGCCACAGTGGCCACACAAAAGTCTATTAACAATTTTAATATCAGTTGGAGCCAATTTGGACTCTCTGTTCTAAGGCTTAATAGGAATTGCGGGAAAAAGAGAGTAGAAGAAACAACCCGAAACCTGTGATTTAGATCGATAAAGAACCAACCACTCGTGCCTCCAGAAGTTAATAATCCTCCAAAGCGCATCACCGTATGAGAAGCTAACATCTAACGGGGCCCCCAGAGAAACGGCTCTTTTGGGAAAAAGTCCACTCTCTCATTGAAACCTATTCCAGTATGAGCCTGAACCCATATAATATGCACCTCCGAGGTAGTTCCAGACGCTTCAATAGAATTCAAATTGTCTGAAATTAATGCCCCTATTGCGGTCCACCACTCAACTCAGTTTGGTCGTGTGAGAGTCAACCCAACTTATGCACAACCAAACTCATTTTAGTTATTGCGATACACAACTGTTTTTAGTTGAGTTTGTCATAAAGTTGCCAACCTAAAATATCGAATTGCCAACTTTAAATATCACGTTTGACAAGTGAAATTTGAAGAAAATTAAACTAAAAGTGTTTTTTTTAACTGTTGTGGGAATAAAAAGTATAAAATATTTTATTTATGTATTGTGAAACAATAGGGTTATTCACACCGGCCTTGATAATTCGTTAGTCGTTATTCGATAGTTTTTTACGTGTATTTTGTTTTTGTAAAATTAACAAATTATCGAACTGCCGAGTAACAAAGTACCAGTCTGGCAAGCTCGGTAATTTTCTTGTTACTCGGTAACAAAGAATTTTCAATTAAATTTTTTACTATTTTTGTTTTTGCACTTTCTCGAGGCATTTTTGCTTTTTAATAAATTTAAATCATCTGTTTTGTAGCAAAAGTTACCGCACTACTGAGATAGAACAAAAAGTGTGTTCACAGTAAAGTGTTTTAACAAATTACCAACTAACAAATTACCGGATTAACAGACTCGGTGTAAATTGAGTCTTAAAAGGTTAAAAAAAGAATTCTGTACATATATTTAAAAACTTGTAATTCTTAAAAAAATAATACCTCTTGTGAATTTTAATATATAAAAAATAAATTGAAATTTATCTACAACAGCAAACAATAAAATATTATTAATTTTTAAATTTTTCTCAAGTTTTTCTATTTTTAATTTATCGCACTCCACCTTAAGATTGTGGAGATCAGTAGCCTCCTTTGCTTGTCGTTCCAACAATGCAAATTTTTTTCTAATGTTTTTAATGTTTGCAGTTGATGCTGCAATGCCAAAAACTTGGCCAGATGGTGCCGCTTGCTCTTGCAAAGACAAGAGTTGTGAAACAGTATCCTCAAGGCTATTTAATGGGATTTCTTGTGATGGGCTTCAACCTGTCGCTTGAGTGTTTCTTTTATTGTTTGCAAGTTTTTTCTTAATGCTTGCTTTATAGTGTATCCAAACCTGTGCAAGATTATAATTATATTAAGAATATTGTAATTGTATTATATTATTTAATTGACACACACGTTGCCATTCTTGAGATGTTCTTGTCGGTGGTCCCAAACTATTTAATTCTACAGCAAACTCTTCCCATAACTCCTTGCACGTATTTTCCGTTGCACCAAACTTTGGTTTTCCGCGAACAATTTCCGGATTCCTGTCCATAATCTGAACAAGCCGCTCAATTTGGACTTTCGTTGTTATTTTCAAACTAATAAAAGTGTTTAAAAATTGTGAAAAAATTATTACAAAAATTGATACTTACGATCTCTCCATTTTGATTTAAATTTTCACCGCTTTTAAAAAAATTTCACTCTAACTGATAATGACACAACTACAATTTAAGCTGCCAATAGACGACATGTTTTTTACATGTGTTTTTTTAAGCTTTCGATTTGTATGTTTTTCTTTATGTCTGTCAATATTGGTTAATTTACATAAGGTTTATAATTTTTGGTCACAAACGTACATGTATATCACACATGACAACGGTCATGTTTATTGAGAACAGCTGATTGCCCAAAAATTTTAATTTGTTTTTTGCACTGCATCGTTAGGCCAATCAAACTAAAACAATCAGGAAGTACTAAGCTATTGGAAAAGCCTTTTTAAAATTATATACACACCTTTATTAGAACTTTCTCCATTTTAAAAATATGAATTTAATAATAATAATTTTCAACACAGAATACAATTTGCAACTTTAAAAACACAATTTTCATTTGTTGACTTCTTTTTCAGTACATAAATATCCACGTCGTTTGTTTGTTGTTGGCTTGCATCCGTCGAAATATTTTTGGTTCCGTCGTTGAAGTACTGGCAACGCAAATGTGTTTTTTTAATTTTTTCTTTTTTAAACAAAGACGTTGAGGTTGCATAAAAAAATCTATATATTTTAGGACTTATTTTAATAAAACGACAACGTTAAATTAAAAAAATATATATAGTTTATTTGTCTTGCAAAATACTTCATTCAGATGGCTAATGATAGTGCACATAATCAACCGCCGACGAATTTGTTCGCATGACATAGACATTTGGAGCTTTATGTTTAACATAAGAAAATAGAGCACGCTCTATTTCAAATAATGTCTTATGTTTTTTGTGATGTTTTTTACACAAGCAATGTTTTAAAGGTAACACACGACATGTTTCCGTTTACATATGTAAATTTTGACATATACAATGTGAAAAACATGTCATCTATTGGCACCTTAAGCAGTTGTGTGTATTCAACGTTTTTTACGACCAAACTTTTACAAAGTTGAGAACGGCAATACCACGAAAAAAAAGATACACAACTGAATAGCCAACTGGCAGTTTAGTTGAGAACCGCAATGCGAAATCACCTAAGACGACCAAACTGCCACAAAAGTGGTGAACCGCAATAGGGGCATAAGTGATTTCTCGTGTCAAAGCGTTCCAATAAAAGTCAGAAATTTCTGCTATCAGTAAATATAACTAGATGTGGGATTTTATCCTCAATGGCAGTGTCAATGGCCTTTTTATGGCTATCAGGGGCCGAATTACGGCATACGTGTTCGAGTAAAACTGTATGTAAATTTTCTTTTTGGGATTACCGCACTCGTTATCGAACAAGTACCACCATAATTTGAGATTACAGCATACGATAACGAGTAAGTAATCGAGTATTGACTGTTTAAAACTCAGTCGTCAGCTCTACAGTGTTCAAAAAGAATTTTTTCATTGTTAAAAGTGTATAACAGTTGAAAAATGTAAGTAAATATGTAAAATTACGTGCAAATAAATAAGTATAATATAAAAAAGAAAATATTTTTAGGAGTAATGTTAACAAAATAAATGGTAAACAAAAGGATGCAATGGCTCAATTCATGATTGAGCATCCAAATTTGGCCACAAATTTACTACACAACTGCAGCCAAGGAAAGGCGACATCAAAAAGACTGTGGGAGCAACTTTCTCTTAGACGTAATTCGTATGGACCACCAGTTAAGGACGCAAAATCATGGAGAAAGGTTTGTAAATCTATGGTTTTGCTTCCAAACAAAAGAGTCATGTGATGCTCCTCCATATTTTGAATTTATGGATAAAATTTTGTACTCATGTGCTCGTTTTCTGATGGCCTTTGCAGCCCGAAATGAGTGCCATCTACACATCCAACCACTTAAATAAAGGACTATTCTTGGAAGAAATAGGCAAGGATTTAACCATAAGCCACACAATCTAAATCCCTGCAGAGGCACTTTTCCTTGAGTCCAAAATATCTCGAAATTCCTGAAATGAGAAAGGCGAGAGAACCTCATTTGATAATCTCGCAAATTCAGCATGTAAGTTAGAAGGAATTTGATCCACCAGATATTGTAAAAAGTCTACGTTATTGCCCATACCATGTCATCCCATGTCGGAGGACCATTTACATTTTCTGCTTTAAATTGTTAACAAAATACCACGCAGCAGCGCAATTCGGGTGAGAGTGACAAAATCTTCAAGATTTTCCTTGGTAAAAAAGTCATTGATGAAAGTGAAAAAATCCGCAAGGATTCTCTCAAATTCGGAAACCATAACATTGTTATCTTTGTAAACCGTTAGTATGGTGGGATCTGTATTTGTGGGTTGAAGAGAAACAAAGTGAAGTACTTGCTTGCGGTGGGGGCCTTGCATATGCCACGATTATATCTGCGTCCTGTCAGGATCCTGTTGACCTCCTGGTCTCTATCCTTAACAGTAGACGCTTTGGCCGAAGGTAGAGCAGGAAAATTCTCCTCATATACATTAAAAGTATAGAAGCGATTGGTGGAATATGACCTCAGTTCTTGAAAGACGCTTAATGGTCATAATTTTTAATATGTCATCCTCCTCATTGTCAGAATGAGTAGAGCCCCACACAGAAGACATTTCTCAATACAATTCCCATCGCAAATTTCCGTAAAACAATTTAAACATCTCTTCTTTGAACGACCACAGTTATGGCATTGACGCAATGGAGGATAATAAACATTGACCTTGACATATGATAAATCCAACATAACGTGCTCTGGTATGTTTCCAGAACGAAAACAAAACGAAATTTCGACAGAAAACGACGGCGTTTCAATGCCGCTGTCGTTATCTTTTCTAAAAAACACGTTTAACAAGAACAATTTCAACATCAGAGTTTGCTGGCGGCAAACGCAGCCTGTCACCATGAAACGTAACGAATTTGTTCATCGTTAAACTCTGGCAATGAAAATCAAGCGATTTACTCCCTACCCGGACGAACTTCGACCGGTTTGTTATCCTTTTTTTTGTTATCCTAGCAATGATATTTAAACATGGTCGCAATAAATGCCGATCCGCGATCCGAAACAATACGGCGTGGGTAGGCCGAACTACTAACTATGGTGGTAGGCCTAAGTACGTAATTATTTATATTTCCGTTTCAATTCGGAGCAATGTGAATATGAGGTTTGTTCAATAGAAAAGGTAAATTTTGAAAATTTTCGGGCTACATGCATTCGATTAGCAATTTTTTTTATATTGGCACACTTGTCTCGAATGTTGAGAGTGGCGTGTGGTGATTGTACTCTGAGTTAGGAAAATGTTTACAAGTGATGCAGGCTTTTCAAAGAAGGTCGAGAAGATGTGAATGACGACGCTCGTGCTGGAAGCTCCATTACATCAAAAACCGATGAAAATGTTGAGAAAGTTAAGAAAATTGTTATGTAGAACCGTCGAATGGCTGTTAGAGAAGTTGTAGAGGATGTCGGAATATCTGTTGGCTCATGCCATACATCGCACGGGAATCGCTCAGGAAATGTTTAATGACATTAACGACGATTAAGATTTGCATAAAATGGGCACGCCAAGTTCGATTAAATGTCAAAGTTTTGCTCACTGTTTTCGTCGTTTACCATGGCGTTGTGCATTATGAGTTCTTACCACATGGTCGCACGGTAAATAAGGAGTATTATCTTGACGTTATGCGCTACTTGCGAGAAGCAATACGAAAAAAACTTCCGGAAACGATAATGCACCTGCTCATTCGTCATTGTTTGTTCATAATTTTTTGCCCGAAAAGAATACCGTAATCATGCCTCAGCCATGTATATTGTTTGACAAATACAATTTTCTAAAGGTTGGATACCATGGGCTGTGCGAGATCAAACAAATTTTAATTTCCGAGTCTCAGCTGGTACAATCCTTGAGCGCAAAAGCGCAAAGCTGTTGCCAGTTTTAATGGGCATTGCTCTGCTTTGCGTCCACTGCTGCAGGAGTTTATCTGTAGTAGTCAGCAATTCCTGGCCAGTTCCAATAAGCTTTCGTCTTCATCAGACTACCATAATACCGTCGTGGACATGTTAATTAATAATTAATTAAATTATTTCTACGTGCGAAGCTTCTAAAATATGTTCATATGGGGGTGTGCCGTTAAAATATTCGCTATTGTGCTAGACTATCAGTTTGTGTTAGAAATATTCTTATATAAATTATTTTACGTGTACTAGCCAGTTAGTAACCACATAATTATGCTTGATGCGATTTACAAATATCACTACGTACCTATGATCTTTTACGAGGCCATTCATAAATTGTTGCCAAGCGTAGATCAATTGACGAAGAATAAGTTGAGTACAGTTAACTGTTTTACTAATCGTACCTATGATCTCTTACGAGGGCAGTCATAAATTGTTGCCAAGCGTAGATCAATTGACGACGAATAAGTTGAGTACAGTTAACTGTTTTACTAATCGTACCTATGATCTCTTACGAGGGCAGTCATAAATTGTTGCCAAGCGTAGATCAATTGACGAAGAATAAGTTGAGTACAGTTAACTGTTTTACTAATCGTACCTATGATTTTTTACGAGGCCATTCATAAATTGTTGCCAAGCGTAGATCAATTGACGAGGAATAAGTTGAGTACAGTTAACTGTTTTACTAATCGTACCTATGATCTTTTACGAGGCGATTCATAGATTGTTGCCAAGCGTAGATCAACTGCTGAAGAATAAGTTGAGTACAGTTAATTGTTTTACTAATCGTACCTATGATTTTTTACGAGGCCATTCATAGATTGTTGCCAAGCGTAGATCAACTGCTGAAGAATAAGTTGAGTAGAGTTAATTGTTTTACTAATCGTACCTATGATCTTTTACGAGGGCAGTCATAAATTGTTGCCAAGCGTAGATCAACTGATGAAGAATAAGTTGAGTACAGTTAACTGTTTTACTAATCGTACCTATGATCTCTTACGAGGGCAGTCATAAATTGTTGCCAAGCGTAGATCAATTGACGAAGAATAAGTTGAGTACAGTTAACTGTTTTACTAATCGTACCTATGATCTTTTACGAGGCGATTCATAGATTGTTGCCAAGCGTAGATCAACTGCTGAAGAATAAGTTGAGTACAGTTAATTGTTTTACTAATCGTACCTATGATCTCTTACGAGGGCAGTCATAAATTGTTGCCAAGCGTAGATCAATTGACGACGAATAAGTTGAGTACAGTTAACTGTTTTACTAATCGTACCTATGATCTCTTACGAGGGCAGTCATAAATTGTTGCCAAGCGTAGATCAATTGACGAAGAATAAGTTGAGTACAGTTAACTGTTTTACTAATCGTACCTATGATTTTTTACGAGGCCATTCATAAATTGTTGCCAAGCGTAGATCAATTGACGAGGAATAAGTTGAGTACAGTTAACTGTTTTACTAATCGTACCTATGATCTTTTACGAGGCGATTCATAGATTGTTGCCAAGCGTAGATCAACTGCTGAAGAATAAGTTGAGTACAGTTAATTGTTTTACTAATCGTACCTATGATTTTTTACGAGGCCATTCATAGATTGTTGCCAAGCGTAGATCAACTGCTGAAGAATAAGTTGAGTACAGTTAATTGTTTTACTAATCGTACCTATGATCTTTTACGAGGGCAGTCATAAATTGTTGCCAAGCGTAGATCAACTGATGAAGAATAAGTTGAGTACAGTTAATTGTTGTACTAATATTTCATCAAAGAATTTATTTATGAATCAAACTTTTTGTAGTTTATTTACTTATTAATTATTAACTTTTTACACTTTCCTTATTAAATATTAGTGTTAACCCTTAATGCATGATTTTTTCCTTTGGATTAAAATAAATGTTTTTTGTAGAAACGTGGGAGTAGATTACGTAAAAAAATTATAAAAAAAATTTAGATAATAGTTTTGCGTGTTTATTTTGAAAAAAGCGGTATGTAGACTTTTGGTAACAATATGCGTTTGGTACTTAAATTAATGCATTAACAACAGTCATATACATACTTATTTATATTACATGTTGGTGCTTAAAAAATTGTTCTTATTTATGAAATAATGCAAAACAATTTCGGTTCTTGTTGTGGCACAAAGCAACTTTACATTTAGTGCACTCAGTCCTGGAAAACCCATTGCACCCTGGAAGTTTGCACCTGTTTTTAGTTGAACATTGATTTTCATCGTGCCCTATACCATCGGTCCGAATATCTTGTGTCGGTATGGGTTTTGTGGGTTCTCGGTGCCTTTTTGCTTCCATCTGCCTTTCTATGCTGCTGGTTGAAGGTCTACCTCGTTTGCTTTCTTCATAATTTTTATAAAAGCATAGTGTTTCCGCTAGGTCTGATCTGAAGTCTGCCAATGATATGTTTGGGTTATTTCTTTTGTATAATACACATGAATTAATCACATCCATATCGATCATATGGTAAAATAATCGTATATACCACTTTCGACTTTTTATTCTTATTTTGTACCTGCCCAAAAAACTATCCATAAGGTCGACTCCACCCATATGGGCGTTATAGTCTTTTACTATTTTTGGACAGGCTATTGAAATTTGTTTTTTTTTGTGCTTTATCATATCTGTTAGCAGTTTCAACCGGTTCGGCGCCTACATAATTTGAAGCTAACGTAACAAGCTTATTGTCCTTCCAGCATGTCACAAAGATATCCATCCTTTCATAATTTGCAACAAATTCCTCATAGAAACCACGTGCAACAGAATGTTTCATAAATTCTTTTGCAGCAGGTAATTTGCAGTTCTTTCCAAGACGATTTCTCTGAATTGTGCCCAGCGAGTAAATTCCCTGAGTCCACAGGTAATACATTAATGGAACAGAGGTATAATAATTGTCGAAATAAATTATATGGTTCATTTTGCGGGGAATTGAACGGCACAGTCTAACCACTGTATTACCTACTACACCAATGTCAGGCTCATTCGATAAGTTTTCAACATCTTGTTTTCCAGAATAGATTTCAAAACTGTATGCGTACCCTGATAAGTAGCATAATACAAATAACTTGAAACCCCATTTATGTGGTTTGTTAGGTAGGTATTGTTTCATATAATGTGATACCTTTGTGGAACACATTTGCTCATCTAAAGATAGTCTTTGCTCAAATGGTGCACTATTCACAAACACTTTATTTAGATGATCAATAAAAGGTCTAATTTTATGCAAACGATCATGGTTTGGATGACCTCGAGGATTGTGTTGAAAATTGTAGTTAAAATGAATAACTGATCTTATTTTTTCAAACCTATTTAGCGGCATCGTCTGCTTTATATAATCAAAGCCATATTTACCCCAGTAAGACCTCACATTTGGATAGTTGTATACAGACATAAATATTATAATACCCAGATATTTGCGAATTTCTAACGCATTTACAGGTGGACAGTTTAAAACACTTTTTTGTGTCATATACAAATTCGTTTGGTCAACACAAATCGTCAGTATATCTTCGTTTATAAATTCAGAAAAAAATTGGAATGGGGTTTGAAGCGTTAATAATCGTTCGGAAAAAGTTGTATTGCCCACAAAACCTATGCGATCGTCATTGTATTCCAAACTTCTTTTTTTCCATATAAGGTTCCTATTTCCTTGCTTCCAGGCTGCAACACCAGGAATACTTGAGGTACTAGGACCTGGAATATCTAACTGATTATCATTCAACAATTGGCCTGGTTCCTCTTCTAAAACTATTTCTTCATTGCCAAGCTCTTTGTCATCGTCCCTAATGTCTTCCGATTCTTGCAATGAATGTTTGTCTGGAAAATAATCAATATCATTTACGTCACCAATAACCTCTCCATCTTCTGAAATTTCACCATCCTCAAGAAAGGAAAGAATATCCTCTATGTCTTTGTCTTCTAATCTTCAAAGTAAATAAACTAGAAAAATAACAAACAAATTGTAACCGTCTATTATTATTTACATATGTCACAAACGCATGTTGTAGACACTTGGCAACATACAGTATTTTTCAAAAATATTGCATTTATTCAATAACATCATTAAAATAAAGATCACCAGAAGCACAAAAATACAAAATTTGATTTTCACTAAACACCTGATCTGTATCACTCACCACAATGAAATGCCGACTAAATAAAAATCAAAGTAACAAAAAACAAAATAACCTTTTTTTATATTTACATTGCTTGTGTGTGTGTGCTTAGCAACGATCTTATATGAATGTACACACATAGAAACATAAAGAAAATTAACAAGAACTGGTATGTAGACAATTGGCAACAGTATGCATTTAAGGGTTAAACTTAAAAATTTGATTCCTACTATGTAGGGTTTTAGTATGTACAGTGAAAACTCGCTAATTCAATGACAATGTTATCATCTTCTGTCATAATATTTTCGTCAATGGTAACGTACTCTTCAGCATTGTCTAATCCACAGTATTGTATCAATGATTGGAACCCTATTAGTGGGAAATCATCTTCGTCAGAAAAATCTCGTGAACTGTATGCATTTTCATCGAATCCGGCCTTACAGAAGCAGTTTTGAATGGTTTCGGTGGTCACCTTATTCCACGCAGATGAGATGAGAAATATAGATTCAAAGATATTGATTTTTTTTGCTACATCTGTATTTTCATCTGTTATATCCTTTACTATAAAACTTCGGTAGTAAAATTTGAAACTACGAATGATGCCTTGCTCCAAGGGCTGGCAAATTGATGTTGTGTTTGGAGATAACCAGCTAACTTTAATGTTATCCAAAAAAGAGCTATTTTTCGTTTTTCTTTCCCCATTTTATGGTCCAATTTAAGCAGCCATTCAGTCATAATCTTTCTATTCATCCATGCCTTTTTATTTGATTTCCAAATGACTGGTAAATTGGATACGGGCATAGTTTTGAACGCTCTTGGTCGAGCGGCTTTTCCTATAACCAATGGGACTTCCTTTTCTCCTACCATATTCGCACAAAAAAGCACAGTCAACCTTTCTTTAGAAAGCTTACCACCGGTACATTTCTGATTTTTAAAAGTGAGCGTTTTGTTTGGTAGAGCTCGAAAAAAACACTGCTTTCATCTGCATTGTACACATTTTTTGGTTCGTAATCACGAAGGATCAGTTTCAATCTTTCGTTGAACTGGTTAACGTTGAACTGGTTAACAGGGTCATATAGAGAGATATTTGGGCACGAACTTTCGAAAACCATCCAAGACACATTTTGTCAAGTTTCAGGTTGTTCGAATGGAGTCTAAACATTTTTTGATTGGAATTTGTACTGCCAGTCTGCCATTGGGAAAGCAAATTTTCTTTGTTTCTTAAAATGTTTGCTGCTTGTGTTTTGCCGACGTCAAACCTAGAACAAACATGTAATGAAATTGCAATTTCATTTTATTATACTAATTGTGCACTTACTTTGATGCTATTGCTCTAATTGGTAATTTATGTTTTTGTGAGGTTTCTATAATTTCAATCATTTCTTTAAGCGTCAAAAATTTTTTTGATGGCATTGCAACAAAATTCATAAAAACAATATGCTTTTTGACTGCTTCACAATATAATCAGCTGAGTAAGTATACAGTTGCCACATGCATATTTTTAAGTGAGAAAATTCTGTATTTACACGTAATTTTTTTATAGCGCCTCGTGTTCTATTTACAATAGAATGCAATTGTTAATATTTTGTTGTATGTTGAATTATTTTTGTCCTCTTTTCTGAGGTTTTTTGACCGAATAATGCACAATTTTGCTGTGCGCCTCCGTTCAAGGGAGGGTCTGTTCTTGAGAGGGAAATTTGCTCTGAAAAATCAATTTTGTGTAACGTTATTCGAAAATTGTCCGCATATAGGTGTCCGCTTAAGAGAGTGTCCGCCATTGGGAGTTTTCACTGTAGAAAATTATATTATTAAGTTCCGAATATCCTACTATGTAGGCTTCTTTATTTTATAATACAAATATGTATAATTAAACAAACTTTATTTTATTATTTTGTTTATTAATAATAATAATAATTGTAGTAATAATAACTCCAGCGCAAAAAGAAATTAGTTTTTTACTTAACCCATTACCCGCCGTAATTCATATATGCTAAAACTAATAAATTTTGCCATTCATTTGTCATCTTATTGACCAAGTAAAGTCATTAGTTCGAGTTATTTTATTATTTTTATTCAAATAAGGATTTTAAGGACCGTCCCATTTTTGGGACATTGGCGGAATGCAATAAAATATATTACATAAAATTAAAAATCAAAAAAATTTTTTTTTGTCTTCAAATACTCTAAAAAATCATTATTCAATTTTCACAAAGAAATAACTTTAAATTTATACTTATTTATAGACTATGAAGATGTTCAAAACAATTATCGTGCAACGGAACATTACACTTTTTGCATATTCTTGTTGTTATTTTTTTTTCCACAATCTGCACATCTGCGTTGTGTTGCTATTGGTTTCATCAGGTGATCTTTGCGGTCATAGCGTACATCCATACAAACTCTTCCTCCAGCAACTTTCGAGTTTTGTGGACCTGTTCTTTTATGGACTGATTTCACGCCTGACAGATAGCCCAAAACTATTTTACGACGAATTTCAAGGAGAGACACTTTCTCACAAGTGTGCGAAATTTGATACAATCGCCATGTATTTGCAACGGAAATATCCAAAAACTGCGTAAATAATGGCCACCACCATTTTTTAGAAAGGATTCTTGTTCTGTATAACGATATTTGTTTATCCAGCAGGTCGAAACCGCCCATATTTTTATTATATTCGCTAAACAAACGAGGGATTGGAACAGTTATATATTGCTTATCTTTCCTTGAAAAACGCTTGACATTTTTTAGCGGTAATGCGTCACTGAAGTTTGTAGCCATTGTCAAATATTTCGGTAGCTGACGATTTCTCTAATTTCTCGCAGTTTTAGTATAAGTCGGAGAAATACTTTGCCACTTTATGTCGTCATCTTTCTATTCTTAGCAATTGTTCTTTTTTGTTTTTTAACTTTTTTTTAGCAGAACTCGACGATGTTTCCTCTGCTTGACTTTCATCATGCTGTGGCACGAATAGTTCAAAGGTTCCAGCAATATCGTTAACCATATCATTCTCATCCAAATCATTTTCCACTATATTTTCAGAATCCGTCAGCTCGTGTGTATCTGGCGGTATAATGGCAACATTAACGTGATTATGATCCTCATTTTCTATGTTTGCCAAAAATTCGTTATCTTCCATCAACGCAATAAGCTCAGAAAAAAATAGTTTTAAAAAATTTTAACCCATTTCTAAAAAAAAATATTTGAATAGTTACATATTGCACTTTCCGCCAATGTCCCAAAAATGGGACTTTGAATTTAGACGAGAAAATTTTTTACCTTGGATATTTTTCAAGCAAAACTTTATGCTAGATACGTAAAACAAAATCAATTAAACGAGCGTAGACAAACAACAATGTGTTTTTCCCCTTTTTCACAAGTTCCGTTACTAAATACGAACACACGTATTTGACGATGAGATGGTCAGCTTCAAAGTGAATTTGACAACCACTTACAACTAACTGGTTTAAACTTTTAATCATTATCAAAAAGGATGACAAAATTTATTCTTATTTTAACAAAAGTTTTAAAAATATACGATGTAGTTATTAAATAATCACTTTTTAAAATACGTCCTAAAAATGGGACAATGGCGGGTATTGGGTTAACCCGACAACAATTTTATTTTTTCTTCGTGTCTGATGCAAATTTGCGACTGACTATCAGTTGCTTCTCCTGACCCTTTTTTTCTCCTTTTTCTACCGAAATATGTGTATTAAAAAGGTGAGCACAATGAGTCAGCTGATCGATCGAATTCCACTGTGACATCTTATATGTTTTCTACTAAAATTTTACTTAAATTAAAAGTACTGTACCAACATTTAACATATATCTTAACTTATACTCGAACATATTTACAATATGTATACCTAAAATATAAAATGCAATTTTATATAAACTTAAAAAAAAAATAATTTGCAAAATATATTTATTGTTATGAGGAAGGAGTTTTAAAATTTGCAGCCTTGAAAATCACGTAAAAATGCATTTAAACGTTAGTTGGTTTTTAACTAAATTTTTAGATAAAATTTTTATATAAAAATATTTATTGTTAATGAGAATAATTTAACAATTAAAAACTGTTCATTACATATTCTTTATCACTTAATATTATCTTTTTTTCTTTATTATATACATAGGTATGTACATGTGTTGGTTTTTAATTAATATATAAAATAATAATAAATATATAAAAAAATATATAAATAAATATATGGATATCCTCTCCCATTTTGTCCTTTAAGAATATAACGAACATAAATTTAGCTCTTATGTATATAATATAATTATATAAAATGTGTAAAAGTAATAAATTAAATATATGGTAAATAATACTAAATAAATAAATATATGTATTTTTTGTTTTTATAAATTAAAATTTTCAGTTATGAAGTAAATTCTATAAATATAGATTTACGAGTATCTACATTTAAATGATTTATTAAATATATGATAAAAATATAAAATTATATTTGAGAAATTTTGAAAAAGAAAATTTTAATACCTTTAGATAAAGTACGGGAAACGTTTGTTTATGAAAGCTCGGTGTGTGTTAACCAAACGTGAGTTCTTCATACGGAAAACGATGTATTGAAATATGAACGATCGGTCTTCCTGTTAAAGGGTAATTGGATAGAAAGTGTTAAAAGGACTCTCATAAACAATCGATTCGCATATGAATAAGTTGCAAAAAGCGTATAATGAAGGATTTTAATAATCCTATCCTGTGCACTCAGTATGAATATGCATTTAATATTTAGTCTTAAATTAATGAAAAGATGTACACATAAAAGATAATAAGGGGTTTCATAAAATTGCTCAAAATTGTCATTTGTGATTGATTGACTTTCGAGACCTTTTGTGTTTATGAAGTCTCTTTTTAAACTGTTGTGCAATTTTTAGCACTCAAGCACAAAGTATTAAATCTTTTTAAAATTAAATTTTAAACATTAATTAAAAAACTTTTTAAAACAAAAAAAAAAAAAAAAAAAAAAAAAAAAAAAAAAAAAACTGACTCCAGAAATGCTCAATTAAGCTGTATACGATTACAAACGAAAATGGTTTCGCAAATTTACAAAGATTGTGTAAATGAATTTTCATACATTTGCTTCGCAGTTCATTTACGAGTTTGGACACTTGCACGTGCAGTCTGCCAGTCATTTAAGCAGTTTTATGAAAACCTTTAGTGTCTTGAATTGGTTATCAAATGAAAGTAGGTAAAATAAGCCAAATAAACTAATAACACTGCAAATTTGTAAGCGACTTTAACATGCCATGGCCAACTTCATACCACTTTATTAATTTTTTTTTGTAGGTGTTTGACAAGCTCAAACTCGACTTGGTACTTTTAGTGGTTTTTAAAAATTTTGACGCGAACATGTTCGGATCGGTATTTCGTGTTTTTTGTTGTTGTAATCTTTAGTGCCTTTAATTATTTCATCTTTATTTTAAATTACAATCGAATTAGTGTTTGGTGTTTTTGTAATCGTTAGTGCTTTTTATTCATGCATCTTTATTTAAAATAACAGTCAGTTTTAAAATTATTCTTTTGCGATGCGAAAGTCAATGCGACTCGAAAACATGTAAATACGAACATTTTCTATTCTGTATTACGATGTTCGCAAAGTACTTTTTTTATTCGCATTTAAAATGCGAAAAGGCGGCAAGTCGGTATTCTGTATTGCGAAAACAAATGTCAGATACATACGAAAATCGCAAAATATATTCGATTGCAAAACAGCATTCGCAAAGCACAAAAATGTAAGTGAAAAATAATAATTTTGTTTATTTATTCTTACATTAATTGTTAAAATTATTCAGGGAAACAAACAACAAGACCACCAAATCACACCAATTTGAAATAATGGTGTAAATTATGATGAAATACAGCCAACTGGCACAAGGTCATTTAAAAACATTAAATGCACGTCAGTCGGCAACTGCGTTGTGGCAGACATTAGCCGAAGAATTAAATGCAAGCGGACCGCCTGTCAATAGGTTTGATCTGATTTCAAGGTGCACAATAAACAAAACCAATGAAATATATAACCAATGAAGTGGCTTTAAGTTTTTAAATACAGAAAAGACTTTTAGTTTTTAAATCATATTGTTTTTTATTTCGTCTCTTATATTTCTAGCAATGTTTGTGTAATTGTTATTACCACTAGTACTATTATTATAGCTGGGTGAATTAGTAATAGATTGTGGCAGATCTTATGCATCCACAATTTCCTCCATTGACAGTTCCTTGTCCAAGGAATTTTAACGTAGCCGCTAATTTGATAATTGACGGAATCGCACTTGATTTTGTGGTATTCAATTCGGAGCCAATGTTATTTAAAACATATATAAATGCCTCTTGGCTCAATCTAATTTTTTTATAAAGCTGGAATAGAAATATTTTGCATAATTAATTGTTTTCAATGCTTCAAAATAAATCACCTTTTTGCATTCAAGCTTAGAATATCCGATTTGCTTCTAATAATAATATTCTCTGCATCCTTTAATTTTGGTCATGCGCCTCTTCATCATCAAACCATAGTGCCACAGATTCCATTTTTGGTAAATTACACAAATATTATATAAATTAATTTTATTTTTTAAGCACAATCACAATTTTATTTTTCTTTTGTAAATTTAACTTTGACGTTTTTTTTAGACCAGCGTTGTTATTTTTGACCGGCGTTGCCACGATTTAAAATAAAACTCGAATGCGATTACGAAAGCCTTATAGAATACCAATTTTCTTTCGCATCGCATTTCATTTGCGCATCGCATTGACTTTCGCATCGCAATTCAGAATAAGGCCCCTGAAAATATGATGCAAACCAAAATTAAAATGATTAGTTCTTGCTTTATTCATTGTGATTTTAAAAATTACAGTATTTAAAATAGTCAAAATCCACCAAATTAATTTTTTTAACAGAAACTAAGAACTTTTTGGGAGACTCCATAAGGGGAAAAAATATCCAAGTCCCATCGATTTTGGATTTCTGCCTTAATCCATTTACGGATGCATAGTCAAGTTTCATCAAATTTTATGAAAAATTGCTTAGTGTAAATGTAGTCTTAATAGATTTTATTTTTCAACTTATCAATAAAATTGTACAGGTTTTTGGGGAAAAGAAACACCATGGAACTAAAACAAACAATTAGAAAAACTATGTCATTCCATAAGAAGGAACGAATTCTTGGGGAGGGGGTGGAAATAAATTTCTTCTAGGAGTGGCTAAGCTCTCCCCTAGACGGACCTATCTACGTCCATAATTATTAAGTTTGCGAATTGATTTATGTAAGTTTGATAGAACGTAAGATGTGAGCATGAATTAGTTCCTGCGTGCGAATAAACTTTGGGGTCAAATTACGCATTCGATATCGATCGAAATTTTAATACAAAAGACCAGCAACAAATTAAATTAACATAATCATGATTATCGTGAATAAAATTTCAAGTAAAATGTGTACCATTGTGGAAAAATATCGATCGAAAATTTCGTGTTGCCGTATTTGTTTGAATATTTCAAAATTGTTTGTTCCTGGAAACAAATTCAAGTATTTTTTTTTTACTGAGCCACTTCTGATTGGCGGAGAAATCTATTTGTTAGGTCATACCGCTACGATTGTTTTCAGTGAATTCAATCAGATTCGATTAACAGCAAAGGCCTCTCTCTATCTCTCTCCTTATCTACTACGGGTTAAGGTCGTAATATGCAGTAGTATTTTAAAATTAAATAAGTAAAATTAATATACACATATACTACGTTTATATGCACGTCTTATTTGCAAATAAAAAAGAAGAATGTTGCCGTATAACTTTTTTATTGTAACTTATTAACTCACTTAAACAAGTCGTGAATAACCACACTATTTGCAAATAAAAAGTAAGACGTTGCCACTTCATGAACGTTTTTTGTGTTTTACTTACTCCCCGTCTACATTGGCAATTTTGTTGCATGCAATTCTGCTGCAGAATTGCTTTAGTGTCCACATTAGAAAAAATTTAGTATTGCAATTCTTGTATAAAACGTATGTAAAACATCAAATACAACAACACCAAACATCAAGTTGAATAGTGAAGATAGCAAAGCAAAACAGAAATGCAGAGAACATGAAACTCTGTACCCCTCCCCTAGCTTCTTACCTCTCTCTCCTAAAACAACCAAGAATTGCTGCAACTAAATTGCAAGTGTGGACAGTGAGTTACCAAAAAATCATATTTTCGTCACATGGCATCACTAATAATAACATAAGTTCTGTATGCAATTTCCCGTGTCAACAGTGAATTAGTTATTTGCAAATCAGGGACCGGAAATAAGAGTTATTTTTCAATTTTTGAAGGAATAAATCATACATAAATGAACATCGTAGAAAACTTTTAATTACACCATCATGATTTTTAGGCGAAATGCATCCAACATATTGCATGATTTTTAAATTTTTGATTTTTATTTTAACAATCAAAAATAAGTTATTTTTGATTTTTATTTTTTTAAATGAAAAATAAAAGTTATTTTTGATTTTTATATTTTTAAATGAAAAATAAAAGTTATTCTTAATTTTTATATTTTTAAATGAAAAATAAAAGTTATTTTTGATTTTTATATTTTTATATCAATAATAAAAATCAAAGAGGTCGTTTTCACGTGTTAAATTTTACCATCATAATTGATTTTAAATGTTCCTCAGATAAATTATTAATCTGAGTGCTGAAAATGACCTTTCTACACTGACTTGAGTGGCAGGTACAGAATGAACAATTAAAAATTGATTTTTATTATTGATATAAAAATATAAAAATCAAAAATAACTTTTATTTTTCATTTAAAAAAATAAAAATCAAAAATAACTCTTACTTTTGATTTAAAAATATAAAAATCAAATATAACTTTTATTTTTCATTTAAAAAAATAAATATCAAAAATAACTCTTATTTTCTATCTAAAAATATAAAAATCAAAAATAACTCTTATTTCTTGATTTTTTTGATAAAAGTCATAAGAGTTACGGTCCCTGTTGCAAATAGTTCTATTTGCAAATAAGACGTGCGTATAAACGTAGTAATAAATGTGTTTGAAAGTATGGAAAATTAAAAAATCACTCTTTGTATGTATGTAGTGCACATAATAAAATTTTTAAATAAAAACTTAAATATACAACCACAATCAAAATTGTAACACTCATATGAATAAATAGTTCACATGCACATATTTAAATAGATTTTGCACTCATACAATGGCATTGTTTATATAAAAAAATAAAAAATAAAAAGAAAAAATTAAAATATTTTAAATTTAATTAATGCCAACATTTACATACTCGTACACATACTCGAATACATATTTATGTGGTAAAATATAATTTGTGGTGTTAAGTAGTATATTAAGCAAAATAAAAAAATATTAAAGTAAAATACCAAAAAAAAAAAAAAAAAATTATATATTGGTATACAGTAATAACAGCAACAATTGAATAAAATAAATTATAAATTAAATTTAATAATTACAATAAAAAAATTCTTAATGAAATTCTCTTAAACGGACGTTAAAACTATGGCAAGTATTTTTTTTTAAATTGGGAAAATTATCAATTATCTCAAGTTATATATTGAAATTCTTAAAGGCCAATAAGTCGATTCTCCACGGTTTAAAACTCAAGTAATGGAGCATTGATAAGAATTGGAAAGAAGGGAATCCAAATAATTAGAACTCATTCGTTATAAGCGATAATTCAACTACTCCACTTTTCTGAAAAATATCAAAATATTTATATTTATAACTATGCACTTACCTCATCGTATTTGAAATACACCAAAACCGATATCTGGAGAAATTTTGATTTTATTATATACTTTGAGACCAACTTCTCCACATGTAGGAGACCTACATGAAGAAGTTAAAAGTTCAGAAAGATTTTCTTATCATATGCTGGTTAAATTTGGCGCCCTTTATCTTCATACATACATACATACACATATTTATACTCATACACTATTTTTTATTACATTGTCAAATAATGGTAAATTCAATGCAATCTCACTCAACGCAACTAGTAGAAATTTGGGCATCTTCTATAATCGAGTTGCAAATTTGGTTTAAGCAACTGCGTGTATGGAATGTTTATTCGTTTTCTAGATGTGCATTAATCCTATTTGAGATTTATATAAAACACTTGAATGCAAAATTTCCCTCTTGAACCTTTTATATAAGAAAGTTTTTAATCTTATATATGCACTGAAAATATTTCATCCGTTCTATAGCTTGCTTCATTTTCTTTACAACGGTACCAATTTCTTTCAATTCGGTGTAGTAACAGCAAAGATATAATTGTTTTTCCAAAAACACCTCAAAACTAATTTATTTGCCATTTTTGAATCATGTCCTTCAATAGATGGCGCTATTTTTATATTATTACAGCGTTGCCAGACTGATGCGTTACAAAAAAAAATTAATGGAATGGCTTTTATTGACTTTATTTTCTCTTATTAATTTGGACCAAAAGATCCAAAAATTTTAAATAAAAAGCTACAGATTTTACACGGTTTTTCTTCTACATTTTCTGCGAATATTATATTCAAGATTATCTTAATTGTTAATAAGTTTTTATATTTCTAAGTTGTTATATTTTCATCAAGGCCCTGTCTACTACGCCGAATTTCCTTGCTTTCATGATTAAAATTTACTCCGCAATTTTTTTATATAACTCGATAATTTTTACCTTAGAAAAAAAACGTATACTGGCAACTCTATGGAACTTCGTTACGAATCTATCTAATGCTGCATATTCATAGGATCTCTACTCTGAAAATTTCGTCCTGTATTGGAAAGAATTTTGTACGTTTTGGGTGTTCTTAAGCTCAAATTGGCCTTAAATAACCCTTATTTAAATCAACAGATTAAAACCTTTAAACCATTACTTAAATAGATATTTGGGCTGAGATACAATCAAAGAAATCGTCTATGTCTGACGAGGTATGTTGTGGCAAAGTAATAAAAATTGAATTTCTTACATCTCAAATTATTAGTTGCAATGCGCTTTGCATTCTTCATGGATTGAAGTATTCATAGTGCTGCAACCACTTCTTGCTAAAAGTCTTATTACTCCATAATCCAGTTATTATTCACATAAAAAATAAACGTCATCTGAAAACTGCACGGCAAAAATTTCCAACGAGCCACTATATGTTCCAATCGGCCCAGTATATCCTCAGTTATAAATAGTTTTATCTTAACACTAATTGAAATGCATGTACAGAGCACGGTAACACCCTCAGTATATATTCAAGATTCAATCTACACGGTAACACTGTTATGTTGTAAAAATAGCGCCATCTATTGTTTGACTTGATTCCATTTTGGCAGAATTTTTTGATCTTGTACGGTTTGTAGAAAAACGCTTATAACTCCAAAACGAAACGACCGTTTGGCATAAAATTGGCCTTAATCGAAAGAGGACTTTTAGGGCTGTAGACATACAACCCTTTCTAAGATAAAAATGTGTAATAAATGAGAACTTTAATCGCTTAAAAGTTTGGAATTACTACACCGATTTAATTAATATATATATATATATATATATCATTCGAAAGAGGACAGTTTATAGAATCTTATTAAAACTTTACTTGTTTCAGAAGTCGTATATTTTTAAGACTTAAGCGCTTGTATACGCGTCTGTCTGTGGCACTGTTTCCATCCTCAAAATATCTAAAAGTAAGATACAATCTTTTTTGTCATAACTGTTTTGTCATTTCAGATTTGTGGAAAAAATATACATAAACATTTCCTATTTAAATACTTTTGCCCGGGTAAATAATGAAAACTGGAACCATCTTTCAACGATGCACCAAAACAAAGTTTGAACCAAACTCTTAAATGTAAATCATGTATCAAAACTTTGTGAGCAATATTTTCGTTTATTAATACAGATTTATGTTAATATTTTATAAAATAATCTTAATTATCAATTCCTTAATTTTATAGTTTATTTTAAGTTCCAGCATTGGTATTTCTACATAAAAGGCATCCGAAAAAATAAACAAACTGTTGTAGCGGTTGTATGTTTTATATCTTATATAATTATTGCTAGTGTTTTCTTTCACAGAAATTTATGTAAATACATATTTCTATATAGTTTTTCCGTTAATATAAAAAAAGCTTTTAATTTAAGACGTTTGTATATATGTACATACATATTACATACAACAGTAAGTTCAACTTTTATTGCGTCTTGAAATAACTTCCGCTTTTATATTTTGATAATTTATTTTTTTTACAAATGTTAAAAAATTATTTGAGATGTTTTCAGAATTTTATTTTAGTTATGCTATTCTTTATAAAAATAATTTATTTTCGCTAATGTCAACTCATCAATATACCAGCCTCAACCTTAAGCTCTAAACACATAGACGACAGCAAGCAGCAATATGTCAAAAATAAAATGCATGTATTTAAATGATGTGTGAAAGCAATTAAAGTCGTATGCTTATACAAAAGCTTTCAAAGAACAAATGAGAATTATAAAAAATAGTAGGCTAAAAAGACTACAAAAAAACATATGCTTATATTTTCTAGCAAACATAGCAACAACAAAAAAAAAAAAAACAAGTGAGAAATTTTCCGAAAAACTAAAATGTTATATGTATTGAGAATGTATTTTAGAATTAGGTTACTAAATGCCAAAATTGCTCAGAATACCCATAAGAGCAAGAGGAAATTGAATAAAATAACAACATAAAATCTTTAAGTAACCTTATTCTAAATAAATTCTACATCTATAAGAGTATTTTCATTTCTTCATCTGCTTTAATTTATGTAGGGAATATGGGGAAAGAATATATGATATCCGGTTATCCATTTTTTCAAAGAGAAGTTACACTTTGGCAATTAATGCCTACTACTTAACTTAAGTTTTTACTTCTTTTGTGAAAGGGATAGGGTAGAGAGGACATTGGTGAAATTAGAAATTTAATGGTTTTAAGACAGCCGATCTGGTAAGGCTGTCAGCTGTTTATTGGCTGTCATATCAAATGTATGTAAGTTATTTAGTAAAAGGTTTGCCATTTACGAATAAAGATGGGTTAACCGCTAAGCCTGTACATCATCGCAATGTGCGCACTGCCGAAACTATCACTTGTTAGTCCTGTTTCACACACATCAAGTTTTCTTGATCAAGTTTCAATTCAGCTGGGAGAGCGATAGGGAGAGTATGTATTCTTTTCTCTATCTCTCTCCCAGCTGAATTGAAACTTGATCAAGAAAACTTGATGTGTGTGAAACAGGACTTAGTGAAAGTGTGGCGGACAATCCGAATTTATCGATGTCACGGCGTGTTCTGCAATTGGGCCTATCTTACGGCTCATTATGGTATATTTTACATTCGAATATGCACTTCCAATCCATATAACGTCCAACTTAAGCAATAATTAAATCCGGCTGACCATTTCCAAACCCGTAGATATGTATGCTCATAGAGTAAGAGTAACAGGAGTAAGAGTAAGTAACAGGTTTTCAATACGGATTTTTCGAACAAAGTTTTCTTCAGCGACTAAGCACATTTATCACTCGGTAGTTATGTCAACAACAGCAACAAAATTATCGCATATGGGGCTCTGAGGACCCAGAAATGATTGTGGAGAAGGCATTGCATTCAGAAAAATTGAGTGTTTATGGCGTATTATGGTCTGGAGGTGTTATTGGGCCGTATTTGTCCGAAAACGACAACCGGCTTTTTTTGGGACTTAAATTGAATGTTATGAACTGGACAATGTGTGGTTTCAACAAGACGGTGCCAGGAGCCAGAGAACACGACCGAATGTCATGTTTTGATGACGTCAACATCATGCGATTTGACGCCGATAGAAGTTTTTTGTGAGGCTACGTCAAAAACCGTGCTTTCGCGGATAGTCTTCTAATGTTGGGACATTTGAAAACCAACATTCGTCACGTTATCGCGCGAAAAGTACGAAAAAATGGTCGAAAACTACCAGAAAAGGATCAACTGAGGCAGCCATTTAAATGACATTGTATTTCGTACGTAATAACAAGGTCCAGGAATTAAATTGAAATAAAAGTTTTATCGAAATTATATCTTAATGTGTGTTTTATTTAACTTTATTCTTGAAACCGAAAAATGGTTAGCCCTATAAATATATGAAGTTATGAAAAAATAAGTTCTATTATAAAATTTTTTTTGCTTTCAAATAATTTAAATAGAAAAATAATAAATTGTCTAACTGTTATCTTTACGCATAACATAATAGTTTGATAGCAAAAAAATATTAGTCAGTTAGAATCAAGAATTATAGAAATTAGATAGTTTTATTATTCTTGATTAGAATACACATTATGTGACGTCAGAGTTCCTGCACGACGCAGATATCAAGCATACACTCATAAAACCATACGAGGTTGAATGCTTCTCAAATATGAAGGTTAAAGGTAAACTGACGAATTGAGATTAACACCGACGGATGGCAGGAATGTAGACTAGCCAAGCGTACAATAAATAACAATTAATTTAAAAAAATAATTCTTGTCTTAATTAGTGAAATTATTATAGCAAATGACTAGAAATTATACACGTATAAAACTAACATTTATATACGAGTATGTACATATTTGTTTATATCTTTAATTTTTATTTTTTAACAATCCCATTTATTTTATTAGTTCTTTATTTTAAGATATCCTATCGCACAATAGGAAAAAGAAGAGTAGCCGAAACCGGTCCATTTAAAAACTACATTTGACGAAGGATGACGGAAAATCGTTTCAAATTCAAGCAAATCTCGTTGGAAGAAAAACATAATAATCAAATTAGTAAAACACTTTTCAACCATTGCAATTGAAGGAGCAAGATACCCATAGTATCTGAGCAAAGAGGAGACCTTCCAAACGAGTCATGAAAACACTGAAATCAGAATCTAGAAACAATATAAATGTTCTCTTTTTTTGATGCCTATTCACCGATTAGGAAGTTGTCTTCAATATGTTGAGAAAAGTAAAATTTTTATGTGTTTCTTTGGAAAGAAAACAATTTTATGATAAATTACGATCGGCTCTTTACCACTGAGAAAACACTTGGCTTCTGGAAGGCGTACAAATTTCCCAGTAGTAACGAAATCTCTTTTCTTATTTAAAAGTAATTTAATATTGAAGTTTATTATTCGCGATATTTTCCCCAACTAAACTTCACTGACGATTTGGTTTAGCGACCAATAAAATGTCGGCATATGAAGAGCTACAGCCACAACAAACAATGCAATTAAAAGTAATTTTATTACTTATTTATTGAAAAAATAAATAAATATTTTCATGAATATTTACAGAAATAACTATTTGTAGAAATAATTAATATTTTCTATGAACAGTTTGCTAATATGACTTTCTAAGAAGTTAAAATAATATCCTGTTGAATTTTTGGAAGCAATGAAAATGTAATTCCTTGGGAATGACTTCCATTTTTTCTCACTGAGACATATCAAGTCTTTCTTAAGATTAGATGGTGGGTTTTCTATTAAAAAAATATGTTTAACATAATGTTTGTGTGTATATTTATGTTTGACATTACTTTTTTTAATTTACGTTAAAATTAACGAGACTGTTTGCATGCAAATATTTAAAGTTTGACAATAGTCAAGCAATAGATGACGGCATGGGAGCAGTATTGCATTGAAGATGCTGCGTTGGAAATACAGGTTACAGAACTATATTGGGCTACCCTCGTATGTACCAACATAAAACTTGCAATTAAGAAATAGTCTTTTCCTACTTCCTTACGTCTTGTTTATTTCAGCTTAAATTTTTTTGTGAATTTTATTTAGTTTCATTACAGACAACTTGATGGAGATTGTTAAACGTCATAATAAAAAAGATGACAGATGTTCTCTAATTGATGAACGAATGCAAGCATTTCCGCATTTCCTTTATAATCTAGTTACTTTATAAATTAGGAAACCATTTAGTATTAAGATATTGAAAAACTTAATTTAACAATACGAGTATACGTTTCTAAAAATAAAGTAGTAAGAAAGTATTAAACTATTTTGAGGGTTCCCTTTTTTATATGGACTCTATATAAACAAAATAAAAAGATTAGTTGGACTACTTTCTTATATACAAAAATTATCATCTCTCTATTAGTAGAACATTCGTACATTTACGGCTTTAAAAATATTAACCTGAACAATGTACAAATTAATTGGGATTTGCTGGGATGTGTTTAATTACCAACGAATCTACTTAAGATCTATAGGCTTTTTACAATTCGAGCTATTCGAGGTCTTCTCGTGTATGCGATTTTCTTCCCCCATTCACTCGCATGCTATTTTGCCATCGAAGCTGCTTAAGGCGATAGCGAAAGCCTGTAAAGCACACAAAGGATAACGATAGTCCATGGTGAAAACATCTTCTGAGGTACGGCCGAATTGCATGACTATATAATCAGGATCAGAGTCATGTACAAGTTGAAAATTTTTAACCGAAGCCTGGGTAACGCGGCCATGAAAATTCAAAACATACGATTGTGTTTCATCATTCCACACGGGTGTTTTGTTGTGCAGCTCCACAATATTATCGAGGTTCTGCAACAATTTAATCAATTGAACGTTTAAAATATATTCTGAATTAATAATTTATTTGTGTTTATTTTAATTTACTTTGCATTTCCATAAGTCCATGATGCCTTGTTGCTTAGAATCGGCTGAACTGATTTTAACCCTTTGATCATCTTCAGTCATACCAGGCAGTATAACAGTCATATTTCTTGGTCCTTTAAAACCCAAAATATTAGTGTCCTATATAAAATTTGGAAAATAGAATTTAAAGGGTTACATAGAAATGGCGTCAAGGATAGAAAGTTTATTGTAGCTACTCTATATTTGTTGCAATGCCATATTTTCCATAGAATTAAAAAAAATTAGTTTAATGTTTTTCTTATTATCCTGCGAATTTTGGGGTAAAAAATATTTTTTTCAAAACGAAATTCTAAAGGTATCGAGCCACATTATGTCCAGGTGATAGGTAAGATGGTTGTCAGACTATCTGATCAAACATATCCTATTCTATTGCTTTACCCATTTCCTGGTAAAATCCAATAGTTCGACCATTCAAATCGTATAGCATGAATATGCTAACTAGGTTTGGTTTACTGACAGCTTCAGATAGGAGAATGATAACAATTGAGCGGTTGTATATTGTCCTAATTTTCAAAGGGCTATTCCCACAGGTCAATACCTGAATATCTAATAGGCGAAAACAAGTGTCATCCTTAGTTGAGCTAAAGAATGTTTAAGGAGAGAGGAAAATGTGACACACTACAGTGGAATTGTATTACTTTCGTAAGAGATTAGGTAGGAGTTGACATGGACTGCTTTACATCACTTATTGAACTTGGGACATGCAACAGGCTAACGATGTGTTGGATGCCAGGCCACGAGACCCAAATAGGAAACGAAAGTTCTGACTGAAATTAATTAGTCGGGCTCGAGTTCGAATACTGAATTTTTCTATTCAGATCAACAATTTTTTAAACGACTTCAAAAAAAGGAGAATGATATATGTTTTCTTATGTGCACAGCTATTTTTTATCATTTGTGGACCGATTTCGGAAACTATTTTGTAATAAAAATTTTGTGCCATTTTAATCCATATGTGATAAGGCCAGAAGGAAGGACACCTCCTATATCAAGTAATATTTAATAATCATATGTTGTTTAACAGTATTGAAGGACTGTTGAAAATTAATGTGGGGCTACTCCGTTGTCAATGCACGCATTCTCGAGAAAAACTGAGTGAATAGAAACAAGGGTAGAGTGCTCAAAGTTAATAACTCCAGAACGCGTTTTGACTACTGCGTGGAAGCAGGGAAAGGGTACCTCTTATACGGACTTCTATAATAGTCTCTTAAGGGTTTCAATAAAAACTTCTAATTAATTAAAATACATGGACATGGTAGTGACGTGGTGTAGTGGTTAAAATATTTGCCTACAAAACCAAGTACCCCAGATTCGTTCCTTGGCAGAGGACAAAAAATGTTTACCATGATTTTTCAAGTTTTAAAATTGAGTGGCTTCAACCCCGCCAAAAAATCATCCAAGAAGCCCCTTGAGAGTAACATCATAATAAAGATCAGGCAACCACCATTCTCTGGAAAAAAAGCTAGGAATCAAAGCTCAGGCAGTCATCACCGCCTGGGAAAGAAGTAGGAATCAAAGATTAGCAAGGTTTCTCACCACTACACCAAATATACAGAGGGCGTTGTTCTAGGCAACGATAGATGACAGCCCTATTATCCTAGGACCAATCATCTACTTAGCTGGAACAATACCGATTAACGAAACAGATATTAGGCAAAAATAGCAATGCGAAAACAACTGCAACAATTCGTGTAAGATGGAAGCCAAATGCTCCCAAGTGAGGTAATGGAGAAAACAACATGGACCAATTAACTTACATAGATAATAACAGCCAAGTCCAATCTCGGACTTTCCGTATTTTCCTTACTGCCACTGTCGTACACCGTAAACGAGGTGCCGAAGACATTCGATCTTAGTTTTCCACAAAAACCTTCGGCATTGCGTGATAAGTCGGTGGGGTCACAGCTAATAATATAATTGGATGTTTTACTCTTCTTTCGCTTACGACCGCCCAATAAAAAGATTTTTTTGCCATAGTCCCGCTCCAGATGTAAATAATAAATGGGAAAGAGTCCTCGATCCATGCCCTTGCGATCGCGTGTAATGCGGCATTTATAGAGTACACCCTGTGGGGCAGGTTGCATAACAAAATGCTCTATATTCCCTATAAGATCGCCTTCGGGTTCAGCTTGATCCGTTACATTGCCATCGGCTTCGTCTTTGCCGCCACTGCCTGATTTTGCAATGTTTGTAGAACTGACTTGTTTGGCCGGCATGACGGGTGCGGCATGAGCAATGTTGTTACGATTGGCATAGTCTTCTTCATCTAAATCGTCGTCGAACGATTGTAGACGATTTCTTTGTCTGGGCTGTGAGGAGGCCGAATTTGTAGAACTGCTAAGCTGATGATGTGGGGTTTCCGCCAATATAATCACCGCGCTGCTTTCTTCCTCTTCGATGTCATGGGTGGATAGTTCTTCAATTAAATCTTCATTTGTTAAATAAAAAATTTTAACGTTTAATTAACTTTTGAAAGGTTATAAGGCGACCTACCTTCATCCCGACTGCTACCACATTTGGCTGTGCTCTTGCTATGATTCGCATTATTTACATATTTTACACTTTTGTTTGAAGCCGTTGAAGTTGTTGTTGCTACTGTGGTATTGCTGGTGGTAGTGTTGCTAAGAATTTGATCTGGATTTTGGGGCGAACTAATAAATTGCATTGGTCCATCGTATGCGTGAACTTCACGACTATTGGATGTTCTGAGGCCCGACATGGGACGATTGATTTGTAAGTCACTGGCCTGTACCATACCTGGCGATGCTCGCTTCTGACGAATATAAGCTTCCATTAGTTGGCGCTAGAAATGTTGAAAAACATTTGTGTTTTGAGTAAAATTGCAAATGGCATGAAAAAAGGATCATAGTAGACTTATGTTGAGTATAATTTTGTTTGTTTGTATAAAAGCATTCTAAGCCTGCTATGATTATGTATTTTGTAATATTGATATACTATAGAGAATTCTCATATTGTATTCAATTCGTTTGGATTAAACACATGAAATTGGATGTTTCCAAATTGATTAAAGTTCAGTGAGGATTTGTTTTAAGGAATAATGAAATGTTGCGACAAGAACAGGTAAAGCCACAACAAAGAAAAATATTTTGGAAATTATGGTTTATGGACTTATGGTTTCGACTGGACAACTATATTGTATATGCTAATGGATACTGCAAGTAATGGAACAGCAGCGATATGGTTGGTATTGCTTTGAAGTCCTTTGACCTTTAACCTTTAGCCGATTTCGTTTAATATTTTCCTACATGATTTGAAAAGAGGCAGTAGTCGAAAGTGTCATACCAATAATTTACAACTGATTGGAGTTCTCAAGGTCAGTGAATTACTGGGAACAGATCGGGACTATGCTGTATTTCATTTCTTGTAGACGTTACTGACGTGTTAAATCTTAGGTAAGAGTGATATGCGTGAGTGATATTTATGTATATTTTCAATTACGTGAGTGCACATATAAGTTATTGCCATTGAAGGTGTGACAATTGTTTTTTTCTGATTATTTCTTATAATTCTTAATTACATTTCATGGGATGGTAATGGATATTTTTTCCTGTAAGCGTGCATAATCTGTTTCATAAGTGAGCTGATGTGCTTATAAATGATGGGGGGTGGAAAATATCTTCTCTCTGCCTATTAACACTTTAAATGAATTACTTGGATTTTTTTAACAATTAATATTTAATTGAAACAAATTGAAAGTTAATTTAATTATTCTCTATATGGTTTCAGGACATATTTTACGTAATTGATTTAAATTATGACATGAATTGTTGTACAATTAACAAAAATTCATTATAGTTTTTTGCTTTTTGTTATCAATCAATTTCATTTCATATTTGCCATTTTAATTTCATAATTTTAATACTTTAATATCCTTTTGCGTTTAATGAGTTGCAATAAATATTTATTATTTACTCTTAATTTTTTCTTTTGTTTGCTGCATCTGCCACATTTAAAGTATTAACTTATTTGATTTATTGAAAAAAATTTTTCATTCGTTTAAGTGAAGGTAAATAAATGTAGTTTCTAAAGAATTTGAAGACAAGTACATGCAATGTACTTATAAATATAATAGTGATTCGTTGACGCACTTGCTTATATTCGTACATTGTTTCACATTTAAGAAATTGTTTATTAGACATTTTCATATATTTGTTCATTTTATTAAATCTATGTTCTACTCAAATATGTACATACATGATGGTATCATTAATCTCATTTTTGCGTTTGTTCATTTGTCATCTATTAATTTTAAAGCAAATTGAACATGTAAATTATGCAAGTAAAATAAATGAGACAAGGATAATTTCTAAGTAAAACTCAACTGGAAATCAAAAATTATCGTAAGCCATTATATTCTCATTTGACATACGGGCAAATTGTCCTTAAACTTCTATTCAAATATTTGTTTCGCAAGGATGTGTGCATTGAATATCTGCAGTACATCTATGTTAAAATCAATTACCATAAGCAACAATATACATATTTATATACATCTGTGTTGGAATTGATAAAGTAAATGCTTAGAAGGATGTTAATTCAGGCATTATGCTTTTATCTTGGGAAAATATTTCCTTTACATTTGATTACTAGGAGACAATTACATTTGATGAACTATGGGTAGAAGGATTCCCAAAGCCACATTCAATCTCTACAATATTTGTGTAGAAAATATTTACTTTCTTTGTATAATGGATGCCTTAATGGTGTGTGCTTTCATATTCGTTGTAACTTTATTTTAACTCTATATTTTAATAATAAAATTTATATACAGATTTTGTATAAACCTGCAAGGCTTCACAATGTGAGCCAGACAACCCTAGAAGTTGTTGAACACTGTTGAAATGTTCGACAAGAGAGGACATGTTAGCTGCTAAAGAAATACTACGTTTAATTGTGTAGAAATAAGCCATTTAAGTTGGTTAAATAGCCTCAACATTAAAAATGATACAAACAAAAATTATAGGAAAGGTCCTGTGAATTCAAGGAATATCATTGTTCTGTAATACAGTATTATCTAGTCCTATATTTATGACTTTATATTTTAAGGATTTTCAGTGCTTTTTATATAGGAAAAAAATCATTATTTTACGTGAAGAAAATTATATAGATTTGTTGCAAGATTTTATATATTATCTATTTCGGCTTAAAACTTTAATTTTAGACTTGATAAGACAACAGTCAGAGTTTTTAAAGGACTTCAAAAAAGCAGCAGTTTTCAATTCGTCTGTAATTTTTACTTTTTTATTTTTAATTTTTGCCTACGCATAACTTTATAATTTGTGAACCTTTTCTAAATTTTTTGTTTGTTTGCATGTTGGTCCCATACTCTGTTTTCGCGTGTCGGACGGGCAATTTGTCCGCCCGGAAGATTGACTGTTCTATGACTTCTCCAATCTTGGGCACATTTTTGAAAAATCCTTTTTTTATTTGAAAGTGTAGCTTGCAGTTTGGATGAACAAAGTGTCCACCAGATATTATGATTATAACAGTTTTATTTAAGAAGGTATTTCAATATTTCCTGGAAGTAAAATATAAACTTGAAATGTATTGTATAGGTTTTCAAACTAATCCATAGTGGCTTCGTTTTCAGTACGATTGGCTCCTTGTATTATAGTCGTTTTTATTTCTATTTAATCTTGCTTTATAAGATGGAATGGTTCATAGAAGTTTTGAACGTAAAGAATGTATTACTTATGAAACATGGAGCTTAATGTGATAGAATGAATGAATGAAGAGCAAAGCAGATCTCAATAAAACAAAAGCTCGAAATGAAAAAAGAAGCCTACATATTGATGATTGTTTAATTAAGGTAGCTAAGTGAAGTAATAAAAAGGACAAATATCAATAAGTTGAAAAACTTATAGCCGCGGTTTATAAAAGATGTCTGACCGAAAAGGTTTGCCACAAGCAAGCCGATAAAGGACACTGATGAAGTCTTGAGAACATACACAACTGGAAAACGAGAAGTGTGTGTGTGTGTGTGTGTGTGTGCATCACATTGCAAAAATGTTAGAAACCCCAATGATACTAAAAGCGAGACGAATATAGACACCATATTTTAAAAATATTTTCTCTCTCTCGATATTGTTTCGACAAAGTAAAATCCCTGGGTAAAAGAAACTCTTGCAAACCTAATCATATGACAGCCTGCAGAGTGGAAGGGATATGATCCAATTCTAGCGCTTTGTATTAATAAAACTTGTCATTTTACGCTTCGACTGTCAGAAAGTCGGGCAAGACTCTCTATTATTTTTCAAATTGCACTCTTCTCTCATACTTCATTTTCACAAATTATGAGCGCGTTTCGAACTATTGACTTAAAATTTCCTTAGCGCTATGAGTGGAATTTGCAATTTCACTCATTCACTTATGTATGTCATTGTTATATAACATGCCCATATGATATTTTCGAAATAATAAACAAATTAGCCATGGAATAATTTTTTTACAATTTCATAATATGATTGTGTGTGTTTCACAGCGTGTACGTGATATGAAGTTTTTCTTAAAGGGTTATAACGTATACGCAGTGGGGCACGTATTATAGAACATAAGAAATTTTAACAAATATTGTGTGTTTATTTTTAAGTCTTTTTATTTATTGTGTGATAGGGTATCCACAAACATGCTATTCATCATTGAAAAGATAAGGAGTAAAGTTTTACGATTCATTCATATAAAGCGGAAATACGTGGGTATTATTTTGAAGAAATTATTTCTTGTTAATTTCTTAAGAAGATAAATTGACAACATACGGATACTTAGCGAATAAGAACAATTTTATTTGCAAGTAACCATTAAAAAAATTAATTCTTCTCCAGCACATGCAACAATATAGCGCTCAATTTACAATATATTTTAGATGGGAAGTTGTAGAAAATACAACTGCAAGCTTTTTTGTAATAAACTTTAACGACAAACTTTTATAAGGAAAAACAAAGAGAAAAAAGTAAAATTCAATAAAAATAAAAATACAAATGGTTGGAAATTGCATTTATTTCACTGTCTCTATTTCACTGTCTCTATTTCGCTCAATAGAGAGAAAATTCTTATTAGTATATGCTAATAATCATATAATTTCCTTTTTAACTGAAGAATTAAAAAAATTTATGTAAGATATTTTGTTACTGTTATTATATTGGAGAAATTTATGAATTCTTAACCAGCCACCACCAATAAACACATGCAGGCAATTTGTAACCTGCAGCTGCTAATTAGTTCAGCCAATAGTTTTTATAAAACTATTAAGCTCTCGTCTAAATTCATGTTTATAAATCATTAATAAAATTTATTTATTTCCTGCAGAAATTATCAATAAGTTTTGTTGAAGAGAAAGAATAAGAACCCAGATTCTAGTTACAATCGTGGCATGAAATCTCATTATTAATAAATTTTTATTAACTTTAATCATGCAAAACTTTTCAATTCATTCTGAACCAATTAATTCTTCTAAATTACATGAAACAATATCATTATTTAATATAAAGGAAACACAAAATTCAATATATATTAAATTGGTAGAAAATTTTATACCGCCGATCATGAGTACTTTTTTTAAATTTCATACTTATTTTATTACTTGCAACAAGTTATCAAAAAGTTAAGAGAGGACAACAACAACAAGTACTCACGTTAATAATTTATTAATTTGCTTTTGA
The DNA here is from genome assembly GCA_963681545.1 of Germaria angustata. Lineage (NCBI taxonomy): Eukaryota > Metazoa > Arthropoda > Insecta > Diptera > Tachinidae > Germaria > Germaria angustata. The sequence goes on from OY813002.1 coordinate 31,156,526, forward strand.
TTTTTCATGTATTCTCAGAGTTGCTCCCAAACCGGCAATGAATGCGGGGCGATCATCACGGAATGCCAAGAAGACTACAATGTTAGTGCCTATCCGATCTGGAAGACTTTCAAAAGAGCGTAAGAGATAAGGCCGATGTTGATATCAAGTTGAAATGTTTTACGCATTGTGTTATAAAGAAAATGGAATTATTAGACGAGAACAACAAACTGGATGCAGATAAACTTTTGGAAAGCAATGCAATACAAGGCATGCACAGTGAAACTATTAGCAACTGCAAGATAATGCATGACATGACGGATGATCCATGTGAATATGCTTTTGACATATTGTTTTTTTTTATAACAAATTAATATACATACATGTGCATATATAATGCGTGAGAAGTTCAATATCTGAATAGTCCTACCGGAGACTTTGGCTGGGAGGGCAGTGAAAATTTGATGTAAAAATTAGGATATTATTTTTCAGTTTCGAATAAAAGTGATTTTCCTACATGAAAATTTCTTTAGGAGACATACAAAATAAGGATTGTAAGCAGCGTTATCATTGCAAAGTTACTAAAAGGAGTACAAAAAGGATATTAATAAAAAGAGGCAACTCATTTAATAACAATAGAAGTCCAACGTATTTTATTTTATTAAAAAAAGCACCACCCATCATTAAAAACACCAATGTAAAACGTATGTTTTTATTCATTAATTAAATGGCTAATTTCGGAAATAATTTCAAAGTAGTTCATAGTATCTTTATTTAATTTAATAAATATTTTACAAATGTTTCAAAAAAGGTTTCATAAAATAACTAAAAATAATACATAAGGACATTCTAAAAAAGGGGCATGAAAAGCACATACGGTATTTTTGTTTTTCACAAAAATGTTGCATATATCTTTGAGGTCTTACTTGGAGCTGATGTCAAGTGGCCACCGAGATCGTGCTATTTGACACTCAGACTTTTTCTTGTGTGATTTTCTTAATTAGCAGGTCTACAAATCACAGTTGGCCTTAAAGCCAACATAACTTATGCCATCAGATTGAATTTTCAATCTCAACACCCAACAAAGCAACACATACTTTGATTTAATCAAAGTTAAGGATAGAAAGCGCTTAATGAAGGAATCGTTATTTTCAAAAAATTTAGAAGAGTCGGATTATTGTTTTCTTTTTTGAAAAAATTGTTTCATAATAAATGACGAATATGGTATTTACTATTACAAAAAAAATTTTCGAAAGAACAAACACTTGCCAATAGTCAAAATTTGTTTTTTCTTATGTGAAAGAAATAGTTTCAGCTAAAAATTAAGTAAAACACATTCTGTTTTCATGTAAATTTAAAAATATTGTTTTTTTATTTAAACAAGATTTTTTTTTTTCAAATTAAATGCAGAAAAACTAAATTTTCACAACAGCTTTTGAAAATTCATCATGGAAACTATTTTCGAAAGACCAATGAAGATCCATGAAAAAGGATTAAAAATTTGTATTCGAGCTGCAATAGATGACTTAAAGAGGCAAATATTTTTGCTGCATATTTTACTTTGAATGGTCATTGTCCGTTTTTAAAGCATTAAAAAAATTGCGCAATATTTCCTTTAAACAACTACTCGCACTAGAAGTAATTGCATGCAATTTAGATCTACCGAACACAACAATTCCAATATTGTATGTAATATTTATTAAAAATTCTCCTTTGTTTTGGATTTTTAACACGCTGCACAAAATGATACATTTTTAATAGACATATTATAATTTTTTGGCAAAATGTTTCATATAGAGATTAAAGCATTTCATTCTCTTTTATGTTTTATTTAGATTTTTGTTTTTAGGAATATCCTGCAAAAAAATAAAAATGAATACATTGTTTAACAACTAGAGAATTGAATAACCAACATAAGAAAAAAGTGCAATAAAACATTGTTTTTATTATTAGATTTAAAATGTGCGCTTGAATGTCTAAAAATCCACCAGGATAATGGCACATCAAAAACAATGACATTTTATACACTGAAAGAAAGGAGCAAGGGATTTCCCGTGACTCTTTGGTAGTAATGTGCCTTCAGGACTTTGATTAATGCTGGAACTAATGGCGATGTTATATCGAGTGTTAATGGCAAAAAAAATATTTTACGGGATAAGTGTTTGCAATACTTTGGCTACTGCAAATTTGATTTTACCCTAAATTTGTGATGCCATTTCTAACGTTTATTAAATTATAAAATTTTAGTGACCGTAAATTATCAATTGCGAATAAAAAGTGAAAACCGAAAATGATGTGACTCAAGGCCACGAGTCAAGTTAGTTTCGCTTGCTTGCAAACAATTTGTTTAAGTGTATCTATCGTATTTGTCATGTGTGTGATGCCCCAATATATACATACACATTATTTTTATTTATTTTGATGTCTATAAAAGTTCTAGTAAAATTATTTGCGTAAAAAAAGCAATCATGGATTTTTGTACTTAAACCATGTTCATACATTCGTGTACTACATTGTGATAGAATTCCATTAATTTAATGTTTTCATATGTACCACCACGGATGATGGATGGCAGGCAGTATTTGTACAACAAGGATTACTTTGCACCAAGGATTATATATTGTCTTATATAAAATAAAATTTATGATTTCTTAAAATAATCTCATTTAAAACACCCAAAGTGTCAATAAACAATTGCTCAATTCACAACATGTTGCAGATGATAAGTTGTAGAAAATGCAACTATGGCACTTGTCAACACATTGTTGTAAGTTTTTTCTTTTAAGCTCTACAATTTTAAACTTTTGAAATATTGAAGTATAACGTTGGCTGAATTTAGTGGATAGAACTTATAAGACATCTAAGTTTCATAATTAAAACTAAATCATTTTTAGGAGATTTGGAAGGGGAGTATGGAATACCGCAGGGTTTTATGATGAAGATGTAAATTTTTTTGGTAGCAAACCATGGGAGTGTTCACCTAGTATTGCCAAAGTCTGGCGTATGGTATCAAAAGGTGGTAAGAAACTTTGATGAGAAACGCTTCACTTAAATGGTGCAATTACTTCCAAGCTAAGTTACGTCATATTCAGGACTTAATTAAAGATGACGAAGTGTTTTAACTACGTTTAATTAAGTGTTACAACTTCCAACCAAGATGCAACTGAAAATTGTGCTCAGATACTCAGGTTCATCTCCTGATGGAATATTTGTTCGTAAGGTAGCACAATTTTTTTACTTTGGAGACGATGGTACTATCCAGAATATGAGAAGGCGTGTTTTCAAAGCTATTTTAAGACTTAAAAATAATTATTTGCACTGTAAAAATAAAGCAGAAAGTTTTTCAATCAGAAAATATGAGTTGCCTGGATGTATTGGCTACGTCAATTAAAATATTTTAAGCAAAACGTATTTTTGTTGACATTCCCATTGTATATACGTACCATCACACGACATTAAAAAGACTTTACATCTTTGGAAATTTGTTGTAGTGAAATAATTTCTTTTTTCTGATCAAAAATATTTAGATAAATAAATTTTTATAAACGTAAAAAACCATGCAGTAGAGTTTTTTTTCTATTTACGTTTTGATTTTATTATAAATTATGTATATAATACGAGGTATATGAATTTGCTATACATTTACCCACAGTGCTGGTTGGTAACATTAGATACAACCTGTCTCACGATGATGAAAGAATATTTAAGCAATCACTCACTTTCGTTCGATGAAACGCGCAACTTTCTTTCGACTTATCGTTTGCCTAGTCTTACGTTATAACGTAACAGTTTTGATGACAATATTACCATATCGATACATTATAAAAAATTTACGTCTATGGTCTTTTTATTTGTAATCAGTGGCAGCAAAATTTAAATAAAAAAGTATTGTGCGCAAGGTCTATATATAAATCATGAGGGCACGTGTAGGTTGTTGTTGATGTGTTGTTTGGTTTACATCGTTGTGACATATTTTTTCCTAGAAATCATTACAACAAATGCATTTAATGAAATAAATGGAAACAATTTTGAATTAATATGGGTTTATTTGAAAATAGTCTTCAAAAGCAAAAATTTTCTTTCATTGGAAAACTATTGGTGAATTTAAGTGTTTCGTTGGAAATTTCTATCAAATAAAACGTATCCTCTAAAAATTTAATGTTTTCTTTCACTTGTATCCGTGTATATAAATCATTAACGAATACAATTAATTTGTAGTTGATTTTTTTTTATGTTAAAAGGACAAAATTTTTTTGATATTCAATTAGTCTTATACTCGTATATATGAAGCCATTATTTACTTCCATTAGTTTTCCATTTTAGATTTATTTCCGTAATTTTTTTGTGGTATTTGTGTTGGCATACATGACAGACAAATTTCTTAATGGAACGCAAATTTGTGAGGAAATGTTTATATTTCCATTCGCTTTAGTTTTCGTTTGCCTTGTCGTGCTGGGAGTTCTTAGCGAAGGGCACATCAGCTGTTTGTCGTTTAGAATGTTTGCGAATGAAAACTTTCGAGATCGCAGGACAGGCTGACGTTAAATATTAGAAGAATAAATAAATGTTGGGTTTTTTTAATCCTGAGTAATCCCGAGATACCGTTTTGACGGAAAAATTTCGCAATTTTTAGGATTTTAATGATTTGTGAAATACACGTAGAATGGAGGGCTGCTACGAATCGAGTTTAGCCAGCAATGAAACCACAATGAAATAGTGTTTAATTGATTTGCTTCGAACGTATTCTTGACTTTCTTAGTCTAGTTAGTTAAAAAGGGTTAATCATAGGCAATGTTTCAAATTCAACAAAGTTAGGTTAGGTTGATTGGAGGGGTGTGAAAGCCCATGTCATACGACATACACTTAAGCCAGTGAAGGCTTGTTGTGCGCTCCTAGGCTTGTTGTGCGCTCCAAATTCAACAAAGTAAAAGGCATTTTGTTTTGACATAATTATTGCTCAATTTGCAAGATCTTGATCCCATTACCAGAGGCACACGCATTTACATTTTTCCGGAAATAAAACTGCCGTGAGATAAAACCCTAAGGCAGATGCTCGCATTAATATATCACATTTTCTAGGATGTAACTATATTCTGAAAATTGTAAGACAACAGTTGCAACGTTTTTGTAATCCTTCAAACCAGATAGAACATATCTACATTCACGTTGCTATGACTGCATTAAGTAATATATTCGTTTTAAGCCGTTGAGAACAACTTCTAAGCATAAAATATATAAAATGATCTACTTTTTGTTATCTATAATTCTAATATACATACATGTTGCATAAAACTTCGATTGTTTCACTAGTTAAATGGACTTCAAAAATTCAGGAAATAAGTAGCATCCAACTAATATTTGTTTAATAAAATGCATAACAAGTTAAGCCGGAAATACGTAGATAACATTTATTTTATACAATTTATTTTAGACATTCAACTACATTACATTTTGTTTTCAATACAAGTACAGTGGGACCTACATAATATAACATAACCGTATAGTATGTAAGACGACAGACGACAACGTACTATATTAAGTTTTTATATGAGATTTTATTCAATTTCTTCCGGAACACTCTTTATAGTTTCTAACAAGTTGATAGCACGTGAAATATTTGACCATGGAAAGTACTATACATTCTTCAATTCATTCAATTCATGCCTTCATGCCACTAGCACGTTTTTGCTATAAAGTTTTTATTATTAAAATTGATAAGCTGATAAGATGGGTTTAGTTTTCACAAAATATTAAAAATTAAATATTTTTACAGCTTGTGTTGTACATCAAATAAATTTGTGCATAAAAAAAGGGGAGGATTACGTAGAAACTTATTTAAACATACTGCTCGTATATGTGGCGAGTAAATAACAATGGCAGATTGCATTTTTGTGTAAATGGCAAATGAGAATTAAAATAATTATAAATGGATCCTAAAAAATTTATTGACCCCATGTTGTACCCAAGTTGTAGTGAAATGGCCGTAGAAAATTAACAAATAATGCATACAAAAAATAAAATACTTGTTTGCAGTCAGCATGACTGTCAAAATACAAATTAAACTACAAGTTCCAGTTCATTTAGTTTATCTATATATCGCCATACTGAGCGCTTTTAGAATAAGATCAGTTTTAGTGTTTGTTTTAATTTCACTATAATTATGATATTGATTAAGTTTAATTATAATTACATAAATATATTGAAAGCATAAAGTATTATTGGATACCTCGATAGCCTATTAGTGTGGTGATTGTGGGTTCGATTCCCACCTAAGTCTCTGGTCTGCCTTATTACAAATGAATGAAAGTCATTGTTACTATGTTCGTTAATATCCAAGTTATAATTTGTAATTGTTTTTACAACATTTACGAGTAAATAAACCAAAATATATATAAATAAAATGTGTTATTGTATCAGTATATAAATATAGTATTCAGTATTTTAATTTGATTTAAAATTAGTTTTGACATTTTGGTCACAAATATTCTGCAGAAGACACTGAGAGAAAATTTATGAAATGAGTTAATAAATCATTTCAGATCAATACACTTTATACGTTTTATTAACATGTTTCTGTTATAGAACTATTTTTCTCATACGATTTGAAACGTTTTTACTTAGAGAAACTTAGTAAAGTTTTAATAATTTATATGCATTTATGAGACTATTTACATAATTGCAAATATGTGTTTGAGAACATTGCACAAAGATGGTGCATATAATAACATGTTTGATGGAATCATTTAATGATATGTGTGATATGTATGAGTTTTTTTTTGAGTGCAGATAAAAATTATATTTATTGCCTGCAACTTGCTTATGGTTCTTTCTGCCTGCAGACTTTTGAAACTTTTTATTCCGTAATATTTTCCACCAGAGATGGGAATGTTGGTACAACTGTAAAAATTTTGGTGCCGTTTCAGCTCCAAAAGTACAATGCTGCTGCAATGAAATAAAGTACTATTGCTATATATTCCCATATTAAGCCTGTGATTACTTTCTGCTCTTCCATCCGGTTCTGTAACCATTTGCCGTCGATTCGGTATGAAATTTTACGAAGCCTCAGTGTATCTAATTTTTCGTCCACAAGCTAAAATAATTATAATAATTACTATAAACTTTTTTTTGGGATTTTAAATTACATGTGGACGACAGCACATCAAAATGCCTGGATGTTGCCTTCAACAACTGCTAAATGACCTTTACCTAAATAGTTATCTGGGGAAATCATTAAAATTTGTGACCGTTTGACGCAAGACACTCGAAGACCGGGCAGAAAACACACATTTAATACCACTTAGAGAGTAGTTATGATGACGCGGGAGCAATTCCCCAGCCTAGAAATGTCCAGAGCTAGACTTCACTAGGACTTTAATTAAATAAACTCAAAGAGTAGCAATATCTGGCCAATCGTTTTTCAATGTGCCTCATCCGCCTTTAATTTTTCTATTTATATGTACAACCTTTTTTTAATAATAAAAATGAATGCAAATGTACATGGTATGTAATGTATTTAGGTTAGGTTGATTGGAGGGGTGTGATAGCCCATGTCGTACGACATACACTTAAGCCAGTGAAGGCTTGTTGTGCGCTGCATTTAATTGACAAACACAACTGCCAGAGTTCTGCGGCAGGATTCGAACTTGGGACCTTCGCACTACGAGTCTAGTACAGTACCTACTAGCCTACGAAGGCCAGTTATGTAATGTATTTAAGTACAATTAAATTGAAAAAAGGACTATTTTACGAGCCTATTGGTTTAATTTTTAAACTCAATTTGCACATCCTTGTTTTCCACGAACAATATTAAGGCATAAGAAATAATGTCAAGAGAGGCATAAGGGCATAAGATAAGGATGGATGACTTTTCCTAGGAACTCTAAAAGAAAATTGTGAAACGAAGTCTGTCAAGAAAGTCAAGAAAGGTATGAAAAGGCACGAAGAAAAAGCGGCACAGAAAGTATACATTTAATTTTTATGGTATTTGATTCACAATTTCAAATTTGGTACCGCCGGCTATTAAAACTACTGACTACTACGATGGCTCTGCACACAGTTCTGTTGACTTTTGGCATATTTGCAGTAGCTTGCAACATCTTTAGAAATTCATGAATTAGTTTTTTTTCTTCGAATTGCAGCTGTTCTTGCTGCATTTTGGTGCTCGCGCTACTGCAGTTACCATATTTAACATCAAATTTGATGACATTAAAATTTTCGAAGTTGCACAGTCTATTTGTTCCAAATCTAAAAAGAAAAAATAGTGCAAACATTGGAAATATTTGTTGTGGAAAATATATTATTCAATCTTATATTGTTCTAATAATATCCTTTAAAATTGCCGATTTAAATATTTTCTTATGAAAGTGACGCTAGATTTCTTCAAGTGTATGAATTTTGATTTTTATTTTATGATCATTATGTTGTTCTATAAACAACATTCGAATAGTAAGTGACTAAATCAAACCGAAAATAAATTGTGTCAGTCAATGACAATGTCTTTGATTTGATATGAATGAAAAATATTTTTTTCCATCCTCTTTTTGATGTTGTTATGTATCTTTGTTGCGCATACACATACCACATACATACATATGTACATATTTCTAAAAATACATTACGTTGCATATACAGATATTAATTTACTAGCATTGAGGCTTTTACATAAATGCTTCAAAAAGTAGAAAATCAGTATAGAATAAAAAGCGGCATCACATGGTGGAATACAAAAAACACGAAATACAAACTTTTTAAAATTTTAATTTTGTGAAATCGCAATTGCTATTCGCACACAAAAGGATAATATAGAAAAAAAATCGATGTGAGAAATTCAATATAACAAATAAATTAATTAAAACAAAAACAAGTGATAAATTAATAATGACAGCAGCTGTAAGCTGCCAAAGTAGTAAAAGAACAATATAAAGATATTTGATATGAACGAAAATGTTGGGTTTTAAGTTGAGCGTCAAGACGAGAACCTTTTGCCACTGATAATTTTTCATTGGTAAAATATATAAAAGAAATCCTTTTTAAACCCTACAGTGGACTCTCTATAAAAGACGTTATTAAAGGAAGCTTTTGATCGTGGGCATAAAATGATTTCCTTAAAACTACTGCTGGGTACGTTGGCCGTTATCAGTATTTGGTCCACCTTGCCCACGGCAACTCGCTGTGATAGTTCGTATTATGAGCAATACTACTCGGATCGCAGATTTTTGCCTTCGAAAAAAAGCTCTTTAGTGCAGGTAAACTTAACGTTAAGCCTGGAAAATTATAAATTAGAAGAATTTGAGAAACCCGCTCTAGTAGGCGATGTTCCAGCTCTGGGATCCTGGAAGTCAAATAAGGCTATAATCATGAATAAAACGAAGGAGTATGGCAAATGGGAAGCTTCACTCTGGCTAAATGCCAATTTGTCCTTTAACTATCGCTATTTTATAGCGATTGAAGACAAACGTTTCGGCTTCTTACAAGTCAGACGCTGGGAATCTGCCTTAGAAAGTCGCTATTTAAATTTTACCACCAACTCTGTAAGTCGTTCCGATGTATTTGGTGTGACAGTGCCAGGTGCTCAGAAGGAAATACAACGTGGTTGGCTTACTTCGGGCCATATAGTACAATTTAAGTTGTTTCGAAATCCTTTAAAATTTAACGATAATTTCACAAACGCTCGCCAGCGCTTGCGCATAAAATTAACGCCAGTAGATCCTAAATGGTACACAATCGTTGTTCCATCAGCCCGAGCCTACAGTGAATACGTGCGACTAGAATATGGTAACAGTTTCCTCAGACCTCAGCCAGCATATGGAGTCCTATATCAGGCGAATGATATTATTTTGTTTCATACTACAGTAAGTGACCTACAGAATGTGGCCTTTCTTTTCGAAGTCTATGCTGAGGATAATGAAACTGCCTCGGTTAGAGTGATAGGCTATCAATACTTATACCCTGATGCTTTAAACGATACTGAAGGGAAAATATCCGTCAAACTGCTTTCATCAACTTGGATGAATGCTATTGGTGTTCTAGATCTAAAATACATGGTTATCCATCCTTTAGGCGGCTCCTCGGTGGATTTTCGTACTTCCTTTGCGCAGTACTGGCGTGATAATTGGACTGGCCTTGAAGCCGGTTACAGGGGCTTGGGCAAGTCGCTGAAACAAATTGCGAATGCAGCTCCAATATTGGAAAACACCTTAGCCTCCATGATAGCTGCCAGTGAGTTGGGTGCCGATTTAGTGGAGTTTGATGTGCAGTTAACTAAAGATCTGGTGCCCATAATCTATCATGACTTTTCCATACTTGTGTGCATGGTGTCGAAGACCCCCACCAGTAAAGAGGATCTTACTGAAATTATGCTCAAGGACATAACATACGATCAGCTTAAAGACTTGACCACTTATCAGGTGGTAGGCGGAAAGGTTGTGGAATATTTCTCTCATAATTCTGTTGCAAATGAGACCCATCGCATGTTTCCTACCTTTGAAGATTTTCTCACCAAAGTCAACAAGTCTCTGGGCTTCGATATCGAAATCAAGTGGCCTCAAACTACGAGCGCGGATGTTTGGCAAAGTACCCAAGCTATTGATAAAAATATATACATTGATCGTATTTTGGAAGTTATGCTAAAGCATGGCTGTGGTCGCCTCTCCTTCTTTAGTAGCTTCGATGCTGACATTTGCACCATGTTGCGTTTCAAACAGAATATTTATCCTGTTATGTTTATCCTTCCCAGCAGGGAATCCAATTTAGAGGATCCGCGTTCGGATATAATTTATGATTCAGTGAATAATGCTCAGGCCTTTGATTTGGCGGGCATTGTGGCAAATGCTGCCCTTATCAAGAATAGTCCTGAGTGGGTCGATGTGGCATTGAAGCAGCACAAAAAGATATTTTTATGGGGTGCTGACCTTAAGGACCGCAAAGCGATCGACTGGTTTGTTGCTCAAAGTCCCACAGGGGTTATTTATGATCGTATGGACTTATACCTGACTGCCAACAGAACGAGTGTTTTTGAGGTGGAGCCAGACTTGCCTGATTTCTTCAAGTTGCAGTGTGCGACAGTGGGCCAAAGATCGGCAGAAAATATCACAATCACTAATATTTTAAATAATGTTAACATGCTGTAACGTAACTTTTTAATAAACTTGTTTTCAGTGATAAATATCTTTGCACGATAATGTGAAAATATTCTTAATCCTTGGTTGATGCTTGTGGTATTTTGAACACCTTGGAAATTCAAAACTAAATTTTCTGAATTTTAAAAGAAGCAGAAAATTACTTTAAAAGTTTTTAAGAAATTAAGGCCTTTTTCAGTTTTGTTTATTTTACTAGTATTTGACATATTATTTACTAGTATTTGACAAAGTAATTTAAAAAAATGAAGTTTATGAATAGATAAATATAAGAGTACATGTCTTATAAACATATCGAGAAATAAGAATAAAAGGATTTGATTTAACATGGATTTCTTTTATATATTGGAACTGCACAGTACATATGTTTCTTTGAATCTACATCAAGACATTATTTTTCTTCAATCAATACGTGAAGAAATTTCTTTCACATACGTGTAAGGAAAGAGAAGTAATGAATTTAGTATGAAATTATTATTATTTTTATATGTAAAAAGTTCTCTTTCCTTTACAAAACAAAGAAAGCTTCCAAGTCGATGAATATAAACTAACAAATAGAATATCCTACAATGATAAGTCTATGTTAAAATCCTTGGAAATAATCCGAATAAGCACTACTTCCAGATCCTAGTCTCAGCATTTTCATGACTTTTGTGGAAGCTCTTTTTTTACTCGGTATAGATGTAGTTTTGATTTTTTTAAAGAGGGCAATGAGGAATTTAGTTTGTTTAAGTGAAGTTAGGAAATTAAAAAAATTTATATAAAATCTAAGTATGAAGCTGAATTAAAAACAAAGAGAATAATAAAAAATATAAAAAACAAAAAATTATGCTTATTTTAATTTTAAAAATTCCAAATTGACAACACTCCTCAGAAACTATTAAAAATTGACAACAATGCCTTTGGAGGAAAAACGTTTTCCTTTTACTACCTCAAGGTATACAAATGCCAAAGAGAAAATTCGCTTTTTTTTTGTAACAAAGTGCAAGCAGAGGCATTTTTTTCGCATTGAAAATGTACGCACTGAGTGCAACAATGCGGGTAAATTGCTGAATGTAAAGAAGCGGTATCGTCCACTCTTTTATTGTCATCATTCATCCAGCCAGTCAGCCAGCGAACCATTTATTCCTTTATTTAATGTTCATTCAAAGGTTTGAGTTTCTCATTTTATTATCATTTTAACATTTCAAACGTTTCATATCCAAAGAAACTTACGTGAACATTTCCATAAATACAAAAACGTTTTGGTTATTGTCCTCCTATAAGTAAATGCGTTAGTGTTAATGGGTTACTGCATACTCGTGAGTCTAAGGGGTTAGCTATTAAAATACAGGCAAAAATGTAGCACAGGCTGCGATGAAATAAATTATACAAGAAGAGGAGTTTCTGGTCGAAGACACAAAAGTTAACAACAGAACGAAAAACTCTTTCAAATAATTTCATAATGCCAAAGAAAGTATCAGCAGCAAAGAAGCTGATAATACTTACATTAATATAGACACTATTTTTCCATAGACCACTGCACTCTAGGGTCCATCGTTTAAGGCGTACTTAAATTTTCTTTTACACAGGGCATCTAGAGGCAGCAAAGTTGTTGAGTAAGTAGCTTTACCCTTCAAATTTGTTACCAAAAGGAAAAAAGGACCCTTAAAAATCAAATCGGAAAGCTTCGAAACTGGCTGCACGACTCAGAAATTCACTTTCGAGATAAGAATGGCCAAACATGGTAAACAATTATAATCCAACTTCAGTTTGGTTTGTATTAAATGATAAAAAAATTCACTTGAAAGTATTTTTATTTTTATATGAAATTATAATGGAAACATAAAAATTGTAGAGCACGCACCAGTGGCCATTGGAAAACGCACGAATTTGCTGTTGTACATTTGATAAAATAGAACATGAGCCATATATGAAAAAAACTAGTGATTAAGCCATTGAAAATCTTTAAAGTGGCTGGTTTTTCAGTACATTAACAATTATTTTGCCTGACCCACAATGTCATCCACTCGGTTGGTTATGGGATGAAACTCAATTGGAGAGCAAAGTTTATTTAACATTTATTGGAGTAGAGAATAAACAAGCAAAATTAGAAAATACTGATGTTCATTTTAGATAGTTTCAAATTGAAATAAACTGCAGGACACTTTAACATTTTCCATTAAGTTTGTTGTATGAAACTTGTTAAATTGTTAATATGGAATGGCGTGGCAGGATATGAAATTTGAGTTTCATTTTTCCTCATTTCATGAAAAATTTCATCGTACAAATCTAGTGTATGTATAAAACTGGCTTAATGCAATGGATAATTTTAGGTGATTGATGATTTTGCAAATGTTTGTTCATATATCCGCCATATTGCAAACGGCAATTTGACAGCCCATTTCCCACATACTCTTTGCAGTAAATCAACTTGGCTGTTGGCAACAAGGACTTTAATATTAATTTCTACATGCTAAATTGTTATTGGCTTGAGGGCTTATGTATTTGTCAGATTGGTGGAGTTATGCGTGCAGTTAATTGGCGGTTTTATATAAGCAAATCACTTGTACAGCACGTGTTAGTTTAAAAACTATTTTGAATAATTTTAATTTGAATTAAATTTTTTTGTCAAATAGTTACACTTAGATGGATCTGTTAACGTAAAATAACTGAAATTCATTTTAATGCTAGAGAGGAAAATATAACAGGGATAAAGCAAAAATTTTAAAAGATCAAAAAGAAAAAAAAATAAAAAAGAAATACTACAGCCAACGATATGATGTCCTAGTGAAACCATATGCTTGCAACATGGCATAATAAAGCTAGTAATCATGTCCTATACTAGTCAACGGTGATGGTAACATTCATTATTTCCGAAAGCTCATGGATGGGGAAGGGACTTGTATTCACGAAAGAAAAAAGCAGCTGCTATAGTTTTAATTAGACTCGGATTGAACTCTTTTACTAACTCGGCTTAGACACCAACATATAATCAAACTGTTATAATTTAAATGGTTTCGATCATAGGAATGTGCTTTAATTTAATTAATGATCGTAATTATTTAATGAAGTACGTATTTATGTGCTGTTTACAATTTTTTGGGTGGTTCAAGAAAATCTCTTAAGGTATTTGAAATCTATTATTATCAAAGCAGAGACAAACTAGATAATATCTTAAATTTTTCATACTTTGTAACATTGGAAATATTTGATGTAAGTCGTGTACGGGAAAATCAAGGATTAGCTAGAAAAATTCATGCCACATACGATATTCACCACCAATCAGTTTGTATGGATTTTGTTTAAAATATCCAGTTTAAACGGTTTAGAAAATTATCGCTGAATTCAAATGTGTGAACTGTTTGAGATCACATTGATCTTCATTCATTATTCATGATAAGTTGAGTATGACAAGGCTATCGCAGAATGGATAAAGCATTTATTTCCTTAACATACATACATGAACATATATGAAGCTATATTCATTAATATACTGGTGGAATCTAAAATCAGCCACAAGAATTAGTTTTGGAATGAACTTGTCCCGCAGATGGCAATGATTCTTTGAGAAATTAATTGTTTTTGTAGAACAAAGCATAATGGAATAGTTTGTCAGTGCAGAGGCTGTGAACAACTCTATACCATGGACTCTTGTCTGTTCAACTAGAAGCGGAGGTCCTTACTATCACACCGATATGCAAGGAAATTAAAAATGTTAGTCGTTTTTGGTATATGAGTAATGTTCCACAACTGGAACTTCCAAAGAATTCGATTTAATCCACAACTTGTGATTGAGAAGCATAGGTTTGGCATTCCCAGATGTTAAATTTTTTCGATCCCGTCCATTGAATCTGAAGTAATGTTCCAGATGTTAGGAAAAAAGATTTTTCAAAGTTATTCATTCCACATCATATTTTTCATTCTATATGAATGAAAATCATTACTTTGTTCACACAATCAAATTTATTGATATTTTTTCGAATGGAATTTGGGAGTATTATTTCATAATGATATGTTTAAGAGTTAACGTGCCACCTGAGTATTTAAAAAAGCAATGGCACAAGATTTTTAATATATCCATTGACTTTTGGGAGAGGCACGGTTGAAAAGAACTTCCTAAGAAGTCATGAAATGCAGAGTTTTTTGTGAAAAAAATGCTGATTTAACTCGTTGATATCTGAAGGTGAGATTTGCAAAAAAGCATAAAAGAATTACAACCTGCTAATATTCCAACTATACTAAAAAAAATGTGTCTTAATTTTGTTAGTTCAAACGACAATGGCAAAAACTCTTGAAAGACCCATAACGTGTAAATTTGCGTTGGGAAATTTGAGCCGAAGTTAAGGACAACCTGTACTACAAACACATAGCGGCCACGTGTTGCCGCTCTTAGTAAATGTTTTGATATTCGATAAGCCAGAATGTTTATGATAACAAAGGCTTAGAAAAACTCGTGATAACAACTAGAATAATTTTGAAAAGCTTGATTGCTTTATTCTTCATTAGTTGGCTTAGTGCTTAGTTAAGTGCTCATGAAATTGTTCTTGCCAAAAGGCCATAAATTCAAAAATGCAGTGGGTTAATCAAATGAAGTTATTTGAAAATGTTATATTCAATTGAGGGTTTTGTATATTAAATAGTTGTGCAATGCTTAATGAAATAGAATTAATATATAGTATGATTGGTAGCCTAGAGATCAGAATATGTAGGTATTGAATATATTTATATGCTTATAACTTTATTATTACTTTTTTATTACAAATATTGATAGAAACTATCACGACTAAAATACGATTTTATATACCAATTCCCTGGCAACACTGTCAATTTTTAAGTTTTCATTATAATAAAGCTCAAGTAAAATATTCTAAGAATTGAATAAAACTTTTAATGAACATGTTAATATCATAATCTAAATAATATTTGCACATATTTTGTCATATTACTCTTTCATTTCTGGATAAGTCAAAAATATTGTTTCTAATCTCCTGTGCTTTTAAAGACAAAAAAAGGAAAAGCAAATGAGAGTAAGTACAGCCATAAAGCTCTTTCGTTCGGCTGCCTCGAACATATGGAAATAGTAATAAAACGTGTTTATTTTTCTGCTTCCCTTAGTTATTCCATGTAAATGTGCATTTAAGCCACACAAATTGTGTTCGGTATTAAGGTTAAGACCCATGAACTAATAGTCGTACAAACGACAACAAATAAATGTGTTTGTATGCATTTCTTTACGATGTGTAAAGCAAAAATGCAACAAAAAAAAACATCAATCGAAATGTATTTAGGGTTTCCGGAAAAAGGATATAAAAGTTAAAATCAACTTTTTTTTGCATCCATAATTTTTAATAAGATGTAATATCTTCATCTTAAAAAATTAAATAAGCAGGGAAATCAGAAAAATGGATGATTTAATTAATATATCCAAATAAATATGTTTTCTTAAGGCCCTGAGCGGCTGTACGTACAGGTCAAGATTATTACTTGAATGCCACAGCAGGCTCAATGACCTGGCGACTCAAAATCAGATTACTCTGATATGGGTACCAGGACATCAGGGGTATGCCCGGAATGAGATGGCGGACATCTGTGTGAGAAGAGGGGCTGAGGGGAACTTCATTGGTCCCACCCCCTCTTTTGGGTTCAACAAAAGTCTCCTTAAGGGGGAGATTTCGAAATGTACATCGTCCAGGATTGCACAACATTGGAATGACATCAATGGGTTAGGTCACTTCAAGAAATTCCTACGCTTTGACGTTGGGAGGGCGGAGCTGGCTCTAAGACTGGACTGGAAAAGCCTACGGACGCTGGTAGGGGCGCTCACAGGCCATTACACCTGCAAAGCCCACCTATGCAGAATGGGCTTATCTGACACGGACATCTGCAGATTTTGCGGTGAGGAGGAGGAGGCGATGGAACACTTGATAGCAAATTGTGGGGCATTGTGCCACAGAAGACACAGGACTCCACATGCATATACACTGCTAATGCTCCCATTGAAGGAGCTGATCCTATTTGCGAACATATTGGACGGCTAGGGACAGGGGAAGCACAATAGATCAACAATGGTCGCAGTGCAAAAGGACATCCTGGGCCAAACCCCATTACATTACATTACATTACAAGGACAGTTTAAGTAAAATCATCAAGATAAGAAAATCGTTTTGGACTAGTATAATAAACTCGTAAAAATGCAGAGTGAATTGAAATCGACCCTAGGCAGGAAACTTATTATAATTAACCTGGGACGTATTTATTTGCTTCTTTATTCACTTTCTGGGTTAATGGAATATAACATGTACATTTTTAAAAGAAAGAAAATAATAATATTTCATTATTTTTGAAGACCAAATAAGGATATTATTAAAATGTTGTCTTAGAGGGATATTTTTCAGTTGTTTGCAGGACTTGCTCTAAAATATGTTAAGAGAAAAGTCCGAGCTTTCGAAGACTTGAGTATAACAAGTGATGGATTAAATATTATTTATAAGTAAAGCTGAGAGAATTAGCCGCATAAGTATCCACATAAATCCTATTATTAGCCTCAATAGATAATTGTAAATAAAAGTTTTCAATCCAAATTACATATAACTTGCCATCTATATATGTCACGTTTTAGAATGTGATTTTGAAGAAGAGGATCTGTTGCAGGGTGCTTTGAAAACCATTGGAAGCCTCTTTAATGCAACTACTACTGCTGTTACTTCTGCCACCAAGTTCTTGTGCACCATCAACACACTTTATTTTTTCTTTCAACAATTACTTGCATGCATTTTACAGAACGAAATTTCCTTTAGCAAATAGCAAAACAATTTCCCACAAAAAAACTCAAATTGAATATCTTGAATATGCATGCATATGCATGTGTGTGCGTGTGCGTATGCTGGTGTATTCTTGTAATAGTGTGTGGCACTTTATTGTGCAGCTTGGTAAATTGTCAGGTAATAATCGTTTGTAAATAAAGTACTTTATTTTGAATTTTATTCTTGGGATCTGTTTTTATTTCTTGTTTATTTCTTTATATTTTTTTGTTTTGCAGTTTGTTCATTCTAAATTTAAACTGATTGATATACAAAATGAAATGTGGATGTTAACTTAACGAATATTTGGTATTTTTTCTTACTTTTGTACAATTTGTTTGGAAAATAAAGGAAAAACACGTTTCCAATCAAATCCCTCAATGGATCACAATCGTGTACTGATGATTAAATGATTTCGGTCATTATCATCATATAGAAACTAATATTGGCATTTAAATAGTAGACATTGAAAACAATTTATTAATCAGCTACGGAAGCAGTTGCAAGTTTCACGATTATTCCCTATAATGGGCAGAGTTGCAAAAGATTCACGTCAGTACCTGCCCGAAGGCCTAACCTGACGGCGCACTATTGCACAAGGGTGAATAAAGCACGTTCACCACCGCCCCAGTAGCCCCCGCCAAAGGCACATGACTGGAGCGCCAACTAACATGTGCCCCTGACAGGGACAACATGGTAGCAAGTTCCGTACAGGCTGCAGAACCATGTACAGACACCTTGCTAAGATGCTTGGAGCTATCTAACCTCCTACTACCCAAATGGCACGGCAGTGGAACTTTTACCTCCATCTGACCTGAGGCTTCACCTACCGTAACCATTAGAGCAGCTCTGTCGAATAGCAACAGCACCTAGAGATATATGGCCTGAAGAGAACATCCACATCATGCCACTAGCCCATGATTGAAGACACACTCATCCAGCCCATACCTCTCCCCGCGTATCTTTGGGTTTTAACCACAGCCACCACGTGATCCCCGAAGGGGCCTCACCAATAACCAGTCTAGGACACGTCCTAGGGGCTACTGGTTCCCGTGGCACCAGATAGGACTCTGGTCAGCCGCGTGATAAAAGCACCTCCGATTTTAGGTTCCCTGCACACCTGAGGCATCGGTAACACCTCTACCCAGACTAGCGTAGCAAGCTACTTCCTTAATTACTTATATGCACGCGCGTTACCCTGGTGTTTCAGGGATTGGGTGGTAACATATTAAGTTTTAGGGCAATTGGCCAAAGGTCAAGGTCTGGAAAGACCAACTACCCCTCCGGACGAGCGAGCGAACCCGCTTTTACCTTTAGTTTACTTGCATGCGCGCCCGTTACCCTGTTGTTTCAGGGATTGGGTAGCAACATACAAGTTTTTAGGGGTTATCAGTAAAAAGGCCTAGGTCCGGAAACCTGATAACCCTATACCCCGCGAAGCACAACACCAAGCCACCAAGACAAGATGTATTGACCGTGCCCCCCGGGGAGAAAATAACCTATAATGGGCGGATGATGTGCAGTGGTTTTATGTCCAAAGAAATTGAGGAAAAAAAAATACGGGGAAAATGTCTAAAGCTACTTTTAGCATTACGCTGAGTTATAAAACTAATTAATAATAATTTCGAACTTTTTAAAATAAGGACATTTGTGAGATAGGCATGTCCTCGTAATGAGTAAAAAAAACTAACAATGGAGATTAAAAAGTTTTGTAATGATATATAAATTTTTTTTGCTGCATTTCAAGAATTGTTTATTAGCATTAATTTGCTGATGATGAAGAAAACTTCTAATCAAATTGGAAATCAATTTGATTGTCCGGAGTCAAATGATATACTTATAGCACATTTGACATTTTAGTATTGTACACCTCAAAGACTATCAGAAACCTGGGTAAATAAAATCTTAATGATTCTAATACTATTTTATTTTTATTTATATAATAATAAAAGACACATGAATGCAATGTAATTTCGATTTTAAAATGCTTTTTTCTTGAATTTCGCTCATGCAAATTATGAACTTCCGTATGTAAATAGTTTTTGCACTTATATTTCCAATATTGTTTGAAAAGCCTTCTAGAAAGTTTGAAGATAAAATTTTTACTTCCTACTAAAATCTGAGGAATAATAGCAAAAGAACAAACATGTTTCCTTAATGTATGCGCGTACATGTACGAGTATGATGCACTCAACATCTTTGCCGAATATGAGCCGCATGTCTCTCTAAAGAATGCAAATTTCAACCAGGTGAAATGAACAAGGCAATCATGTATGTATATATTTATATGCAACCAGGTTAAAAGCAGAGTGTTGTTATTAATGGCAAAAATCATAAACCAGCAAATATGAACTATTGCATTTATGAAACTGCAAAAAAGAGAAATTGCGAAAAATATTAATGAACATAACAAAAAAGTCGAAAGCGGTTAGTAAGAGTTATGCTGTGGGCAACCGTTAAAAACAGATAAAAGCACTTATCTGAATGCAGCAAAGTATTGAGTGGCAAGCTATTCTTCAAATAGACTAAATGTAAATGTTTGGGTGATTAAATCTGGCAACATGAAATAATAAAAGTGCTCATTGAAAATGTACTAAATAATTAAAGTTCAAAACTTTATAAGCACATACTTTAAATATTATTTCAACTTTGTGAAAACTTGAATTACAGTATAAGGACTTTTTTTAAATAATTGTCATTCATTAAGTTGATCTTTAAGCTTTAAATTTATTGACTTAAAATGCAAGCATAAGCTTGCAATGTAAATCTTTTCATATGAACTCGTACTGTGGAATAATTATAATTTATTTAATTCATGGCATTTAATAAAAAACTTTCTAAAATATATATGAATCTGGGGGAAAAAGCATTTTAAAAACTTAAACTAAATTCAAATTACATTTCTTCCAAAGAACTGGCAAAATATTTTACATCTTTTTCAACACTGAAACTCATGTACAGAAACCAAACTGTTGCATAATTCCATGTTTAAAGAACATGCTTAGGTCAAAGCATTCTCATTAATCCTGTCACTAAATTACCACAGTAAGAAGAATGAGGAACTTTTTAAGACCTCTAGTAAAATAACAAATTAAAAATAACTTCTCTTTTTAACAACATCGACCACAAAATAAAAAGGTAAACGTGGAATAAAGGAAATAATAAATTTCAACATACATGCACATACATACATACATATTCGTATATATTTTTTATTTGCTCTCATCCCACTAAACAAAATTTCAAAGATTAAATATATGAAGGCCTTATAATATTGTCCTTTAGACACACAGTAGCTTAAGTCACATAATTTTTAATCGTGCTTTTCCATGGCAACCGATAGTTTATGGGGCAAAAACTTTATTCTTAAAATTTTGTAATTGTTAGAAGTTGCAAAATCAATTTTAATTTAGCTGAAAAACTTAGTACACAGGCAGCTAATAAAAGCACTACTCCAGTAAATTTTTAAGGGTTAAGGCACGATTAACGAGGAATCTCCTTTCCTTCTTAATTGAAAGACGGAAATTTTAGTTAATTTGAAGTTGGACATTAGGGTTTGAAATTTTCCCTTCTCTGGCTGGTCTCAGATGGCATTCTCATGAATCTAAAAGTAGGAAAGAAGGATCTCAAAGAGAATAGCAAACAAAATTGCTTTGCCTTTGTACCTCTTTTCTTCTTGTATATAA
This sequence comes from Germaria angustata, assembly GCA_963681545.1. Lineage (NCBI taxonomy): Eukaryota > Metazoa > Arthropoda > Insecta > Diptera > Tachinidae > Germaria > Germaria angustata. The sequence continues at coordinate 31,178,108 of OY813002.1, forward strand.
AAACCCTTTAAAATCTATTAAAAATGTTTTATTCAATCTCAACTTCTGTTGCAATTTCAAGAGAACAAACATGGTATAAATGAGAAATAATAATTTCGTTGAAATTCCCCTAATACTTTGTTATAACAAAATCTTTCCAAGCTAAATTTCCATAAAACTCATTATGAAGGTAAACCCTTCCGTTTTTTGTTTTTTTCTTCAAATATTTACTGTTGCAGTTAATTTTGGGGAAATTGTTTTAAATATTTTCCAATTGAACGTTTATGCAGGTATACATAATGCACGTGGGGAGAAAACGAAAGAGACCAGAAGGAGGGCAGCTTTTTGAAGAATTTGTTTGATGTTCATATTACCTTTTCATTTTTATATTGAAAAGTTATTTAAATATTTCATTTTGTGGTTTTTATTGTTTTCAACTCAAATGAAAACTGCGGTTACGGATAAAAGAATTTATTTTCATTTTCAGTTTACATTTTTTATTTACATATTCTTGGATTTCAAAGTTTTTTCTATTTGTATTTCAAAATTTTGACTACACTTTCTCTAGTATTTTACTATTCATTTGAATACGATGTTTTAATTTACCTGAAAAAATTACTTTGTATATATGATTTCTGATTTATTGTGGCCATTATCCTACCTGTAATGAAATAAAAAATATACGTGTATATAAGTAATATTAAAATTGCAGATATTTTAATTAAAAAAATATTTAACTCATACACACATACTTAGTAGCAATAATAGCAAGCATCAAATACAAATAAGTTAATTGCAGAGAATCGATTGAATTTGCAAATTGTTGCTGTTTCGTTAGTGGTTTGTTGGAAAATAATGAAAAATATTCGTTATTTATGGCTGGTAATCAAGGTACTTATACACCTACTTATCGTCAATTTACACTAGCGCAAGAATTTCAATACAAATGCTTTCATCTATACTCATACAAATTGAAAAAATATTAATTAAATACTATGCCAGTTATTTTGTGGTTACATATTGCTGTAAAAAAATCATTTTCCCCATTTCCGTTTTAAGCTTAAACCGGAAATTGCAAAAGAAAAAATTATGCAAAAAATTAGCTTCTGCTAAACAGTTGTATAAATTTCCTTATTTTTAACAAATTTTAACTGGAAACGGTATGGAAGCTTTTCACTAGCTTTTTTGTACAAGCGATGTGACGAATATTCGTATACCCTAATATTTGGCTATTTTATGGTTTTCGGCATCGTAATCACATTCGTCGAATTTAAGCGAATACTTGTGGTATATTTTCGCAAAAAAATGCATAAAGTGTAAAAAACCTTTAGGTAAATGAAACAAGAAATATTAATTTGCTAAAGAAACTTTATGTTGCAATTAAAATGATAATCTTTTTGTAGTAAATTGAACAAAAACAAAACAATCAAACGAAATGGTTGTAAATTCAAAGTCAGTGCAAAGTCAGCTGAAGTGGAAGAAGTTGGCATGTGCTTTGGATATATAAAATATTACAGCTTGAATGCAGCAGCTGTTTAGAGGAGGGCCAATTTATAAAATAGGGCATATAATTATAATGACTGGCAGTCGAGTAATTATAATCATGGGGTGTTGAGGAATGAAGAATATAAATCAGTTTTCTTATTCATACGGGTGACTGTTAGGGAATCCTCACCTTTTCTTGCCCTTTGTTGTATAAGTATCAATTAAGCATAGGTAAGTATTATTCAAGTTTATATTTTTACGTAAGTAGATCTACACTAAGTTTGTGTAGGGTGATAGTTTTAAAAAAAATTATTTTTAAGTTTGGGATATACAATTTATTGCGCTTCGAATTTATTTTTAGACTTTAGCCCATTCAAAAGGAACAACGATATTTACAATATTAAGTTTCAAGTTTATATTTAAAATAATAATAGTACTTGTTATTAATATAATTTTCTAATTATATTTTAATGAACTCATTTTTACAACTGTAGTGTCCAAACTTGGTTTGGACAGAGCTTCTTAAAGGTGATATGACAAAAAAAGATGTCGATGAAAAGTAATTGAATGACTTATATTGAAATTTTGTAATAACTTTCAGAAATTATAATGTGCGCGATCAGCAAAATTTTTATTCATTTAAATTTTGAATATTTAATATTTCCGATGTGTAAATCGGTTCATAGATTAAATCATTTAAATTAAAGATTGAATTAAAATTATGCATACTTGTGAGGTAATAAAATTATCGGCAAGAGTTTGTAAATTTAAAAGGAAATTCGCTTCGATTATTTGCATCGAAAGCAAAAATAGATTTAAAATTTATATTATTGTCGTCCTTACACATAAATTACAAAATCTAGGCGTATTTCTATAAGACCCGATAATCAAAATCAATACGCATTAGTGCTGTTCTAGAGAAAATTTTGTCTATTTTAATATTCCCCTTTATTTTAATTAATTGTTAATTAATTAATTAATTTCGATAGTCATTCAATATTATCCTGTTAATTTTTTTGTAACTTTCCTATAAACACATATAACGACACGCCCCGTACTCACTTAGTTTTCAATTGAAATCACCTCAACGAATTTTGAAAGACTTTAGATCTATAAAAAACCTTTTCATAAAATTTTGTATAAAATTAAAAAAAATAGAGTTTACTTTGAAGAGAAATTTTTAATTATTTTTCGTCTATAAATTTTTAATTACAAAACTTACAAAGAATTATATATGAGAGAGTTGTAGATTGTATTGTTATTTAATAAAAAGTCTTTGCAAAATTTTCTTATTCCTTATAGTGTTATAATCGCGGAAAACTACTAAGACTCTTATTTTCAATTAGTGTAAATAAATATAGTTGGAAGTTTGTGTTTGATTAATTAATTTAGAGTAACAAAAATTTTTTATTATCAATTTTCTATATTTTTAATATTCTTATCTATTTCCATGGCTGGAAATACTGATTTTTAAAAGGTTAATATGCTTAAAATTAAACCTGTTGCATGCCATATTTATTAATGATCATATAGAGTTCAATAGTCAAATAGAGGATGAATAAAAATAAAGTGAAGAGAAATTTAATGAGACTCAGTTTATGTAAATGTTTAATAGCAACTGTTTTATCTTTTGAAAAAAGCAAATAATATTTTTTAACCACTGTAGTATATAAGACAACTTTTTTCAAGCTTTCTATTCGCTGTAGCTGGCTGATGATGTCAAGAAACTCTGTCCTTAAATTTGTAAAAGCAAGTTGACTCCATTTTAATAATTCCATTCGCTTAAACATTTTCAATGATTAATGTTGCCCTAATGCCTTATTTTCTTGGCTAAAAGTACTATTAAATATTACAATCGTAAAATATCAGAGTTCAAAAGTGTACGTGCGCTACACTGAATGTGTGTCAATTTAGAGGTTCACTTAATATTTCCTTAACGAGAAAAGCAGGACGAAGTGTTATATCAAATTATAACACAAAACTGTATATATGTAATTGGTTTAAAAAATATATGTACTCGTATACACACATAAAAAAAATCTTACTTTACGTATGAGTGATTTTTATTCTAACAATACGAGCAGCGAATATTGCTCATACGCTGCCATGAATTTGAGACTATAAATATTTTATGGTGTGGATGCTTTAATGTGTATAAAATTTTATAAATGTATTGGGTTTAAAATTACTTTAAAAATAAAAATACTTTAATTGAAATTACTAAATCAAACAGGCAATTCGTATAGAATTTTAGGATCCACTTAACAAATGTTTTTTGCGCGAAATGTTTACATATTGAGCCGAATCCTACCAAAAAATTTATTTTGCCATTTTTGAAATTTTATCTATATAATACGATGACAGTAAAATATTGGTTTTAAAATCAAGTGGTATTACAAAAGTGTAGAGTTTTTTTCAATAACACAATTAAAATGAACAGTTTTCAATTAAACTTGAATCAGTTGTGCTTGTTTGTGCAAGGTTTTGATGCTAAATGACGACCATGGCAAATACCGAGATATTTTAACGCACTGTATTGCGTTGGAAATAAGTTATTAAATTGTACAGAGGACATATTTCTCTACGCTGTGCAAAAAATATATGTGCATATATACACATTTCTTAGTTCATGTCATGCTAGACTTTAAAAGAAATGCTGCGAAACTCTAAATTATTAATCTCTTCAAAGTACCTTTTGTTTAAAATAAATAATTTTAAGTTTTTGCGTATAACGCATTGATAGACATATATAGAGATTTCAATGCATTTCAATATTTTTTGTTTGTTGAAAATTTCGATCGATATCGAATGCCGTAATTTGTCTCCTGAACTATTAAACAGAAGGTCGTTGGATCGAACTCATCACGGGGTAAGTTGAAAAAATTAAATTAAATTATTAAGTTTCTTCCCGTATTGTGGACTTAGGAAATTAAATAAAGGAATAGTGCTATTTGGGAAAGTTATGGAAATGCATGAACCAGAATTAAAAGAAAAAAATCACTGAATTTGTGTAGTCGTAATTTGAAGAAATTCTGATGGGCAGGATACACTTCATACCAGTTCCAACTTAAGAGACTAATAAAAACAAGAAAATTAATTAAAATATCAAGGAAAAAAATATTAAATAAATGCAAATATTTTCCAAGCAATTTCGAAAAACTTTGTAAAAATATTATTAAAAGTAAGTAACGTTTTCGAAGAATTCAGGAATTTTTGGTTTAATAATAATATAATATATAATATTGTTATAGGAATAATATGGCTCTTATCAGTAGAGAAAGTTTTTTTTATTGAATCCTAGTTTAAGTAAATTTTCCTCAATTTTAGTTCATCATTTTGTTGAGTGTACTTGGTAGCATATCGTAAGATAAAGCGTTTAAAAATATATAATTTCATTTTACACCATTTTGCATAAAAGGAAAAAAATTTAGCAATAAGAAACAACCGCAATAACTCAATAAATGCGATTTCATTAAATTAATTTCATTAATTAAAAAACTTTTCATTCTTATTTCCGCCTTCAGTTTGTTTCAAAACAAAAGAGAATGGAATAAAGTAGAAACTTTTTTCTTTTAAACCAATAATTCTCTCTTGTGAATCTCTACAATGTCCCGAATACTTGGGCCAGTAATCGACTATAATACTTTTAACCAAAAGATATCAGTGGTTGTTGGTTGTATTGGGTTTTCATGGCTCAAAAAAAGAAAATTAAATGAAATATACAAATTGAAGCAACTTCATGAAAATAAAGTTCAATTTGTTGCGGCTGCCATTCATTCATTTAGATGACTTTTTTCGTTTTTATTCAATAGCACTGGGTCTTTCGTTAAGGTCCTTATCTTTAAATTTAAATCAAACAAAGTACTCACAAGATGTCATTTATATTTTTTATTCATTTAAATGCTTATTGATGCCATTATGTATAAAATATAAGATTGTACAAATATCCGCCATGGCTTTGCTGGGTTGTGGGCATCCAAAATATCCAAGTTTCCATCACTGTGCTTAATTCAGGCTGAATTTGACCGTTGGCATGGTTTATGTTGGCTTCAAGGGCCGCTGTGTTTACGAAAACTCCACAAAAAGACAATCTAACGGGGTTAAGTCGCACGATCTCGGTGACCAATTTACATCACCTCTAGGTGAGATGACCATGACTTAAAATTGCTTGTCCTGTTGAAACCACATAACGTTGGTGTCCATATCATCTAATTCAGGCCAAAAACAAGGTGGTAATCATCGATCTATACCAATGCTATAGTGCGTTGACCGACGTCTTTATCGAGGACAAGTTCAAAATCCATATCGAACGGTGACTTTAGTGCATTGGATGATCATGGATCTCATGTACGTCAGCAAACAAAATGTCCAGAAATGGACCTCAGATGGTTTTCTGTGGTATTAGGGCGAAGCTTGTAGACCTTTGTCCGAGCAGAATATCCACTTTTGTAAAACAATTTTACCATTTGCACATTTTATTGAACAATAGATCCGTCCACAGTGATTTTTCAAAACAGATTGAAAAAGTGGCAGCAAATTTGACAGATGTAGCCTCAACAATATGGCCACTATTAACTGTCTAAGCTCAAAAGTTCCTATTGGAAGACCTGATGCAAGGGATAAATTGACAAGTATGTATCAAAATTTATCTAAGCGCTTAATTAAACTTCTCTCGCTTTTTCTTATAAATTCATAAGAAAAAGTTCACTTTTACACCACTTTCTCTTCTTTGTGGCTTTTTAAAAGTTCCTAAGTTTGCATTTCAATATTTATTTATTACTTTTCCAATAAAAATGCAGCATATGCTGTTGAAATGTGAGTTAATAAATTAAATTTGTTATCTCCATATGAAACGTGCGTATATTTTGTAGGGTGATATTTTTCTAGTTTATCAAAAAGGATGAGCGAAAGAAGGGAACCCAATAGAATTGAGTAAAATAAATATAGTTGATATAAGTTGTTGCAGGATACTCAACATTATCAGTGCATTTGCAATAAATGCAGAAATCAAACACCAGTAGCTGCATATCTAAAGGGAGGATGTCAATCTTATGAATCATTTGTTCAATTCAGAAGTTATTGTAAGAGTTTCGACGTTAAAGTCCAGGCACAATTCGTCACAAAATTTGTCGACGGTGGCAACTGCAACTCAAAGTTGCTAAAGTTTTTATGTCAACTAAATATTTGGAGATATAAACGGTTTTGATTTTCTATTTTGCTGAAATATATTTATTAAAACTGCACCAGACAGGAGACTACCTTTAGTCGGACATAAAAGAGATGGGACCTTATATTACAGCATAATATAATTGAGCAAACAATTTTAGTATGATATTTGAGAAAATTATGTGATTTGGTTCCAAATATTTTGACAATTTTTTAATATCAGTATGAATATATTTATGTGTAGATGCAGTCACAAGAAGAAGTTTTTTCAAAATATATTTCGCTCTTATATAAATGAAGTAACAGAAGTCATAAGTTGAATTCAATTGAATATAGACTTCCATCAACGTTATTGTTTTTAAAGAAAAATGCAAACTGAATACTTCTTGTGCCATTGAATGCTGCCGTGAACAATAAAAAAATATATCAAGGGTACGGATATTGTATGCAAAATTTGTTGTTTTTATTTTTTCTTTCAAAGGGACTTAAAAAAACAAACAATAAAAGTTATATAGAAAATATTTAAATTTATTTATTTATTTATTTATTTATTTATTTTGTAAGCTTCTGCAACAAAACTTACGTTTTAATATAGCAGAAGTATAAATGTAGTTAGAATTAATGTGAGTATATTTAACACATGCAATGAGTGGAGATAATTATGAATATATGTTTAAAATTGGATCTGTAGTTAGTTATTTAATTAGATATAGATTACATTAACTTAAAATAATTATATTAACTAAAAATAACTTATAATAATACATATTTAAAAAATAATAAATTAGAATATGAACAATATATTTTCAAATGTCACTTGGATATTATAAGGTCAAGAATAATATTCGAGAATTTTCTTTTTAAAAAGTAAAACGTTGCTAATATTCCTTATACAAGGTGGGATAGTATTCCAGAGACGTATAGCAGGTACAAAGAATTGCCAATTAGATAAAAGAGTGTGATATCTTGGAGGTATTATTGTTTTGTTTCTTTCTGATCGGGTGAAATTAAGCCTTTTGTATAAATCCTCAGGTTGCCGTGTAGTTACTACTTTGTGCAATAATTGTAAGGTTTTTATATTAAGTAGGTTATCGAACTGAACACCATAAATTTGCTTAGAGTAATAGTTGATAGTGTGTTGATTACCATTAGATTTAAATCCGAATATATATCGTGTTATGTTGTTAAATGTAACTTTTAGTCTTGATTTACTGCAAGTGTCACAATTTGAAAATAGTTCACAGGCATATAATAATTTTGGAACTAAGTACGTTTTCGCTAATAGCATTCTTATTTTGAATGGTGTACAATGTTGGGTCGGCCACAAAGTTCGAAGCATCGAGAAAGTTTTCCCACAGGCGACTGAAATATGGTCTGACCATGTTAGTGTGTCGTTGAAAATTACACCTAGATTTTTTGCTTTTTGTACAATTTTGATTTCCTGGTTGTCAATGTAGATTTTTGGCATTTCTATTATTCTCTGTAACCGTTTGTGAATTAAAATACATTGTGACTTTCCTGGATTAATGCTTAAACCATTTATGGATGCCCATTCCGAGACTCTTACCAAATCTTCATTGAGTTTTTCGTTAAAATCTATTATTTTACTACTTATATATAGCTGAACATCATCGGCATACATTCTGATGCTGCAGTGCATCAACTGATTGGGTAAATCATTGGCATAGATAGAGAAGAGGAGAGGTCCCAAAATCGAACCCTGCGGTACACCCCTGGTGACAGGAAGGAAAGATGACGTTCCTGAATTAACTTTCACACACTGCTCTCTGCCACTGAGGTATGTTTGTATTAATTTGGAAGATGTTGAGGAGAAATGCATCATTTTTTCTAATTTTTGATTTAAAATGGTATGATCAACAGTATCAAAAGCCTTGGAGTGATCTAATAATACCAAGATTGCCATATATCCGTCATCTATCTCCTTTCTAAGATCATCTGTTACACCAGTCAGCGCAGTTACGCAGCTATGATTTGAACGGAAACCAGATTGTTTTGAAGTGAGAAGATTATTATCTTCAAGATATTCGGTTATTTGCATATGTAGTATTTTCTCAAAAGCCTTCGATAGGTACGGTAAGATAGCTATTGGCCGGTATTCTAAGTTTGTCTTTGGAACTGGATAGACTTTAGCCTGTTTCCATCGCTTCGGGTAAGAACTAGTTGTAATTATAAAATTAAAAATATGTGTCACAATCGGTAATATGTAGGGAAGAATCATTTTAAAAAAATTTGGGTGAATTTCATCAACTCCTGTGGCCGTAGATTTGACTGATAAGCAGCTTTTCATAACATCGAATTCACTAACACAGTCGAAATTAAATAATCTTGCTGGTGGTTTGTTAATTGGGAAGTTATAGTAGTGCGAATGATTAGCTGGTGGCATTCTAATGTTGATAAAATTAGAGTTGATTTCATTTGGGTCTAAAGCTGGGGTATCAACGATGCGTTTTTGCTGAACAATCCCGATTTCTTTTATGGCTTTCCATGTTTGCTTTGAATTAGTCGTATTGGCGAATTTCTTAGCGTAATATGATGATTTTGCTCGTCTAATTGCTCTTGTTGTAATCTTCCTAGCTAAGCGATAATCTTCATACAGGTCGTTCGTTCTATACTTCTTCCAGCGTGAAAAAGCGATATCACGATCTTTGACCAGACGTTTGATATTTAACGTAAACCACGGTTTCTGCCTACTTTTAATCGTCTTTGTTTCTAAGGGAACAATTAAGTTAAACAAGGCCATAATATTGTCCTCCAAGAACTTCAGTTGTTCATCCACGGATGGCATGAAGTATATAGAGCTCCAGTCAATTTTAAAAACTTCTTGTTCTATTATACTTTGGTTTGCATGTTTGAAATTGCGAAAATGAACTTCGGAGTTAGATAGCTGTAGAGGTATATTATATGTTAAAAATATAAGGTCATGTTTGGAGAAACATGACGCTGAAAGCTGATCATATATTAAGACTTTGGAGACGTCAGAAACAAAAAATAAATCGAGCAGTGTACAGGAAAGCGGAGAGAAATGCGTTGGTGTACTTATGTTTGTAGGGCTTAAGCCAAGAGATTTCATGTTTTCTGTTAAACATGAATCAGAGAGAATATTGCAGTTAAAGTCGCCAGCTATGATCACGTCTGAGTAAAGTGGTGTCAAGTTTTCTACAATTTCATATAACGGGCGAAGATCGATTCTTTTATTGGGCCTGTAAACGCTACCAATTAAAACTTTACTTTCCTCACAGTGAACTTCCAAAAATATATGTTGAAGCTTATGGTTAATGCTCTCGTTGGTAGTGCTTTTTATTTTGCAAGCTAGTTCACGTTTAACATATATTGCTACACCGCCGTAGCCGTCGCCTCTATCATTTCTATATAGTTTGTAGCCCTTCAATAGGACCATGGCATCAGTAATTGAATCGCGAAACCACGTTTCGGAGATACAAATAATATGTACGTCAGAGTTTTCAAATATATGGCGGAACTCATCAATTTTGCTAAATAGGCTTTGGGCATTAATATGGCATATTTTAAGTTCATTTCTTTGCCTACTAAGAATTTTTATCATATTTGCAGTAACGTCTCTGGAGATTGGACTACTATTTCCCGTCGAGATCATAAATGAAACATTTATAGTTGATAGCAACGCAAGTAAAGTTTAAAATTATTCTTGTTTTTATAATTTTTATGTGGTGAAATTTAAAATTTGAATAACAAAATTTGGAGATAAGGTACACAATAATCATTAAAAAAGAAAAATATATAAAAAAATAGAAAAAGTTACAATTAGTAAGAAAAGATATTCTATTTACGAAAAAATTGATAAGCATATTAAGGTTTAAGGCAAAATAATGATTATTATCAAAATATAATTGAAATATTAATGGTCTTATAATTATGTCAAAGAGATAAATTTCCATCCTCTGTATTTGGCGAATGAAACATCTGCTGTATTGTTGAAACATCAGTAATGCATATTGGTTCATCATTTTGCGACTTTTTTATATAGACAATGCCTCTACTTATAAACACAGTGGTTATTATTTTACTTCTTTTTAAACGATTAGCTTGAAGAAATATTTTGTGATTTTCCGGCGTAAGATTTTCGTTGACATAAAATGGAACCGCACTATCGAAACCAATGAGATTTAAGCGTAAGATATCCTTAGAAGACTTAATAAAAGAAGTAATTGATTTGAGAACAAAGTTCCTATCGTATGGGCAATTGAATTTGATTATTATTGCGGGATCAATGATGTCTTTATTAGTTTTATTAGCATTATTTCTATTTTTATTTCTTTCATGGGAATGATTATTGTTTACGCGAAAAATAGCTTTAGCACTTGGAGGATTTATTTTCAAAATTTGGCATATTGAATCGTTATTTCGCTTAATCCTTTAGAGAAGAAATGAAACAAAGAAAAATGTTTTATTTTCGGTTATTGAGTATTGATTCAATTTGGATATGACTTCATTAGTTCAGTATATAAAAAATCCCACATCTTAGTTCTGAATAGTTACCTGGAATATTGTCAAATCTTTTAAGAACAATTTTATTACTTGTTGTGTGTTTTATTAATGTTTATATGTCTGATATAAATGTAAAAATATAAAATAAGGCCAAAGTTTTCAAATAATCTGTTTTCAGAGAAATATTTTTAAATAGTTTTTGGAAACTTTTAAACTTTTAAAACTTTTAATAATATTGTTAAAAGTCTACTGATGAGTTGAACTAAGCACAAGAGAAATTTCGACAGACACAGAATTAGTCAAGGTTATATTTTGCATATGTGCTTACGAGTTAATGATATACGAGTACTAAACCCTTTTGAAGACTTTTGCTAAGCTTATCGCTCAAATTGTCAATAATATAAAGGATCTAGGCTACACGTCCATATAAAAACATTTGTTCTATTATTCATTGACCGTGTTAAGAAAAATATTTCATATATCCTTTAATATCTTACCTATTCTAAATATTTTATCTATCCTTGTAAGTTTGTTTGGTTGTTCTTTTAACTTAAGCGAAACTGCTAAAGCAAACAAAAGCATTCAAAAACTTGTTACTTGCTTGTTTAAATAAAAGTTTTCTGAGCAAAGTAAGTTTCTATTGTAGTTCTTGTCTGCACTCAGCTAAACGGCAAACGAATAGACACAGGAGCCCTCCTTTCAAGGTGGAGACTCCGAGCATGAAAACTATAGGAACAGATAAACAAGAAACATGAGCCAAGAAGTGAAGCGGAAATATTGATAAAACTTTTGTTATTTTTCTTTTGTTTTTTTTATGTATTGTTTTTTTATGTATTTAAAACTACAAATGTAAAATACATGAAGTATGTAGAGGAAACCCAATAGGAAATCTAAAGATTGGAGGAGTTTGGGGACTTATTATTAAAAAAATCTAATATGAAATATAAGCTGTGTTTGACGAGCACATATCTATATGCCACACGGTTCTACGCATCTGCCAAAAAAGTAAAATCAGTGCACTTGTATGTTGCAAGTTACAGAGCACAAAAGCATGGGATGCCTTGACGTGTAGATCGCGAAAAAGTGGATCTACAATTAGAAGTAGTAGGAAGAAATATAAGAGGAGTGCGCTCAGATTAGCTGAGTTGGTATATTTTTTAAATGCATCGGAAGAAATACAGAAAATGGCAGAATGCGTCGAAAGTATGAAATGCGTATATAATGCGCTGATGCAAGAAAGCATCGTGTTGATTTTCAGTTTGAGTGTAGCACTTTTCTTAATCGAATTTCTTTAGCTACATTTATGCGTTCTGATATAAAATTCGCCCGATTTTGCTTTCTATATGAGGTTTATGTTTTATTAATGATTTTTAGTAAAAACATTGCCATAAATACAGAGTAGAAAATTTTATAGCGCTACCCGTTGCGAGTAAACTAAGTTTACTAAAGAAAAAAATATTTATTAAAAATTGTTGGCATTATTCATTTCGAAACAAAAAAAAAAAAAAAAACCAAGATATATTGGAACTCATAATTCCAACAGGGATTTGAAAATGAACTATATGAGTTTGTGCACCAGTTTTAAATACAAATAAAAAGAAACACACTTCAAAATTATAACACGACTAATGACATGGTTGTCACAAACAAGGAAACTAAAATGAAAAGTATTCTTGCATGCAGGCACATGTACACAATCCTTCCTGCATATTTTCTTGCTTTGTTGTTGGTACACACACACACACATACACATGCTCATTCACATAAACTAATAAAATTTTATTGTATTATTTTCAAGGATCTACTGCAAATGATTTTGTCTATAAAATATACAAAAACAAAACTTTTTAATGAAGTTTTATATTTTTACATTTCAACAAACAGAATAATAGATGGTATGAAGTGCAAATTCATGTGGACATATGCATGCATCATGCCAAAGAACTATAAAAGGTAATGAGTTGATGTATTACGCTGCTAAAAGGAAAACTTTTTTTAAAATTTTATTGATTTTCCCTATGATTACGACACTTAATGACTGCCATTATTAAATCAGTTGAATTAAGTGCAAACTGCAGATATTATTAGAAATTCTTAATAAGAATATTTGAAAGGAGTTTGAAGAAATTAATAAATAAAATATTAATAAATTAATAAAAAAAGACCGTCCATGATATCAGCACAAATTTGTCCTCGAGGTGGAATATGTTGAGAAGATTAGACTTCTTATGATTTTTTTTTGCATAGAATTTAATTATATATTAAGTTAAGATTGTTTACTTGCCACTGGCAATAAGCTCTACATCTATAAGTTGTACAAATTCTCCGGTAGTCACAATTTTTTTATGTGAAACTAATTTTGTCATTATTGGTTGAAAAAAAAAAACAATGTTTTGATGGAGATTTAAGAAAATAAATATTTTCTTTTTCACAAAAAGGATTGTCACAAATTTGTGGCACTAATTGCTATTTTAAAATAAAAATTTCTCAATTGGATCCTAGTAAGTTTAAAAATTTCTTTGGAAGAAATGAAAATATTATTCTTTAAGAGCAACTTCGATTTTTTTCCACTGAGTAAGTTTGCAGTCCCACCACTGCAGTATAGGAAATTGTCCCCATTTCCTGCCAAAAGTAATATATTGAATTTTATTCTTTAATTATCAACATAAATCAACATAGTTCTTTTACCTTGAATTCGTAAATGTAAAACATTTCGTTTCGCAATGAAATGGAAAAAAGCGATTGAGTTTAGAAAATTATTGGTGAAATTATTTTATAGTCTCTTAAATTAGAGAAAAAAAACATTTCCAAAATATTTCTATAAAATAATGGGGAGTTTTTATTAAAACTAGAGAGACCTTAATAGGATCTAATATAAATATGAATTTTGAGTTTCATAAAATAATTGATTGCAATCCATGGCTATAAAACTTCGGATGTTCACCAGGACAGTTAATGATCTTCGAAACTTTCTAATTTCCATCATTTATTGTTTATAAAATTGTTTTACACAATCATCTGTAATGTTAAAGCAAACTTCATGGCTTGTCTGCGGGTGGATACAGTTTAGGGAACTGTATCCGTCTACAACCCCCCAGCGCTGTAGGTGAAACATAACAACACTTTAAAAAATATCATTTCGTAGCATGTGTTATTCAAAGGAGTAATTTATTTTTTTGCCAATATTATATCGTTTTTAAATGAACCAAAATCTTTTCTCTCTATCATTAAAAAAAATGCCGTAAGAACATCTGAGTATTGAATATTCATGAAGACAGCTAGAAATATCTTTGCAAATAAAACAAAACAAAATATACTTTAAGAAAATTTGTTTATCCACATCACTTTTGTCCAGTCAAAACAAATCGTCAAAGACATTAAATTGTCGTGTTGAAATACATAAATAATCTTTTATAAATATTACCTGCCTCAAGGGCAACCAGGATCTTGATAATTTTTATATTTTATTATCATCATTCAGACAATTTATGCAAATCTTATTCTTCATCACTTTCTTATTTATGACTCTTGTGACTCATGAATAAATAATAACTTCATTACAATTTTTATTACAAAATGAACTGAATAAATTGTAATAATTTGATTAAATTGAAGTATACACAAACACACACATACACAATAATGCAGTCAAAAAAAAGCAAGCATGTCTATGTACATAGATATGTAAAATATATATGTATGTATGTGTTCGTTGGTTGATCGTAAATGCCTGAGGGGATAACGACAACGTAAATGGTTGCAAGTGTGTGACGTCTTAAATTTAAATACATATTTTTCGGCAAAATAAAAGGGTATTTCTGAAATAATCACATAAAATTTTTTATTTTTATTGGAACGATGTTCAATTCTGAAGTTAATATTAGGGGGACACTTATTCATATATATGAATATAATAATGAGTTTGTGTTTGTATGGCCCTACCATAAGAAGCTTTATGGTAGGGCCAATGATTTTGATATATTGCAACCGAATTAATGACGATCGGGAAATTAAAAAAAAATTAAAACTTATTTTTTATTAAATATTAAACAAAATAGTGAAGCTCTCCAAATTTTACGTATCTTAGAATGAGACCAAAGTGTGAATTCGAACAAAAGCATGATGGTGTAGGACTTGGAAGACGGTTATCTCCCATGTAAACTCATTATTGATTATTTTATTTCTAGATATCGATGAAGGGGAGAACTTTACTTTTTTTATTATGGAAATAAAATGTGCTTTTGAGCAAAAGCATGGAAGTGGTTGTATAGAAGGGAAGAAAATCAATGTTTTCGTGTAGATTTAAAAAAGAATAGTTTTTTTTAACAAAAAGAAAAAAATAGCAATAAAAACATACACGCACACACATTTTAAATCGATTTTCCCAGATTTTTAGAAGTAATTTATTATTTTTAATCAAACTTTGAATTAAAACTTTATTCCTTGAGAATGAATTAAATTTTATTAATATATTTTCACAAAAAGTTTTGTTTGTTGTGGCTTTGGCTGTGCATATGCCGACATTTTATTGGTCGCTAAACCGATTCGTCAGTGAACTTTAAGCATTTTGAAAGCATTCTTATGCCAAACAAACAAATACAATATGAGAATTCTATACTGTGCATGATTATTGCAAAATACAATAAACAATTATACTCAACGTGTCTTTTATTTTTCTTGCAAAACATTTTTAAAAACTCTAATTGTCTTAACAATTAGTTGGGGAGAATACCCCAATATAATAAATTTCAATATTAAGTATTTATTTATTATAAATTGATGACATTATTCGACATTTTTATTTTAAAATAATTGAATATTTTTTTTGAGTTTGAGGTCTTCTTTTTTTATATAAAAAACAATATATTTTTTTTTGATTTTGCAATATTTCAACACCCTGTGGGTGTCTTCTTCAGGAAAAAATATTTTATAAAATATCTTTATATAATTCAATTAATTTATTTATTATATTTTTCCCCTTTTACCCCTCCAATCAACCTAACCTAACCTAACCTATTATATTTTTCTTATCCTAATTATCATTTTGCTTATGTAAAAAGATTTTCTTAGAAGGGTTAGCTTTAATTATTAAGATAATCTAAAGAAGTAGCAATAATAAAAAATATATTAATAATAATAATAAAAATAATAATAATATTGAGAGTTAAAAAAATTACATTAAGTAGGGACCACCCTAATATAATTTTCCAACATTAGTTATATGGTAATATAATATTTTATAAAAAAATGATACTGCTTGTCAATAGTATTCCATTATAGATTTTATCTGTTTTCTTTTCCATTTTCATTTCATGTGATTGTGTGGTACATGCGAAGGTAAAAGGAAAATTTGTAATCTGAAACCAATTTAAAATGGTTTTAAAATAATCATGATACATTCTCAACCATAATGCAGTGGTAACGTAAATTATTTAAGATATTTGATGGCTTGTATTACGCTTAGTAGAGGTTGAAGGAGCTTTTGTTTTAGTTTTGCTTAAACGTTATAACCCTTTTGAGGGCCATAGGCGAATTTGATATCCAATGAGGCTCAATTATTTGTAAGGGATGCTATTTCCCAAAAGGATACTTTTTCACACAAGGGAAGGTTCCAAAAAACATTTACATTTATGTCACTAATACAGTGGGTAAGAGATTTTTTTTTAGTTTTAGGCCGATTAATGGTATGAAAAATTTTTATTATATATTTTTATGATATGAAAAGACAGAATGTATAAAAGTTCACCATTCGTATTTAATTGTTACTTAAATTTTTACGGTACCATAAAGTTTAAACGAGTACGAGCCAATAAAATTTTATAACGTTTGATATTTTAATATTATTCTGTTCTTTCGAAGCCTGTTTTTATTTGTTGAATGCCTCACAGTAATAGAATGAAAGGTCACTTATAATGTCATAGAAATTTTTAAATATTTATAAAACTAACCGATCAATGTGTTTGTGCGTGTGTGTGTATTAGCAAATGTTAGAATACGAATTAGCATTTCAGTGTATCGTTGTTGAAGAATTGTTCATTTGATGTGTTTTTAAATAATTTTTGCCTTCAACGACGTTACAAATTTAAGCTCTCAACCATGAAAGCATGCTGTAGGGTGCCTATTTAATACATATACTAAATTAAAACTTTAGTATATTTGTGAATTAAATTCGATGTTTCATTCAATTCGAGTATGAGAATGTGAATGTGAAATGGTTTCATTTACGAGAGCAGAAAAAATGTAGAGTAATACATTGAATTGTTTCAATAAAACGCAATTTAAATTCAGGAGTCAAATGTGGCACAAGTATGTGAATGGAATGCATTCACATTCATATACTCGTATAATAAATATTGACTTTTGACCAAGTGCTGCAATTTTATTGCTGTATTGCTGTATTTTCTTCTAAATAAAATATTTATTTTGTAGTTAATTTTTAAATATTCGATGTAGTGAAATAAAAAGCTGGAAAAATATATCGCTGTAAAATAATTTAAATAAGAAAAAAATATAAAATTTACTTGTGTATTATTAGGTTTGTTCATTCACAAAAATGTCTTACCAAGTTTTATATTAGATTAGATTTTTATAAAAATATATAATAGATAAAAAATTTTGGTCGTCCTAAATATTTCAATGCCGTGAACAGGATATAATCAAAACATCATTAATATTACGGAAATATAGTACAGGACAATCCCTGGTAATTTCCAAAAAAAGTCAAGTGCTAAATTTTCCTAATTCGATAAATAAAATAGGAAGTACAATATGCCACGCAATAAATATGCAATGCTTCTGTTTTGTCAGAGTCCAGTTGGTAGGATGATACTTATAATTTTCGCGATCACTTTATGGTGCGTTTTGAATTATTGCAATAATGATATTCGTAAAATTTCAACTAAAAAAAATCAAAAGTTTTTTATTGGGAAATTAAATTGGAAACAACTATAATTTTACTATTTTATATTAAATCTGTTAGCGAATTTTTTATTTAGGATTAAAAACGGAATTTTCAACTACTAATTTCATATTATTTATACTGTAATAATAAACTGGCCTTCGTAGACTAGTAGGTAGTGTACTAGACTCGTAGTGCGAAGGTCGCAGGTTCGAATCCTGCCGCAGAGCTCTGGCAGTTTGTGTTTGATAATTAAAGGGAGCGCACAACAAGCCTTCACTGGCTTAAGTGTATGTCGTATGACATGGGCTATCACACCCCTCCAATCAACCTAACCTAACCTAACCTAACCTATACTGTAATTGGATTGCTAGAACAGGTTAGGAAAAAGAGAGGAAAAGATTCATCTCCAAACACAAAAAAATATGTTTAGTTTTTTATATTTTAATTGATGAAGAAGTTATAAATATATACATAAAAACTTCTATGCTCAGTTGTAGCGTCTAGCACACACGGAAAGAGTACATTTTATGTCCTACATGTATATGTAAGTTGTATATATGAAATTTCTCCAGCTGGTCTTCTCCTGCGGCATATGGCTTATTTGTAGGCAATGCAATCCATTGGAATGCTTTTCAGCCGCAGTTGATCTACGCCTCATTATCCTGGGACGTCTTCTGCTTCTCGGGCCCTGTGGGTTTTATTGAAGAATCTCTTTAGCGATATCGGGAATTTCCCTTCTCAGGATGTGGCCAATCTAGCGCCATTTTATTCGCCGGACTTCAATGTCAATTGGATTCTCATCATAGATAGAGAGTAGATGCATATACACATACATAGAACATATATTTTCCAATTTCTTTTTACAAAAAGAAACCTACCAATTTATCTTTCGAAGCTACAAAAGTACTTAAGCACAGATTAAATATTGCAGGAAGAATGTGAAATCGAAATAGTCATATCCTTTTAAATTTTATGATAAAAAGAATTCCCCATTCATGCAACATATTTCCTTTACTACTTTCCTTTCTTGCCTTCATTTCTTTATGTTTAACATTCCAAGTAAACAAAAGTTAATAACTAAATGGACCAATTGAACAGCCATTAAGTATGATGACCCAACAAATTTTAACAACGTCTCCGCCCTGCTGATTACTTAAAGCCTCCGACTGCACTGAACTGTCTTATTATGGGCCATAAAAATGTTCGAACAAACGAAAATTGAGATAAATGGACAAGTAAAAGAATCAAATATCAAATGTTTGTAAGAAAAAGGAACAAACAAGGAAGAAAAGCAACAAATATGAATGACAAGCAAACACATAGTTTAAGGGAGTCGAAAGTGGTAATTTTGATTGCCTGCCAGTAATACAGGCTACGAATGTATGTGAATGAAACTGGTGGGAGGGAAAGATGATGTGTTTGTAGCAGCATTAGGTGTTGGGGGAAAGAAAAATTATTATTTGTTAGGTTAGGTTAGGTTGATTGGAGGGGTGTGATAGCCCATGTCATACGACATACACTTAAGCCAGTGAAGGCTTGTTGTGCGCTCCCTTTAATAATCAAACACAAACTGCCAGAGTTCTGCGGCAGGATAAAAACCTTCGCACTACGAGTCTAGTACACTACCTACTAGTCTACGAAGCCCAGTTGGCCATTTGTTAAGGCCTACAGTTTTTCATTTTGAAATTTTTTATGTTTTTCTTGCAGATTGATTTTAAACAATAACATATAATCCTGCCATGCATCTTATTTTTTGTTTAAATATTTTTACTTTTTTAATAAGTTTGTATATATAAAAATGAATTTAATGGAAGGTGTAAGTAAGTGAAGGCCACCCACCCATCAACTTTTTCATATGTCCTGGAAAATATAAAGAAATTAATTTTTTTTTATTTTTATATTAACAAGAAGTATTAATATCTTGAGGCCAAAATTTACTTAGTGATATTGTAACCAGAGTCAGGTTTTTTATATACCTTTTTCAATGGATCAGCATTTATGGGCCGTCCCTTGCCATCTGATGAATTGTGAAGCAATTTCTTAGCTAAATTTCTTATTAAATATATTTGTTAATTTTTTCGACCTTAAGGTATGTAATTTATTTTTATTAAATTTAAAGATATTAACACCAATTGATACTTTAGAAGGGATGGAATAAAAAATTTCCAATAAATAAATTTTTTCGTTAAAAACCAATTCGGTGTAGAGTGGGTGGTTGTTCAAACCTGAATGAACTGAAAAGCTGTGTGGTCAGTAAACAATTTTAGCCAATTAGGGCGTACCTGAAATGAGAATATAAAAAAATTAATTAATATAAAATTAATTTTATGTTCTTTACTACGTTTATTTCTTTACTATGTTTACTGAACTTTAAGCAGCTTGAACAATTTCAACCTCATATGTTTATGTCAAACAATTGCGAATTTTTTCGTTACTATATTATAGTTTGATTTTTCGTATTTGAATTTCTAATTGGCTAAATGTGAAGCAAAAACCAAGGTGAATTTACATATTTTAATAATCATATATGTATAAACAATATACGAGAGATGTAAGGCTATTACTGTGGAAGCCATAGCAACTGTTTTGCAATTTTACAATAAGATTTTTCAGCCTCAAAAATTAGCTTAAGTAGAAATCTTGAAGCTTTATTTTATATGATGCCACAATAGAACTATATACTATATTAGGCGACTTATTAAGTTACCGATTACAGCAACTAATGCCCGTTGTAGTGTAGCAGATTAGAGATTTGAGGTGGGTATATTGCCACAGCCCCAGACTTACAGCCAGTAGCATGTAGGAATATTAATAAGAATCTTTAACAGCCGGGTGAAATTATAATATTTTCATTTTTATTTCCCATTAACACTTACTAAATACAAATTTTCTTCTATTTGATAATCTTTATTTTCCTCGAATAATTTGTAATAACGTACAAGTAGCCAATTTTTATACAACTTCTCATTTATTATCGTCTAAGTTGAATATTTTATATAAAATTTACCACGTAATTAGCAAAAAATAATTTGGTTTTACTTTTTGCAAAACAACACGGATGTGGTGGAAAACTTGTACATGTTAAGCAACTGGAGCGCTATTGGCTCTCTTTGTTTTACACCACACACTTTCAAAGCTGGTATGTGTATGTGTATGTATATGTGTACGTGTGCGTATGTGTTGTGGTAGTTTTTTTTTAAATGAACTCGCACTTAAACTCATTTATAGTTATAAAAGTGGTGTTAAGCTGAAAGTCCATACCATCCGTTCTATGCGTATGCGTTCTATGCGTATGTTGTGCGTTCTATGCGTTCTATGCGTGAAGTTACATACAATACGTTTCATGTGTCAACTTTTTTATTTTGATCAGCTGTAGTGTAAATATTTTTATCAAATAGAACAAATTTATGCAAAAATGGAATGTGAAACTGTGACTTTAAAAGAATTTGTGGAAGGCATTGAGTTTATATACATAATATTTTGGTCCTACGGAAAGCTGCAAAAGAACACGAAATGAGAATTTAGTTGTATTTTTGCAGCTTCAATAACATTATTTTCCCTTGTAGTTGATTAAAAAATAATAAACAAAACAGAGATGACACTCGGTACATAAAAGTAATCGATAACTAGAACGCAAATTTTCTTAATGAAAAAAACATGTTAAAAATTGACTTTAATATATTTTATCAATAAAAGTAGTTGTACACTTTAATGCGAAAGGTTTTTCTTTTATTAAAAACTTTTTTAATGCAACAAAAAGAGAAAATTAAAATCCACCACACAAATTTTTAATCGATATCATTGAACATAAAATATAATTTGTCATCCCTGGTTAACAAAAACAACTGACCTTTTTTCACCTCTCTCTCATGACGCATGAGACGCATAGAAAAGTAGAAAGTAAACCTACTTCATGCGTTCTATGCGTTCTATACGTTCTATGCGTTTTGCTCTGTAACTTGTTACATACAATTACACAGAATCAACTTTTTCGACAGACGCATGAAACGCATCGACGCATAGAACGGATGGTATGGACTTTCAGCTTTAGTTCCAGTATAAATGTTATATTTTATATTGCAGAATCTTACACATAAATCAGGCACAGTGGGCTAAAAATAAGATTTTTTTAATTTATATAACAAGAGTTTTCAATACATAATAGATATTATTTATTCCCTATGCAGAGCTCTTTCTTAATTGACATTCATTGGATGCTCACATTTGAGTTGGAGTATTTTTATAAAATTATTGCAAGGAAGTTAAGTTTTTTTAGCTTCTAGTGACATTGTACACATATTACGAGTATTTTAGTTTATAGCAGAATGGAAAAGAAAAAATAAAATTATGCATGAAGTTGTCTCACTGTACATTGTGGGTTAGAAGAAAAATATTTTTCCAATAAAATACAACAGAGCGTATAATGAACATTTAATTGAAACGTATGATAAGGAAAAAATGGAAAGTACGATAAATATTTATATTGAAGGAATAGAAACAAGCGAATGAAAGATCAATAAAAAATTATGAGGAGCCAATGAGTCAAAAAAGCAGACAGTGTTTGCTATAATCAACCAAAAACTTTCAAAGATGTAATGAAATTAGAAAAGAGGAACCAATAATAATAATTTTAATAATACTAAAATTCGAATTTCATAGTTGACATTACTCTACTTAATAATCGGAAATGTGAAAAATATTTTAGAGAAAGTTTTCCTTAAAGCATAAATTTTGTTAAATTTTTTTTCACAACAAGTGAGTTTTCATTAGTTTTGTATTTTTTTCTATTGAGTGCAGCAGAGGGAGTATACAGAATCCGAAAACAGCGTTCTAGTCTTTAGGTTGGAATTATTTCTTACGAACTTTGGAATATTTCCTAATGGTTAATTATGTCTTAACTAAAATTCTAATGTAGACCAGCAAAATTATTTAGATCTGTCTTGTCTTGTAACAAAAATGAAAAATATGTTTTCACGAGCTGAGGAAAAAAAGGCAAATGAAGTAAAAATTGCCAAAAAGGCATCAATGAGAGCAATTTTTAAAAACTCTAAAATGGTATAGACATCATTAGTTGGGGGCAAAAGAAACTCTTTCTATGAATTTTAAAGGGTAATTTTTTCAAATTATTATTCAACATCTAACTTCTAATTTTCTATTGGAATATTCCTTAAGAACACTCTTGAATTAAATGACAAAAATATTTATAACCAATCCCTCTAATTGCGTTTAGTCTTCGTGTTAAATTCTTTCAATATATACCAAGTTTTCTTGAACATAAAGAATATGCAGTATTAAAAATTCCTTGAAGCTGCCTCGCTCCACGGCTGTGTAAATGAAAGTGGCACAGAGATGAGAAATGTGTCTTAAATGCCTTAAAATATTTAAAAGTTTCCAAAAAATTATGTAGATAGACTTAAACATATATATACGTAAAATATTTATCTAATACTTCTCATGGAATACTTACATAAATATTATCAATTGACGCTTTCTAAAGACGTTATTAACAATGATTTAGATTTAGTTGGCATAACATTTAAGACTTGCATATTCTTATCTAATATTAAATAAGTTTGTTTTGTACATTTTTCCAATTTACCAACTACGAGACCACTGCCATATTAAAATCGGTGGTCACTTGTATACTTACATAGTGCTAAAACTCGTTACCTGGTGCCATTTGCAAGCCAGGCATTCGACTGATTGTGTCAAGCTTTAGGGTAGTGTCAAAATAACTGAACATGGGATTCACCCCTGTTTTCCAATTTTATCAAAATTAACTAGGTTGCACTTAACTTTTAATTAAAACGAGTTAAAAGCCTTTAGAATTTAATATATTTTTATATTTAATGCATCTATCCTCAGCGTCAACCCTTTTATTTTTTATATCAAGTTTTTAATACTTCGTATTAATTTTTTAATGAACAAAAATCATTCGCATGCATCATTGATTTTTCATAAAAGACTGTATAAACAATGCAAAATAAACAATGACTTTCAACTTATTTTGCTTTTATGTTCCTTTTTTGTTTTTAAGTGTTTTGTTTTTCATTTTATAAAAAGTTGGTCAAGTATTTTCATTTTATTGGAGTCGCATCTCATTTACGCTTAAGTTCATCCAATTGTACTAGAATCTTTAATATATTTAGCTGAAGCACAGCAATAGAAAAGGAAAAGGACTTAAAAGGACACAAGCATTTGAAGTATCAATAACCATATATTCATACACCCAATTCCCGAATTGCCATTCAGTTATTTGTGGAACTTTAAAATTTTCCATAAATAAAACAGAGTTTCCGGAAGTGTTTATTTTATAATAAATTCATCCTAGTTAGATAATATCATATTCCTTTTGGGCTATAGAAAATATATTTTGTCTATTATGTCATATTAAGACTTAAGTAAAATGGCTCAAATGGCTGCCAATATTCAACTACTGAAGCATTTTTTACTGCAGCTGGATCAAATTTTGTATGACACTGGAGGCCATTCAAACTTAGTCTGATTGACAGATCCTTTAAATCATATTTATGACACATGCTTCACCAAGAGTGATCACAATGAAAAACTGAAGCGAAGCAACACTCTGTTAGAGATTATAATTTATCATTCTTAAAATTTTTCATTAGACACCCCAAAAACAATATAACAACGCAATAATTTATAGTGCAGCAAAAAGAAAACTATTCACGACAAATTTTATAATTAAAAATCACTGTTAAAAACTTTCATATTCTGCTTATTGTTAAAGTGTATCAATGGATAACATCCTGCACTTAGTAGCTGAATATTATTTTACACTTAAAGGAATTATACAACTATTTATTATTTGGGATATTATGCCAAAATAATGAGGCAGGAAGAAAAATAAAAAAATTCACATGGGATGTATATTATTCGTTTTTGGATTTTTTCTAATGACTTTAAAAAGGGTTAATCATTGCAAAATGTTTCTCTTTTTGGGATCCTGTTCATTGATTTTGAAGTCATTAACAAGATATTTTTTGAAAGTACTTCGAATACTGTTCATCCTTTATATTGGCATTTTTTATATTTTATAGCATATAAAAATCATCCCTTTTACATATTTAATTTTTGTTCACATAATTTGTTTCTTTTGTCTAAAGCTGAACGAATTGTATTATTAAAAATTCTAAATCAACACATGCACGTGTATATTTATTAAACAAGAAAATGTCTCTAAGTGTAGTGAAAAAATGTATTGTATATGATTACAACGTTTTGCAAAATGGTTTTCCGTTGTGCTTTATTTTTTTGCACTTAAAAAAATTTTATTAAAAATTTGTAGTAAAACTTTTAAAATTTATGAGACTTTGGAGACCGTCCGAGTTGAATATCGCATGAAAACAATGCAACGTTTATCTAGACGCACGAAAAAATGTGAAAAAAAATAAATTAATGGTCATTTAACAAGGGACATCATTAATAAGGAAAGAACAAAAAGGTAAGAAACAAAATATCATTGTTATAATATTAATTAATCAATTTTTCTTAGAAGACTAAAGAAAAAAAGTGTAGAAAATGTTTTTTTTTTCTTCAAATCAATTTCAATACTATAATGGATTCATGTGATGAGCGGATACCAAGATATAAAGAATTTGTTTTAGATTTCAGTTTTACTTGGTCAAACACTCCTTTGAAGTACTAAATGTCCTTTGAAGTGTTTACTGTCGACTGAGAGTAAGAAGGACACACTTCAACTAGACAGTATTTTCATATCAGAATATTAAGTTTTGATGCAGAAATTCCTTAGAGCAGCCTACATAGCCAAATGCGAGCATCCATCTTATTATTGGGAATTTCGCTGACAAGTCTTGTCATTAAGATTTTTCGGGTGGCCTGAATTATTAAATATCTTGGGAACTACTTCGTGAAAATGAAATGTGTATTCCAGCAAATCCTTGATGTAGCAGTGAAGGAGGTGGTGGGGGGGAGGATGATGAGTACCTCCATAAAAAGAGAGTATTCATTATTTTGTGTGTGAAAAGCTACAAAAGTGAGATGATCTAAAATGTATGTATGTTACAATGGGAATAAAGTGTGTATTCGAGCCAAAGAATGAAGGCCCTGTTACTGTGAGACGTGTGCCCCATGCAAAGTACTGATTAATTATTTTATATCGGATGCCTTTTCATGCAGATTACTCCGTCAATAAATTGTTTTTTAAGCAGAAAGTTTAATTATCCTACATTTGGGGAACTACAAAACTGAGTCTTAAAATTTTTTAAAGATTAGCTTGAAGGTAAAATAATTCCTCAGCTTTATTTGTGTGCTTTTATCAAGACAACTATATCATAATCTCCCACAAGAAAATATATGCAAATTTACTTATAAATGTTAAGTTTATTTGATGACTATTGGGGAAGCGAAGCATGCGTGGTGGTGTGGCTGAAATTTAAACTTGGCAAATATAATTGCATTTTAGAAAACTCTCATATTGTATTTAGAATTTTCTATATAAGCATATGTTGTTGAATGCTTTTCAAGCATGTTGGTTAGAATCTACTGATGAGCTGGTATTGAATTCAATAAAGTACAGGCCCCTGTGTTAAGCATAACGAAGAAGCCCCTATGTTAGCCTTTGAAAAAATTTCATTTACATAAAAACCTTCAAGTTGTAGTATTTTTTTTTTTGTATTTCGGAAGAGATTCTCTAATTTTTCTAGCCAGTTGGCATCACCAGCCAACTCGCGTAAATTTAGCATCAAACTTCCTAAACATTATCCCACATATTTTGGTTATACTTAGAGTTAAGAGCTTTTATGTTTTATATATTTTATATGTGCTAATAGTTAAGAAAAAAAAATATGTATATAAATTATATATATATATATATATATATATATATATATATATATATATATATATATACATATATATATATATATATATATATATATATATATATATATATATATATATATATATATATATATTTTTTTTTTTTTTTTTTTTTTTTTTCTATAAGTTAAAATAATTATAAAATGCAACAGACAAATAAAGACAAATTAAAAAAAATAAATAGAAGATTTTGTGGAAATAAATGTCATAGACTTAAACTGTCATGTCATTTTCTTAATTATTTTAATTTATATTTCCCACATTCAGATTGTTATGTTGTTATGGGCAGCCATCAATTAATATCTATTTATTTCTAAGGATATGATGATATATACACGTGTATATGTGTAAGTATGCCTGTAAATATTTTATTTCTTATTTATATATAAATCTGTGTATAGAAGTACATATATACATAAGTATAAACTCGTACATACATACATATTTCTAGGCTGCATGAGACACATGTGAATAAATAGAAATTTTCCTTCATTATATTTATTGATTTTTCTATTAACGTCTGTACATTATCGGGACAACGAGGTAGTGCTCTTCATTCCCCTCATCTTTAAGACACACATATTTTTTCCCTTGAACTAATTGAGGCATATTCAACATTGTATAGATTTTGAATTTATTTCATTCAGTTTTTTATGCCGGTGTGAAAAACAAACTGTTTTCAAATTAAATTACATATGTGTGCGTGCGAGCTCCGTGTTTTCAATGTATTTATGAAATAATGAATGAACACATTTTTTACTTCGTACAAATATTTATACATGGCCTTATTTCAATCAATACATGCAAATATTTTACTTTAGCCTTAAAGTTGAAATTAATTAACAAATAATTTAACGATGAAAACTTTAGTTATAATGACTTATAATTTAAGAAATTTTATTAGAAAAGTTATCGGTCTTTATAGTTTATGATGTACAAAAAGAATTACAATTTTATTCCAGTAATTAAATATGCATAAAAAATTAATTATTTCTAATTTATGAATTTCTATCATGATAGCAAAGCATGTAAATTTTTCTATGAAAAAAAACAACAAAAATATTCACCCCTATCATGAATAATTTTTCCCCTAAAATTTTTTCCCATTTCCCAAAAGTGCGATCATGAATAATTTTTCCCATAAAATGTGCTCCCATATTCTGATATGTAATTCAGCGGTGAATGACACTCCATAAAAAATTTTCCCATTCAAAATTTCGCCTTATCATGAATGGATTTTTCAAATAAATTTTTCCCATTTTTTGTGTCAATTTGTTCACTTTATTTTCTTTGGGGAACTAGAAAAAAATGTAAGTAGTTATTACATTTTAATGGATATATAAATTAACTAAAAACTATTTTTAGGCCTAAATTAATAAATAGTGTGCAACATGACATGCTTCTCAATAGGATGCAAAATAACCGAGCCATTGCATGTGGTTTTGAAATGGTTTCTAAAGATGTGGTGGCCGAATTTTGGAATTCGCTTACAGAAGAACTTAATAGTGCCGGCCCTCCTATTAAAAAAGTTCATGAATAGAAAAAGGTATGTATTCATGTTTTAAATATTTTACATTTTTAAATTTGCATACATATACTACATACATATGTACATATATAACTTGCAATAGGTGTGGACAGACCAAAAAAGGTATGTGCGGTCAAAAGTAGCCGCTAATTTAAAAAACCAACGAGAAACGGGAGTTTGACCAAACCGAACCAAAAGCTTGCCAGCCAGTGAGCAGTATATTTATGAATAGGTAGGAATGAAAGAGTCGGTGGAGGGCTTAGAAAACTCGAAGAAATGAAGTTGAAACTACTGGAGAAAGACAAAAAAGAAGTCAAATAGTTTAAGAATTAGTTTCCAATTTTCAAAATGTACTTATGTATATATGTATATGTTTACCAAGTACATTCATAAATATGTATACAAGTGCCTAACATTTCATTTTCTTACGGATCTCTAAAAAGTACAAACCTGAATTATTTTGATTTAACTATTTTTTATTAAACTAAAGAAATTAATTAAAAATTAGTAATAAGTTTTTGGCCTTAAAGGCTTTGTTGTTTTTATTAAATGAAATGAAATAAAATTATATGTATGAATTCAAATGAAGTTATATTTTTTATAAAGAGTTTGCAATATCATTGCGTATGCGCTGAGTAACATCTAAATAGCTTTCCCTGTGATTATAATTAGTACTCTCTACATCATATACTTCAGCTTCTTCCACATTATATGTAATGCTATTATTATACTCGCACTTATAAGCAATACATACATACATATATTATGCAATGCAAAGCAAACATTAACAATTTTTGCGGCCTTCTTAGGATCACAGTGCAACTCCATAGCACCGAGCAAGCATCTCCATCTATTTTTTAATACTCCATTTGTTCTTTCTATAATATTTCTACATTTGGAGTGGCAATCATTACATTTTTGTTCGACTGAGCCATGGGCAGGAGTTCTATACAGCGTCAATAACCACGGTTCCAAGGGATATCCGGCGTCCCCTAAAAATGTTCATATTACATTATAAATAAATCATACCTATACACTTATATGTAAATTTTCACTCACCTAATAGCCATACACGTGCCCCTTTTTGTACAAAATTTTGCTCCATCACACGCCTGTACGGGCTTGTATTCCATATGAACATCCAACACTTTAGAGAGCATCTTGCAAAAAGTGGATTGCGCCATCCCTACTTCGTAATCTCTTCCAACACCGTTTTGGTACCCACCCTCTGCAAAAAAAAAATGTAAGCATGCGCTTAATTTTACGATGGGCGGAATACCAAATGAGTTTTTTGTTTCCGGCAGAGAATCTGTCAAAATATTCAACAGGTATGTATGAAAACGCCGATTTATTCACCCTGTAATGTTGAATAAATCTGAAATGGAAACAAATTGATTTAAATTCTTTAAATAAACTTAACCCACTTACAATGTATCGGGCAACTCTAATGGATTAGATGCATCTCGCAAAGCACGACGAGCTATCCGCTGTTGCTGAATCTCCTCCTCTTGTAGTGATATAATGGCACCTATTCTTAACATTTTTTTACCTTTTAAACTACAAATTTGTGTATATTAATTATAAAACTTAAATTTAATTGTTTTTTACATCACTTACCCACAAATTTTCAATAATTTTTAATTTGTATTTATATTTTCTTCTTCCCTATTGTACACTCACTACATATTGATAGCAAAACAAACGTTCCCATGATATTCATGATAGCAAATTTCCCTACTTGGGAAATGAAAATTTTATGGGAATAAAAATTTCACATTTTATTCATGATAGGGGTGATTATAAGTAAAGAAGTATTCACAACATCATTTTCATTCGAATGAAGATAGCATTAGAGTTGGATTTGTTTTGAATATTTTTACAGCATAAAAATAATTCATAATTATATGTTTTTATAGCATTTCTTGGGAATTTCATTGTGCATTTCGATTCAATTCTTGAATTTGTTAGTATTGAGAAAAATGGTAAACTTCGACTGAGAGCCAATATTTCTAACTATAAAATGCAATATGAATCACTGTATGTTGTACTAATAGAGATATTTGAGGTAAAAACTATTTTTGAATTCATATACTAAAAACAGATTTAATGCAGGTATGTCCTTGCTTTAAGGTTTCCATATATTAAGTGTTTTTGTTTGCAGTTTTGCCTAAAAATTAATTGTAAAGCTGTTGCATTTATTTGAATATGACCGAAAAAGTTTACCTCCCAAATGTACAGAATGTTCATTTTCGATAAGTTTAACATGTGACTGATATTCCCAGAAAATTTCTTTTGCGAAACCAAGTCATCTTTTAAATTTATTGAAAATTTAGTTTTCTAATATGATACCCAATTTGGCAGTTGTCAGCCGATTTGCACATTGTCAACTGTTTACGATATAAATCAATCTTTATAATAATGAGAAGTTGCAGAGAATGTCTACCATTTTGTTGCCTTTGCGTTATTTTGATGCTGGAATCACTAAAATAGATAAGACGAGTACATAAAAGAACCTCAGTAGGAGTAACAAAGCTTTACAGTTCACAAGAATAAATGATTTTCATACATGAGTGTGTACAGCTGAAAAGATGTATATTGTGGTGTATGCATGGGTACCATGAAATAATTATGAATAAAACAAATCCCAACATGAAATAAGCCCCAGCAAAAGTAAAATAATGACCAATATTTGGGGGAAATAACTCCCAATTAGAAAAATCTAGATGAAATGAAACAACTCCTAATGAAATACTCGTAAGCTCCCACAAAAAAAAGGCCTCCAACGTAAAACGTCCCAACAATAATGAAATAGCTTCCAATGAAGTAAAACCCTATAGAAATGAAATAATTTCCAATCCATAATTGCTTATTGAGATTGCGTTGAATCAAAGCCTTCTTTGAGATGTATGGGCTGGGATAAAATTTTTTTTATCAGAGACGTGTCCAAAAGTGGCTTCGGCTTGACGCAATACCTTTCTTCCCTGAAGTATGCGAGAGATTGGGTTCGCTTGCTTAAGTTTTCCAGCATTGCCTGCCTTTTGCCGAGCGAAACCAGGTACGTCCAATAGTGAATAAGCGTATCCAGTTTCCTTTTAATATCCTGAAGAAGACAACCACATGGTGCAAAAATATTGAATTCAGTTCTAATTTTAATAAAAAAAACTCGAGTTTAATATTAAATAATTCAATAAATTGTGCATATTTTTTATAAAAAGTTCTATTTGATATTTATGGTTCTTGCTACTTTCACTCTTTTGTGCCAAGGACAACATAAAAATTGATTGCAACATTGAATACTGCTTGGCTGTTACCAAGCAATTGCAGGGTTTATCCACCCTATTGCAATACTAATGTGAAAATTTCAATCCTATTTATTTAATGATTTGATTTATATTGGTTTATCTTTTCCCGTCCACACAAAATTGGAAAGAGCCATCAGGGATAATGATAACGTTGATTAAATGTGACATGGAAATGATGTGCGAGTTAATGTCAATTTTTCGTTTCGAAAATCACGAAAAACATCAATTGTTCAAACAACTAAAATTATATGATGCAAATTCAGTTGCGAGTAGGTGTGTGAGTGACATGTATTAGAATTCTACATGAGCCAATGTGAGTTTTGGAAAAATGCATTATTTTTCGCTGCTGGTGCTTTTCCGGTGGAACATTTTTCCAATCATAAATTAATATCATTAGCAGAATTGCAAATTTAATTATTCAAGTTTTTCAACAAAGATTTATTTTTAAGTAGTAGCTGCACTGTGGCCAAAATTTTTATAGTTCAGGCTATTTCAAATCATTTTTTCTGTCAGGGTTTTTCCCATATCACATATTTCAGAGTCCTTATGCTCAATGAGTTTTTAGCAGCTTCAGAATATGGAAACAAAACGAAAGCGATTTTGGAGATTAAAGTTCAAAATGGAAAATTTTTAAATGGAATTAAATATAATTATTTTAAATTCAAAATGGTGGCCTCTCCAAATTGCTGAAAGATTATTTTTATGCAAATTAATATTATGGGTAACAAACGAAAAGAGTTTCTGAAGGAAAAAAAAAATAATACAAGCCTGTGTTAGATAACACGGGCGCATAGGTCAGACGTAGAATACGTTAGTAATTTTGCAATTAAAATATATGAATTAAATATAATTTTTGATAAATGATTTAAATCTATCAATAAATTTTATGATATGGCAGCACAATAGATTAGCTGCTTTCCAACTACTTCCCAATGTATTCACAGAAATGTGTTTAGGAAAAACGCCATTGATATAGTGAGCGTATACATCGCCAATCCTTTGTGTTAATGTACATACACACACATTTACAAGCTGCTCGCAGAAGTAAACAACCCTGAAGGAAATGTCACTAGTGATTCACTAGTGATTCACTATTGACAAAGTCACCAGTACTAGTGACAAATTATACCCCAGCCAATGCTTTTTTCTGTTGACATTTAACATGCACTTGTCATTGAAAATCCACTACTGACTTTGGAACTAGTGACGAACTAGTTCCAATGGGACCATATGACGACCGTAGAACTAGTGCTTCCCTGTAGACATTGTCACCAGTATTATTGACATACTCTACACAATACTTCTTTCTATTGAAATTTAAGATGGACTTATCATTGAAAACCCACTACTGAAGAGGTCGTTCTAATGGGTCCATGTAAACAATTTTTGATATACATATATCCCTACAGTTTTAGTTAAAATAAATGATTAAAGGTTCACCATAGAACAAATAAACGCAATTAAAAAATTAAGAGGCATAAGCGTGCTCTTAGATATTTCTGTGCTCATCAAACAAAAACTTGTTGACAACTCCGTTGACGATGTCTACATATGAGTCACCAAAATAGTCGACAAAACTGGTGACTTGGGTACACTTGTCCCCATGTTTCCTTCAGGGAAATGACAGCAAAGATCTGTAAACTTTCAAGCACACACAAGTGTCCACGCTCCCCTCCCTTCATTTTATGTTCCCCTCCAAACCATCTAACAACCGACCGATCCAACAAAACGAAATGTACACACACACATTTACACGCTGCTCGAAAAATAAACAAAGCACTTCAAAACCAAAATCATTTGATTTCACAACAACAAAAACAACAGCGGCATTTACAAGCCAACAATAACAGCGGCATGTACAAAAAAATCTAAAATATCATGCTCTAAAATATTTATTTCCTTAACTACATAAAACTTTTATATATAGACATATAATTTTTTTAATGTAATTCGAAACAAACCATATTAACAAAACTGAGTAACATATAAAAATTGCTAAAATATGTTTTAATATATGAGTAAAAGTGGGTGAAAGTTGACAAACATTTTCTCAAAATTTTGTGCTCAAGATCAACACCCCTACCTTACCGTATAACGTATTCTACGTTAAAATATCAAAATAAAATAGACAAATAGGCCTTCCCTCGATAAAGGTAAATAATTTACAAATCTGAGTAAAACTGGGTCAACCAGGTACTTTTAAATTATTTAAGTTTCCCTTGTGCAGGATATACCGAAGTACATATGGGTATGTGTTGAAATGTTTATCACAATTAAGATACTGAACTAGTTTTATTAAATTGCACATTTTCAGGCTCTGTAGAGAATTTCAAGCCATATATTTAAGGTATAAATCAACAATTTAGTTTGAGTTCAAAGGAGTGTTAGAACCAATGGTTACATAGATTTAAGTGCTGCTTACGAAATGAATTCTTCCGTGGAAAAAGTTTTAGTATTTTTTCTACATTTTGGATAACCCCATAATTGCTTCACTAAGTGCTAATAGATTTTAAGTAGGTTTAACCAAAATCTATTGGGGAGGTCTGCGAAATCAAGTGTAAACCTAGATTTTGCTAAAAAATTTTTAAATACTAGAATACAAATCAGGCCTGCTTGTACAATTACTTCCTTATTTTATAAGCTTAAACCAAAATTTAGCTCGAACACTTATAGTCCGGAAAATAAAGACTTTTTAACTTTGGACAAGTTAGGGAAAAGCTGAACTTTCATAGAGCCTTCTTTGTGTGTAATATTCCAAAAATATGTTTTATTCCTTTAAGAGCTGCTGCAATTGAAAATGACTAAAAGTTGCATGTGTCCTTTGTTTTTCCTTAAGAATTAATACACATGAATTATGAGTAATTCTTTATACGTATCACATGACAATGCCAGGATATGATATCGGCAGCCTTTCATTTAAATTTTGACACTTTTCTGAAGGGAAAAAAAGTGTCCTTTAACTCTTGCGTAGACACACATCTTTTTGTCAGCCAATAAAGCAACAACATTCATTCGCTTGTATTTTTTGCAAGGATTATGAAAGAGTGCACAAATAAATTTATTCATGGTTGTATAAATGGCTGAGTGTGTATTTATTGGTTATAAAATCTGTTCTTATTTAACAATCACACGAACACATACAACGTCATCTGTTGCTATAGTCACGTACATATTAGGCCGCACAAACACATATATAAAAACAAAAAGGCATTTATAAAATATAACTTACAACATGAAGGAATGAATATAGATTCTGTTTTCGCTTGTTTGCATTCTCATATCAGACAGTTTTATGGGATTGTTTTTCCTATTCACAATCTTGCACCCTACTAAGAGCATTATTAGACTAATTGATTATTTGGTTTAGTAAAAATAATGTAGAGTTTGTTAGTAGTAGATGACTAGGGACTTCAGGGGGACTAATGGCGAAAGTGAAGTGTTCACAAGTCACTTACTTTTGCACACACCCAATTCTCTCCGAATGTGAACCTCATCCACTGTCCTTTACACGCTTGGTGTCAGTCACGCTAACGAGGCTCTGGCGACCGACCATAGGCGGTATAACCTTAATACTAGCACGACTAAGTCCCGGCACTTACTTTGCATAAATGGTGGCGATGTTGGCATCCTCAAGATCAGCCTAATAAGCTGTATGTCTTAAATGACTCTATTACCGAAACCAATCCGGCCCTACGCTCCCCAGAGGAGTAAGAGGAACATATGTATGTAGGGACTTCAGCATACATTGAAATATGTATATGATGGAGGCAATAATGTTATCCGACATGAGAACAAATCTTAATTGTGTTGATAAATTCAACATAATTTATTCATCGAGATAAAGTAAACAACAATGCAACTTGCAACATTAATTACAATAAATCTCAACGAAATACTGTCGAGAGAATGAATTCTCAATTAAATGGGATCGAAAAATATTTTTTTATAATGATGTGACTCCCAACTAGAAAAATAAGTTCTCATGATATAAAACATAAAATTATTGAAAGGCAATGGCAAAAATGCTTAAGAAAGCGAAGCCAGTCTTGGACATACTACAAATGAGCACGAATTAAAGAAAGTGAAACAAGTCTCAATATTTTATTCCTAAAAACTTTTTTTTGGTCTTATTTAATTTTTACTGTTTCCATTAAATGAAGTTGTTCCCAAGAAACATGAAAGAGATGCAAAAAAAATTGGAAACTATTTTATAATGTAACAATAGCCAAAATATATGTATAAAAATCCTTCGGAGTTTTTTCATATTTTTTTTTGCATGACACCCTCGTTTGCTCCTTTGGGTTGTTTTGCAGAAGACAATAATATAGCAATATAATAAAATAATAAACAACATATCCTGAATTTAGTTCCATTATATCTATACATCAAGGCCCACCCAACACATCTTTGCTGAGTAACTGTGTTTTAGCCTCCATGTACAGGGCAACAGCACATAGAAGCCCCAAAATTTGTCACTTGCTTCAATTTTGACATTTTAACCAACATATTTAATGAACAGCACATCATGCTATTCTGCTGTGGGCCATTTGTAACATTATTAACTTCTGCCATTATAATCCAGTTCGAAGGACCAAAGGCAAGTAATTGCAGTCACTGCCTCTCTTATGTAGTACATTATAATTATGAGTATTGCAATTGTTCAATGTGAGAACAGGTACATTTTATTTCTATATAAGGAAATACCTTAAATGCGGCAATTTTCTCGACATACTGTTCTAAGATGGCATGTTATCGGTCTTAAACGTTAATATTATTTTCCATTAATCCTCTATATTCTGTACAACGGAAATTTTATATTCTTGCTGTTCATTTTGTTGCATGTCAACTGAACATTTTTATCAATAGCCAAACTGTTAACCGTGCCACGTTTGTTTGAATATGTGTGCGTTTGTAAAATGGCCTTTGAAAAAATTTACTTGCAGTGTATGTTTCTCTTTTATATCCTTCATTCGAATAAATGTTGTAAATAAATATCCTGTTTGTTAAATCAAAATTTGTGAACTGGCGAATGGTTATTTTAGGCAATTTTTTTCTGGCTACGAATAAAGATGATTAGATTAACATACAGTGAAGCTCGGTTATAACATACACCGCTTAAAGCGAATTTTCTTTTATAGCGTACAACATCACCGGCCTTAACAATTTTGAGGATATCTTTCCCAAAAACCATTACGGTTACAGTGAATTTTCGCTTATAATGACCTCCTACTTAAATAACCAAATTAATATTTATTATAAACTAGTGGTCGCCTAGGGGCCAAAATTCGGTTACTTTACTTTTTTTACTGGCAGAAATTTTTAATTAAAATTATGCTTTCCTTTTTTAAAATTTTTATGAAACCTGCGATTTTTTTCCAGTTTTGTTTTTTGTTACGCACTTAAACTTAAGTGACATACTCGTATTATTAATATCACAGATTAAGTACGATTTTAAAAATTTTGCCTATTTTTCCCACCTTCAGGATATTGTCCTCTCACAGTTTTAGGGATTTTCAATTGCTTATGCTTGAAATCAAACATGTTTAGAGCAAGACTACACTATATTAGAAACTCCATTTATATCAATATTAAATTATTTGTAAACATTTGAAAACATTCAATATTAGATTTCAATTTATTCTAAGTCACATGTTTGCTGGGCATTTATATTGCGTATGTATTTTATAATTTAGTGACGGCATACGAGTGAGTCCCTCAATTATAAATAAGCAAAAAATTTTGTTGTTATTTCATAGAAGAAATTTTGGAAATTATTTCATTTTATTTTTCTTTTTATAAATTTTTTTGGCATCTTCAAAATCGTCTCCACCTAAGGTATTTCTCAATTGCGGCCAGTCTCAAGGACTTACTCCTCTGTTGTGTGTGAGAAACCCATTACTTTCCATTGTCAGAGGTTAAGGACTATCTCTTCTAATGCATGTCCTATTACGGATTAACTTTTTAAAGCATTTCTGTATTTTCCGATTTTTTCTGGATTTCTTTTCATATGTTTTTGGTTGTATATTATGGGGACTTACACGTATGTCGTGGTGCAATACTCCATTTTCTTTGGGCCCTTTCTATTAAATTTCGTTGGAACATATTTCATTTCATGTTTCTCATTTCATTGGGTCTTAATTCTCTGGGCGTGTTTTTATTTATTCAAAACTTTTAATTGTCGAGTTGTCATAATCGAACTTCACTTTATAATTGTTTTCATGCACACATTCAAATCGCTTACACATATTTACATACATATATGTACATGTATGAAGGGAAATTTTAAATCTATATATAAAATATATTTCTACAGTGATTTTCATGTAAATAGGAAATTTCTATGTGTAGTTATTTTTATCTTTTGACCACTGTTTGGTTTGATTGGTGTTGCGGCTTATCCAACGTATATGAACTATTGAACAAACACATCGACTTGTGTATGTTATTAGAACTGCCTTCGGAGTAAAAAAAAAATTTATATATACTATATATATTTTTTTCACTAATATTTATTTATTATTTCTTCCAAACTGAACTAACAATAAGTATTCAAATCTTAAATATATATATATATATATATATATATATATATATATATATATATATATATATATATATATATATATATATAATTGTTAGGCCCAACCAGTGTCGGACATAAACTTAGTGATAGTAATTAATAATACATAAATGTAGTGTTAAGCACAAAAATATTTTCAAAAAGTTTCATCTGGATTATTGCGTATTAAGGCCATAGTATCCCTCTTTTTTAAGCGGATGTGTTCAAGAGAGTTCAAGATATTGCGAGCAAGGGGATTAGGATGGGAATCTAGTTTTGTTAAATATTTGCCTGCATATTTTGCAATTTCTGCAGTCACAAGTGGCATATTTAAATCACGATGTAAAATTTAATTTTTGATGTACCATGGAGCTAATGTAATTAACCTTAAAATTTTGTTTTGCCTTCGTTGTAGTCTCTCTACATTGGAAGCTGAAGCAGTGCCCCATAGCTGAATTCAAAAGCGACTTGTATATTAAAAGTTTACAATCTAGACTGAGTGTAGAATTTCTACCAATCAGCCAATGTATGTGGGTCAATTTAAGCTTCATTTGTGTCAGCTTAGAGTCAATGTGGTGTTTCCATGTAAGCCGTCGGTCAAGATGTATACCAAGGTATTTCACCTGTGAATGTTGAGGAACAATTTGATTGTTGATTCGAATGGGGGAACAAGTGTCTCTTCGTAGGGTAAATGTGACATGAACACACTTTTCTTCATTTACTTTTATTCTCCATAAGTTCAACCACAGCTCCAACAGGTTAATATGTTACTGAAGATATCTGTATGCCTCGTGAGGGTTTTCATGCATACTAAGGCAGGCTGTATCATCGGCAAATATAGAAGTGAGGATATTGCTGCTCAAAGGCATATCACAGGTATAAATCAAATACAAAAGTGGCCCCAGTATACTCCCCTGTGGCACACCGGATGAGATAGTTTCGGGGACACTCATGAAGTCTCCTTCCACAACAGTGAACTTCCGGGCAAGAATGTAACTTACCAAAAGATTTACAATGTTTATTGGCAGATATGTCTTCAATTTTACAATCAGGCCCTCATGCCACACTTTATCAAATGCTTGAGAAACATCAATAAAGAGGGAAGAACAATACTTCTTTTCCTCAAACGTTCTTCTTATGAAATGAACTAATCTATGAGTTTGTTCAATTGTGCTATGCTGACTTCTAAACCCAAATTGATGGTCCGGTATGCACCCATTATCAGCTAGAATTGTAGACAATTTTGTCATGAGCAGTTTTTCGAAGAGCTTTGAAATTGTTGACAGCAAACTTATTGGCCTATATGACTCAGCCTTAGTAAGATCTTTGCCCGCCTTTGGAATCATTTTGACCATGGCAAGTTTCCAGCTGTGTGGATAATACTCCAGTCGTAAAATGCCATTGAAAATGAATAACAGGATTCTAATAGCAATACGAGGCAACTTCATCAGCATCTTGTATGTATGTTTTGTTGTGTTCTGTGATGATTAATTTTTTATATTGTTTTCATTTATTTGCTTCTAAAAAGACTTTATGTAAAGAAAACACAAGGCAACAGTGAAGAATTTTTAGGTGGCTAATAAAATTTGCAAATAACTGTTTTAATGCACTATAATTCCCATATTGTATTTGATTGTTTTGGCAGGAACATATGAACTTAAATGTTTTAAAACTGCTTAAAGTTCAGCGACAATTTGGTTTAGCGACCAACGAAATGTCGACATATGAACAGCTAAAGCCATAGCAAAAAATTTTGAAAAGTTAATAATAATAAATTTAAAGGAATGTTAATTATACGAAATTGTGGCAAGCGATTCAAATGGTGGTGATATTAAACTTGTATAGTTATTTTGCTGCACTGATTCGTGATAAATGATATTTTAATATAATATACATTCGTAATTAGCATTTGAAACGTCAATTATTTAAGCAGTCATCAAAGCTTAAACTTGACCAAACTAATTTTATTTTTAATTTTTAAAAAATGCTTTTTTTCACGTTATAAACGGAATAAATTATTCATTTGCCATCTTCTCATTATTACAGTTGAAGGATTAAATTTAATTTGCAACTTTGCTGTACAAGTCATTTAATGCTTTTTTAAACTCATTTATTTTAATAAGCAAATATGTGTATATGTGTTTTCATAAAGCGATGAAAATTTATATAAAGAGAAAATTTTTAATTACATTTAATTGTTTGAAAAATAAAAAGAGTTATTGAGAATTTAATGAAAAGAGTAGTGTCCTTATATCCTTTCAAAAGCTTAAAAAATCACATAAATTTACTATACACTTTCACGCGCAGATGTCAGTTGTTTGGAGGCATGAATACGATATGAAAATAGTTGAAACTAATTAAATTTCCTTCTTGAGTACTGCACTAGAGCCCACTAAAAATTTGAACAAAGAACAATTTATATGATATTAAAGAGAAATTTGATTACGTCCAACTCGAACTATTTGTAATGATTTTAACGAACACAATAACTGAAGTCTAAAATATATTTAATATATTAAGGATAAGGAAAATAGCTTCATTTATTTGTTGAAGATTTTGAGCTAGTCCTATAAAAGAAATTGAAATAAGGACCTTTAAATATTTTTTAATACTATTTGTGCTATATATTCTTTGGTCCACGACCTTTCCTGGATGGGGAAAGCATATATGGTTATAGGGAACATTGGACTTAAAAAGTCAGATAAACTTCAGAAAATGTTAAAATATCCTTTACACGGTTTTAAAGCTAAATGTGGCAATAAATTGCAGTTAATATAACGTAAAGGATAAAATATCTTACCATCTAATTCCATAGGTATTACAAAAAAACCATTTATGTATTTTTCTTAAGTCTAGATTAGTCTAGGCTAATGTATGCAAAATATTTTAAAATAAATTAGCCAGCAAGAAGATACTAAATTTTTTACTACAATCTCTACTCCACAATCTCTACTCCACAATCTCTACTGTAACGCTATTTTCAGACCCCGCTACAACTCCTCTTCAATGCTCAAGTCATGTGTATTTCATACCTGTGATTTTCCTGCA
This sequence comes from Germaria angustata, assembly GCA_963681545.1. NCBI lineage: Eukaryota > Metazoa > Arthropoda > Insecta > Diptera > Tachinidae > Germaria > Germaria angustata. The sequence goes on from OY813002.1 coordinate 31,219,423, forward strand.
AAGATTTTTCTTTATAATCATTTACTATTCGAAATATAAAATTTGCTGCAATTATAAACATTCGCCATTAGTGTGCAACAGTCAGAGGTGATTGCTGAAGAGGAAACAATTATTTCCTCGACTTTTATACATTTTTTAATTTTGTAATTTTCAATAATCTTTTCTTCTATTTTTTTTGCATTTAGATTGCAATTTAACATTGCACATGCGGATTGAATATATCCGTAAGTTAATGGTTCTAAGTGTTCCATATGTAGAAAGCTCTGGCAAGTTCAAAAGTGCACTATTTGCTTGTACAAGTGAAAAAAAACAATTATTAAAAAATCATCATTATAGTAATTTTGTGTTCATTATAAGTATTAAAATACAATTGAGACAATAAAAAAGTTCATGTCGAAATACTGTTTGAGTATTTTTATGCATGAAATTGTGCCATATTATCAGTCAAAAGAGAAGCATCTCAGAACCGTTTTATCCACTGTATAATGTTTCTTCTTGTGTTTGGTGATTGCAAGCAAACCTTAGAGAATAAAAATCGGTTAAGCATCTAGGGACATAAAAATTGTTGACTAATGTGAACTTTAAGTCTAGAGTAAAATATTTTTAGGCATATGATCGTTATTTTTCTTAAATAGCGAAGAAAAATCCATCTCGTCTTGCGAAGGCGAAGATGAAAAGAAACGTAAGTAAAAAGTCATATTAAGAAAAGAAATTTATAAACTATTTTTGTTTATAATTACATATACGGTTTTCACATGCCTTGTTCAAGGTTACGTATGAGCAATTCTTGGGAAGAGAAATTACTCATACGCACTGATTCATAAGCCTTGAATATGCTTACGTGTGTCTCTAAGATTAATTTTGTTCCAAAAAACGTAATTTTCTTTGTATTGGTAGATATATGCTGATGCTAAATTGTAACAAGGGAATAATGTCTGTATATTGCTCTATAATAGTGTTAATTAAAGAGTACGAAGGGAGCTTTGCAAGGCAAAATCTACTTCAAGAAATCGGTGGCAATAAGCAATAACTGCTTAAGTTGAATTAATCTCAAGACGATTTAATAGCACTATTATGATTTGCCACTTCAAAAGTTGTCTTCAGCAAACTTTCAAGGATTTTGTAAATTTTTTTGTTAGAAAGTTACAGTGTAATGAATTTTTGCTTGCCGTCTTTTGTTAGAGAAACTCATTTGGAACAATATCTTATTGAAATGCGTGAAACATAATATATATTCTCAATATAAGAGTCCACAGGTTGTATTTAATACTTTGCATTAAAGAGTACATACGTTTTTTTTTAAATGAATTTCAAAATTTTCTTTTGTAAGACTAAAAAATCAGACTCCAGTACGTATTTATTCACACAAAAATAGTGCCGGCATTGAATTGGTCAATTATTTATTAATAAATATTAAATGTATATAGTTTTAAGAGCAATTAGTTAATTACAAAAATAGAACCACATCGAAAAATAGCTTTAGAAATCTTTTATGGTTTTTGTTCTAAACTAATAAATATTTTTCCGCTTAATTTATTTACACAAAGAAGAAAATTTAGTTGCAACCACTTAATTAGCAACATATTATATAAATTTCCAACATTAATTAGACGTAAAAGTAGGCTTGTAAAAATGTGTCGATTTGAAATAGTTATAATTTGTACTTGTACTTGAGAAGGGAGATATACACGTATTCATTAAAAATTTTTAAACACTGTTACTTCAACACAGACGCACACATTTACATTAATAACTGTGTCTGGTGGTTTGATTTTATAATTAATATTAACATGGCTACAAAAAAAGAGAGTAAAATAATGCCTGCCAGAACAAACATTCATTTCAACAACAGTTTAATTACTTGAAACAACATCATTATGATCTTTTGCTTAAGTCCTTCCGTAACAGGGCACAATGAAGAGAATATACAAATAATGCCATCATTTAAAAGTTTCATGGTTTTCGTTCGCTTACCGTTCATGTTTTCGTTAACCCAGCAAACATGGTCAAAGTTAAATTGCAACTCATACTTGGGTGGTTTCGGCTTTAGTGCAGTAATTAAATTGAAATGTATTTGTGATGTCTTAATAAAAATATAATTGAATATGACTTTTGACCATGTTTGACCATCATTGTTGAGCAGACACAAATTTCGAAATGTTTATGTTGCAATATTGTTCTTTAAACAATTTATTTATAAAAATATATAATTTTTGCTCTGAGCAAGACCACAAAAAATGGGCAAAGAGACTAATTTTCTGAAAACTATGAAGATATATACTTTTAAAAATATTATCCACGGAAATAAAATAAAACAAAGCAATCATTTGTACAAATGAAAAAGTTATCACACTTAAAAAAAGGTTAGTGTTTAACTCCCAAATAAAATTCGGTGCATAAAATGTTGCATTATTAACACAAATATGCAGCATTTTGTATATATGCATCATATTTAGAAATGAACATGTTTTCATGTACTCTACTGATTTTTTTACAACAGAACACAAACATGTGTAAGACGCAAAGCATATGGAACATTTTTTTGTCAGAAACGAAAACACCTTAAAGTAGAAAAAAGTCTAAAAAGTAGAAAAAATAGGACAATAATTCTTACGTTATACAGAAGAAGATTTGGAAGTAAAAACAGCTTCTTAGTTTACAGTGTAATTTCATTCAATGGCTTTAGAAAATATATGATTGATATGAATATTTCAGATTGAGCTCCACAATACTGCTGGAAATGATCCAAGTTCATCTCATTAGTATTAGTATTTTCGATAATATAAAATTATTTCTATAAATTTGATAGTCCATGATTTGCATATCTACCCGTTCGTCAAAATTCTGTTACTTAAAAAGGACAATCTGTAACCTTAAAGCACTACGTAAGTATAAAATTCTTTTCATCATAATTACAAGTGACTTGGTAATTTTTTTAAATCATAAATTTGATATTCCTATTTGAATTGAAACATCAATATCTAATGCTGGCAGTTTCCAAAAAAAAAACATCTTAATGTCATCACATAAAACGTGTTAAAATTCTATTCAAAAACTGATTTAAAAATTCATAATGAATATGAAGCCGCTCACAATATTCTCGTATGTGATACGTGTATGTATGAGATAAAATCTATTATTTTTTTTTTTAAATAAATGGATTTTATTACGAGACTTAAACTACACATTAACGGGGGAAAAAAGACATTAAAAGTTTAAATAATTTTTGTATATCAATTGTACGAAAAAAAACTTAAAAGCCTTGACAAAATCATTTAAGATACACCAACAGGAAGTGATTTTCTCAATAATGTCAAGTGGCAAAAGTGACGGAGAAAATCAAAAATCGCTTAACGATTGCTTTTAGAATAATTCTTTTCGTTCTTATATTATAAGAATAAAAATGAAACTCTCGCTTTCACCACATAATGTACCATAATGCATCAAAAAAAGGAAACATAGTTGATCAGCCGGAAGTTTCATTTCCATTAGAGCATATAGATTGGCTTAATAGGGACTTTTGCTAAACGTCTCCTGGATACATGCAGGTGTCATAATGATCTGGCGAGTTTTATATTTTTTACATGATAAGTATGAACAACCGTTTACAACGTTCAAAGTAGGAAACATTTTTGCGGTAGTCGTTTCCGCGGTTCGCATAAATTCATTGCTATTTTCAGGCGCTTCAAAAATTGTCTCTAATTAATGTCATTAGTTACCTATTAAGTTCAGCATCTTGATCTCTATATATACACTTCTTAAGCCCTTCTCTTGATTAATTAATTACGTTATTTTATACAAATTGTATATTTATTTTTGTAAAGTTCACTATTCCTATTCATCTTAAGGAAAAAACTTTACAAAATTAAAAAAACCTCTCTTTTAAACATATAATGAAAATTATATTAATTCTTTAAAGCATTTGTTTTTTTTTAACAGAAAAGCAAAAAAAAAACAATTCTTTTCAATGTTTGTTTTTGACGAATTTCTTAAACAATATTTCGGAATATTTTCCTGATGGAGACGTCGACAGGGTCAGGTCAGGAAATTTACAAAAATAAAAATAATATTTGTATAAAAAGGCCTCGGGCTTATCATAATAGAATTTAACAAGATTTCAATGACTAAGTGTTATTTTCGATGTGCAGCTGTTAAAGATTTATTTAATTGGGAAGTCGAAATATTTCTTAATTTATTTTTTGGTGCAACTAGTGCTTTAATGCCCCACTGGTTGTTAGCAATGGACTGGTTTGGATTTTAAATAGCAACTGCCATTTGTTCTTCTATTTATACCATTTCCACTTGTCAGTTTAGCACTTCCTTATATTTCGTCATTATGATTTCATTAGTTTTCTTATTATCACATTTTCTTATTCAATTAGACAAGCAAAAAACTCGTATGCAAAGAAAGAACTATCATCTGCCTATTCCTTAATATGTGCCCTTTTCTTTGGCGTTCAATTAAAATTCGCCCTTTAGCCAATTTATATATTTTCTTTAATTGTTTAGGTTGCGCAAGAAAATCTATTTGAAACTTCAATAGGCTTATTACTTGCAGATGTTTGGTCGATATTCCACTTAGTCAGTTGTTAAGTCAGTGTATTTGATTGTATCCTTTATTCTTTTAGTACAGAAGACATGGCCTTTTTCTGATATTTTTTTTTTTGATATAATAAAGACAACTGCTGCAGCTGCAATAAGTGGAGAATATGATTTAAAATTTATTTGATAGAAGTTTGTTTGTTGTTCACAACTAGATGAAAAGAGAAAACTTAATTTTTTTCATATTTTGTTAAATAAATACTACTTTCTTCACCATGTAACTATTATTTCTACTTCAGCAATTTACCTGTACAAATATTTATTTTATGGTTAAACTTTTGCTTGTACTTGTACTTTGCCGAAAAGAATTATAGTTGGGAGTTTTTGTGCGGCAGGAAACTAAGCTAGTCCTTTTCCTGTTCCACTCGCATTCAGAATTTAATACGGTTTCGCATAAGCATACACGAAATATCCGTTTACACGAATACAACCTTCTTAATATATAAATTTGTAAACACAGACATACACGATCATACAGTGTATGTATTTGTATTAAATTTAATTTGTAGACACGTACACGTTCAAAACAACTGCTCCTTAGCACAGCTGGGAAGTGCCTTTAAATACATTTAATCTGTTACGCCTTAAATAAGAATTAAAAGATTTTCTTCAGTTGCTTAAGAGGGTCGAGTGAGAAGGGTTTGTCTTTGAGGAAATATTTCTAGATTTATTAGCAGTGATATAATTTAAAATAATTAAAAAGAAATTATTATTTTTTGTTGGCTTATCTGAGTATAAGCCTGCATTTGCTTAGCACTAGCATAATCATCGACGTATAATGTTGCTTCATACAGACAAAAAGTTTCTTGTGAATTTCGCTTTATGCAGTACAATTTTTCTTTTTTTATTTCAAATATTTTTGAACTCATTATTACAGAAACTTTTGATTTTTAAAAATAATTTATAAATTGACGATATTATTGGAACATTATTTTTGGTTTATTTTTTAAGTTTGAGTTCACAATATATTTTTTATTATTCAATATTTCCATACCCTGTAGGTGGCTTCTTCAGGAAATTCAAATTATTTTACAAAATTTCAAACACAATGAAAAGAAAAATTTGCAAATATTTGCAAACCAAAAAAATTGACAAATAAGCAAATAAATAAACATTTATAAACTTCCTACATAAGAAATTATAAAATTTTAAATAACAAAATTATTAAAATAATTTTTTTGTAAATTAAATGTGTTTCAGTCTATATGCTAATGGTATATTAATTATTTCGAATATTTCTAACAAAAAACCAAGTTTGTAATTGTTTGCTTTATCTCAAATAGTTGTATTCTCAAAGTCCGGGTAAAGAGTTTTATTAAGACAGTGAATTAAAACAGCCGCTTTTTGGCGAAGTAATATTATTTTTATGTTTTTTATCCAATCTATGTCCTGCTCATTGTTAGTTTCTTTACCTGGAATTTTGTATAATATATTTGCAATATTTAACTCTTTCTTTAGTTCTACTTCAATAATGTATCAACTATATTATGAATTCTATCGTACATTCTATATTTTTTTCAATGTATTTGACATTTGATTTTTCCAATATTTGCAATAAACCAGGCAAATGCGTTAATGACTTATACATTTTATGTTCAGAATCTATATTTGCTCTTTGTCTTGTAATATACGAATACGAATGTTTATTAATTTTTTCATTTTTCAATTCTTTGTATTGAAAATATTTGAAAATTGTTCTTTTCATTGTGTTTGAAATTTTGTTAAATAACTTGGATTTTCTAAAGAAGACACCCACAGTGCCTAGAAATATTAAATTATTAAAATTAAATATATTCTGTTTAAAAAAGGCCTCAAACTCAAAAAATAACTGAATGAATTAATCGAAAATAATTTATTTTACCTTAAAAAAAAATTCAAAATTTCTTTGTCAATTTCAAAAGAAAATCAATCTTTATATCATTTGACTTCCTATATCTCAAACTAAAAGCAAATTCCATATCAATAAGCCAATATATTTCAGCTTAAAAATTTTCTTATAAGGAATAACAAGCCACCTTAACTCACTTAAAATATGTTGGTATTAAGCTGCCTTTTTAAAGTTTTTAACGATACAGCGATTGCCCTTGTAAATGTTGTAATACTTACATAGAAGCTGCAAATAATACATCCATTTACTACTCAAAAGCCAACACCTGCTCACAAGGGGTCAATTGGGTGAATGTTGTTGTGTATTATGGTGGGTGTATTTGATAAGAAGAAAATCTTTAATAAAAGTTGTTCGTACCTTTAAAAAAACGATAAAAGTTGCAAAAAAGAATTTATTAATATTTTAGGTTTAAGATTTCTCTTTTATTTTCGAACATTTTTATTGTTTGTGATTTTTTTTTTATTTAAATTTTAATAGGCTAGTTAGTTCAATTGTATTTTATAAGCCAAATTACATGTGATAGTTATCAAAGAACAAATTACACCAAAGACACATGTGTAAATCATTCTGACAAACACTAGCAGAACGGAACAACATGCTGTTTTCGAAAGCCGCTACACTTTCATCATCAGCGTTCTTGTGTTTGGTCCACTTCTGTGGTGTCAGTTGATGTATATTTCAGCTATTTATACAAACTTTTTCACTGTAAATAGAATACGTGAATTTTTTTTGATTCATCGTATTACAATTTGTGAAAACTTTTTTTGTAATGGAAAGCACAAATTACACCTCACTAACTTACAACAGTGTTGCCATTGTTATTTATTCTTTACCAACTATACACATGTGTTTTAATTTGCTTATTTTGTTTTTAACTTATGACAAACTTGTTTGGTTTGTTACTATAAGTATGTATATTAATTTTTTTGCTATAAGCCATTAGCTTTGTTAATTTATATTTTAGGTTTAAGATTTCTCTTTTATTTTCGAACATTTTTATTGTTTGTGATTTTTTTTTATTTAAATTTTAATAGGCTAGTTAGTTCAATTGTATTTTATAAGCCAAATTACATGTGATAGTTATCAAAGAACAAATTACACCAAAGACACATGTGTAAATCATTCTGACAAACACTAGCAGAACGGAACAACATGCTGTTTTCGAAAGCCGCTACACTTTCATCATCAGCGTTCTTGTGTTTGGTCCACTTCTGTGGTGTCAGTTGATGTATATTTCAGCTATTTATACAAACTTTTTCACTGTAAATAGAATACGTGAATTTTTTTTGATTCATCGTATTACAATTTGTGAAAACTTTTTTTGTAATGGAAAGCACAAATTACACCTCACTAACTTACAACAGTGTTGCCATTGTTATTTATTCTTTACCAACTATACACATGTGTTTTAATTTGCTTATTTTGTTTTTAACTTATGACAAACTTGTTTGGTTTGTTACTATAAGTATGTATATTAATTTTTTTGCTATAAGCCATTAGCTTTGTTAATTTATATTTTAGGTTTAAGATTTCTCTTTTATTTTCGAACATTTTTATTGTTTGTGATTTTTTTTTATTTAAATTTTAATAGGCTAGTTAGTTCAATTGTATTTTATAAGCCAAATTACATGTGATAGTTATCAAAGAACAAATTACACCAAAGACACATGTGTAAATCATTCTGACAAACACTAGCAGAACGGAACAACATGCTGTTTTCGAAAGCCGCTACACTTTCATCATCAGCGTTCTTGTGTTTGGTCCACTTCTGTGGTGTGAACTAACTAGCCTATTAAAATTTAAATAAAAAAAAATCACAAGAATTTATTAAATTTATAAAATTTTATAAAATAGTTTAATTTTATTGCATTGAATTATACTCGTATTGTTAATATCACATTAAAATAAATAGAGAAATTTTTTTTATTATAATTTTATAGAAAAAAGAGTATTGCCAAGCTTTTGTGCATGCCACAATATTTTATTTGTGTTTGTTATAAAAATTATAGTATTGATATGCCACGGCAACTTGAGGCTAAATTTTGCAGCAACGTTAATTATAAAATTTCCTTTGTTTGCCTGGTTTGCTGTTTAACGTTTCGTTAGTATAGATTTGACTTAACAAATAAATGTGTAAGTGGAACTTAAGCTGCAAATTATTTAATAAAATAGAATAAAAATCAATAACAACGACCATGACCCCTTATATGAATTTTGAATTACCATATATATTTCGAGAAGATATTTAGATCTAGAAATAGCAAATTAAATCCATCATTATTTAATATTTTTCAAAAATATATACGGATGAGCTCAAATTCAATTCTTTCTTTGTTATAAATAGTTTATTTATAAAAATTATTTGCGATATTTTGTAATTTCTTTGCACGTCATAGTAAGGAAAATTCTACAACAATTAAGCACAAAGTTTCACAATTAAAATACGGTGGCATGAAATAATTCGACAAAAAAAAAACAAATAAATAAATTAATAAGTTCATAAAAAAACACAGAGAGCAAAAACCAAAATTTTCTTTGGGTTTTTTTTGTTTAGTAAAAACTTTTTCGTTCTTATATTATCCCGAAAAGTTATAAGGAATAATACCCTACAAATTTATATACCATCTTATTTCATTTTTCAATTAAATTATAATTTTTCCAAATTAAACCAAAATTAGCTACGCTTTGCAAAGCATTTTTGAAACAACGTTTGGCATCAAAAGACCTGTACTAGATTTAATACTTATTCCATTTCGATTCTTGCAATATATCAATGATGTATATTCTTATTTAATCAAAAATAACCAAAGCGGCAACACCATATGCAACTCCATCCAGATAAATATGTTTACGAACATAAACCTGGTAATGTGTTGCACTTGTCCACTTAACTCCCAGCGGTCCATAATAGTTGTGTATGAAAGGAATCTACAATGTTTAAGATAAATTTTCTGTGTATTTCGAAAAACATACAGAAAAAAGTGTTCAATGTTTTGCTTGTTTCAAGGCGTGATTGTGTTGAGCGAAATAAAATACAAGTCCTGTGGAATACATAAGGGATTTATTCTCGCGTGAGCATAAATACATACATATGAACATACATACATACTCATATAAATATTTTACATTCAATGCACTGATATATTTTATTGCCGTACCTATGAACAACTTTTCATTGTGTGTGTGTGTATGTTTGAATGTATGAATGTGTGTCTGTGGTTGGTTGAAAGGAGAACTTAAGAAGCGATAAATTTTTAAACATGTTTCAAAAAGCGAAATTTCTTGTAAAACAATCGTATTTTATTTATAGAAATAAGATTTTAAACTTTATGAGATAAAATTTCGCGAAATAGTTTTTTTTGTGTGGAGACAAACAAAACTAATGCCTTTAAATACGTCTTAGAACATTAATGACATTAATTCCACATAAAGGCATATCATTATTTTTAAAATAAATAACTTAACCTTTTTCAAATTCAAAATACTAGTAGAAATCTATTTCAAAGGATACAAGATAAATAACACAATCAATTTAGAATTATTTATTGGTCTCATATCAAAAGAAGTGACACGAGGGTCTTGGTTTTTACGAGGGTCTTGGTTTTTAATTTGGATTTTAAATAAAACCTTAACTATCCTTATTACTTCAAGTTGGCAAAACAAAGCAAAATGCCTTTGTTCGGATAAGCAATTGGTAGACGAAATTAATTTCCTATATAACTGCTGAATCAGCAATCTTAGATTGTGGAGAAAATTAAAAAATGGCCAGCAAAAAATCAGTGGGCAACATGACCTTCGATATATAAAAAAGATTAGATAAGACTACAACAACAGCATGTATAGAGTAGCACGAAGAAAAAATCATTCAGAGGAAAATCCTTGTTATTCTATGCTTCAAAAATCGTATTAAATAATATGCGTATTTCAATAATATTGAAAATATTAAAAAAAAATAATTCAGTTTGGTGATATATTAATGATCACCCAGTAGCCATAGTTTTTGCATCATATGCAAGTTTCAGTCAAGATTTTTGTATAAATTTTCGTATTTTTTACATTTTACTACCGCTTTTTTGTATTGATCTTAGTTTAGGTAACAATTAATTAGTATTCCTGACTTTGAATTTTTCTATAATTTTTTAAATTTGTGCAATTTTCAAGATGAAAGGCACTTTTAGAAATTCTTAGGTTAAAAAAAAATCAAGTTTTAATCAGAAGTACATTTTTCTTTTTTCCGATGTATGCCAATTTTTGCAGGATCTTAAAATTTTAGGAACTTTTACTTAGTTTATGTAATTCATTACAGGTTTAGTAGTTTCAAATAAATTTTTGGAATGAGTTCTAATTTCTAATGGCTTTATTAATAAAAATTATTTTAATTATTTAAAGAAGGTTTATTGAACGATTTTCTTTATAAAAAATTGCGTTTGTAAAAGCTTTATACAAGAAAAAATTTTCCTTACAAATAAGGCAGTTAATATTTAACAAGCCTTTGCCATTTTCGTACTGGGAAGGATTGCTAAACATCCATATTTTGCTCCTCTGGAAATAGTAATACTAATTTTAAAATTTTTCCTCTCATATGTGTGTATAAATTTATATCAAACGTTAAAGCGTTCACATTTTTGTTGAGTACAAATGTCGTGTATGTGTTTTCCATTTGAAATATTTATTAAATTCACCATTCTTCAAAATAATTATTTAAAATGTTTGAATGTGTTTCAAACATATTTCGGCTAAAGAGTACTGATGACTTGCTTAGCGTCAGTATAATGTTCAGCTTAACCAATAATAAACGATTTTATATTGGTAAAAAGTATTAAATAATTATGGCTCTTAAGATACTCCAACAACAAAAAAAATATTTTATAGCTCCGTAAAGAAGGATGTTTTAAACAATAGATCAATAGGAAGCTTGCTTTTATGTATTAATATAGATTTATAATATAGATTATTTCCTTTTATAAAATGAAAAGTTTGTAAGCGTTTGAAATTTTGTATGAAACAAAATCCAATATTAATTGACTGCTATTATTTTTAACGAAAATCGACAGCAACATAGAATTAGTTAATGCAATTGCAAAAAATTCACACACATACATAAAAGGACATGAATCATTTCCATAATCTACTGAGAAGAGATTTCCCATCTTTTGAAATTTCTAATTGAACTGAAAATTGCAAAACACCATATAAATAAAGGACTTGCAATCGTATATAAATTGCCAGAGTTAGCAAAAGTGTTAACAAAGTCCTTTAAAGAATTTTGGAGCCAAAACTTTTTGTATTGATCTTAATTATTGTAATACATATTAAAAAATTTTTCCTTTCAATTTTTCTTCTGTAAGTAAATAAGTTTTTTAAGAAGTTTTTGAATTTGAATAACAATTAATTAGAAATAATTACAAAAACAATTTCACATCAAAAAGTCTATAGCAAAATGAAGTTTTCTACATCCTTAGAACAGCAATAGTTAAGATACACTCACACATAATTGTATAAATATTTAAATGGTTTATGATTTATGATTTTACGTTAAAAACTTTATCAAGAATATAAAAACCAAGTTCAGTAAATTTCAAAATATGTAGTGCAATAATAAATATTATAATAGAATTCTCTTCTTTCAATTGACTTATATAATATATATTATATCCTGTAGATCCTATAAGGAACATAGGGCCTCCATAAAGTCCTTCCAATCCTCCCTATCATTTGCGATATGTTTTATTTCGTTCCAGCTGCTTCCTGAAATTCTTATTTCGGTGTCCAGCTGTCTCCTGCAAGTATGAGCAGGCCCTCCAATACGTCGTTGACCCTAGGATTCCAGTCGATGATCATTCTGCCAATGTCGCCAGGTGGTTTTCTAAGCGTATGGCCAATCCAGCGCCACTCCAACAGGATTGGCCTTTGGTGGGTGATACTCCAAAGATTTATGTTGTTTAATTCTTCAGGCGAGAATATACGTATGATTTTACGGAGATATCTGTTTATAAATAATTGTATGCTATTGATGTGTTTGGGTGCGGCATTCCATGATTCACTACCGTAAAGCAATATATACTTTATGCTTGAGTTAAAGTTTCTAAGTTTGGTATTGGCAGATACCTGGGTGGACCGCCATAAAGGATTTAGCATAGAGAAGGCCCGTCTCGCTTTGGCCAACCTGGTTTTCACATCTTGAGATGAGCCGCCGGTCGTTGTGATAGTGCAACCCAAATAACATAAAGAATTTATATCCTCCACAGGTTGGTTAAGTAACATGAATGGCTTAGTAGATGATGCATTTATGGACATTGTTTTGGTCTTTCCGAGGTTATTTTTTTAATATAATATAATCACATTGAATTTCGCCAATTAAAATTTTTCCTCTATTCATTTCATGCGCTTTCAACTTTTGCTTTACGGAATTGCTTTTATTATAAAAAAATATATTTTTGATTAATATATTAAATATATTTTAATTAATAATATTTTTAATTAAAATATTACTTAAGCTCAAGGTCTTATTAAATGATAAACAAATGTATTTGTAACAATTAATATTTCGATACTCATTGAGTATCATCTGCAGGAAACTTTAAATAATATTTTGCTTAAAATTATTCAAAAAGTTCAAAAAGATATAGAAATACACTTTAAAATGTTCTCATGAATGTCCTGTGATGGCAACGTTTATTCTTCCAAATCAACATCTGATTTTTCTCCTGCAATTTCTTTACGTATACACACACATGCACACACATACCAGTTCATATTTATACATAATTATTTTATTTGTTTCGCATCCTCTGAGGTTTAATTAAAAGCGAAGTTTTAACTTTTTGTAAAACAAGTGAAAATTGAAGGAAAAACTTTTAAATCCTTTGGAGGAAGACACAACCATCGTTGATGTATTTTCATCTGTTAAGCGTTTTCATTATAAATAATTATAAACACACATCAAGTTAAAATAAAAGCAAAATGTTTTTGGACAAACTGATCATTCATTAAATTTAATGGTCATTACGATTCAGTTGACAATATTTACGGTTTAATAAATAAAGACAAATTTTCAGCTCCATATACGTAATCCCTTTGTGATAAATAGATAAAAGAAATACGAGAAATTGATGGACAGAATGTCATGAAAGTGAACTGTAGGGAAAATGATTAGACATATTAGTTAAAGGTGATGTATGGGAAACCCAGGAAGCGTCGGAGAAGATCTGAGGAGGAGTCAGCGCAAAAGCCACCAGCTGCCTCTTATGAATGAGCTTATCCCACCTTGTCCCTTGTTTGACGGTTTGGGGAAGAGTTATTATAGATGCTACACCGGCTTCTTCTCCTGTTCATCGTGACAGGTTGTATGCGACACCTAGTCTTCTTACATGATTGCCCAACTTACAGTGTCCGATGATCGTAATTTGCTCTCTGAAAAAATTGCGGCGTAATCTCTCTCTCAAGGTGAGAGAGCATCGTCAATACGTGCCGAGCAAGATGAAAATAAAAAGGGGGCGCAAGAGTTGTGAATTTCAACATCCTGTAACATGGTTCCTCAACTTACGAGATCATTCGCGATTATGTTTTCGGTATTGGTCCCATGTCCACGCACCCATGATCTGACCCTTTGGCTGGAGAGCATCGTCAATACGTGCCGTGTAAGATGATATTAAAAGTTCGCAGGAGTTGTGGATTTCAATCTCGTGTAGCATGGTTCCTCACCTTGTTTGGTAATCTTCGATTATGTTCATGTTACGTTTATTTGTTTATTTGCTTATGTTTATTTGTTTCGCCATCAACTCCAGGAACATCCGTCATTCATGAACCCATCCTAAATATGCTGGTCACAGCCATACTGGGCTTGATTGCAGCTTTGCTGTTGTTTTAAATTGGATATGTCTGCCCGATATCGCACGAAATCCGAACCAATCAGAACTGAGTATATTACTATGTTCATTACAACAATATAAGGAACATATTTTTTGTATTTTTGTATATTTAGTTAAAAGCGAGTCCTTGTTTATGTTGCTTTTTAAATAAAATCGCTGGTCTAATTTATTTGCTAATAAATATTTGTCATTTTTCACGGTATTTTATGTTCATTCAGTCGTTAATTTTTGTCGTAATATTATTGTGTTGTGTGCGTGCTAGTGTACTCACGAAAAAGGAAACGGAAATAATGGCAGCGTAGCTGTTGGTTAGTTAAATTCAAATATATTTTAAACCACATAATGTGAGTACAAAAGCATGTGGGAGATGCATTCAGTGTTAAAACTAAAATTTTTAACACCAATAATTGAGCAACATAGAACGCGTATTTCAAACCTTCCGAATGCTGCATGTTTGATTGCCCACATTGTGTTCCGGGGAAAAATAAATAGAAATCATACTACATTAATGTTATCTGTTCAAAAATAACCATTTAAGTTTTTGAGTTAAAATTTATATCACAAATTGTTTTATTTTTTCGTTCAACTTATTTTTATTTAAAAGTTTTCTTTATTATTTAACTCAAACTATTAGTAACACAATCTGACTTGTTGGTTTAAGTTCTAGTTTTTTTAGTCCTTTTTCCAAATTCTTGACAACTAATTTATCTTGGTTTGAAGAAAAAGAAATAATATGAACTAAGGAACATATTTTTGTATATTAAAAAATAACTAAAAAAAACTTAAAAAAAAACTAAAGTTTTTAAACACTTTTGAAAGTAATAAATACTTTGAAAGTGCAGGCTGCCATGTCCTTCTCATTGAAGGAGACAGATTAAGCAAATAAAAAAACATAAATTAATAACAAAAAAACCTAAAGTTGAACTTTGCATAATAAATAAAGTTGAGAAAAATAGAAATTAAATTAACTTAAACATGAATTTGATTTTGAATTAATCAAATATGTAGGTCGCAATTTTTAAAGCAAAACTTAAGTGGTTTTCCTTGATGACTGCACGTTTTTGGTTTCTAGTTTGAGTGTATCGTTAATATAGAAATATAATGTATATTTTCTTAACAAGAGGATCCAAATAAGTATTTCCTGTTTGATTTTTCTTTATAATTCCCAGCAAAAACCAATTCATTATGATAAATGAATGGGTAATAAAATAATATTTTTTAGGTTGCACAAACTGCCTTATAATTAAATTATACTGGATAAATTTGGCAATAAAGGGGCAACTGAATTTAGTTTTACTCTTATTAACTTAAGAGAAGGAAATAGAATAGAAAATCATTTTCATTCCTTAATTTCAATTATTTTCTGTAGATCATTTGGATATAATGGAGCCTTTGAATATCTTGAATGTAAATACTTCGAAGCAGGGCTGTATATGACTGATTTTATTGCCAACTTGAAATTTTATAGATAAAAGGATAATTTTAACAGCTGTCGCACATCTCTTAGAAATTGTTTTAGAATATTTAAATAATATAAAATGGTTACTGACAATGAAATTGCATTCAAGAAAAAGTTTCAATAATAAAAAAAAAAATTATAAAAAAAGGAAATCAACTCCAGTAAATACTTTTGCATTATGTTCTAGTTTATTATTTTCTTTAATTTATTTTAAATTTCTTTAAAGGAAGAAGTTGGGAATTGCTTTTATAGGCCCATTGCTAATGGTCACTGGAGAACTGAAGTTTGAGAAAAATTTAAAAGAAGCTTAAACTTCATGATAAACGCTTTATGGTCAACCGTATCAAAAGCTGTCGAGTGATCAAGAAGATTAAAAAAAACTTATCTTACTAATCGTTCGCGTCGTATATTTTCTGATACGTCAAGCAGGGCTGAGACAAAGTTCTCCTGTTTGCACGTCGCACAATCAATTTTTTTTTTCAATATATAAAGAAATTTTTTGGTAAAATTTTTATCGAGAGCTCTAAACAGGTAACATAAGAAAGCTATTGGCCTTAATTCTGAATCAATTTTAGGTAGTGGCATGATCTTTACATTCTTCTAATCAGATGGAAGGGTACAGGTGATGATAATTGAATTTAATATCTGAATTCCGCGATATACAATAGAGCTGTTGCAAAATATGAATGTTAAATGTCCAAATAAAAAGTGTAAACTTTATTATAAAATCAAACAAAAGATCCCCCTCCACTGGACAGTGAAGGATTATTTTCTAACCCTGGTAATTTTCGCACAAAACTAAAGTCCTTTTGAAATTACTCTTCATTAAATTCTTGAAAATTTTCCAAATTTCATTACTTAGAGAATAGAATGTGTCCATTTTATTCTAAATGTGTTCTTTTTTGATAAAATTGATGACCTGAGTGGAAATAAAAGGGACCTATTTTTATTAAATAGCTCTGGAATATAATTTTAAAAGATTTTCCACCATCCCTAATCAGCTTATTGTCTTTAAGCAAACCTGCTTCAGTCTTCTTTTTCTTACTAAACCGAGATTTCCTGTTGTCCGATGTCCTTACATACTGCATTCATTTGTGTGTGCCCGCTCGTGTGACTCCGTGTAATTCCCGTTCTATTTCATATCACGCTATCATCGTTGTTCTTTTGCCTTTGTCTATACCCATCTTCGCCATACTTTTTACTCGTACTTCCATTGCATAGACGCTTAAGTGTCCATAATTTCCTTTCTATACGCGCAGTAATAAAATATGGCATGAAATTTTTTATTTCTTTATTTCAAAACAGTACGATATTAAGAAGGCCTTTGAAATTACAATCTTATAAAACTAGATATGTTGCTCTTATCCCAGTCATGTATCCTTTCTGCATACGAAACAAGTTTATGAAAAAAGAGGTTTAATCTTTGCAAGCAGATTTACGCTTGAGTTTATTCCGAAAATCTTAAAATTTTGTGAACATAGTATTCTAATTCATAGCCAGTTTATTACAGAATCAAAGATTATTTTCCTTGAAAGATTTTACACTCATACTTACTTGTTTGCGATTTTTTTTCTCTTTTTTCTTAACAGTTTCCCTTAATTGTTTAATTGAACGTTAAATTTTTTAATGCACAGTGAAGCAAATACTTCTCACTTTGATAACTGCAGTGTGAATTCTCATTTGAGATGTAACAGTGTCGTGAGTCCAATTAAAATAGAAAAATGATATAAAATAAATATAATTAGATAAAAATGTAAACGTAAATGAAGAAATGAAGACAAACGCAAAGCAAGCAACACTAAGTAATTGAGTAAATTCGTTGCATTTTAATTAATTTAGCAAAGGGATGTTCAACACCAGAGAACAAACCAAAAGTAAGATACATTTTTAGTGTCTGAAGAGCTTCTTGAATGGGAGTTAAATTAAGTGAATATTTTAAAACTCATATTTTTTTAATGATTTATATTATATTGCAGAGAAAATACTCAAAGTCTCCTACAAATGTATTTATTTTGTAATTAATTCTTTGACGACTCTACTTCACACGAACTAATAATAATTATTCATACTTAAGATTTTGAAATAAGACTCTAAAACTGCAGACAGCTCCGAGCAATAATTTTGATTGCATAATTAATGATATTCATTATTCTTACATTCATCTCTTTTGGATTTGGCTGGGAATATGTTTTATGACGTATACGCTCCTTACAACTTTATTAATTGCACATTACGTATACGCACACAGAAGATTGAAATAAAAGCTCTTTTTAGTAGTTTGAAATGTAAGGAACTATGAAATATAATTGAATAAAGTTTCATTTAAGTTAAGCTGCCTGCTTCTACATTGACATGCTGGTTGGGGCATAATGGGTGAAGTTCCAAATTGTTATGTTTTCCGTGTTTAATTAAAACAAGATCCATAAAATGCAAAATTAAAATTTTGTACATGACAATAGACATCAGAATAAGAACGAAAAATATTTTAACAATTGGGAGACATCGCTGCTGGCTTTTGAGTCATCGTAGTTCTGTTTCCGCAATCTAATTTTCTATGATAAACTTACTTAAGAGAAATTTTAAATGATATCGTATATTTAAATCCAGCCTGCACTAGACAAAATACTTAAATTATATGACCTCTTCTGCGATCAGCGTTCATGTCTCTCGTATGTGGTTAAGAGCTAGAATCTCCTTCCTTCTTATGATATTGGACTATAATATGGTATAGTAGAATTTAATGGATTTGTAATGAGTTCCCATTGAGTTACAAAAAAACATCCTTTAAGTCTGTTTACTTACAGCCATCGTATTGGTCATATTGTGTATTATTCTCTCAAACATGTTCTAGTTGAAATCTTTTTTCAATAATATTCAAACTTTTAAAGTTAATAGTTGTTTTATTTTAACGCAAATAAACAGATTTGAAATAATAATTCATATACTTGACATGCGCATGTATTAAAACTGCATTTTTTTAAAATAATTTTGGGTGTTTATTAGTCTTCTACAATATTGAAACCCAAAGGACACTTGTAATATTCATGTATTCTCAAATATTTTACCAACTAACAAACGTTCTTGCTACTTTTAACACAAAATTAATGTAGCACATTAAAAGAAAATATTGCAAAAAAAAAAAAATTTAATCAGAAGAAATAGTTTGAGGTTTTCGTTTGTCGGTTTGCCTTTGGTTAATTGTCCTGTTAATGACAGCTTTATATGTAAATACTGGGTATTTTGCATGGACATGTTATTGTTGCCAGTAGTTGTATTAATTATTTTTCTAAATTACTCTTAACCAAACTCAAACAATTCTTTAACATTGTACAGAAAAGTCTATTTCGTAAATAATGTCAACGACACTGCATTTGGTCCTGAAGTCTTGAACAAAATGTATGAATTTTATTAGGGTGGTTCTTGTGAACTATTTTAAAATCAGTATGTGTGACGTGAATGGGCTATTGATGTTCTAATCTTATGAACAAGATTACGTGATCTTAATGTATAGTCATACTGCAAAAAGATCAATTCCAGTCATGTATTAAGCAGAATGGAATTTAGTTGCTTAATCTCGCTTCTCAGAAACAACTCCTCATTTGTCCAAGTGAAATGACTCTGGCCACTGCAATTGGAAACTGATTTCTTTATTTTCTACGTAAGAAATATATGTCTCTTTATTAGAGCTCCGAGAATTAAGAAATAAGAAAAGGAAGGCTTTCCAAATAAGCATTTAGTTAATTAATTGGAAAGATCCGACTTGAACCGCCCCTGGGGTAATCTTCACAATCTCTCCTAATTGGTAATTTAGAATCATCTTCCTTCACTTCTAAATTATCTCTGGTCGCATTTTTATTATTCTATTTGTGATTTCTTTTCTTTAGATTTCTGCTAACCCATATTTTTTCCCCTGGAAGTATCATATTATTATTGGGTCGTGCTTAGGAAGTGTTACCAATATCTTAGTTTCATGGAGCCATAAGATAAAGGAGTTTTAATAGCGACTAACTAGAATCATGTCAAGAACTACTGTAGGCATTAGTATTCAAAACTTTTCATGGACTGTTATTTAGATGCTTTTTTGATCATGTGGTGGCTGTAGTAAAAATTGAAATTGGAAAAAGAAATGTCCTTATGACAAATCTATTGGAACTACCATATATAGAATAAGTATGTATAATTTTTATTATTTATATTATAGTTTTATAAAAATTTTCCCCATAAATAAAGATGGTTTCTTGTTTTTGATACTAAAACTGGACAATTTTTTAAAAACTATCTCTTTGCCATTCTTTCATATATTTCTAATTGGCTGTCCCAAGCCATTTAATTGTTCAGTAAAATGAACCCATTTGTCCTTGAGCTGTATTTTGTTAGATCCAAATGGCAGCTTGCCACGGCCAATATCTAGATTAATTTTCATCAGCTCAACCAGCTTTGCCATTTGTTTTTTATTTGTAATTTTGCTAAGAAATATTTATTTTATTTTATTATTTTATATTTATTTTATTTTTATTTTTTACAGTTCTGTATGTTTTGCAAAACAAATTTTTTATGCATAATTAATTTTTTAAATCTACTTTCGATTTCCAACTTGTAATGTTAATAAAACAACACCTAATGAGATGTTGTAGATGTTTTATAGTGCGAACAACACATACTGACAACAGTTGTAAACCATAATCGCGGCATAAAATTCACTGAAATCTTAGCATTTAAAAAATTCTGCTTCACATAGAGCATCCCTCTACGTACATAATTGTTTTGACGCCCGTAATAAATTCATTATCTATAAAGTACAAAAATACACATTTAAGTTCGTCGACATCGCCTCTTTAATACTCTACACCTATTCAACTACATAGAAATGAAGTCAAACCCTTTAAACAGATGGAAACGTTATACGTGTATTACAGAATTGATATGTTACAGAAACTTGAATAGAAATATTTTCTATTTAACGTTAAAGGTAAAGGAAATGGGAATGTAGTTTGGAAGTGAATATTTCACCATTTCGTCCTGATAGTACAGGAGTAGAATTGAAGTGTAATAATTTGCAGTTAAACATTAAATACCAGCAAATTTCATTTACTGCGCAATTTTCTTACAAATAAGAGTCTTATTGTCTTACAAAGAGCTCAAACCTTATTTTGATATGCAGGTGTGGAAATAAGATTTTTATCAAATTTTCATAAAATAAAGTAAAATTTATGTGTTGAAGAGAAATAGCAAGCAAAGTGGAAACTAGGAATTATTTTGGTTGCTTAAACTAAAATTATTGTGTATGTTTTATCTAATTTTTGTATGTGATGATTTCTTAGTTGGTGTACATGACTGCCTTAAAATATGAAGAGCAATCAAGTTGAATCAAGTGGTTCTGTTGTAAGAAAACATCCTTTACATGTTCTAGCCAACCTATAGGTATCAGGCACTATGCTAAGATCTGATCTGTGGCAGAAGAAACACCCTAAAGCATTGTTGAATATGATAATGTAACCTAAACGGATCTTTGATAAGTCCAGAAAGTAAATGCTTGCTTAAAGATTTTCTTCTCGAAGAAAGCCATGCCATCGGGCATTTACATGGAAGATGGTAAAATTATAGATCTTTCTCCTCTAACTCAGCATAGCGACGGCATAACGCATTGTTGGGCCAGTCCTAGCATCATAGTGCGTCTGCCTAATGTGTAGTGATCCGTCAGCATTACAGTGAATCTAAAGATATTGTTGAGATTTCTGTTGGTCAATTGAATTGAACGCCTGTTGTTGTACGACTCTACAAGCATCCAGTTGGCGCTATCTGTCTTCAGCCGTCTGTTAATAGAAACTGAAAATATTGTATGGGCGAATTTTGCAGCGGAAATAGCCCTATTTAGTTCATTTCTTCGTTCATGTGATATTTCGTATACAAAAATATTTTATTGGAACAAATTTAGACTAAATTTAAACTAAATATTAATTATAGTTGTTAAATTGCATTCTTTTATAAAAAAAGGATTTATGAAAGGTCGCCCTAGAGAAAATTGCTTAAAATTTTAAAACAAAAAAGCGATTTTAGATTAGTTAATATTTGGTGACATAATCCTATTAACAAATTTTAAAGGGCTTAACCTTGCAATACATCAATTAATCAGAATCATAGGCAAACGCTCGTCTTAAATTTCCGGGTTTTTATGTTTTTTTTTGACGATAAAGTTAACTTGGGCGATTTTTAAGGCATTTCATGGTGCTGTATGAATGATCCTATAAATGAAATGGCCAAAACAAATTTAAAAAAAAATCTTAGTAAATTCCTTAATAATTTTGAGAAATTCAGTATTTTCAAGCATTTGGGTATTTGGCAACAACATTATTTCTTCACAATTGTGGATACTTCATGTGCTTTACCAACATATTTTGGTAAAAATAGTAACGTTTTCTGTTAATTCAGGAACGACTTAAGCCAAAACTCATTTAATGTCTCTTTTCTGCACATGTTAAGAGAAGGGGAAACTTAAAAGGCTCAAATAGACGAGACAGAATATCTGTACCCAGCGTAGGCACTTGTCATCATTCATAAAGGATAAGATCCATATATAAATAAAAAATTTAAGAATACATATGTATATAATATAGAGAGTACAGCTCAGAGTCGATATTGTATTCCTTTTTAAGGGATATTAACATTTATTTTGATTATTAATAATTGTTATTATAGTGGCTTTTCTCACCCATATATTATGAAAACATGGCACACATTTTCACGGCTCATAAGATGTATGATTGCCCTTGACAGATTGACAGATGAGCGTCTCAGCAAAATTGCCAACGTTATGGAACCCTAAATAGGCTCCAAAATACCAATTCAAAATGTAAACTATGGTACATTTTCATTAGTTAGAGCAAAAGAAAAATTTATGTCAATTTATAATTTAAAAATTTATTTTTTACAAATGATTACAAATGCTGCAAATAAGGAAGTTAAGCATCAACATTATAAAAAAAGCCAAAGTGGCATACATGGCTATTCCCAAAAGCAACAATATCCTCCGCTGCACAGAGGAGTATTTGACCCAAAAAGCTGGCCAAAATTATTAAGCGTATGTTTTGTTTTAAAAGTTTAACTTCTTTGATAGTTTTAGCTTTAGTTTGATAGAAAAAATTTATTGGCAGGTTATTATTGGGTTAGAAAAAAAGATACAATTTTCAAAAAATCACCAAAAATAATGGCGCAAACATGCGCAAACTTTTTTTCTTTTTTCTTAAATTAGAGATTTCATATTTTATTGTGGTATATAAAATTATTTGTAGAGCAGCTAACCTCTTTTTCAAAAAACTTTCCTTTTTTGGTAAGAATTTATATACATACATATATGTATGTATAATTTTTTTATAATTAATATTTTTAAATTAAATATTTGAGATAATTTTTTCTTTTTAAATATTAAAAATAGCTGCTGATGGAAACTTTCAGGTAAAAAAAAAATCAATGTAATACCTCTATTCGTTTAGCCACAAAAAAATATCATATAAATATCTTGAAGTCGAAAAAATTCAATAAAAACGCATGCAATTTTCTTCACTTTCCTGACTTTAACAGTGTCCCACAACTACAAATCTTAACTTACAATCTTTAAAATGCACGATATGATGTAGTTGTTGTTTTCTATCGATCTGCGTAATTACTTTTTAGGATTTCATCAAATTAATTTTTGCCTTTTTGGCCAGCTTTTTGGGTCAAATTCTCCTCTGTGCGCTGGCTGGATTGGTTAAACATTTTCTATTTCATTATTTTAAAGGTTTTACTTTTGAATCTTTTTTTTGAATTTTGGTCACGTTTGTGCGTTTAACTTTCTTTTTATATTATTTTTGCTGTAACCATTTTCCACACAACATTAATTTTTATTTTCCTTTTCCGTTTGGCTCATGTCAAATAAAATGTTTTTCTCTTTTTTTTGTTTTTTCTTTAGCTGCTGTGTGTTGGTAATTGTATGGTTTCTCATTTCGAACATCTAGCAAAAGTGCGCTTCCCAAAGTCTTTGATAATGTTCGAATGTTTAAAACATTCGACCTCAACGTATGAAGCATATATTATTTTAAGGAGCCAGGGCATATCCTGAGCTTTTGCTTAATTAAATGCCTGTATATGTTTTTTAGTATAGGATTTGTTAAAAGAATCTTGCTGATGTTATTTAAAACTATCCAGTTCTTTTTTAATTCTTTTTATAATTTCATAAAAGTAGTCTTACACTCAAAAAAATTTTATATTAACTGATTGCACTTTATTTCAGATATATTTTTTAAAATTTTTGTTTATGTTGTTCAAGAAACAAACCGCCACGGATATATTAATGAGTTTCTGTGCAGTCGAGATCTTAAGTTGTTTTAATTTTTTATGAAATAAAACTAAAAATTATTTTTCGAGTTTTAGGTCTTTTTTATATAAACAATATATTTATTTTTCAATATTTCTTTTAAGTGTCCGTTTTTGCTTTTGTAAGTTAAATGCCTATAAATTTGTTACTTAAAAATTTTATATTTTTTATGTACGAAAATTAAAAATGTAAATTTTTTGTATTGTAAATATTTAAAACATTTTTATTTTGATTTTGTTACCAAATTTTATTAAATATTTTTAGTTTCCTGATGAAGACACCCACAGGGTGTAGAAATATTGAAAAATATAATATGTTTATAAAAAAAAACTAAAACTCGAAGAAATAATTCAATTGATTTATAAAAATAAAGGTCGAATAAAATCATCAATTTATAAAACTAAAAAACGACTGAATATATAATGTTTTTCACATTCAATATATTGTTAGTTAAAAATTAACAATTATTAACAAATTAAAAAAAAAACTTTTAATTCAATTTGTTCTAAAAGAGATTTTTCAGTTAAATTTTTTGAGTGTACTCTTTTATAAATAGGTGATATAAAATTCATTTTATCCTCCTTTTGGGAGTTTCCTTTTGCATTGGCTAACAAGTTAATTTCACTTTGTGGCTTTAACTTGCTGTAAGCTTCCCTTTGTCAGCACCGTATTAAAATTGTGTTGTTGTTAGAAACAAGTTTGTCTAATATGAATTACAAGCAATGTATTGATACACTTTATATATATATATATATATATATATATATATATATATATATATATATATATATATATATATATGTATATATATATATATATATATATATATATATATATATATATATATATATATATATGTATATATATAAAGATTTTTTTATATACATCGTGTGAGTAGTTTTAACGTTGACTTCTGTTCAGGAGTGTTCAACTGACAGTGTTTAACCAATTACCTAAACTTTTAAGGAAACTTATTCCCCAAAAACAGTGGTAAGTGCTTAGGACTTATTACTAAAGTATGTATACTAAGGCTATTGAATTTTTTTTGTATGAAAATATGTTTATAGAAAATTTATTTAAAAATAGTAGACACAACCACATGACTAACACAGGATCATTGGCTGGCAGGAGAAATTTCAAGGTTGTCACAAAACATTACAATTGTGTCATTTAATTTTCTTTTTATTCGAATGTTTAATACCCTTTTTTGTGGTTTTCTCATGAATAAAATATGATTTGATTTTTCTCTTACATTTTTTATATTCATTTATTACTTCATAAAATAAAATAGTTTTTACGCACATTCGGAAGACTCTTTTAAAAAGATGCAAATTTATACTATTCTTTGAAGGTCTTATAAAGACAAACCTTCCTTCATGGAAGGCCTTTTTTCTGAAAAATGTTTTTAGTATTCAATTTTAATTTTGTAAATCACGTCACCAAACTTAGAGTCATATAGAAAATAAAAACAAGATTTGAGAGATATAAAAAAGTCCATATAATTTTCATAAAACTTCAAGACTTTTAATAGGCAAAGCAAAGGCAGAATATATATATGTACTATACATCTGTTTGGTGGAAAATTCAAAACAAAATTTTTAGAAAATTTTACTTTGGTCTTATTCAGAGGCTCTTGTATATTCAAACTGAAACGTACATATATATTGTTGTATTTATTTATATATTTTTATATCAGTAACACTATCGGTGTGCTTTTTCAGGAACGAAATCTTTATAATAGTTTTTTAAACATGGCGGCATGGAGTCCTTTATTATTATTATTATTTTTATTATGGTTATATTTATTCATTTTCTACAGAATATATTCTTTGGTGTATCTTGTTTTCAAAAATGCATCAATGGATGGAAATACCATTTTTACGTTTTTTTTTTATTGCAGTTGGGCTAAGCTTCTATTGCTTTCGAATGGCAGAATTATTATTAGTCTATGGTAATAAGCTCGTAATTTATTAACTAAAAAAAACTAAGAAATTTCTCTTAATAAGTCTTAATCAAAATTCATTAGTGTTGACATTTCCATCCCTGTGTTCATGCGACACTTAAAGAAGTTGGCGGAAAAAGGTTTATCCGTTAGAGCATACATATGTTTGCATCAAATAATCTAACAATATTTGTATAACAATTATTATATTAAACTTACAACTCATAAACTCAACTTACAACTCATAAAACAACTTGTGAACTGGGCAAATATTAAAAATATTTGTGAAAGTATAAAAGAAATCTCTTACACGTTATCAAATTAATCCCCTTAAGAATATGGAAAACTTACACTTATTGCTCCCTTGAAAGTAATGAAAAATTACACCTTGAAAATGTCTTCTACTTTTTTCACTATGTAAACTTTATCTAATTAAGCTTGTAAGTATTTCTCCCCAGTGGAAATCTAATTAATCACACACTTTTTTCATTTGCCTAATGTCAGTTATTTTCTCTAACGCATTAGTTGTTTAATTATTTGTTCATCAATGGCCAACTAGTCAAATATTTCTCTGTTGCTAAGTTTCCTTTAAGGGATTTCAGCAACGTCAAAGTCATTTTTGATTTGTTCCAAACTTTTGTAATACAACCACTAAATAGTCATTTATCTCTTTTCCATCTACTGTTAATATTTTCCTTTTTTTCTAAACATCTTTCCAACAGACGTATTAAATTCTTTTGGTATGTATTTTAAGCAAATATTCAAACTGACCTCTTTGGGCTGCTATTGAGAATTTATTTCCCAAAGACTGTTTATCTTTGCTTTATGAAAACTTCAAGTTTTTTCTTACAAACTTTTCTCGTTTTCTTTTTTTTTAATTTCCATGTCTTTTTTAAGAAACATTATTACTGTTTTTATATTTTTATGCATCTCTATCCTTTAATCCTACTTGTATTTAAGCTTTAATTAATTTTTTTTGGAAAGTCCCTGAGGGTTACTAATTTATTTTCTTTCATATTTTTCTCTCTTAAAATTTAAGTTCCTTAAATAATGTTTTTGAGGCGAAAAGTTCATGATGAAATGTTAACACGCATTTGCAACCAAAAGCTGCCAACAAATAAAAAGGAATCTAAGTAAAAAATTAGGCTTAAAGACGAATAAAATGAATGTAAGAAAATGACATTTTGACATCTTGTTTGAATTTTCACAAAAATCCTTAGAAGAAAATATTTGAAAGGTATTAGTAGTAAACAAAAACGATTAACTGCAGGGGTATACGGTGTACTTCATTTGCAACAACAAAAAAAAAAATAATAATAATAAAATATATATTATTGGTCAATGGCGGGACTGGCTCCCACACGATGGTCACTATAAGACCGCTTGCTTTTGGATACCCTTAAAAAATTTAGCTTCATTTACAATATTTACTATTATATTGGTCAATATTAAAATTCACAATTTGTAAGTGAATGTAAAAATTGCGTTACCTCCTTCCATATATCGTTTAAATTTTGAAATTTTTTCACTACTAGAACTTGCAACAGCTTTGGTATAGTGGTTTTATTTTACAAGTTTTAGGCATTTACATGTTGCGGACATACAGCCATATGGACGGACAGAAAAAAACAACAACATTCTGTTTGCATTATAAAGAAATTATAAATAAAATCTTATAATTAAATTTTGAGGTGCTCATTAAAGTCTTACAAATTTATTATAATCCCAATATTTCCACAACCTTTAGATATCGTTTGCCCCCTCTCTTGGAAGAGATACAGAAAACATAAGGAAATGTTGGAATAACAATAAACTTGTTAAAATTTTATGAAGGCCTTAGAATTGCATATGAATATACAAAGTGACGGAAAAGTAAATTCTAGAGCCCAAAATAAAACACGAAGATGCTATTAATCATTTCGAAATTTGCATTAAATGGGCTCAACAAAACAATATTAGTAGCACGAATTTAATGCTTTTGAGAGAGCTTCAAGAAGATGACATTAAGAAAAAGATAGCTATTCACAAAAAAAAAAAATATACTGTGCTTAACCAATTTTTTAAATAATTTGGAATGAAATTCCGTGATTCCGCGGTTGGTTGAAAAACAGACCGGTTTCGGCTATGTGCCATCCTAAGTGTTCTCTTGAATAAATTATTCAGTTTTTTTTTGTAATTTTTCTTTCCTAATATTTTTAATGAAATATGTATTTTAATTATTATAATCTCTACATATATAAAAATTACGTGTGTGTTCGTGATCGCTAAACTCAAAAACTACTGGACCGATATTGACCAAACTTTATATACGCTCTATGGCCCGTGAGGAGTGTTTCTGTGTAGTTTGAAGTTCGTACGACAGGTGGCCCAATATTTAGTATTTTGTGTTTTGCCCGATAGAGATTAGCGCGATAATCCTATGCTGTGTTTCGCTGAAGCCGTTGGGTCCTTAATCAGCGTGTAGTGGCGTTAATTAGCCCGATACCGGTATTTGCACAATAACTGCTATGTCGATTTAGTGCACTTTTCATTCTTTTTCGAAATATCAATCCACCATGACTTTGCAACGAAACCAGACTTGCAGTGAAAATAAAATTTGAAGGCAAAACAACGTTTGCCCGGGTCAGCTAGTTTGTTATAAAATATTAAAAAAATACTATACATATTTTGAGTTTTGACTAAAAAAAGCCCATGCTTTTCTTTTTTAATTTAGTGCTGGATATAACGAACAATTCACTTTAACGAACAAGCCTGACAACAATTATGTTCGTTAAATCGGAAAACTACTGTATATCAAAAGAAAATAAAACTTTCAGATAAGATTCTAATTTCTTTCCTAAATATAAAGTATTTATTGTGGAAAATTTCTTTTCTAATAAAAATTGTACATGTATATTGCCCCTCCTGCATGTTTGTGTTCTGTTCTTAAAAAATTTTGCGTTAATGGAAAAAGGATCCTGTTCTTTCCTAAATATATTGCACATAAAATCTGTGAATATGTTCTACACTTAACGTTATTTCAGGGTCAGATGCTTAGTCCGACAACAGAGTGACACTGATTAGATTGATTGGTCCGAATATAAAACAAATATAATATATACGATAAGCTGGAATAAGTTAAAGTGTATTGTAAATTTTGCAAAAAAGGATTCAATTCCGAATTTAAATCAGACCTTGAATCAATAAACTGTATGGGCCACAACGGCTTGGTTTTGATTTTTTGGAGTTTACTCGTTTACTCCAGAGTAAGAATGACCAAATAGTCAGTTTCATTCGTGGCAAACTCCGCCGATGGAAAAGCTGTGGGGAATATTTTTAAATTAAATTTTTTAAACTATTACATGGCCATAGTCAGGATGAAGTCCTTTACTTAAGAGTTTGTACAAATCAGGTATTTCTTTGGTAACTTATAAGTTTTATGCTTTTAACACCTCAGTGGATAGATCCTTAAGTTAAGCTTATTATTTTATTATGACTATTAAACTAAGATGTAAAGAATTTGTTCAGCATATTTCTTACTTTAGATATGTAGATATATTTTCATTTCCCTTTTTACAATTCAACACATCTCAGGAGAGTGTTTACGTAGTTTATTAAGAACGGCAGGACCTTTTATTTGTATGTAACGGTATGGCGAAAATTCTAATAAGTCTCAAAGTACCTGTAACAATGTTAAAAATTATGAGTTTTCTAGGATCGATAAGGTAGTCAACATGCCACTAACAAGTACATTGATGAGCTTTGGAGATTTTTATCAAACTTACTTCCATATAGAACTACACGATTTGGTTATAAAAAATTTCAAAGAAGAAAAACTCCAATAAAATTCGCATTCACAACCCTTATTTACTTAATCAATTTATTTTGCAAGAGGTTGAGTCCGACTCTACACCCTTCCGGCTTTATTTCCACCCTTAAAGAGAAAAAGTATCAATTTTATTTTTATTGTTAGAGGACTTAATTTACAAACTGTATGCAGAAACTGTACACAAACACAATATTCATGCTTGCAACAAATTTATTGAGTGCACCCCAACTATGACTCTATGGCAACAAAATAAATATACGAATACGATATAAAAATATTAAAAATCAGCAAATCCATTCATGAACTTCCTTGATGGCTTTTTGGGCAGTTTTCGTGTCACCACTACACAAACAAAAACAATCATCCAAATAAACACATACATATGTATATGCATACAAGCACATTCACATGAAAACATTATGGGGAAAAATTTCGAAAAGAAAATGTGTCATATCACCGATTGCTAAATCGAATATATAGTATAATTCTTCGACTTTTCATACCAATAAAAACTTTTTGTTAGAGTTTTTTTTGTAATATTTTAAGGGTTCGTTCGTTGTTGGTTTGTATAGAAACATGTAAACAAAGTTTGACTTCAATTTCAAATTAGATAATAAAAAATAGATGATTTTTAGCAAATTTGTAGTATTTGCCAGTAAACTTTTTCCACAGAATTGTGTTGGTTGCCAATTTTAATTAAGATCGACAACCACAAGCCCTAAAACGATTATATACAAGTGTCAGTACATAAAATGCAACAAAATATACACTGTATTCAAGCACAAAAAACTTTAACGCAAGTGTTGAATGATAGGCCTCATGAGTTGCTAAGGCAGTGGGTCACATTAGTGAGACAACAGCACAGAACTTTTTTTAAATTATTTAAAAAATATCTATAGTTAAATCTAAGGTTATTTGTCTAGCTCGAGTTAGTTTATTAATTTTGTCAATGACAATTAATAATTTTTTTTATACTTATTTAAATTAAGGAGAGATATACAATGTTTGCATTAGCAGAACGGAACAGTATTGCTTTCGATAGTAGCCACATTATCAGCGTTAAATTTCAATTTGTAGTTTCAAAGATTAAGTAAAGATTAAATTAGCAAAGTGAAAACTAATTTATGATTTGCTTCTACTAGTGCTGGAAAAAAGTTTATTTGATTAAAATATTTCATCGAAAAAATCTGCAAAATTATGATGTGGATTTTTATAGCGTCTACTGGTGAAAGTAATTTCCACTAATGTAACTAAGGGTGACTAAATGAAGATATTAGAAACTTAAAAAAAAGATTATAATAAAAAAATTTCTATATATTTGTCCCTCTTTTGGTAACCGTGCCAAAGAACAGGCTTATTTTTAAATACACGATGGTGCAGCAGTAGTGTCATAGTTTAAATTAGCTATCAGATATATGGGAAATTAGTGGTCAACAATCCATGGAGCGATATACACTTCAAGAATGTGGAATTATTGTTACTGCTTAAAATTTTTAATGAAAACAGAGCCCTTTTTTATAACAAAATGGCTGCCAACAAAAAAATTATAATACTTTTGGGCCACCTTGTATGTTACACATGTAAGTAACATGTAAATATATTGCATGTTTTCTTTATTTTAGATTTATATAGTAAAATTCCCTTGCTGGGATAACTACCTTGTCGTGGTGTGAGGGCTTAAGTGTGGGCTGAATTGCACACCTCTTCTGAAGGCGAACGAGGGTCCTCTATAGGATCCATAGTTTAACTGAAGAAGGCGGTGGGCATAAAAGCCTGCATACTAAAAGTTATCCACCCCCAAACAGAGGTGTTACGCGACCCGTGCCTATCTGTTCTCTTTGCAGTCGGGGGCATGAGACTGTATTCAAACGGAGCTTTGCTGATACCTGGGCACCTCAGCAAATAGACTACGCCCCCTCCACGTTATCGGGGGCTATGACGTGGAGGAGATCCCTTTCCCCTACACTCGTGGGACCAAGTATGAAAAAAGTATTCCAAATAACAGAAACGAAAGATACAACGATGACGACAATGGACACACAAACGGACAACGGAACGGAAAATCGGACAAGGACAGCGACACCAAAACGAGAGGAAGAGGTGGTAATACCCGGGGGGGACTTAAAGTCAACCCAGCCTTCAGTGGCAGGTGGGAACACCTACTCTGACTCTCATGACATAAGCCAGTCAGGTAGAGATTCTTCGCAGAATCTAGACAGACTGGTGGATGAGGTGAGCGACAAAATCGCGAGCCTAAATACTGGAAAAAAGCGGCTCTCTGGGGCTCAAAGGCGAAAACTTGCCAAGAAGAACCAGGCAGCAGCTAAAAATGCGCAAGATGCCCTAAAGGAAGCATCGGAGACTCCCTGCACCTCGGTAGAGACTGGTAAGAGGATCCGATCTCCAGAAGAGCAGAACATTGCGGAGCCGAAGCATAAGAAAAGGTGCTCCTCGTCGACCAGTAAGTCGCCAAAACCGGGCGTCTCCCTTCTTAAAGGAGTCTCTATGAAGAATCCTTCTAGTAAGGGGGTCAAAGGAGCAGCACTTACTGAGAAGGCGGGCACGTCGGTGAAATCTTCCGCGGAAGCAGAGAACGCCAAAAAGCGGAATCTCTTCACGCGTAAGAGGAAGCTAGACGTAACTAAGGAAAAAGAGCCGCCATCTTACGCTAAAGTAGCCAGGAGGCAATACAGGGACAATCTCCGCTACGCGGTCATTGACACCTCACGTCCGACTGGCAAAATACCAGAAAATCAACAGCAAGTGGTTGAGGATCTGGTAAATAACGCGATATTGGAATACGTTATGGCAACCGATAACGGATCTCCAATAAAAATAAATAGCTGCGAGTTTCAAAGGGGCGTGCTGTTGCTAAGATTAGCATCGCAGACCTGCGCAGCTACCCTAAAGAAGCTGGTAGAAGGAATCCCTCCGCCATGGGAAGGCTGTAAGCTGGAACTGGTGGAAGGGAGAAATATACCAACTCTTACCAAGGCAACCTTCTACGTCAAAGGATGGGGATGCAAATTCACATCCGACCGTGTTTTGGAGGTTATTGGTAAACAAAACAAAGAACTGGCGGTAGAGAAATGGGAGGTGTTCCACAGAGAGGAGGACCAAAATGGAACTCTTTTTGTGGTGGGCATCGACCAAGGATCTATTTCCAGCCTTTCCAAATCTGAAGGGAAGGTGTTCTTTGTGTCGAAAGCTGTATATGTCAAAATAGGCAAGTCCTGTATCGGCAGCCAGGGGAAAACCACCCCCAGCAACGACAGGACAAGCACAGTACAGGCTGCAGCTAGCCAAAATCAGGCGGGTGTCTCGGAGGTCCAGACGGCCAAGGAGGAGTTGGAGCAAAATATCACCAACTCCCAAGAGGACCGCCTATTAGAAGGATGATGTGGGAGGTCATCCAAATTAACCTCCACCGGAGCGAGACGGCAACTCACGCTTTGATGGAGAAAATTAACAAAGGTAAGATTCATGTGGCATTAATACAAGAACCCTGGACGACAAAAAACAGGGTTAATGGATTAAGCCATGTAAACTACCAATTATTTTATGCTAAAACAGGGAATCGTCCGAGGACCTGTATTCTTAGTCACAAAAATTTATGCTTTCTTTTATCCACAGAGTTGTCAACAGCAGACGCAACAGTACTGAAGCAGGGAAATGGAAACATATGCCTAGCATCAGTATACTTGCCGTATGATGCACCGACACTACCACCAACGTCGGAATTACAACACTTGGTAGAAGATTGCAGAATAAAAGGTAGGAAAGTACTAATCGGATGCGATACTAATTCGCATCATATTGCATGGGGTAGTACTAACATTAATAAAAGGGGACAGGCTCTTTTAGAATTTCTAAATACTAACGATCTATTAACTGTTAATACTGGTAATACGCCTACCTTTATTAATAGAATTAGAGCGGAGGTATTGGATGTAACCATATGTTCTGAAAACGTAATCGATGAAATTGCTGAATGGAGGGTTCTGAACGAGCACTCATTCTCAGATCATCGTTATATTATGTTTAAAATTGCAAGGCAACCGCCAGAACCTATAACCTTTCGAAACAGGGCTAAAACTGATTGGGCAAAATTCGAAAGGTCACTTGATTCTCATTTAGGGCAGGTTTCTTTCAATCGCCTAGAAAGAGAGGACATAGACGGTAAAGTCAAAATCATTACGGACGCTTTAGTTGAGTCGTTTGAAGAGAGTTGCCCACTTCGGGAAAGAAAATCCCCATACGAAAAACCCTGGATGACAGGGGAGATTCGGGCAATGGGGAGGGAAGTCCGCCGACTCTATAATAGAGCGAAACGTAAAAGATTACCAGTATATTGGGAGGATTATCGTGATAAACTCCGAAATTACAACAAGAGAATAAGAACTGCTAAACGTACATCCTGGAGGCTTTTCTGCGCACAGGTGGACAGTGTAAGCGATGTTTCTAAAATTAAAAAATTTTTGTCAAAAGCCCACATCCAGGCTGAATCATTAGTGGATGAATCGGGCAGGGCAATTGAAAATGTGGAGGAAACCATTAAACTCCTCATGGATACACATTTTCCATGCAGCCCGGCCGAACTTTCGGCTAGGCTGGACGATGGGAGAAGTGGTGAACATGAGGTGCCTATTATCAGCGATAGGATGGTTATGGAAGCGATAAAAAGCTTTTCTCCATTTAAGGCTGCGGGTCCGGATGGTATCTTTCCGGCGCTCCTGCAGAAGGGGATGAATTTAGTTTCGTCACATCTTGCAGGAATTTATAATGCATGCCTAACACACGCATATATTCCAGTAGGCTGGCAGGAAGCGAGGGTAGTGTTTATCCCCAAACCTGGCAAGCCAAATTATTCTTCACCAAAGGCTTATAGGCCAATAAGCCTAACTTCCTTCTTGCTGAAAACCATGGAGAGTATAATTGACGACATGGTTAAGGGCAGGATCGCAGGCCATATGCTGAGGTTCAGGCAACACGCATATGTCAAAGGTAGATCAGTGGACACTGCATTGCATAATGTGGTGTACTTTATAGAAAGGTCACTTAGTGAGAAGATGTACACACTCGCGGTTTGCATTGACATTGAGGGGGCTTTCAACAACGTGCATACCGACACACTTATCCATTCTCTGGACCAATTTAATGTCAACCGGGCGATACGCGACTGGATTGGCAATATGCTAAGGAACAGATGGATTAATTGTGAGGCGCACAATGTAAGTATAAGAAAAAGGGTACAATGTGGAACTCCACAAGGGGGGATTTTATCACCCCTTCTCTGGACCACAACAATACATACCCTTATTAGGACTCTGACCGATGAGGGATTCGAGACAGTCTGCTACGCAGATGACGTCATGATACTTCTGAAGGGAAGGGATCCAAATCATTTGTGCAGGAAGGCCGAGGAGGCATTAACCCTGGCACACAACTGGGCTCAACCAAGAGGGTTGAACGTTAACCCAGAAAAAACTGAAATTGGCCTATTTACAAGAAAGACGAAGATAGCTCCATATGATGAGCCGCGCTTTCTTGAAAGGACAATAAATATTTCCGACAGGGTGAAATATCTAGGAGTCATTCTCGATCGGAAATTAAAATGGAAAGACCACATAAACGAAAGAGTCAAAAAGGCTCATATATGTTGGTCAATCTGTAAACGGGCCATAGGCACGAGATGGGGGATGAATCCAGAGATGACACACTGGCTTTATAGTAGCGTTATCAGGCCGATTATGACCTATGCCTCTATAGTGTGGTGGACATCGATGGAATATAAATGCAACATCAAAACAATACAGAAAGTTCAGAGAACCTGCTGTCTTGGTATAAGTGGGGCCTTCCGAACGACATCAACAGGTGCGATGGAAACAATATTATCTATCCAGCCAATCGATATTCGTATAAAATACGAAGCGGCTCTAGCAGCAAAACGACTAAAGGTGATGGGTGAGTGGATCGATCAGGAACACGAAGCGTATCATCAACGAATCTTTACGGCCATAGGAGAGTCCATACCGGAAAGTGTCGCAAATGACCGCATACCGGAGACTAGACTAGAGGCCAACTGCGGAACATTGATTCCCGACATCCATTCCTGGTTGACCGACCCTTGGAACCAGATCCCCATGGGGCTTCATTGCTACACGGATGGATCAAGGTCGAGAGGGAAAACGGGACTTGGTGTTTATATAGAAAACACCACGGAACTGTTTTTCCGCCTGCCGGACTATTGCACAGTTTTGCAGGCGGAAGTTCGGGCGATAACGGAGTGTATCAGGGAACTCAATGTAATGAGGAGGTCAGGACTTGTGAATATATTCACAGATAGTCAGATGGCCATCAGAGCAATCTCAGAGGAACGCACTAAATCACGTACAGTTTGGGATTGCAAAAACGCCATTAACAGTTACTCGACACATGGTGAACTGCGCATCATATGGGTGCCGGGGCACGCGGGGATAACTGGAAATGAGAGGGCAAACTCACTTGCTTCTAGGGCAATAGAGTTAGGTAATATAAGCTTGGTATGCGCGAAACCTTTCGATGCAGTTAAATCAGAGCTAAAGACTTGGGCACAAAGGGCCCATTCAACTCTCTGGAATAACGGAACCATGGGAATCAATACAAAAATTCTATGGGGAGATCCAGACGAGAGAAGAACGAGGGAGCTGCTAAGACTCAGCAAGCTCGAACTAAGTAGAATAATGGGAGTAGTCACAGGGCACTCTCAACTACTGGCACATCTTAAACGCTTGGGAATAGCGGGAGGAGATGAATGTAGAGCATGTGGGGAGGAGAGCGAAACATTGGAACACTATTTGTGCCAATGCCCCGCCTTCTCACAAATAAGGTCCCGATATCTTGGGAGTGTCATCTTACCGGACATAAGCCGATTACGGGGAATATGCTGGAGGAAATTAAGGAACTTTGTGAGTGACACGGAGTTTCTCTAGAACTTTGGTTCAATATCTTATGGTTAACTCAAGGTTAACTCAAGGGAGCGCACAACAAGCCTTCACTGGCTTAGGTGTATGTCGTAATGACATGGGCTGTCATACCCCTCCAATCAACCTAACCTAACCTAACCATATAGTAAAATTTTTTCATCTAATTTATTAATACAAAGAAAGTGTTTTGTTTGGTTTTATCTCAGTTAACACATTTAGTTTTTGTTGTGTGAAAATTAATATTAATATTAATTAGTTTTAATGTGTGGGACTTTAAATATTTCAAAAAACATTTTTATGTTCTATTGTGGGTTAGAGAAAGGCGTCACTCTGCAAGGGTGTCGGTAAAATGAAAGACGTGCTTCCTATTTTTATGGCTCTTTTTTGCAATAAAATTATCAACGAGGGTTTGATCCGAACAATACCAAGAACCTAAGAACAAGGCAGAGTTCTTTAGAATTCGGCTCTTTTATAATGCTCCTAAACAGCTTAAGGCCTCTTCCAAACACTCAATTACAGTCTTATTGAGTACCTTTTGAATGTATGAGAGAAGAGGATTCGTCAACATGTTACAAAAAGTAAAAAGCCTTTGCGATATATTTCCCGACATAATGGTTGAGGATTAGCGCTGAGGAAAGCCCGAATAGTGGTTACAGTCAGTTGCCAAACAAACTAATGGCGTTTTTATTTATAATTTCTTATTTTTTATTTGAAAATGACAATTTCGATTTTATACATATCGGCTTGAAAATAATACATTTTTATGAGGAAACTCAATAAATAAATCCAAAGACGTCTGATATGAAGTTTTTACAAGGGTGAAATGGATACAATTGTACAAAAAGCGAAACAGTGCTATAAAATAAGTTGGGTTTCCCAGAAAAAAATATGCGAACGCTTTTCTAAGAAAAATTTTCAAATAAAGTTGCATTTAATTTTTTTTAAGAAGTTGTAAATAATTGTAAATTATAAAAAAAAGAGTGAATACGATAATGAATAAAATTTTTCTAAGTTTTAAGGAACATAAACACCTACAAAAGTTTTGAAACCAGCCGTATTAAATGATGCAACTATTTTAGTTCGAAATTGTTACAACTCACTCTCTTGTTAAAAGTTCTTAATGGAAAGTCTCTGAATAAACTTAATATCACGCATGTAAAATACAAGTAAAGAACCATATGACCAAATCTCTAGGTACTTGGTAAAGTATAACAACTGCCCAATTTATTAATTTTTCGAGAGAATTTCTTTCTAGAACGTTTACACTATTAGTATTTGAAATGTTTGTTTGTTATTTTTTTAGTTTAAAGTGGACGTAAACAATTTCTATTAATTAAGTTAAAAAATATATCTTTTCATACCCATTTAATAAAAGGTAAAAACGAGGTTGATATAAATATGTTGATAGTTTAAAATTTTTAGTAGCTTTTATGCGATAACACATAACAAAACAGCAATAAGAAAAAACTAATAAATACACCGTCAAAACAAACAAAATCCTTTCCATTTTACAAGACCTCGACGTTAGACATATGATGGGGAAAGAACCATTTCAAATTTATATCAAGATAAATATATTTTGCGAACTATGAGCCAACTTATTTTCCCCACTGTATTTTAATTCCAGCTCATTTAACACCAAACAATTCAAATTTGTATGCTACACAGATCATATTGCACCAAAATATGGCACTACCAATTAAATTAAACATAATTAAAGTGGACAAAAAGCAACAATAAAATCAAAAACACGTCAAGAGTACACAACTTTGATTTTCATCATCATGGAATACGAACAGAAGAACAATAGGAAATGAATTTGAGTTCCTCTGGTTCGATTGTAGGATATACAAAATTATCAATTGGCATTGAGTACAGACATTGCTAACATCTTGTTGAACAAGTGCTTAGTACTTGGTACTTTGTGTTTTAAGTATTTGTTGTTCACTAGTCAAGTTATTAGCAGGCCCTACTATGGGTATTTGCTAAAAGTATGCCACAAGTGGTGCTGCATATTCAATCGTTCAACAAGACGCTTTTTAAATTTTTATTTGAAAATTTTACTACCATTATAGACATTGCTATTTTTTGTGTGCTTATGGCAAAGTTAATATTCTTGCTAAGTATTTGTTGCCAATAATTTTGACAATTGTGGGATACACGGGGGGTAAAATCAATCATAGCAGATTACAACGCACTTACCAGCCATGAGAAATACTGATTTTTTTCCTGCAAAATATTTGCATTAAAAATTAGAAGCATTTTGCTTTCAGTAAATATCTTACGTTTGTTTTAAGCCGACGAAAATTACTCAGCAAGTCGTCCAGCCACACAGTGCTTTGTTTCTACACAAAAATCAATAAATAAAAATTTCAGCCGACGTTAGAATAAATTAGTGCATTGTATTTGTATCAGAATACTTAAAATGAAATGTAAGGCGCTTTATAATAAATATTTTTTTTTGCACAACAGGCCGCTAAAATGGATTTTTTATAATTTTCATATGGACGAGATGTAATTTTTTGGCTCTCAGATAAAATAACTGCTGAAAATTAATATTTTTAAGGAATTGATCCAAGTCCTTTTTTCCTTTAACAACTGACTGTATAGGACATAATGTCAGTTTAAAAATTTAGTATAGTCTATCGCGGAACCAAAAAAGGGCTTATATGTTCATATCTTCATTTTTAGTTTTACACGTGCTATTTAGAACAGGACAATTTTTCAAATGCATAATTTAGCGCCTTATAAAATTTATCAAAAAATTTATAATTTTTATGGTCGCCAAATTAATAAAAATATATTTATTTAGTAATTAGTAGAAAATATCAGAGCTTATTGATAGAAGCTTGGAAAAAATAATAAATCAACTTATTGAGCTTTCCAATCTAAAAAAAAATTTTGCAAATACTTTGTCCATCCTACTCGACCATATTCTTCTTTTCTATAAAATAATGTACAACAGTGTCTAAAAAATAGTTTGTTGTTTTCCCTATTTGTTGAAGTAGGAGCTTGCAACAAGATTTTCCCCCACTTTATTTTATCAAATATTGGCTTCGCCCTATTTTCATTTTCAGTATTTATGTGACCAGTTTTTACCAAAATATTTTAGAATAATTAATAGTGTTTGCGTTAAGGACATTAATTAGTTCATAGAAATATTTATCGTTGTTATGAGTCATTTAAATCTAGTCCTTTGTCGTGTATTTTTATTGTAAATTGGTTGACGATTTGTGTTGACCGAGTAGAGTAGGTAAATGGCAATTACCTTGAGGTAATTATCGAAATTTATATTGCGTATTGTTTATAACAAATCACTATGGAATGCCTGATCTTTAATATTTAAGAGTAGGAGACGTTCAAGAAATAAACATTTTCTATTGCTGACATTACCCAGTTGCCATTATAATTAAGGACTAAAGAATATATATTCACTGCCAGTATATAGAGATTATTTATATATAATTAAGCACCAACCATACATACTCGTATAATAATAAAGGACTTCAATATCAATTTACACACATACACATACACACACACAAATATGTGATTCGATTATTGTAGAACTCTTAATTACATTATAAATGCACATACGAATTTATATTTAGTTCAGATGTCCACATGTATGTGTGTATTATGGAGAGTTTAATTTGTGTGTGTTCAATTTGTGTTTATCAAAGTTTTGAGTAACTATTGTAGATTATAATGAAAGACATGTGTGCCACACACTCAACCTTCTCCTTTTGCTAATGGGGACACAATGATTCACCCCTTTTTGGATTTCTAGAGAAAATTAGTGTGTGTTCATAATTGTAAACATTCGTGAAGGTTCGTTCGTTAATCAGTTAACAACAAATAAAATTGATTGACCAAATGTTTCCATAAAATTAAAATGCCTTTGATGACATTAAACGTTTCATTTTCTAGTCGAATCAATCATGCAGGTGTAAATAAATCAATAAAAATATTGTTATTAGGGTCTTTTGGAAATTTAATATATATTGACATAAGCTCACACATATACAAATGTATATATAAATTTAAAAAATATATAGACAACAACATTCATTGGAAATAATTGAAGTTATTTTTATAGGGAATAGTTCTTTGATTGTCTTTAAAGTATCAATATATTTTATTGGTCAACTTTTTAAGAATATAAAGACCGTTTCATTTTTGAAAATTTATATGCTTCCTTATAAATGGGCAATGCTGTTTGCATGTTGCCCACTTCTGAAAAAATTGGTTTATTCCTTAGTACTGTTTACAGTATACAATCGACTTACAACATATAATTATGAGTTTGTAAAATAAGAGGAGGAAGATTTACGTGCCCCGCTGAAGACCGGCAATGAAGAAATCCTTAGGAAAGTGACATACAAAAGAAGAAAAAAAAACCTTACGAATGGCTGAACGCCAGCCTGGTTATTTCAGAATTTTAAATATATACTCGGGGCTCTATTTCATATATAATAAGTCGTTAATAATACAGTGGTTATAGTTTATTTTTCTTTGGAATGCTAATTCGTTTCGTTGGGGATTTCAGTCAGATTTCATGATGAAAACGGGGCTCTAATTTTTTTCAAAATTTTAGCGCTTATTTAGTTTTATAAACTTACTTTTTGGGGAGTTATTTCATGCCTCCAAAACATACAATTCCTGCTGTCAATTTACACAATACATAACAATATATTGACAGACTGATAGCTATGGTCTGATTTTTTTATATAAAAATTCATTAAGTTTCGATTTGGCGAAGTTTTTAAAGAATCAATTTATGTTGCATCTCCTTTCCCCATTGAGAATAATTTTAAAAGCAGGCAATAGTATTTTAGAACTTGATCTTTAAAAGCCAATTTAGGAAATTTTACTAACTTCCAATTCAAAATGGTTGTTGTATAGCGTCAAGGCCATTTTTATTCGCTACTAGAAAAAAAACAATGAAAAGGTCCTTTTTCAAAAAAAAAAAAAAAAAAAAAAAAAAAAAAAAATTAATTATAATACAACTTTTACACAGTCTTAGGACTGTTTTTGAAAATATTCTAAATTTAAAAGTTTTTAAAATCATGATTTTTTTTTACTTTTCCTAAAGTCCATGTATATCATGAACTAAGAAATATTTAAAAAAAAATTTTACTTAGTTCTCGAAACGTTTTCCTTAAGACCACTTTAGAGAAAGTAAAATTTTGTAAACTATCCTCAATAAAATCAGCTTAATGAACTTAACTTATTTTACTAAATAAAAGTTTCTTATTTTTATGGTCCGATTTCCTCAGATTTAGTAAAGATTTACTAAACTTCATATAATATATTTGTGAAATCAATAAATTTTTCTTTAAATATGGTAAATTTATTGGGCGGAACTATGAACTATTTTTAAGTTGAGTTGTTAAAAGATTTAATTTAGTATTTCCTAATTTTACTTAAGTTTTGGAATTGTTTCATATAATTCTTCGAACATTTTTCCTGGAGTTTAGTATGCCTTTTCAGTGTCTGTAATAATAGAAATATTAACAAGGGCGATGAAATTTTGGAAGCAAAATCCGCGATAATTAGAATTATTTTTTTAATAAAAGCTGCATTTACAGAGCCAACAATGTATAAAACTATGAGCTGCAATAATCGAGAAGTTATGTTAATCAGGTGTTGCTTTTAACGAGATTGCACTGTAGTTTTATTAAAATTAACCTAATTTTTTACACACCAGTAAATTCCAACTCAATTATGTTACTGACCATAAATGTAAAACTAGGCCGTTAAAATTACAAATAATTGCTTCTAAAGTGACATTCCAACTGGCTTTACATGCGAGAATAAGTTTATATATAAATTAATAGAGCACGTTCATATAACATGTAAATGTCACTATGATACCAAAACTTTGTACGTATCAAGAATATTGATTTAGTGTGGCTCATTTCAGAAATCTTTGCCAGAATCCTGGTATTTCTCCAAATATTCTTTGCACGAAAATTATACTTGTATTAGTGTAACTAAACAGGCTTAATCATCACATTATTGTCCCCACATCAGATAATTTCAGTCTCGCAAAATTTGAGCCAATTATTGCAAAATGGGGAGTTTCTTAAAATAATGGGCGTGTGATTATCAACTATTACAGATGTGCCAATTGGTTGACCATGGAAGTAAACATTTCATTGAAAACTTCCGCAACCAAATAATCCGCAAAATATTGGCCATGACGTTATTGGCATAAAAACAAAAAAGTAAAAGTAAATTATGTAAAAAAAGACATAATTTAGAAAAATTTATGAAATCTTTATTTCGATAGTCGGTACAACGATATAATTATTTAAAGATGATTTCATGTAATTATCGACCGCGGTTACGCCTTAATTTTGGAATGCTCTCCCCAACATATAGGCCAGTATCTCGCGAAAAAATTCTGGAATTTCCAGTGCGTCAATCGTTGCGTGCTTGTCTCTATAGGTATAAGGCTTTACATAGCCGCACAAAAAATAGTATAAATGGGTTAAATCGCAGGCTCTACACGGCCAATTGGCCTGCCCTAAACGTGAAATAAACTGTTCACCAAACTCGCCTCACAATTGGGCCATTTTTTCGCGTGCTGTGTGGCATGTGGCACCGTCTTGTTGAAACCAAATGTCAGCCATGTCCGGCTCTGCTATTTTAGGCAAAAAAATAGTAATCATCGCACGGTAGCGGTCGCCATTCACAGTAACGTTCCTGCCTGCATCGTCTTTGAAAAAGTACGGTCCAATGATGTTTCTGGCTGTTCTTCACACCAAATACGGCAATTTTGCTTGTTCACGTATCCATTCAACCAGAAATGAGCTTCGTCGCTGAACACAACTTTCCGATAAAGAAGTGGACGAGCATGAATTTTGATAATAAAATTGAATAATCTGCAACCGTTATTCGTTTGTAAATCGATTCATGGTTAAACTATAGTCCAAACTGAACATGTTTAACTGCAACAGCATACATGGCTTTCATGTGTTGCATGTATTTCTTAAGGACATAATTCAAATAATTCCTGTTCACAATTTCGTGCATTTAAGGTAGAAATTCTTGCAATTTTAAATATTTTCCATTAACGGCGA
Source organism: Germaria angustata (assembly GCA_963681545.1). NCBI lineage: Eukaryota > Metazoa > Arthropoda > Insecta > Diptera > Tachinidae > Germaria > Germaria angustata. The sequence goes on from OY813002.1 coordinate 31,263,399, forward strand.
AAGGGCGTTTTTTTTTTTTTGGTTTAGTTTGCAATATTTGTTGCTTATATATCCCTATTTTTGAAGCTCCTTAAGATATTATGACATTTGTGTTATGTCCACTTTGGTCCATTTATTTTTTAGTTTATGACTTTGTAATTAAAAATTTTAAGGCTTTCTTAATTTCTATTTTATTTCTTCTGTTACCATTTTCCTATTGGCAACTTTAAATTGGCAATTAGTGTTGCATGCATAGAGTAAATACATATAAGTCTTAGAAGATGCAACAGAAAGCTGGAGCAAAAAAATGTAAGAAACTTCTGCTCATTATTCAGAAGTACATAATATGCTTAAATCTAAAAAATATATTTCAAAGAAATCCTATTTTCATTTAATTCTTGTACGAGTATAGACGAAAAAAATTTCATGAGTCTCTTTCTTAAATGATTGCGTGGACGCAAAAAAAAACTGTTTTAAGGATAAAGCAGTAAAATCATATTTTTTTATCATTTTACATAAATATTTGCAATCATTGTCTTATGACAATATTGATTGTTAATTATTCTTGTTTCTTGCTTCCTCATTTTCAGTTTTCTTAATTGTTTCATTAAGAATATGGTAATTTTTCAATGAAACTTTTATGCATTCACTCATTTATAGACATAGATTTGTTTCTGTATCCTGGCAAAATTTATATTGTATGTAACTACCATTTTTGGTAAGTATAAAATAGTTTAGCTTTTATACTTATAATCCTAATGGAGTCATCTATCTTGGACTCTTGATTATTTACTCGATTGAATGACACAAAAATGCCTGTGGGACACGTTGTCTTTGTCCATTTGGTAATTTGATTAAGTTATTCTATACAAAAGACTTATTTGCGAAGATTCCTCACCTTATAACTTTGTCGATTAGGTGTCATTCTATCGAAAGCTTTTCTGCATATGGAAAAGCTCACAAAGTAAAATCGGCATTTGTTGTGTGTGAGATATTTGAAAATTTCCATTTCCACAGTTAATGTAATATCATTCAGGCGGATGTCCATGGCATCCTTCAGTACCCTTTTAGCCAAATCATGATTGAAAAGCATTCAACCTCATATACTTCTGCCACAGACTACAAATACTGATGATTTGGTTAGCGCCATATGCCGACATTTCATTGGTCGCTAAACCAAATTGTCAGTGAAATTTAAGCAGTTTGAAAGCATTCAACCGAATAATAAATTTCTATAATAAGCATTTGAATATTCAAGGGGAAGAGTACAGCTTTATAGCTTATAGTTTAAATTTATATTTACATATTAATCCTTTTATCATGGTGGGGCATTGTGCCACAGAAGACGCAGGACTCTACATGCATATATGCTGAGTGAAGAGGATCTGCTAATGCTCCCATTGAGAAGCTGATAGGGACAGGGGAAGCACAATAGATCAACAATGGTCGCAGTGCAAAAGACCATCCTGGGCCAAACCCCATTACATTACATTACATGGTAAAGGACATGGTGTGACCACTTACGAACTAATGCCATAATTCATATATTTGGGAAGCAGGCATAGAGTAATAATTTGATTATGGACTCGGTCTTACTATTTTTTCTTTGCTATTCAATCACGCGTAAGAGACTGAACGGATTTAAATAAATATTTTTTATCTCCCTCATCCAATAATATGCCCCATTGCTGGAAATCGGTGTCTTCTTCCAAAGGCTTCTTTGATGATAAAGTTTTATCATTCGCGCATGCTACTCAATTGTTCAACTTTCCATTGTGGATTTGCCATCACTAACTGATTAATATACAATAAATTAGTCAGAGGTCGCCAAAATAGGCCACCATAGTCTACCTGCACTAAATTAATAACCCTATAACTTATTAAGAGGACCAAATCGGTAGCGTACTCTTTCAAATCAAAAAGGAGGAGTTATGCGATATTCAATATGTCCATCAGGCAAATTGTTTGACCGATTTAAAAAAACTTTTTTATGAAAAAAGACCAATTGACCATTTCCTCCTATTTTGAAGTTGTTTTAAAACAATTAAGGTTTAATTCAAAAAACGTCATAAATCTTAAGTTGTTTCAGAAATCTAAATTAAGCTTAATAAAGGGAACTTTAGTCATGTATTGAGTTTTATAAAAATTTAAAAAACAATATCATTTGCACCGAAAATTCACTATTTTTAAAAAATTAAAATATCGACTAAGAATATTAGAACTGTCAGCGAATATTGAAGTTTCACAAAAATTTTAAGCTAGAAAAAACTTGCGCTTGAAATGGGATTACTGCAAAAAAAAAAATGGAGCTGTTGCAAAATATCGCACGCTTATCAACCAATTAAATTTTAAGACAAACAATTTATTCACAACGATGTCAAAATTCTAATAAAAATTTGAAAAAAAAATTCGGAGAAAAACTATTAACAAAAACACTAACAGGATTTCAAAGTTCATGAAATTCACTAAAAAAAAGGATTAATGCAGAATTAAAAAAAAAAATATGGTTTATTCTGGTTTTAGCTGTTCATATTCTGACATTTCATTGGTCGCTAAGCCAACTAAAAAATTTTCAATATTAATATCTAATAATATAGAATCAAAACAACAACTTTGTGTTTGAAAATGTAAATTTTCTCTGTAGGATTGTAGGCTGTAGGTTCGGTTCCAATCTGAAATTCTGTTCTTTTTTACAAAAAAACGAATGAAGGGCTTTTTTATTATGTTCGCTAAGGCCAAATTATAATATTCATAACATTAAAAAAAATTTAAATTAATTTTTAAATAAAAAAAAAATAACTGACATGTTGTTGATTACAAAAAATTTAATATCACCAACTAACACAATAATCACGAAAAATTATAAAATACTAAAAATTAAAGGAAATTTATGCCATAAATATAAATCAAAAAAAAAAAGAATAAATTCATAGAACAGCGTCCCAGAAAAGATAAGAACTTTCTAAAGTTTTTAATAAGAATTTAACACGATCAAATAAGTCCATTTTTGGAAAAAAGTGTTTACCAAGAGAGAGAGAGAGAGAGAGAGAGAGAGAGAGAGAGTAATAGTTTCTAATGACGATCAACTTAGTTATGTTGGTTTTCCTTTTAGAATTTCAATATTTCTCATAAGCCCTAGATACTCTTCTAATTGATATTGAAGTGAAAGTTGTATGAAAAAAAACTTTATGCAACACTTCTAAATGTTGTAATAAAGTATTCTTCAAAATTTGTTTAGACCATTTTGCTATTGCTTTGCGTGGCTGCCTAGAAGAAGTAGAGTGAAATGATTTCGGTCTTACAAAGTTACTCTAATTCCTTTCCTCTTTATGCCATGGCATAAAAAAATTCCACTTGAGCTAAAAAAATACCACTTACAAACAAAACAAAAAATATTTCGTCTAATTAAAAATTTAATGGCCTCTTAAACGTTATTTCTTATGTTTATAATAGACTTTCAAAGTCATTAAACTTTTGACTTTCCAGCTTGTGATTTTCAGCTAATTTACTCAAATTGTATAAATATTATGTGAAAATATTTTTCTGCACTTATACTCTCATAATAACAATTAAACCGAAAAGACTTGTGAACTTTTGTTTTTCATCTTAAGGACCTGATGATGTTAAATTGCCCAGTACGAGTATATTTAAGCACATAAAATTATTTTCCTCTTCCAACTACGCATACAAACCTGTTGTTCCATTTTTTGACTGCGACTGCTGATTGCTGACATAATGGTGCGTGTGTTAAAGACTTTTGACTCAGTAAAATAAGTTTTCCTTTCAATAAAATTTTGCCCACAAAAGTATTAATAACCTTATAATGAAATAACTTTTATTTCTTTTTGGGAAAAATTACGCTGAATCACTGATCCATTAATTTGAGAAATTTTTGACAAATAACAAATATTTTTTTTAATTTTAAGTTTGAAGTAATTTTTGAAAAAGGATTTCACAGCTTCTCTTTATATCACAATAATTATCTCTTGTATGTAGCAAGAACACTATCATTAAACTCCAATGACAGCTGTTTAAGGACTTTAAGTACTCGAAAATAAAATTAATTCGATTCACTTACAAAACACTACGTTTTTTGTGGACAAACAAACAATTTAAACTATTTTAGGCTGCAGTGCCCGGTTTATTAACAAATAAAATTAAAACATCTGGCAGCGTTTAATGGCAACGGCGAGTGATAAACACAAATGCCGACAAAACAAATTAAAACGAATTTCAATTCTTTTTCTTTTTTATAAACTGCATTCAAAACGAATACATTTGCACTTTTAGTTTTACATTTGACTTCTAATTTGTGTTGCTCTTTTTTCTATTGCAATTAATATTGAAAAACTATTTGCACTCGTTTGCTAAATACTATTTAGAATTCACTTCATTTCAAATGAATCATTGTATCAACTAAATGACGTCATTTTTTTATGGTTGAACTAAAGTAAAAAACGAGAAACAACATTTACTTTCAAAACACTACAGCGATACTTATTTAAACACAAAATTATTTGTAAATGATACAAAAAAATCTCGATATAAAACCTTTTCGTTCTATTATACTCTATACGATACTTGGATTACGGCAACTCAACGCTTTAAATGCCAAAGACAAACTAATGTTTTTAACACTTTTCACAAAATGTGAAATAAAATTGTGTTAAATAAAAAGAATGTAAAATATAAAAACTTTACAAACTCTCTGAATTTTCGCTCACTCAATGTAGAAAAATTTCCCTTTTGCAGACATGTTGTATCCTTTCGGCTGAATAAATAAAAAGACATGAGTACAAGTAGCAAAGCAAATATCTCACTCTCTCTCTCTCTCTCTGCCATTCTCTCTGTAACAATTCCTTAAAAATAATAATTATTCCATCTTTTTCTACTGTTAAATATTTATTTTCTCAATTATTATTTTCCTAGAGAGTCAACTTCAAGGAACAGCTTCTGCTAACAACTCTCATGGTTGATTGTGCAGGATAGCAGAATATTTTACTTTCTAACAATGAAACAGCAGCATATTCTGCAAATGAATGGCTGAGTAAATGTTTGAGAGGGAGAGTGAACTGTAAATTTGTATTTAATTTCACAGGACTCTATAGCAACCTCGTGCATGTGTAAACAAAAATGGAAGTAAAAGGAACACATGTATCCCTACTTTGTATGAAAAGTGTTTTTGCGTTTTTATTTTTATTTATTTTCTTCTACGTGCAGCTGCTTTGAGAGAGATACCATATTGTTAGGAATATACATACAAAAATAAATATTTTATGAATATATATAGGGTAATATATCGGCTTATATCCTATAAAGCTAAATGTTTTTAAATATTTTATTTATGACTAGGCAAGTAAGCAATTGAGTTTTTCTGTGGAAAATACGAAAGAACGAATAAGATATTTAAGTCTTTCACAACATTTTGAGAACTTTCATGAAAAATTGTTGAAAGAGATGTCAATCTTTATAAAAATATTTTTATTAATTGGCAAGTACTTTATAAATGGCTCCTAAAATACATATTAAGGATATAAAGCGTCATTCAGCTCGAATACTTTTTACTATTTCCAAAATACTTTGATTCAAGCCCACTGTGCATCATAGTTTAAGTGATATTAGAATGAAATACCACCTTAAATTTGATACTTGAAAGGGCCACACTACCACAAAATAAGCAGTATAGCGTTTTTAATACTATTTTATAAAGGACTAACGAAATAAAATGGTCAAATTGCATCTTAAACTAAATTGATGAAAATTTCCTTAAAACAAAAACTTTGTTTAGCTTATTTGGTAAAATATTTTGATCATGTGACTGCACCCTAACTTTCTTGACGTGTTACATTTATGAATTAAAAAACAGTTTTTTGCTTTTGCATTTCACATGCCACAGAGAATCCTCGAAATGTCTGTACGAGTATTAGAAGATTTGATACTAAAGTGGTTTTGTTCCTTTCCCATTTGGCAAATGAGCAAATACCATTTGTCACAGGCCAACCATGTTTTTATGTTGTATGTTTTTGTGTGCTCTCCAGTTATTTTCCGCTGAGCAACATTATTGTTTATACTTTCATAATTTTGTAAGACGCACGTAAATTTCTAATATTTTGCATGTTGGTTTCTTTTTTTTTTGTTTTTTTTTTCACACAAGACACAAATAATTCATGTACTCGTCTGTATGAAAAATCGACTACAAAACATAATTATTTCAGTTTTATGATGGGAAAAGTTCAAGTAAAATTGGTTCTTCCTTGTTCAGAGACAAAAAATATATATTTTCATTGCTTAGATATGTATGTACGTATCTATAGATGTGATTAGAATTGCAAATGAACCAACCAAATTGTAATTTGATTTCTACTGTGTGCAACAACAAAAATTGTTGTTGCAATTACCAGATTGATAATTTGATTTTTCCCAAAATAGCAAAATTGAGATTTGTTGTTTTTATTTTTCTTTTCCTCGGTAACGGTTTCGCCAATAATAAAAATATAGAAATTTTATCATTTGCCGCAGTATTTAAAGAGGACGCTGCTATTTAAGTCAGCTTATCAGCAGACTTTAACCCTATTTTTAGTACCTTAAGACATTCCCAAAATTTTATAACAAAATTTTTCAAGAAGCAAAAAACCAATAGGACATTTAATAAAATGTAATGAAAACTGTCTTAAAAAAGGACTGTCAAAACAGGCTGATTTCTTACCGCTGTAAGAAGGACATAAGTGTGTCATGAGTATTTAATCTGTGAAACAACATAAAATTTTCATAAACTGAGTATAAAAGAAATGAAAGCGTATGTAATTTAAGCGAACTATACAGAACTAAATTCCATTGGTTCACCAAAACATTTGAACACATCCATGAAACTTGTCAGCAAAATAATGAGATGCAATTGTTATGGACTTAAAATAAAAATTTCACCCTTAAAGTATACCTGAGCAGCTTAAAGTATTAATTATTACTGATGAAGTAAATTCATAATTTCTTAAGTTTTCGGTAATCAGTTGGTTGAAGATGAGTAGCTGATTGGGCTTCTGCTTCTGCATTACCTCCATGCGGATTGGCTTAGAAACCTTGCATCATGTTTACAAAGCGAGTCGCTTCCAGCCGCTTTAACGTAAGAAATATTCGCTGGAATTTGTTGGCTATTGGTGGCAATCACTCTCCTTGACGTTCCAAGTATCGTAGACACTCAGACCTTTCCAGTAGTCCGGCGCCACTCGGAAATGCTGATTGTCCGCGACTGCGATGGCAGCTAGTCCGCATATTTACGGAACTTTCCACTATCCGCAACCTGTGGACGCGCCCAATAGCATTCAGCTATACTTCCTAAGGTCGTAAAATGAACTCTTTTGAACAAGACCGTAAATCTCATTTTCGTTTTTTGCTCATTCCACTCCCGACGGCGGGGCCTAATGCTCCTTATAGGAACTAAAGGAATTAATAATAATAATATACATAGTAAATTTAACGATTGAAGTTATGGCAATACCTAATGGAAAGTATAGATAATTTCGATATTGGCAATAAAATTTATCAGATGGGTTAAGATGGCAAATGCTTCCGTGACGTGATTGAGAATAAAGAAACTTCTTCGAAGAAAGAAAAGAACAAAATCTGCATATTTCAATGACTCCATTGGAAGGTCTTTTTTAATAAGTTGTATTTTGAGTTGGTGATTGCTTTGAAAAAAATATACTTCAGTTCTTTTCATGTTTATTTAAAAAATAATGTTTTTATAAAATTTAATGAATAAGGGCTTAAGCTTAAAAATAAAAATAAATACTTGATTCAATTAATAGAAAATAAATAAAATCGTATACAATGAAACAATTGTAAAAGACTGAATTAGGAGTCTTAAGCACAAACTTAATTAAAAAATTATATTAAACAATTTTATAAATAACGATTTTGAAATAAAATAATCATTTATTTATGTAATTAATAATGAACGTGCAACAAAAATGCCGGTTCACCTTATTCCAGTTCACCGATTAAGTCTGGCAATGAAATATGACTAGAATAACTACAACCGATACAACAATGGACTGATTAACTAAAGCAAAAAAGGACACGAGTTGATGTTCCCAGGTAGCTTATCAATAAAAATCAGCACTAGATAGACAGGATAAGCTCAATGGTGAAAGTGGATGAACCGACCTTGAAGTCTAATTTTGTCTGAGCGAATCCTTGTGATTCTAATTGCACTTATAATAATTAAAGTTTCCAGAAAGAAAAATTATGGTGATATGTTTCCGAGATCTACTCTTGTAAATGTTGTGATCGTAACATTGCAACCGGGAAAATTTATGGCATTTGATCTCTACAAAAAGCTAATGAATATTTGGCAACATTTAAAATTGACATGTTTTTGTATATTTCTTGAGCAGGAAAAAAACAAATTCTTATTTAAAGAAACGCTTCTTCTTTTTCTTTTCTGGAGCAGAAGCCTGCTCCACAGAGGTTTGTCTTCGTGGCATTAATGGTGGAGGTGCCACTTCACCATCTCGGCTTTCTGGCGAACTTGGCCTTAAGGTCGCGTGTAGTGGCGACAATCCTTCATTTTCATCTTCCGCAATTTTATTTAAGCGTGAGCCATGAACGGAAGCCAAGTCGGAAGGCGTTTTTGCTTGTGACTGATCTTCGCCCATTTCACTTGCAGCGACACCCAAAGTAGCCCCTATTTTGGCACTGGCATCTTTAAATGTATCACTAAGTTTTATCTGCACCACATTGATGAACATAGATGTTAAGGCCAAACCAAAAATCAAATAAATTATACTGCACATCATGAATATGGGATGATTTGGTACCAGGTCCCCAAAACCAATTGTGGACATGGAGATGAATACGAAGTAGAAAGCTTCGAAATATCCCCAATCTTCCCACAATGTGTAAACAAAGGCCCCCAAGAGGATGTAAGTTATAAGCAGAATGGAAGCTAATGAAATGGGTAAATTGAATTCATCATCCACCACTATGGTTTCCGGATACGGAGTAGTTGGAGTTTCGGCATGAGAATTACTAGTGGACTTGACTGCTTCCGATGCTTGCGATTCAATGTCGGTGTTGGGAGCCATGCCAAAGAAATGACTAGGTCTTCGTATGGCCATGTCGTATACTGTCGAAAAGCCGGTCATGGCATCACGAACTTGTTGCTGCTTACGGATTCGCCGACAGGTGCCGGTATAGTAGAGCCCCCGCACATAGCCCCAAACGAATTTAATGGCCCGGGTGAAGAGTTTACCAAAATCGGCTAACAGTATCAGGAACATGGGTATACCAATAATGGCATAGGCAATTGTCAACGATTGACCAAGTTTGGTTTTCGGTGTTATGTGGCCATAACCTGAAAGGATATAATAAAAAGCAATTAAAATGTAAATTTTGTAATACAAGTTTTTCGTAAAGGTATTCCAATAATTGTATTATAAAGAAAGAAATGTTATTTATTGTGGGTTAAGCTGTCCATATGCCTGCTTTCTATCGGAGTTTGCTTATAAGTACACGGAGCTGAATGCCTTTTTCAAATATGTATAAGGGGTGAAGTCTACTGATGAACTGATGAGTATTAACTCCATATAGATGGCTCGGCTTACAACAAATAATAAGTGGGAAGAATATACCGAATAATTTTGTTGCTTTATGAAAGACCCCTTATAATAATATAAGCAATAGGAAATCCATTCACCGAATTTCATTCAAATCCCTTCAGGCGTTTTGGCATGATTGAATACAGACTTTCACATTTACAATAATAGTATGATATATATGAGATTTAAGTTGAAGAGGTAATAAAGTTATCGTTTTAAAAAGTTTTCAATTAAAAATAAATAAACGGCCAGTCACTAAGAGAAAAATTTATTTCATGGGCAACCATTTTTTGTTTGCTTTTGTTCCTTCATTCCCCAGCAAATTTTCTGCATGCATTTTAAAATCCATACTAAACTTTTAAGCTTTTATTATAACATGATTAGAAAAAACTTATAATATTGTTATTTCTCTTTATGTATATAATTCGAGGCGGGTAAGACATTAAAGTCTAAAGCAAACAGTTGATTCCAAATTCTCTCTCCCAAATTTATTTATTCTCCTGCGGAATATAATGGAAAGATTTTTTCTCGAAATTATTCTATCCACAGGGGGTTATTCCTTGGGGATATTCATAATCAAGCTGATTGTTACAATTGCCAAATTTGCACCCTCTCCAAGCGTAGGTCGGCTTGCAGGAGAAAAATTCTCATATTGTAATTCCATATTAAACATTTTTTTATGTAAGAACAAATAAAAAGGTATGTCTTATTTAATAAACGAGCTTTAAGTCGTTTTATAAAAAAAAACAATTTTTTATTCAATATTTCGATGCCTCTTGGGCATTCTCTACAGGAAATTTATTTTAATATAAAAGACCAAAAAAATATTTTTTTGCTGAAGAAGACGCCCAAATTATTAAATAAGATGTAAACAAAAGGGTCAAAAAATAGTATTAACTAATTGTAAAAAATACAAAGGCTAACAATTGCCATAAGCAAAAAAAAAAAAAAACTTCTGACAATAAGAACCATATATTTAAGTCCTTAAAAATTATCGGAATTCACCCTACATTAATTTTTATTTCTTCTTTACAAGCCTAAGAGTACCACCCGATTTCACTCAAGCCCTTAATCCTTTAATGGAGTCAATATTAATGCATTTATATTAATTACCTATAGTTGTTATCACAGTCCAACAATACAAAATGCAATTGACAAAATTCCATGACTTTTGTCCCGGAAAGTATCGTATACCCAAGTCACCCATTGTATGTAACTCCTCCTCAAATTTACGCAACTTGTGGCGTGCCAAAGTTTTCCAGTCTTCCTCTCTGTAACAAATGGGTTAAGTTTATCAAACATATCAATTACGTTCCTCCAACCAACCTCATGCTGTGACTCTCCGACCACAAATGATCTATAAAGTCCCTTTTAACTTTGCGCACTTCACACTTGTAAATATTTTCTGCACTTCCCTCCGTATAGCGGAACATTAGGCCCCCAAAGCCCAGCAGAAGTATGAGCAGCACAGTGTGAGCAAAACATCGATTGCGCATTCTTTTAATATCTTTAATCTCTTGGGGATGTTGGGCTTTGTAACTACGCCACTGGTGCCTAGCATCTGAACAGAAAGCTCTAAGAAATGCTCTCGATAGCATCGTATTGTGCATCTCTTTTTGATCTCCTTGCTTTTTTGACACTAGCTCTTCTTCTTCTACTGCTTCTTTGATGTGTGCATCCTCCTTCTCCGAAGATTTTCTAAAAAAATATATGAATTTTTGGAAGAAGCTTGGCTTTTGCGTAGCACACGGGGGAGCTTTTACTTCTGTTGCTTGAGTTATCACAATTTCCGGCTGTGGTTGTTTGATTGCCTGTACAGGCACCGAACTGTCTACTTTGTCTTGGTGTCTTTCTAAGCTTTGTTTACGCCTTGACTCAGCTCTATGCAACGACTCTCGTCTAAGAGACTTCCGACGTCTCAAGTGGGACTCCCTATCTGTTTCAAGATCTGTGGTTGTGGTTTCGGGTCGTAATGTTTGTTTCTCTGGTAATGGATGTTCCTCTAAATTATTTCGTATTCTCCTACTGTCATTTCTTTGGTCGGGAGACTTTGAGCGTCTTTCAGGTCTATTTGGAGACAAAGAACTATTTCGGCTGACCATTTGTCTAGGCGGCGGTTGAGGTGGAGGACCTCTCACACTGGCGGAAGTTAGAGCGCTGTGGTGCTTCTTAACAGGTGATAATTGTTTAGCCAAGCGCTTGGCCTTGCCTTCTTCCATCGTCTCTGTATCTGAAGAGGAAAATTGTGTGGAAGACTCCTCAAAGCTGTCGCCATGACGGCTTCGTTTCGAAGATGGTCGTAAAGCAGGCAGCTTTAGCTCATTTCTTTCCATTCTTAAGCTATTGATCAAACGTCTGCGTTCCTCTTCTCCTTGTGTTAGCTTAATGCGATCACTTAGCTTACGATACGATTGGAGCAGGCGTTTCCTCTCTTCATTATCTAGCATTTGCTTGTATCTCAATTTATGCTCTCTTTTCTCTCTTTCAAATAGTTTCTTTTCATTTTCAAATCGTTTGCGTTCACTTTCGAAGCGTCTAAGATTTTGTTCTAGACGTGAAAGATTTTCATCAGCTGTCGATTGTATGGGCACTGAAATCAGTCTACCTTCAGGAGATAGAGTTCTTCCTTTGGCTTGCAATTCACCTTCACTAGACTCTGCTAGATCTTTATTACGAGGCATGGAGAGGCTACGCTTAACCGTTTGTAGTATTTGAACTGCTTCGGGTTCAGACAAACGTTCAGCCTCTCTGGGCTGCGATAACGAACGGGCAGCAGCAGCAGCAAATGTTTTATCTCTCCTTCTCAATATTTTACTTTCATGGGCAGACATCGTTGAACGAGGTGGTCTTATTTGCATGCTCACAAACTGAGTTTCTTCAGAGGCTGTGGTGCCACCGCCAATAAGGCTGCTATCATCCTCGGTAGATGACATACGTCGCACACTAGGATCAGGAGTTTTTTCACGCATAGAACGTCCAATTCTACGGCGTCTACGTACGTGAGTGCCTGACAGATTTTCTTGGTGAACAGCTTCCATTTTCCTGTCGTTAATGTTAATTTATTTATTTAAGAGAATGTGTATAAACAAATTCAGTCTCTTCAATTTGTTTGCTCTTTATTTTTGGTTTTCCTTTCGCTTTCTTTTCACTCGCCTATTCATCCATATAATGTTCTATTTATTATTTTTTATTTCACTTTTCAAATAAATATTTGACCACATTTCCGAAATCTATTTTTAAACAGCCCCCAAGAATTGTGCGCGTTGACAAATTCTCTTTTTCTGTTTTGTCAAAAGTGATCATACAATTTTCATATATTTTTATTATACAATCTTATTTTTATAAAATTATTAAAAAGTTTCCATTTATTTGGAAATTTAATAATTCTTTTTTTTAAATTTAGTTTCCTTTCTTGGATTTAAATATTATATCACATTTTTCTGAATATAGTTGGCTTTAATACTCAATACACACTCATACACAATATTAATTCTATTTTAATTTCAATATTTCAATTTTCGCACACATTTTGAACGGATTTTAGCGTTTTTACCGTGACGTCTGCCTCGTTGTCTGAAAATGAACTGCTTTTGTTCAGTCGCTCATATTTTGTTGGCTGGTTGTTCGAATGCGATCAACTCGATTTTGAATTTTACTTATTTATTTCTTCTTGCCTTCATATGCTCTTTACACATTTGGCATACAACGAGTTCTCTTTGCGTCTAACAGCTCTGAAGTGAACGCTTATGACACGGTAATTGTTGCAATAATTTTTTTTGTTGATTTATTTGTTGTTGTTGTTGATATGCGAGTCGTACTATATGAGTTGTATACTGAAGGATTTGTTTTAAGCGGCAAGAAATGTTTATAGCACTTTCCACCTGAGGGCATTAACCCACTTGCAGCCAAGGTCAATGCCAGTGTACTTATCATGTCCAGAGCATTAAAAGTGTGATTTATTGAGTTGCAATAACAAATTCAAATTGTTTACTTTATGTTGTTGTTAAACATTGTTTTCCAACTTTTATGTCAACATGGAAAAATTTCTCATCAAACATATAACCAGCATATGCGATTAAGTACTGCTCTTTGATAATGAATTAACTCTGGTAGAGCTCCTGGCCATTCTAGTCTTTAAGGATATCACTTAGCAGTATGGGTATTGAGAACGGCTAATTGAAGTAACTCCCAATGAAATGGGACCTAAAAATGTGTTCCAACAAAATTTCATGAAATTTTAAAGAAATTTTAAACAAAACTAAATTATTCCCAAATCTAAAAACAATACAAAATGCAAATTTTGGGAACTTTTTCCTAATGAAATGAATTACAAAAGAAAACGAAAATAAAGGCAGTAAATATTAAACTTCTCCTGAAAGTAGGACAAAATTCTTAAGTTCTGCCGAAGGCTGGTACTACCAAAAATATTTAGTAACCAAAGTCGACTAGCACATTCAGTATTCTTCCGCAAGCTTCATCGCCCAGCCTGATAAAATATGTGAAATAGAATGAGAGGAAAAAATTGTAGACCGTAATAACCCACCCGGAATACTTAAGGCTTGGCTTTCGAGAGAACGTACAGTTTTATGTTGATCGGACTGCCCATTTAGAAATATAAAATATTCTCGTATCTTTGACATATTTTTAATATATATAATATATCTTAAATATTTACAATCGTGAATTAAAAATTTTTAAATCTTATATACGTGGCCCCATTTATTAAAGTGACAGCTGCGAACCTGAATGTGCTACTGACTTTATACGACGGACTTACAAAATATTCATTGCAATGTTAGAAATGATCTGTATAGAAAAAAAAATTAAATAATTAATACTAATTTCTTCACCTTTTTATTGTAATACATCTTTTATTTCACGAACGAGCTTTAAGTCTTTTTATAAAAAAAACAAACAAATTTATTTTATTTCCTTTATTTTGTTCGTCTTCTTTAGGAATTTTTTTTAAATATATGTGACAAAAACAATTGAAAAAAATTTTAAAAATTGTTTTTACATACATACAGACATAAATGAATTAAAAAAATTAAATATATCAAATAAAAGTAAACCTTTTTTAAAGAAACAAAAACAAACCCCAAAAAGAGTTTTCAGTTTTGAAGAAATTAAAAATTTTTGTAATAATTATATTAAAAAAACAAAAAAAACTATTTCCATTCCTATTGGTCAGTTTAACTTTCGAATCAAACGCCTATAGTTTTAAGAAACATTATCTATATCAGTTTTATAGTTTATAATCTTATTATTTGGAACATTAATAATATTAAGCAACTCTAACATATAACATCATTCAAAGTTCCTCTTTCTTAAAGACCGTATTTTGATTATCAAACAATAATAATCATAATAATAATAATAATAATAATAATAATAATAATAATAATAATAATAATAATAATAATAATAATAATTGACAAATTGCTCTGTACAAACATGAACACCCTTGGACTCCGACGAAACCTCATCGATACCATGCAGAAGTCAGTCATCATCGATACCTGTCATATTACCAGGAATTTCATGAACTAAATGTTCATATGTATATAGAGAAATTAATACAATATATTTTGTTTTAGGCTAAGGCTTCCAAAATGTATTTTTATACCCATTAAGGAGAAATTCAAAATGTATATAATAATAATAATAATAATAATAATAATAATATCAATAATAATAATAATAATAACAATAATAATAATAATAATAATAATGTTAAGAATCTTCGCCTTGGGGTTTCTTCCAAGCACTTGTAGCTCAAAGAAATGGGAAGATTACTTCAAGGGTTTTGAATAATGAATTTTTATATTACTTCTCAAGCACTTTAAGCTGGAAGTGAATTGATTTAATTGGCGCAACAACAGCACTTGAACCGTGTTGCTAACTCTTACTTTGAAACTAAAAGAAAACTGTCTTTTTCAATTAAGAGCTAGCAACACGGTTCAAGTGCTGTTGTTGCGCCAATTAAATCAATTCACTTCCAGGTTAAAGTGCTTGAGAAGTAATATAAAAATTCATTATTCAAAACCCTTGAAGTAATCTTCCCATTTCTTTGAGCTACAAGTGCTTGGAAGAAACCCCAAGGCGAAGATTCTTAACAAATAATAAAAATAATAATAATAATAATAATAATAATAATATACCAATTATTACGTGACTTCGTACCATTGAATGAATGTTATGAATTTAAATTTTAACGATTTCGCCATTTAAAATATTATTGGTCTTTTTCCAATCGATACGTTTATAACTTAAGTGCCACTAATATACGAGTGGCAATTTTTTGTTAGTTTTTAAGGCGCTTTTAATTTCCTGTCTGTTTAGTCATTTTGTATAACAGATGCCAGTACAACCCATTCGAATGGCTTGTGTCTTGGCTAATCACAGTCTGTTGGTATTGCCAACAGAATTCAAGCACCTTACACTGGGCTACAAAATACACAAATGTGATTAATACACTTTGTACGTTATTATTTTAAATATGTACGTATGACTGCTTTTGATTAGATTGTTGTTTAATAGGATTAAAATATTATTTAAGCTCAAGGTCTTATTTAGTGCTTAAACAACTTTATTTGAAATTATTGATATTTCGGTATTCATTGAGTATCATCTTCAGGGAAAAAAGAGAGAATTTTCCTAAAGAGGATACTCAATGAGTATAGAAATATCGATAATTTCAAATAAAATTGTTTAATCACTAAATACGACCTTGAGTTTAAATAACGTTTTAATCAAATTGTTATAAAAAGGTAAAAAAATATTGAGATATTATTGTTTAATTTTAAGACATGTATATAAATAAGGACATGCGACAAATCCTTAGGAAATAATTTGCGAAAAAAACAAACTTGTTTGTTCGTAAAATCTCCAAATTTGGGGTCGCTATTTTAATAAGTCCAATGGAAAAATTAATTAAAAATTAATTTCCAGCCATTGTATAAATTCCACCAATATGACGAGTATCGGCACAATTCGCAAATGAAATGCCAACTGTCCATATTCAGTGTACAGATATGCCAAAGATTCACGTCAGTACCTGCCCGAAGGCCTAACCTGACAGTGCTCTTCGCACTGGGTGAATAAAGCCGTTCACCACCGTCCCCGTCGTCCCCTTCAGGGGCACATACAGGGGGCGGTTCCAAATGCACCCCCAATAGGGATGACATGGTAGCAAATTCTGTACTGGCTGCAGAACCATGTACAGACACCTTGCTAAAGTGCTGGAGCTATCTAACCTCCAAGCCACCCCAACGGCCTGTAACCATTAGAGCAGCTTTGTCGAATAGCAACAGCACCTAGAGATATATGGCCTGAAGAGAGCATCTACAACAGTATCACTATCACCATATTGCAGACACACTCGCCTGACCCATAACTCTTCCCGCGTATCTTTGGTTTTCAACCACAGCCACCACGTGATCCCCGAAGGGGCCTCACCAATAACCAGTCTAGAACAAGTACTAGGGGCTACTGGTCCCCGTGGTACCAGATGGGATCTCTGGTCGGCCTTGTGTTAAAAACACCTCCGATTTTAGGTCCCGTGCAAACCTGAGGTATCGGTAGCACCTCTACCCAGACAAGCATGGGCAAAGCTACTATCTTAAATACTTATATAAACGCCCGTTACCCTGTTATTTCAAGGATTGGGTAGTAACATATTAAGTTCTATGGGTAACTGGCCAAAGGTCAAAGTCTGGAAAGATCATGTTACCCTCCCGGACGAGCGAGCGAACCCACTTTTACCTTTAATTTACTTGCATGCGCGTCCGTTGCCCTGTTAATTCAGGGATTGGGTAGCGACATACAAGTTTTTAGGGGTTATCAGCAAAAAGGCCTGAAAGGCCGGAAACCTGATAACCCTAGACAAGATGTATAAACCGTGCCCCCGGGGGAATTCAGTGTATAATTTGAGTTGAATTTTTTTTCCTAGATAATATTTCTTTTCAATTTTGTTGTTTCGGAAGACTTAATGTATCATTTTAATTTATTTCGCCAATATCTCTTACTGTCTACGCTTCATTAGAGAAAAATTATTTATTTGTTTGCTTCGCTGCTAGTGTGTATATTCATAAATATCTAGATGGTTTATATTCCTCTCGGCTGTTTATTTCATTTATTTATTTATTTTGGAAAAAAAATTAATAAATAATTCCTTATGGCACTCTACAGTTAATATTATCGGCATCGTATTGTACAAATGAAAATAATCAATTATTTATAGCATTTAATTGAAAACATCTTTTCTATTTATATTATTAGTACAAACGCAGAATAGTAATATATAATAAGACATTGATAAAGTATACAATCTGAAACGAGGTAGTGTGTTCTATAATCGACCTTAATAATTTTCCTTCTTTTTGCCAGCTGTTTGAAATGACTTTCATTTTTAAAGAACACTTCTTCTCGAAAAATCAATGGCGTCATTAAATTCTTTAAATATATATATATATATATATATATATATATATATATATATATATATATATATATATATATATATATATATATATATATTTAAATCTTACGCTAAATAAAACATGTTAAAAATAATCCACTGAAATCTTGTATTTATCGCATGGAAAGTATCGTAAGCAAATTGTATGAATTTTAATGTCAACAAGTTTTTTATTAAAAAGATAATGTTCGGAATTAATCCCATCGGTTTTTGTTGTTGGCACCTTAATGACCTTCTTATTTATTTACAATGTTTATTTTTTAGATGTTTCAAAATAATTTTTTTAAATTAGAAACTATTTTTAAAATGTTTGTAATACACCATGAATAAATTGAATATATAAAAATAAATATAAAACATTAAAAATTAAAAATTAAGGCCGTATTCATTTATAATATAAATTTGATCAAGCGATTAGTCACAGGCAAATATTATTATGTATAATTTTACTTCTGGAGACCTTGGAACTCTGCTTGTTGCCAAGTTTAGCTTAAATCATTATATTTCTAAAAAAGGATAAATGGAAGGTACTAATATCCTTGAACAATTTTCTTTTAAACTAGAAGTTTCTCATATCATATTAGATAACAAAAAGTACCAATCGAATTTTTCAACACAATTTTGTTCAAAGTCAAGGCACTGTGCTAGATCCTATGCAACCTAACCTGACCCAGTACAATTTGAAGAACATGACATTGTCCGACAACATTTTTTGAAGACATGATTAGATCATTAAATATCTTAGTGAAATGAATATAAGGTTCTTTGCGGCCAAATATGGAGTCATGTTCTTTTCAAGTTCAATTTATTTACAATTTAAAAAAATAATATTATTTTGTTTACATTTCGGAATAAATTTTGCAAAGACAATTGCAGTAACTATAGGAGGGTTAAATAAAAAGAACCAATAGATTTGGACAGCTTAGTGGGGTAACGCTTTTAATATTATCATTACTTCTCTGATTTTCTTGCGCAATAAGCTTATGCCTTCAAGGATATGGCGAATTGCGAAGCCTTTTTTGAAAAAGCAATAATTATTTTTACATCAGTTGCAAGAACCGATTGGTCAGCCACACCGAAGGCGATCTGAAAACGCTGAAACAACAAGAAATTAGAAGTATAAAAATACTCATTTTCCAAACAAAAACTTTAATGCATTTTTTTATATTATAAATCAAAAAGCTTAATTTTTTAAAACGAAACGTTTCTATACGTCTGAAATTTCTTAGAAAAATATTAGATTTTTTTCTTTAAATTTCAAACGTTCGGGGACGTTTCGTTTTGCAAAATAAGGATATTAGAGTTACACTGGCAATATTGGCCTTAGAGAAGTAAAATCGAACTTGTTGCTTAATGACAATAAGCTTCATAATTGTTATTTAACAAAGTTTATTTTAACTACTGTTTACATTTATAATTTCTTTATGAAAGAAACTTTTTTTAGATTATTTATTTAAAACTGTTTCAATTCAGATTTGAATGCTAAAAGTAGTGATGTATCCTGCAAGGATACCGACATATTGTTGATTTCATAAAGCCAAGTCAAACAGATCTCTTAAACCCAACATAGTTGTATAATCGTCAAACAAAGTTGTAACCCTCGTATTTTTTATAGAAATCTTAGCAGCGAGTTGGACGATCTCACGTTCACATGATAAAACTTATTGAAAGTAAAAATCCAAGTGTCTTATAACATTTTCCATCTATTTTTCTCTATTGAAAAACTACAGTATTACACATGAATGTTAAGATAAACTAGAACGTGCCAAAATACAATTTAAAAGCAATTTGAAAATTTGCTTTCAATATTTTTTTGTGCCTTTTTTTAAACGAACAAACAAACACTCATGCAAACAAAATTATAAAATTTTCAATAAAATTTTTGAAAATGACGGCTAAAGTTAATTAAATCATTAAAATGTTATAAAATTTTAAGGAAATCATTCATTGCTTCACTCATCCATCACATATCGCCTGCCTGATCGGTTGATTGAGATGTTGTTCGCGAAAAATTATGAAGATCTTCCAGACAAGAATTTGAAATCAGCAGAGAATTTTAATTTTTATTAAGAATTCAACATTAATTTGATGGAGATTTAAGAGCGGGGAAAGGATATTCCATTTGTTCTCAGATTTATTTCAACTATTGAACTATTTACAACAGCTATTTTATGGGCCGATAGAAAAGGAAATTTTATTTTTAAAATAATTTACAAATTTATTAGAAAAATTTCATTAAGCTAAAAACATTTTTCTTTACAAATTCTAGTTTTGCTGTTCACAACTTTTCTGTAAATTAGTGAAATATAAGTGAGTCCTTAAAGGAATTTATATTCTTTATGTTTTTTTATTTAATGTTTTTGATAATAAAATATATATTCAACTATTTTTGCGCTTAAAAATTCCGGAAGAAGGCTTAAACTATATATGTATGTATTAACGAGGTTACACTGTACACATAAATGTACACGTACCCAAGTTTTGGTTTCTTGGAAAATATTTGCATACAAACATACTTATTAACTTTTTCTTTCGCAATTAATAAATAATATTGTGTGAAATTTTCTAGACGATAATCAAATTTTTTTCTCCTTTTTTTTAATTTACACAATTCGCCATTGGCCATTTAAATATTCTGGTTGTATGTTTTCAACTTGACACAATATTTCAGATTGTTAAAACAAAAAAGGATGAACTAAATTTTTCGTGTGGGATATCTCTAAGCACATACATACTTACATGCTGATGGCTGTAAATATGTATGTGTGTATATGCACATAGTACATACATATGCATGTGGACACATACCCGATCTCAACATCCTTACAATTATTAATATGAAATGCTTCTCTGTATACGAGTATATGAACTAGTTCGTGAAAGATTTTCTCCACCAAATATATCCAGGAATTTCTCATGACTTAAATTTAATGTTTATGTTGCATTTAATATATAAATGACACATTTTGTATTTGTAAATCAATTTTTTTATTTTAGCTTTTGAAGGCGAGGAACTTGAAAAAGCCGAAAGTACTTGCTGTGATGATATTGGGTTATTTTTTTTATGGTTGGTCTGATGTCTGCGTGGTTTCCCAATTTTTTTTTACAAATAAAGTTACGTTCTTGCTTGAATTTATTCGCCAATAAGACGAATCACAAGATTTGAAGCGATTGTAGTCCACAGCTCACTTTCAAAGCGAAATTACCTCCAGAAAAACTCACCGGTTTGTTGGGCTTTTTTTAGATTTCTGCGCCGATAGGAAACCATCCAAAGTGATCTTAAGGGTATTGGAGCCAACACTAACAGAAGTATTGAGCAAAACTCTCTCTCAACTAGTCTTTTGGTGCAAGCGATAATCCATAACCAATTTAAATTATGTTAGCAAAAAAATGATAATGATCATGTATAATTTATAAAGAAAAAATCGTTGCTTAATTCACAAGCCCCTCTTGTATCGTGTATTGTTAATTGAGAACCACCTTTGAAATACACAAAAGTTTTCATGCATCTGTTGCACCTTGTATTTATGAACGTAAAATAGTAAATAAAAAAACTAAGAGCTAAACAAAAAGTTAACCTTCCCATAAAACAAATTTTAAGTAAAATGGGGCAATTTTCTATATCAAATGCATTACAATTATGCACCACTAATGACAAACCTAAACTCTGATTCTGACGACTACCTCAAAAGGACTTCAAGTGATTAGTGGCGGATTTAATGTACTTAATTCAAAATATATATTGTTGTATTACACTCTTTCATTGAAAATTGTCAACAGCAAATATAACAATTGTAAATAGATGCCACAATACAACCAATACAATTATAGCTGGCGAATTGAGCCCATGTTTCCATAAAGATTAGTTTTTGGCATTATTTTCAATACTACTGAATAAAGTGTTGTGTATTATCATTTTGTAATCAAGATTTCTTCTAAATCGAGAAAATTATTAGATTTTAGTCATATAAAATTTTTATAAGAATTTTTCCATCACATCCCACTGTGCAATATTTTTATAGCTTCGGTTTTTATTTTTTTTAACAGCAAATAAACACAACAACATGTCAACAATTCATATAGTAAAGTGAAAATTTTGTTGAATAAAGACCCACAATATTTTCAGTTTAAGGCCTCCAATTAAAAAATAAAAAAGTATGATTTAAAAATAAAATTGTGACTGATAAACGCACAAAATTTTTAACAATTAGACACGTGTTCCTTCACAAAAACTAACAGACAAAAAAAGAAACAAAGTTTCTCTAAAATTCGTATTAAGAAAGTCAGATGTAAAAACGAAATTGCCATCCACAGTATTTTGCCTTCATCTACCAACAAAATCGAAATCACATGAAAAATAAATATTAAAGACATCTTTTTTATATCATTTTTTTTTTTTAATTAAAATATTTACTAAGAATTAAAAGTATGTGAAAATCATTTAATCACCTGGCATTAGAACTTGTAGATGAGGAGGCTGTTTGCCACTTTAATAAAATGCCGGCAAAAACGAAAGAAAAAAATCAAACAAAGAAGCGATTGTTATAAATTATTCAATTTGTTAAATTTTCCTGATAACAAAATATTAACTAAAAAACAAAAGATTACGCCCTACATAAATATAGGGTTAGGTTAGGTTAGGTTGATTGGAGGGGTGTGATAGCCCATGTCATACGACATACACTTAAGCCAGTGAAGGCTTGTTGTGGGCTCCCTTTAATCATCAGACACAAACTGCCAAAGTTCTGCGGCAGAATTCGAACCTGCGACCTTCGCACTACGAGTCTAGTACACTACCTAATAGTCTACAAAGGCCATGCATAAATATCTATATGTATAGAATATAAAATATTTCACCAACTTTTCCATATTTTATTTTAATACCTTCAACGATTAAATTTCTAAGGATTTTTTAATTCAATCGTTCGTTTTTATACATATAAATAGAATTATGGAGCTGTGAGTGACTTCTTTTTATAAAAAAAATAACTTTATTACTTTCAATATTTCAACGCGTCTTTAACAAAACATGGTGCTGATTCTAATCATAAGCCTGATTTTCAGAATTTGTCCGTTTTAGTATAGGGAACAACTATGACCATAAATGTCGACCATAAATACGACCATATATTAGAAATGCTTAATTAAAAAGGACAAATTATACAACCAATGCGCATAATGTTGCCCAAAGCTGGAGGAATTTGATGCAAAAATTAAACTGAATAAGGTTTTTTATTGTTGTATTAAAGTTAAAAAATATATTTCTTTAAAATTAACTTTTTTATATATTTACATACAGGGTGGCGCAATATTAATGTCATAAATTTATATTGTCAAAGCAACAGCATAGAAGTTTTGCCAGTAACAATAATCCCACCTTCTTGAGGTGTGTACCGCTCCATGACTTGTTTATCTTCTATATATATAAAATTGGATGTGTGTATGTATGTATGTATGTATGTATGTATGTATGTATGTATGTATGTAACGTAATGGCTCCAAAACGGTTGGACCGATTTTGACGAAATTTTCAGGGAACCTTCAGAATACTCGGGCGGGTGACAATGTTAAGTCCGATTTTTTATTTTCGGTCTGTGGGCGGAGGGGCGTGGCAAAATGCAATTTTCATATTGCACCACCAATGACATATACATATATTTCTTTTTTGTGCTTTTTTTATTTTATTTTACTTTTTTTGGAAAGCCATTGTTATGTTCTTCTAAACGAGATATCAAACTCTTAAATCGGTTATGTAGTTCCGAAGATATTTTGAGCTGACGGTGTCAGCTATATATTATGTACATAAAAATTACGTGTATGTTCGTGATCGCTAAACTCAAAAACTACTGGACTGATTTTGACCAAATTTGATATGCATGCTCTATGGGCCGTGAGGAGTGTTTCTGTGTAGTTTGAAGTTCGTCAAACAGATGGCGCAATACTTAGTTTTGTGTGTGTGTTTTTGCACCGTAACTCAAGAACTACTGCACCGATTTTGACCAAACTTTATATACATGTTCTATGGGACGTGAGGAGTGTTTCTGTGTAGTTTGAAGTTCGTCCGACAGATGGCGCAATACTTAGTTTTGTGTGTGTGTTTTTGCACCGTAACTCAAGAACTACTGCACCGATTTTGACCAAACTTTATATACATGTTCTATGGGACGTGAGGAGTGTTTCTGTGTAGTTTGAAGTTCGTCCGACAGATGGCCCAATATTTTGTTTTTTGTGTTTTGCCCAATAGAGATTAGTGCGATAAGCCTATGCTGCCTTTTTGCTGAAGGCGTTGGGTCCTTAACCAGCGTGTAGTGGGGTTAATTAGCCCGATACCTTTATTTGAACAATAATTGCTATGTCGATTTAGTGCAAATTTGAAGGCAAAACAAGGTTTGCCCGGGTTAGCTAGTATATCCTAAATGTTAAAGCGCCATCTGCACCATCTGCAAAAATGGCAGACAATTCAAGTTATGACACTAATTTTGCGCCACCTTGTACATGTGTATGTAAAAACAATTTTAAATTTCAATTGATGCCAAAAAGGCGTCGAAATATTGAAAAAAGTAGGCGGCTGAAGCTTTAAAATATAGATTTCTTAAATTGAAAATATTATTGACATGATTACAAGGATTATTTAGAAATTATTTAAAAAGTTTAATTGTTACCCTGTCTAAGCAGGTAAGCAAATAAGGATTATGTCTTCTGACTAACATTTTTATGGCTTTATTAAAAATTTTATTTCTACCCTGGCAAAAGATAGAATTAACTAAATAGAAATGAAGACAAAAATATATTTTTAGAAAAAAAAAAATAGATTTAGGAAAAATTTTTTTTCTATGAAAGTGTAAATGTAAGTGGAAAATGTGGAAAAGCCTTTACTGATATGGCTGGAAAAATGAAAAATCTAGACAGATTTCTAATTGATGCCAATAAATGACTCAAAAGGCTTAACCCTTAATTAGGCGCATGGGGTCCAGAGAAATTAAAGTTTAAAAATAGTTGTAAGAAACTAGTACTGAATTTTATTTATATTTTATATTTTTAAATAAAAAAATTTTATGTTTTTGTTTTTTTATGAAATATTAAAATAAATAACTTTGAAAATTTAACAAAACATACTCGTTTTTAATTTATTTTTGTAACCCAACTCTTGAGACCCCATGCGATTAATTGTGTGATTTTCTTAATGCGCCTAATTAAAGGTTAATCATAGTCGTTTTAGTTTAACATGGTTTTTCTCTGTCAAAATTATTTGTTTGAATTGCAAGATTTTATGAAAGATTAATTTTCCGTGTAAAGCGGGGGAAAGGTGTATTGATAGACTTTTACTTTACCAAAGCAGCTGAAATTAAATTTTCCTAATTAAGGATATACAAAAGGATATACAAAATAAAGATTGTACACCTCTGGAAATAGTTGAACATTTTCGCTGAATTGTTATCATAACTTTTGCTGAAATGGATTTTTTTTATTAAGGACATAAGGGAGTTGTTATATCCTTGTAATGAAATTTGTAAGAGTAGTTAGCTGCACTATTTCGTAAGAAGATGAAAATGTATATGCTGCTATCCGATAATAATTTTACCTAAAATTTGGAAAAAAGGATATTTTGGTATGTCCTTGCTGCAAAGTTACAGAGTTAGTTAAAAATTTCTACTGTGTTATGGCATTCGATATTCAATAAGAGTTCTGTAAATTGCACTAAAATTTTGTTCGAAATTTTCATCAATATCGATTGCTGAAGTTTGGCTGTTGATCATGATTATTGAAGAAATTTAGATTTTAATATTATGGCATCTCCTTGAATTGATTGCAATGGAATTATATGAAATTATTAACTTATAAAAATATTTAGAAGTTTTCACTGCACTTAAATCGTATTTGCAGCTGAAATTCCATTAAAAAAGGATATATGGGAGGCCATCATGTCCTTGCACCGATTGATTTGAAATTTCGCAGAGGGATTGACAGTGTATTTTTACAAATATTTACGGGTTTTCGCTGGATTCTCATGGTGATTGTGGCCAAAATTGTATGCCTCAAATCAAGGATATATCAGAGATAGGTTTTAACTTGTCTTCATCTTGATATCAAACAGTAATTTTTCTAGTTCTGCCGACATTGCTTTGGTATTTGCTGAAAAGTTGTCTTTTCTACTAAAACCGACAGTATAGTATAATGCGCCATTTTCAATATTAATAGAGAGGAGACATTTGTTGGGCTGTACCTGCGATGAAATTATTCTGCTACTGCATGCAGAAGTTACAGTATAATTCATTCTCTGTTTTGTGAAATCTTTATTTTTAAAATTGTAATTTATTTCTAAATAATACGTTTATTATTTATGTATTATGATGTAGGGTACCAGGCAGTTTCTTCAATAAATATCTCTAGACAAAATTATTTTCAAAGTATTTATTTTTGTCACTAGACAAGAATATGTATAAGAGACCAACAACAAAGTGAGTGGAGAAACAAGACATCAACAAAAAAATTTTTTCAGTATTGCTTTACTTTTTCTATCACATATTTTTGTGAAAGGTGTTCTAAAAAATGTATTTTATTAATTTTAAAGAAAGTGGGCGTTACCACGAAACTCTTAAATTGCCGCGCACTTGCTTGGCAAATACCCTTGAAGTAAATGGCAAAATTGGAAATTAACAAACGCAAAATTTGTGCCACTTTCTGTAGATGTTTTTTTGTTTCAAATAAGTGATAACGAATAAAAAAAAACGAATGTAAAAGAGAAATTTTTCAACTCACCAATTGTTGTGTAAATGGTGCCACAATAAAACATGGCATTCCAAAATGACCAGGGATTTTCTGCATTGTTCATTTCTTCCAAAGTTTTGTTACTGTTCAACAGTGTCTCGACCGCGGACTGGTGATCGCGCAATGTTCGAATTATTTGTCCATCAAACTGGGCACTGCTGTACTGTATGACAAATTTAGAAAATATTATGAGAATTTATTAAGTTTCAAAACTGGTTTTCGCTACGTACCTCTCGCAGCTCATAATTATGTGCCAGAGCTTTCATGGCGCGGAAAAATTCCTTTTGTACTGCATGAGCTTCAATGCGTTCTCGCTGGACTTTTCCTCCTGGTTATGTAAACATACAAAAGGGTTTAATTAAGAAATCTTATACAAAACCAAAAATACTAAAATTTAACTTTTTTTAGCAATTTTGCTCTACTCTAATATCTTGTGTCGCAAGGTATTCAATGGCTTTCATGTCCTTTTTTACTAGTATTTATTTATAAAAAAAGTACTAGAAGGCAACCTTGACATTGGTATCATATTCTCTCTTTGCTGTTTATTAAATAAATCCAAACAAATAATTTTGTATATCAAATGACATCATCGTAAGAGTTCCATTGGCACAATTTACAAGCAGAATCCTAATTATTTATTAAAAGAAACTAAAAGTATTTTTACCCATACTAATACAATTTTAAAAGTTTCCATGTAAATAAATACTGCTGACGAAAAATTGGAAATGAATTGAAATGAAAACAGTTGGCTCCCATGTGTAATTCCAGACAAACTGTTGCCAAGTTCTATGCACTTGATTTCAACGTACGTTGGTGCATGATGACCATGTGAATAAGTATTTCCTTTCAATATGTTTAAAGGAAATGGATGTATTTATTTTATTTATCTAATAAGTGTTTGCCAGAAACATAACAAACATGCCCCTGTTAATTTAAACAAACGTTTTACGTACATATATATTTTGTTATATTGAATACTATTGTAATTTTTCAAAATACTAAATTTTTAGGCAGATTTTATGGAACATACCATTACACTGTGCAACAACAAAAAAGAGAAAAAAGGAATATATAAAAATATTCTAAGGACTGATTCCCATAAGCAGGACTTAAGAATAATATACGTCCGCTTATCGGCTTTTTTTTAAATTTTCCATCTGGCCTTTATTTTAGGAGGAGTTAAATTCCGGCACTCCTTTTGCATAGTGCCATAAAGAATCGGCATGAGAAGTTTTATAATCCTTTTATTTCATATATAAAATGTGTTTAGCAATTTCATAGAAAATACTGTGAAAATCATTTCTGTGGTACATTTTCACCCACTAATTCTACATTTTAACCCCCTAGCTCTACAACGTGGGGTCCTTTTTTTAACCGATGTGCGTGAAAGAAACGAAAATTTTCCTTTACAAACATATTTGTGATAGAATTTGGATATAAAATTAGTATTACGAAATTATTATACCTGTTGCCTTTCATCCAACATGAACAATTATGTGGAAAGAAATTAATCCTTTGCTACAATCCTTTTAAGACACTACTTGAATTGTATATAAATTATTAATTATAATTTCGCTGTTAATGGGCAAGTAGACTATTTTTAAAAACAATGTGATCCTTGATAAGGCAATGTGTGCACTTGATAAGGCACTTTACGCTTGAAAAAAAATTACTAAATTTGCTTTCAACTTCTTATTAATAAATATTGTACTTATTATATCTATAGGTTTCTTTTTTATTGTAACTCATGGTCAACTTGTACGTAACATATTTTTTTATACAAAACTTAACCCCTAAAATCCGGTTTTGTGGGACATTTTAGTACCAATTGTAAATAGTTACGAAATTAACCCTTAAACACATGTTCAGTTTTTACTTATTTCTAGCATTCAAACAGAATGTTGAGCTTTAAATTATACTTTTATGAATTGTATTTTTGTAGAAGATTTTCTGCCGCCATATCGCCTTTTAAAGGGGAGTTTTTGGCCGTTTTTCAAAAAAGGATATGAAAAGACCCATACAGCGAATCCTTAGAGTGCTGAAATACATACTTAGAGGACTAAAATGTTTCACGTAGCGCTACAAAATTGCTAAGCATAAGTTATACTTAAAATTTATGGGTTAAAATTGGTGCTACAGTTGTCAAGAAGTACCCTTAAACACCATTCCAGTCGAACTTTGAAATTTGGTATATTCATGAATTGATAGTAGAATTTTATGGCTAATATTTTTTTATATAAAATACTGGTAGAGTTTGATCCTTTTTTAAAGAAAAGGACAAAAAAACTCATATGACGAAAAGTTATAGGGTCAAAATGTTCCACAAAAATATTTCTCGTAGTGTTCTCCTTCAAATTTCTGAGCAGTGCTTATGACAAAATGGTAAGGGTGACAGGATCTTCTACGTCGATTCATACTAACAATGTTCACGAGGCGCGGAGATGGAAACGCCGATATATGAGAATTATATTTCGTTTCCTTGTACCATAATCAGTCGTTGGAATTTTGCTATTTTTTTAATAAATTAGATTTTTTACAGCATCATTTATATAGGATATAGCAAAACCATACGGAGGTCATTACTAACTTTAAAAAAATATCGATTTGCTAGATACGTCTGGTAAATTTTTTTTTGGAAAATATACCATTCAATTTTTTTAAGATTTTTTTCAAAATCAATTACATTGTTACATATTTCCACTTCAAAGGAAAACACATAGAGAAATCATTTGATATAGTAAAAGTCTATTTTTTCCTTAATAGAATGTTGACAATCCATCTCAAGGAAATGGCATGTCATGCACTTTCATTATGAGCGACTTTGACTTCAAACTGGAATCAGGCGGTAAATAAATTCGAAATAGTATTGGCTTTAGCTGATGTCTAAAATACATATCGCTCCTTTAATGCGACAAAGTCACATCTCCAA
Organism: Germaria angustata; assembly: GCA_963681545.1. Classification (NCBI taxonomy): domain Eukaryota; kingdom Metazoa; phylum Arthropoda; class Insecta; order Diptera; family Tachinidae; genus Germaria; species Germaria angustata. Next base: position 31,293,151 of record OY813002.1, read on the forward strand.
AAAAATAAGAATAAAAAACTAAAAAAATTAAAAATTATCGAACTTGGGAAAATGGAATTAAAGTCTTCAAGCTGTTAATTTCCATAACGACACTTTTTTTGGCATAATTTCGGTTTAGCTTCAAACAAAACTCAAATTTTTTTCACGTATAAAGCAGATTAAGTTATAGAAGGCACATTTTCTCATCATTAGAAATTTCTTTGTTTGTTTTAGATTTCATTAGAGATGCGATATGGACACACCTACACATTTAGTATCCCTACATGATTCGCTGATAACAAATGTTTTTTATTATTTATTGAATTAGAAAACATGAAATTTTTGAATACTTTTGGCATTTATTAATCACCGGTAAGAAAAAGAATTGTCACACAGACGGTACCATTTAATTGATTACTTCGAGCGATTCCCTGAATTTTTTTAGTGAAATAACGAAAAAGCTCTCAAATATATATTCATCAGACTATTTTTCTTTCGGTGGTAAGAAAAAATAAAATAAAAGCGAATTATGATACTGCCGATCTGATGTATTCCCTCAATTAATGGCATAAATTTATCACTATTCTTAGTTGGTCATTGACCCGAGCAATTTTTGTATATTTATGACCATAATTGCAACTGTACATGTTTAAGTATGGTAATCTATACCAAATATAATATAAAAAAATTATGGCCATTACATAGAGAAGAAATTTGTTGCATGCAACTGCTTTTTACTTGACTTTGAAAAAGCAGGAGGTTATCAATTTGTCTGCATTTTTTATATTTGTTTATGAATAACTCTATCATTTATTAGCAGATTTTCAAAATTCCTTTTTTAAATTATATACTTGCAGTTGTGTCCCATGAGAAGCTTTTTTCGAAAATTGGATCAACAATTTTTCCGCCCAAAATGTGGATTATGGCACCACCGTAACTTTTACAAGCAGATGCTAAACGAGTTTTTTTCAGTTCCGGTGATCTTCGGTTTCGGAGATTTGAACTGGCCGGCCATATCGAAGAAGGAGACTAACATTGAAGAAGAAATCGGCAATTTCGAGCCAGATGTTTTGCGAGCAACAATTCAAAATGCCGTAAAATGGACACAGCAACTTGGAAGGTGGCCATTTGAGAGATATAACTTTTTCCGATTGAGTATGAAATTTTTTACTTGAGTCTAATATATGCCACTTTTTAACTCCAGTAGGAGTAATTTAGTTTTTTTCCAGTCCAATGTTTACCTTAATTAAGACCCCGTGAAGAGAAGTCATTAATATTTTGAAAAATTTAAAATTTCTGTGCCATTTGTAAATTTGGGCCCTACTGACCTTCGTAGACTAGTAGGTAGTGTACTAGACTCGTAGTGCGAAGGTCCCAGGTTCGAATCCTGCCGCAGAACTCTGGTAGTTTGAAAGGGAGCGCACAACAAGCCTTCACTGGCTTAAGTGTATGTCGTATGACATGGGCTATCACACCCCTCCTATCAACCTAACCTAACCTAACCTAAATTTGGGCCCTACTAACATTCATCAGAACAGCTTCTTATCAAGGGTATTGCGGATGATCCTAATATCATTTTACAGGATTTTTCATTTATAATTAGGGGAAACATTCATCTGGTTCTCCTAATGGTAAGAGCAGTATGATATTAGGACATAATGGCAAGTAACCGTGCCAGGTGGTGTATAAGTTTAGCCCACTAGTTATTATTTGATAATATCAGATATTAACATTTGCGATATAATTTTTCAACTTTAAGCCGTTTTCAATAGATGAGAAGTTCTTAATATTTACGTTTCGTGACGTCATCATTAAAGTCAAAACTTATTTATCAATTTATCTATTTATGATTTAGATTTGATGGTAAATCATTCAAATTTAAGAACAAGTTACAATGTTTATTTTATTTTAATTTATTTACTTTTGGTAATTTTTGTTTATTATTCATTCCGTTTCAAAATTGTTAATCAATAAATAGAACTATCGATTGTTCTATTCTCAGGCAGAATATTTTCTTTTGTAATCAAATGTTAACACATTGTTTTTGATGTCTTTCTCGAGTTAAGGTCAGACTAATCAAATATTTGACGAGATAAGCGTAACCATTGCAACTGTTTATTAAAGCATCTGATCTTCATAAATATTTAATGTAAACATTAGCGTAGCTTATTTGTTATTAGGGAAGGGGAACTATAGCGCGAGCCGAGAGGCAGAGAGAGAGAGAGAGAGTATAACATTTATACTTGAAACATTTAGCCTGAGGGTCTCTTTAACCCAAGGACCTTAACAGAGCTTAAGATTATTTGCTTTTGCATAAAAGTCAGAGCAGAAAGACTACGTACGAGTATCTATTCATCGAAGAAAAGTTACATATTTGCATCAAATATTAGTTTAATGGGACCGTAGCTCTAATTGTTATTGATGTGTTCAAAATATCCATTCATTTTATTTTTCATTGGAAAGTTGTTTATATCAAAATCATTCTCATTAATTGTAATAATTAATAGATCATAAGAAAACTTTGAAAAAATAGTGCATTGAGTTAATAAATTAATTAATTTTTGAATATTTGCATTTGATTTCTTGAATATAATTCTTCTGCGAGTAGCAGGTTTTCGATCGTCCTTGTAGATTAAAAACAGTTGTTATGATCGTACAGAGACACCAGCGTACCTGCAGAGTATCAAAGGGGGACTAAAGCCTTTTAGGGCAGAATAATTTTTACGCAAGATGGGAAAAATACTAGAGGGTTGGGGGCTAAATCTCTTCTGTGATTCGGTTGACCCTCCACAGATAAGGTTTTCCATTTACATTTAATTCTATATGGCTAATCCTATGGGCATAAAAGCAGAACATCCATTGAGTTGATGGTTTGATGAAAACATCTAATATGATTTTGGGTCTTAAAGTGTCAGTTTCTTGAAAAAACATAAGCAAGGACATAAATTTCATTTGAGAGAAAATGTTTTTTTCCAAGTGAGTCACTGAACGAAATAAAAACAGTTTCCTTTTCAAAACTCAACAAAAAAAAAAAAAAACGGAAAAAATGTGAAACGGCTAAAGATCTTGTTTTTATACCTTCACCGATTTTAGTGGAAAATGAATGAACTACATACGATTTTTAAGAATATATATAGTTTTTTTATTTTTCAATTGAATGGATAATGCGCCAGAAAACTTTAATTGTTACAAGTCATATTTAATAATTTTTTTTATTTATATCTTTTTTCAGATCCATTAAAAAATTAAATTCCAAAGATCTCTATAAGATCCACAGCTTGTAATGTACCTGGTGGGAATTCGGAGAATATTTCATGATACTAACAGAGGTTTGCATAATATTCTCTATTTTGCTTAATATTTAATGCAATTGAAGTCATACACTCGGTATTAAAGAAAAAACGAATTTTTGGAGGTATATTCGTATATTTCAATTGATATTCATTCATCCTACAGCATTTTTCATGTATATGAGAAGCATCCTTATGACATGTAATTTTTATTTACATAATTTTTGTTTATATTTGACGACTAAATGGAAAAGGACTTAATTGGAGAATTGAGTGATCAGTCACTGAGAGTGCAACAGCATACAGTTAATTCACACACAAAATGATTTCGGGACCACCTGTGAGAGTAAAAGTTTTTTGATTCATTTTCATAAAAACTTTCACTCTTACAGGTGAAGATGGACCTCTTCATTTAAATTGAAAATCAACTTCAATGTATTAATTAATATACTTAAATAATTTTTTTTTTAATTTTATTTTCAACCAAATGAAAATATAAAAAAATTCTTAAAATATAATTTATCATTTCCAAGTACTGAAGACAGCAGGCTGTTTTGATATTTTAAGCCATATATAGATATAAGCTTAATTTCTTTAAAAAATAAATAAATGATTTCCTAGTAAAAAATGTTTTCCAACTGATGCACAATAAGTTCAACTGAGATGTTTTAAAAGTAACATTAATTTAGAAAAAAAATATAATTTCAAAAACATTGACACACACCAAAACTTAATCAAATTCGGTCCACTCGCTTAGGAATTACTATCCCACATACGGACACACAACTACGCAGAAATAAGTTGAACCCTGGAAATAAAATCCTTATTTATGTACCACTAGCAAAGACCAGGATAGTAGAAGCATTTTGACTCGTATTCATATACAAAAGTGAAATTACTGAGTATATCGAATGATGAAGTATAATTCGGAATATAAAAATCTATGATGGCCTAAACTTGTCCATCCCTGATATTTAGTTTTGGAGATTTGCCCGATTATACGAAATAGAAAATTCATCTATTGTTTTATTATACTGCAGAATTCTGTATTATATATTTTCAAGGATATATTGCTCCAGGATCTCTCTTCAACTTTTTACTTGTTGATTTGCTGCTCGAGAAATGAGACACCAATATAGCCTAGTGTTCCATTGGTACCTTTCCACATACAATGTTATGTAAGCGTAACTATGTAGTTATTTATTATTGTTCTTAGCTTAGAAGATGTACATTTAATACTATTAATTTAACAAATCATCCCACTGTGCATACCAAATATTTACTTTTTGTGGTAGCAAAACAACGATGGGAAAACTTTTTGTGTTTGTTAAAAGCTTAATTTGTGGATGCTTTTGTATATGCGTAAGCTTAAAATAAATAGTTTACGGAAAAACAAAAAGGCCAACAAACAACTCACCCTCAATTGCTTGAAATAGTAAAGCACCACCAATACTATACAAAGACACCACTGTCAGCAGGAAGAAGTGTGTAAACCATCGTCTAGACCATTTACTGATTTTCTCATATAAACCGTACGTGAACTTCTCTCCGAAACTCATGCCGGACTTGGTGAAATCGACAATACCATCAAAACCTCTGGCCATAAAATTTCCAGCTGCAAATGGGTTAGAATACTGCGGCCAATACGGTTGGCCAGCAACTGAGCCGGGAGCCAAGGTATGTGCAGTTTGAGCGGTAAATGGTGGTTGAGCCGAGGGCGGCACTGAGCCCATGGCCGGGCCATTATTGCTCTGTATGTTTTTGATGTTGATGCGGGGTGGACGATTAGCGAACCTGGAGGGTGGTGGCGAGTTGGTCTGTGACATGATGCTGAAGAAGCAAGAATATTGCACTTTGTTGCAATTTATTGATGAAAAGTTTCCAACTTTAATATTTTCTTAATTTAATATAAATGCTTTGTTCTTTTAATATAAACAAATAAATCACTCAGACGTTTTTAAAAACTTTGCACTTAATTAATTAATTTCTTTTTTAAAAAATGCTGAACACTTTTGTTTATAAATTTTTAACTTTTTTCTTTTTCTTAAAAAAATTTTTTCTTCAATTGCATTCACGCGCTGTTAATGCCTGCATTCGATAATAAATTATTTCCCAACTTCAATTTAATTTGATTCGTTTTTTAATGAGAACTTAAACAAAAATAAAAATAAATATATTTGTATTAAATCTCTTCCACGTTTTTTTGCCTTTTGACTTTTCAATTTGCTACAATCTATAATAAAATGTTTGCTATCGGTCGGCTTTGCTTTAAAATGTTTAATTTTATCATAATCCGTCCGTTTCGTTCTTAAATAAAAATCACACTGAATTAAGACGCCACTCGCCAAAAGAAAATACTGTTTGGCTGGCTGGCTGATGGCCTTTACTCGACATCCATGACGATGATGATGATGATGATGACGGAGACGATAAAGAACATCATGATGATGTTTATGGTAATGATGATGTCGACGAAGTGATGATGTTTTAGAACGAATATTTTCCCCCCTTTAATTTATATCAGTGACGTTACTGTTGCTGTTGTTTGTATTACGAATTTGCTTTTTTGCTGATTTGCAGTCTTGTTCTTGCAGTCTCTCACATTTCTTTTATCCCTGAAAGTTTAAAATTTCGCAAAAGATTTTCCGGATGCTGGCTGCCTGCTCTCAAACAGCTGTTGTACAAAAATAATAACAACAAAATGTTTTTAGCCGAATGCGAGTGCGTCTGTACTTAAGTGTTCTTAACACAAATTGACCAAATGTTTTGTGTCACATTTTCGTTTATTTATAGCAAAATGACCACTATTGTCTGTTCGAACATAATGGAGACTATAAATTATATACATGATAAATTTCATTTAGAGCATCGAATGCCAGAAAATACCCACCCTACTCTATTTGCAAATGATAATACATGGTCAGTTTGTTTCCACAGAGCGCCAGCAAAAAGCTTGTAGAGTTTTTGTAATGGGAAAACGTTTTTAATTATTTACAAAAATAGTGAGTGAAACGTATTTAAGTTCTCATTTCAATCAGCAATGATACAATACCGTGATGGAAAGAAATAAATTTCGTTCATCTCGTTTGTGAGTACAAGTATTTCTTTAAGTTTTTCCGCTTAAGGAGAGTTGGAATGTGTGTGATAAGGATTTCTTTATATTATCTTGTATAAAATATTTGAAAATAAAAACACTTTAATATACAAATATTGGAATAAAAGAGAAACGCATTAAGTGCACTTTTCGGAATGTATACGCCGTAAACATTATGGAAGAATATTTTCATCGCTTCCAAATATTTAATACTACAATTTTTCAACTTCTGTGGAGGTAAAGTTGAAAAAATTATTATTATAATTTTTGCAAAGTTGTAAAGCTTGAATTGAAAACACTTTTTTTTATAAAAATTACTTATTTCTTTAAATCTAAACGAAAACATTATTATTCTTAAATCAATGAGTGATAAAACTTCCTTCATAAAGGCTTGAAAATGTTTACGCCTTTCAGATATGAAAATTTAAGCCCAGTGTTAAATAAACAATTCGAATTTAATATAATTTCTTTTAAACACAAAACGTTGATTTTTTCGATAGGATGAAGACAGTTTACAAATGTGAATCATAAAAGAAAACATCCTACAATGCCAAGCAATTTTAAATTATCCAAACTTGCACTATTTCCGGATCGTAGTGTCAATATTTGTCAAGGCTTTTTCAAAAACTCTTTTTTTACTGGGTACTTCTGTATAAAATGTCCTTTTCTCCTTTTCTCGAACAAAAAAAAAAGTAGTTTTCTAGTGAAGTTTTTAAAAATTATATTACAACAGATTCACTATTTTACTTCCTGTTCGTTGTTCAATAGTGCAATTTTCCACTTTCAATTCCCAAGGTATTTCTTACAAGAATCTTAATAATAAAAGAAATTCGAATCAAAATAATATAGTTATGCACCATTTGTACCCCTTCTTTCAAATTTGGTCCACCCTATGCAAAACTCTTGAATATCTTTTTTATGATTTTGTAGTTTTTTAGAATTTTTTTTTTTTAATTTTGTGATTGATTTTTAAAAACAAATTCGCATTCCCATTGTATTTGGAATAAATTATTCTGAATTTTACAGGCTGTCATGTGCAATTTCGTGCATTGTTGTTCACCAGAGAAAAAAGACGAGACCTGGAAAATTGGGAAAAATTAGGGAAATTTTGCTGAGGGATACTTTTGAATTGGCAAATCATAATTTTGCTATAACCCCGTTTTGAGCTTAAGTCGACTTAAGTATTTATTTCTTATTGCCACAAATATAATAAAAGAGTATGTAAATAGGCAATCGAAGTAGGAAGCATTCACACATACTGAATGAAGTCTACTGATGATTTGGAATTAACTGCAGTAAAATGCATGCATATAGACCGCTTAAGCGATAACAAAATTTGGCAGGATATTAAGAAAAATTTTCATAAGGATTATAACTGTTAGGAGCCTATTTTGAGCATTTCAACCTTAAATTGAAAAACGATTATTGATATCCTACCAATTAATTAAAAAAAATTGTTTTTAATATGGCTCAAGCGGTCTTTTATAGGCTTTTCAACCATAAATTGGAAAAACCAAATGAAAACAGTTGCATGCAATAAATAATTTCTTGACAAATTATGATGATACAAAAATTGCCCATTTATTTGTAAAAAATTACTTTATTTGAAGATGGACAATTGCTCGTATGGTCATAAACAGACTAAAAAATCACAGGGTCAATAACCAACTCAGAAAAATTATAAATTTATCTCATTCATTAAAAAAATATACCAAGTCGGCATTGTCACAATTTATTTTGATTTTTTCCCCCTTTTAATTACCAAGAAAAACAAGAAACTTATGAATTAATTTTTAAAAGCTTTTGCGTTATTTCACTAAGAAATTTTCACAAAATTCCTGATAGTGATAAAAAATTAAGGAAATATACATATTAATGACCGAATAAATGGTGCCCACTGTGGACTTTTCCTTTTTACTGGCCATTAATTAATGTCAAAAATATTCAAAATTCGATGTTTTCTACTTAAACAAATAATTTATTTAAAAAAAAAACATTTGTTATCAGAAACAATATATATATATATATATATATATATATATATATATATATATATATATATATATATATATATATATATATATATATATATATATATATATATATATATATATATATATATATATATATATATATATATATATATATATATATATATATATATATATATATATATATAAGAGAAATATTATATATATATATATATATATATATTTCTCTTATATATATATATATATATATATATATATATATATATATATATATATATATATATATATACGAGTATGTATGTACTCATATGTACATAGACATAAGGCATACTTTTATTAAATTAAAAGTTTTTGAAAAACTCATTTTTCCTCAAGCAATTTCAGTGGAAAAATCATTAATATTAGACACAATTAAAAAATGTCAACTAATTTCGTGGAAGAAGAACCATTTTTTTTAAATTTTTAATTATTATTTTTTTATTGTTGCATGAACAGTGACTGTCAAACTCATAATTAAAGAACATAGTCCCATCAACGTGAATCAGATGAGTGGTTTAGAATTTTTTCTTAGAATTCATGATCGAATTAATTTTGCAATGCTCGCGAAATAAATACTCGACGTTTCTTTCAATATTTTGTTCCAAATTATTTGTTTCAAATTATTTGGAGCCAAATTTCAAACAAATTTTTCATTCAAAATTATACTTTCTTATTTTTCTAAATTTTTCCAATTTCGTGGTACGTTGTTAATTTTTAAAAATTTTCTCGTTTTTTGCAAATTCAAAAATATTCTAACTCTCATCTTGGCTGTGTGTGTTTGTTGAGTGTGCGTTTTATGTTTGTGTTAGTAGCAATTTAAAATTCTTAATTTACCGAATCGATTTTTAAAAAACTCAGTAAGTCCTTCTCTATAAAGGAGTGTATTTCATCCGTATATTTGTGGTGTAAGCCCATACCATAATTTGAGTCCAAAACATAATTTGAGTCCTTCCCATTGTGCATCTATAATGGAAATGGAAGTCATTCCCAAGCATTGACATTATGTGTCTTTTTTTTTTTGTTGAAAGAGAAGTAGTAACACTCGGACAATTAGTGGCTACTATCAATGTGTTACTCCTTTTTATGAAAAGGATAGTATAGAGAGGACATGTAGTGAGATGAAAAGAGACATAGATAGAGAGAGTTTAAATTCTTTCTTTCTAAAGCGAAGTTACAGCACCTCTAGTGTTTAGGAGACGCATTAATTGTTTTATTTCGCCGACCCACAGAGGAGTATTTGACCCAAAAAGCTGGCCAAAATTATTAAGCGTGTTTTTTGTTTTAAAAGTTTAACTTTTTTGCTAGTTTTAGCTTTAGTTTGATAGAAAAAATTTATTGGCAGGTTATTATTGGGTTAGTGTTATTTTTGAAATTTTTTAAAATTGTGAAAATATGTTGACAGATTTGTAGAAAAAACTTTTGAAATGTGGGAAAACAACGACCACAAACAATCAAACATTTGTATAGAGTTTCTTTTTTTTAATTAAAAGAAAAATTATACACTTATTGAACTTTTTGAAATAAACTTTTCGTTTTGCAATTTATTTATATTTAGTAAGAAAAATTATAAGTTTGTTTATTAATATAATAATTCGTATTATGATTTTTTTTATATGACTTAGTTTTAAGAACTTTTAAAATATTTGACGACACCCGCAACACCCCATAGACATTTTCATAAAAATAAATACATGCTCTTACATACATAAACACACATATATTTAACCCATTTGGCGCCGCTATACTCGATTAAGTACAGCAGAATTATTTAAAAACAAGAAGTTTGACTTTTTTTCCCTAAAATTAATATTAAAAATTTGTGTATTAGAATAATGAAAAATGTTGCTGTAGTGCGGTCTTTAAGGCCCATTTAGCCGACCGTAAATGTAGAAATGTAAATGTTGCCGAATCAGCTGATCGTTTCTGTTATATGAGAATATATGCAAACGTTTAGCCGACTGGAAGTGTCACGTTGCTGTAACGTCTGAACCTGTTGAAAATAGAATTTCATTACGTTCTTACGTGACAAATGTAGACAGTGATGGGTCGTACGAATGTTGAATGCAAATGTGGCGCTGTAGCAATTTTTTGGTACTTTTTTATTTTTAGATTTGAAACTTTTTTTAGTTGTTAAATTTATATACACACACTATATATAATCCGTTTAAAATAATTTTTTAGCTGGAAATCTCTAGTTTTTTATACAAAAATTAACAATTTCTAGTTTATATTCAATATATTGTTTTTCTTTAGAAAACTTCTACGGAAATATTCGTTTAGAACTGTATAAAGAGCACAGGAAATAGAATCAAGATAATTTAATAAATTAAATATATAAACTTTTTTATTTCTTAATACGCTAATTGGGACTAAATTTTCCAATGTAAGTAAAACAGATGTAAGCTACTTACATTTTTCCCAACGCTTATGAAGAAATTATTGTAAAAAGATATTACATGATACATGAAGTTTCGCCAAAGACATACTACCAAATAAACTTAATAAATAATTAATATTGAAATCTATTATTTGGGATATTCTCCCCAACTAATCGTTAGACACAATTAGAGTTTTTTCAAAATGCATAGAACAAAATCAAAAAATGTGTGTTGTGGCTTTAGCTCTTCATATGCCGGCATTTCATTGGTTGCTAAAACCAAATCGTCAGTGAAGTTTAAGCAGTTTGAAAACATTCAACCTCGGATGTTTATGCCACATAAATCAAATACAATATGAGAATTTCAATATTGCATATTACTTACAACAAATACATAATCAATAATTTTAATATTTTATTGTTTGTTGTTGGCTTAGCTAGATATATGCCTGCATTTTTTTATAAAATAAAAAAATTTTTATAAAATCTACCACGGGACTTTGCCAATGTCTGTGTTAATATTTTGCAAAATGTATTTATAAAATTATAAAATTACAAAAGAAACGTACACACATTGTAGAAAAAGATGAAACTAGCTTTCTCCAACAACTTTCTAACTTTAAATTTTCATCTTATTTTTCAATTTTGTATCGTTCTATGTAATTTTTTTAATTTTAGAGCTATGTACGTAAGTAAACTAGATCTGTTCCATTTCCGTACTTTTTCCGTACAATCATAAATATCTTGTACACATTGTACCATCAATGTATTGGAACAGCTGTTTTGCATTTATAAATAAATGAAAATTATTTATTGTGGAAAAAATGAAATCTAAGTAAATAATTTAAAACTGAGGGCAGTGAAATGGACGATAAAAAATGAATTTTGTTGGTGCAGGGGAACGAATGTCTGTATAACAAATATTAAACAGCAACAAAATATTATATGTTCAACAATGTACATAAATCATTTTTTTCTGCTTATGTATGTATGTATGTCAAAAACACACACGTTTTTAGCATTCTATAAGTGCTGCAACATTTACATTTACGATACATTTACGATACATTGACATCTACGATATCTACGGTCGGCTAAATGGGCCTTTAAGGTTTACGGTTCTAGTACTCAAATGATTTTTATATAAAAATATGACTTTGTGAAGTATTTTATAAACCATGGAATTAAAATTTATATTCACAAGGATATCGTGTTTGACATACTCTTGCACTCAATTGACAAGGCTGTCATGACAATGCTTTCAGAGATACTGTAGCATTTAAACTCATATGCCATTTCAACAAGCGGACTCCCAAAACAATAAAATATTATGAGTATGAAAACTACAAAAAAAGAAAATTGTGCATCATATGATTACAGATTTGAAATTCGTTTGGTAAAATAGAAAGACAAATATGACACAAATGGATCATTGCGATTTGTATTGACGTTAATGTCAATGTCAAAAAATTAATGCTAAGACGTGTATTCCCAAAGTATTTCAGATTTACAATTAAGACATGGGCGGAGCTGGCAACTTGCTTCAATATATTTCACTCTACAAGGTTGCAGCTTGTGTCAGGAAATGGAGGTGGGTATTATAATATATATTTAAGAAAAGATATGGCTATTGGAAACGTATGGCGCTTACACGTAATGAGGAGCAGTGATAATATGGATCAGCGGTTAGTCAAACGATCTATTGCAAGGTACTACAAGGTGACATACAGTCAATGTCTGGATGTGAATTGGCTGACATTTTTTCAGATGGAGCCAAATTTCACTGTCCTATGATATTTATTCTTTTTATTGAGGCTCTATGCCCCTTATAGGATTGTTACTGCTTAAAATAAAATATATGACACATTTTCAGTCTGCTGTTTTATGAATCACTTGTGCGCCAACCTTCCACTTTATCTATCCTGGGACTACATCAAGATAATAAATAAATAACCACACAAATAAATTGAAAGAACAACTACGATGTGTTCCATGCCATGCAAGAACTCGCTGGCAATACCAGAAATATTTTAAATGTTTTGTTACAGAAAAGCAACACTTTGATCATTTTCACCTAAAAAACCCCACTGTATTCAATCTAACGATCGCCCTAATTATTTTTTTCTTTCAAATATTTTGAATGATCTTGTGTTTATTTAGTTTGCAACGAAATGAATAATAAATATTTTACAAAAAATAAACAAATCGATGGTTTTATTCTGGCGCACAATGGGTTAAATTGCATTTGATAATATTTGTCTTGGTTAAAAATTTTATTTTTGAATTTTAATTATATTTCTCCCATTTACGAATGTGTAAACATACATTAATTTTTTGTGCTATTTTTCCCAAATTTCATAACATCGCCAAGACAGTATTTTATTTAACACTTTCGCGGATTCAATAAATTTTCTATATGATTTATGCATTTGGGTCGCAATGGTTTACTGCCAAAATACATACATTAATATATAAGTACATACATACATGTATATATTCATGGATATATGAATAATTTAAAAAGTAATTTAAATGGAACAATAGCAAGATGGGCCATTACTAATGAAGTGTAAATTTTTATTTAAATGAACTACACAGAGATTCACATTGATCGCGCGGCAGTAGCCTTCATGGGAGCATGCAAAAGCGTGAGTGAAAATATGTATAAGACTAAGTTAGAACATTTTATAAAAATTAAATAAAGTAACGAAAAAGAGGGATGCACTCGATCCATTCTCCATTTCGCTTCGAAAAAGGACATGCGATATACATATATCATTCGCAAGTGCAACAAAAAATCTATTAATCGCTCTAGTTTAAAAACATTTACTATCTTACAAGACTTATTACTCTCTCCCAATAACTCTGGGCTTATTTCTTTTTCTCCATTATCCCTCTTGGAAACATATGGCTCCCACAAAACTTTTTTGCCTTGTATCAGTTTCGTTAATCGATTGTTGTTCCAGCTAGAGAGATGGTATGATCTGAGGTAGCAGGTCCTATAATAATGGGACTGTAGTTGTCTGTCTGTAACATTGTGGTTAAGTGGTGAGGAACCTTGCTAATCTATAATTCATACCTTTTTTCCCGGAGGTTGGGTAGTGGGTTGCTGACCTTTTTCATGATGTTGTTCTCTTTTCCAAGGGGAGGAGAGTTCAGGTGGTGTCTTGAATGGATATTTTGGAGGGGGGTTGAGTTGAAGGCCTTTTTTACTTTTGAAAGGGCAAGAAATGTTGCACTTCTTTTCAGAAACGAAAATGCCATAAGGTAAACCGAACGCAAATTGTATCAGTCTAAATAGAAATTGAACGCATTATAAATATGTGCAGTTAATTTAATTAGTAAAGGGTCTTTCATTAAAAGTTTTTTGTTTTTAAATTTAAATAAAATGAAGAGTGCGGGAGAAATTATGGATATTTGAAAGTCATTTATAGTACAGCCGAAAATATAATTTATGATACATAACATCATGGAAATGTCCGTCACAGCTCCTAACGAAGCTCGCATTCAAAATGTACAGTTTTCCGAAACTCTGGCTGTGAATTTCATCGCTGACATGGGTTATGTTGGCTCTGAGAACTGTTGTGGCTTGTGGCTTATTTGCATTGACCTGCGACTCAAAATAACCTAACAAGAAAATGTATAAAGGGGTCAAATTTCAGTTTCCGTCAACTCCAGGAGAGATGATCATGCCCTCAAATTACTCATGCAGGATATCTAATGTGGCATGACCTGTTTAGCACACTGCGCTGGTCTTTTAAAACCACATTTCAAGCAATTCAGGTTAAAACAAGTTTAGTAATCGTTGACGTGTATAGCCCGTAGTGAACGATGGCGGCCTGACTAACGTCGTTTTCGAAGAAATATGGACCGATAACGCCGCCAGCCCAATGTACGCACCAAACGTTACATTTTTCGCGATGTATTGGACGCTTTTGGCTCTATTGTAGAGTGGTATAGTTCCAAATTCGACAATTTTGTTTGCTAAAGTACCCACTCATCTAGAAAAGATTCCAAAGTAGTGCGAATCCAAAAGATTTAATAACAGGCTTGCAAGTGCAGGATATCATTTTTTCAAATCCTGTTCATCGATTTGGAAGCTGCCTTTATAATGTTGAGAAAAATGAACTTTTTTTTCTTGCAACAAAATTAATTTAGGATTTGTTCTTTACCACTGCGACTACATTTCATATCTGGAGGGCGTACAAACAAGTTGGGCAGTAGTTGCGATGAAAAGATGTGAAAGAAATCGTATCATTTATTAATTGAAAGGAATAATATTTTCATATAGATTTAAGAAAATTCATAATTTGTGTGAAAAATAAAGTATTTTCAACCCCGAACTTTGAAGAAATAATAAATATTATTAATCATAACCTTTTAAACTTGACTTCTTAGGAACTTGGATACGCGTATATGCATCATGGGATTTTCGAAAATAATGAAAATGTCATTCCTTGAGAATGACTTCCATTTCTTTCACTGGCTGATGTCGGAGAGTAAAGCTGCTCGTAAGCCCTCAATGTTCTGCGAGAGGAGATCACATTTAGTCATGGACTGTGTATCCAGTACAGTTACTGGTGCCTGTTTATAAAGGCCATTTACACAACAAGAGCAATAGATAAAAGTGGGACCAAAGGAAAATTTATTGAACAAGAACTCTTTTTCGCTATAACCAGTGACTGTATAAAACGAAGTTTCCTCTCTCGGAGATTTATTTTGTAATTGGGGTTAAACAATTAAAGCCTTTCAATATTTTATCTCATAGTACATTTCGAAAGCTAATTTCACTCAACAAAGGTGCCCTAAGATCGCTCACGAGATGGATTAATGGACACTGTGGTACCACAACTATTTTCTAGGAAACATTGAATTTCAGGCTCTACAGATTCTGCAAATTAAATAATTAAATATTTAAATTAAATATTTATGCCACATAAATATAATATAGAAAATTACAACTTCTAGCCAGATCATAGATCGGAAACGAACATAGTCCACTGCTGTCTGTCTTGGGCAATGTGTTTAATATGTTGCCATATTTCTAAGGATCTATATTTTCCTTGAACAAATCTCATCCGCCGGCTGCAATTAATTATATTTGGAAATATAAGTTAAAATTTTAGTGCCAGATTTCAAAATTTAAAAATGAGCATTTCAATGATAATTATAAGAAACTAAACAAAAAAATTTTCAATATTTAATATTGAAATCTATTATTTCGAGATATTCTCCCCAACAGCCCAAGCCACAACAAACAATTCATTTTGCGAAGAAAAATTCTTTTGAATTGTATAAATCTTAAGTAATAAATTAATTTACACAAATCTAGAAACGGAAAATAATAAAATATTTTTCCGATTTTCGTATAAAACTTGTCATGTATAATGGATTTCTGCCATAACCGTTCGTAAATTTTCGATTTAAAGCAAAAACTTAAAATTCAAAAAAATCCATAGATTTCGAGTTTGTGGCTTTAGTCTTTTTAGCTGTTGTTGTATGCAAAATAAAAGACTTAAGAGACATGAGTGAATCTGCAAAAAACTCAAAGGGAATAGTTGCGCCTTCAACTATGCTTTAAAAATATTTGCAATATATGTAAATTATAGAAAGCACCCACACACGCAAGTTTTTAATGAAAATATGCGGCACCAAAGGGTGGAATTAATTTAAAAAAAGGATAATGGAACAAAAACGAAATCTTAGGGGTTTCTTTTTACGAATTTTAAGTTTTTATTTTAAATCGTGTATTTTTGTTGGGATTTGGCTGAAATTTACTAAACGTGGCAATTGGGATCTGCTGAATTCGAATGTAAGCACAATTATTTAGTTTTTAATTTTTAACTTTTATTTCATTTTACACGACTTTTTAAAATAGTTGAAGGCATCTCCAATTTAAGCATATTTCGCATGTAATGTTTACACGATTTTCTCAGGAAAAAGAAAGTTGGATATATTCCCTCTTAATATGATTGTCACGTCGACGTCACATCAAGTCGATAGTAGAAAAAGACAGCAGTTCTGTACTCGTTATAGGCAATAATTAACTAATATTGATGGCCACTTGTCATTTTATAAGCCATAGTAGTAGTAATATCCTATCAATAATATTTAATAGTTCTCTATAACGAGCCCACAATTGCCAATATAGTGATGTCGACTTGCTGTGACGTCGACAACGAAAAAAATAATAAGGGCAATTATCTGTTTAAATAAATTAAAATTTCCTGATATACTTTTCGTGAAACGATTTTTATCTTTCGATACAAAATGTACTCACAAATTCAATTTGCTTGCAAGTCCAACGAGAATCTAAAAATTTTTTATGAAGAAAATTATCCTTTCAATTGTCCTTGAAATGAGTCATAAAAATTTAATATTTTTTAATTTTTTTTTTAATTTTTAAATGATTTTGATGTACATATAGAATACAACACAGTTTATATATTTTGAATTAGTTATTTTAATAAAGAATAATATAACTTTAATACATAATTTTGTAGATTAGTTTTTTATATTAATTTCTATTGTATATAGATTTCTTTAATTAAATCTCAACAATTAAACATTCACAAAGAAATATCATGGTTTCAATCTTATTAATAACCTGTTAATAAACTAACAATAAAAAGTCTATGGTAAGAAATTTTAAGAAATAGAAAAACAATTATAATGTCACCCTGCTTCGGCTTGAAAGTAATGAAAAACTTATTAATTTAAGAAATTTATTTCTTTACATTTAAAAATAAAATATAAAACTACATACATTAAATTTAATATCAGGTTGCGAATTTTCATAAAATTTCAGATTTTTTATCATCTTATTTAAGTTAAATTATGCTTAAAGCTTTAAATAGTTTTACTTAATGTTAATAGAAAAACAACATGTTATTAATTTTAAAATATATAAAAAAATATTTTACGAATTTTTGATTGCAATTAAGGATAAAATTTTTTTTTAGCAAATTTCAAATATATTTATTTAGATTTTATTACAATTCTAATTTAGTACAAAATAAAAAAAAATTCTACAACTGACTTGTTCATCATAATTTGTTAAAAGGATTTTATGCATTTTTATAAAAATAAATTCTCACATAAAATCTGATTCATAAACCATAATTATTATAAGGCCGTAAGTTTTGAAAAAATTTTAAGGAGTTTTTTTAAGAGTACAAAAGAGAGTTTTTGGATTTGAAAATACTTGTTACACAACTCAAACAGCCAATAGGATTCAGTGTCACATTCCATAAAACGAAATGAAATTTGTATTCCCAGTTTTGATCATACTTTCATATTTTTAAACGTGTCCTTTTATAACACCTGGTTGGATAATACTTTTTCTATTGCCCGTAAATACATAAAGGATTTACTAAAAGAAACTAATAAATTTGTTGTTGATATTGTCCATAAAATTTACAAATATACAGCAATTAATTTTTAATTGATTTTCAAAACAGGTCCGATTTGCAGAGCAACCAGTTACGCAAATCATATCCTTTTGATTTAACGACTTATCATTTTAAAAGGAATTGGTGTAATTAAGAAACGAAATTAATTAAATGGGGTATTTTTGAACATTGTGAAATAAAATGCTTGAATATTAATTCCATTGAGAAAATTTTGAAAGCTCCCAAACACTTTGATCAAAAGAATATCGAATCTTATTTTATGTTGCTTTTGATTTTCAAAAAAAAAAAAAAAAAAAAAAAAAAAAAAAAAATGCCGAAAAAGCTGTTTGGTTTTTTTGAAATTTGAAACAACAAATCCGCTTTTGTAATTTTACAGAAGAGCAATTTTAAATTTTGAAGCTGATTTTCAAACAACGAATTCGCTTATTAACGCGAAATATTATGATAAATTTCAAAACTGTCATAAACAATTTCATGAGTTATTCTTTCTAATGAAATTGTACATCAAGCAGAAATTTATTGCACTGTAACTTCCTAAAAGAAATTGGCCAAATTACTGAAATTTCACTGAGAGACACGCTTTGAGCTTAATTCGACTTAAAACACTTATTGCCACAGAAATAATGATTTTTTTTAAATAAAAATATCCTGAAAGAGAAATGCTACAAGATTAAAGATTACACCGACATAATTCGGACACCAACATAAGCGGACTGACTATCTTTCATCTCCACTAATTTTTTATTCATTTGAGTTTGATTCAAGATCTCAAATATTGAATATCCTTCCCATATAAATATTAAATTTCAATAATTCAAAATGTAACATTCAAAACAATTTTAAAGTTTTATTTTTTTGCTTGGAAAATAAAACTTTAAATGTTTTTTGGGCACACAGTCCTAATAAATTTTAATATTTAGTTAACTGAAATATTTTATTGAGTTTGAGGTCTTCGTTTTCTTTAAAAAACAATATTTTTATTTTGTTTTGATTTTTCAATACTTCAACTGTTTATTTAAACTTTTTGATTTTGTTTTTGATTAAAATTTTATAAAATATTTTTTTCCTGAAGAAGACACCCACAGGGTGTTGAAATATTGAAAAATCGAAACAAAATAAATATATTGTTTAAAAAAAAGAAGACCTCAAACTAAATAAAATAATTCGATTAATTTAAAATAAAAAAGTTGGAATAATATCATCAATTTAATATTTAGTATTTAAAAAAAAAAAAAAATACTTAATTTATTTATTTTAATATTAAGAAATTTATGTCAAGAGATCGTACATATTGTTTGTTAAATAAATTATTATTATTATTATTATTTTTTTTTTTTGAAACAAAAGATAAAACTAAATAAATTATTTCTTCTAAGCAAAAAGTAAAATTCAAGAAAATCTTACTGCCTGGCCCACGATGTCGAACGACATCGTTCGCGTGCTTAAATACATTCAAACCAAAAACATTTTAAAATTTGTTGCTGTTTCACACGTATTTATGCAAGCGAACGATGTCGTTCGACATCGTGGGCCAGGCAGATTATTTCCAAGCAAAAAAATTAATTTTAAATATAATCCTTAAAAAGTATTTCTTTTTGGAATAAAACTTACAGCCACTACGTTTCCTGATATTTTATACTAAAGGATTTCACTTCTAATGCTTTTAACATTTGCCCAACAAAATAATGCATTTAAAACAATATAATGGAACTTATTTATTACACAAATGTTTTTATCTATTTCATATATTGTAATATGATATTTTTAAGATCAATAAAGCGAGATCTGTAGTATAATAAATGATAGCAAATTGCACTAGTAGTTATGGGTAACTTGATAGTATTGTATCCTGTGCCACAGATCCACTACCAATACCTTAACTCAATCTTAGAAGCTGAACTAGCAGCTAATTAGAGTCTTCTTGAAGGGTTGTTCTGGGCTGCATTAGATCTCCTTGAGGTTCATGTGGTGCTTGCCTTTGAATTCCAAAACATGAAAGGAGAAATGTACTGACAAACATTGAGAAAATAACGACGATACCTACAAATCCTCAGCGAGGCGGCATGCAACTTCTAAAAATAATTGAACTTTTAAGCCAAATATCAGTGACTGAGGAATGTGATACAGACGGTGTTCAAGATAAATATTGCAAGTGCCGCAAAAAAGTAGACTAAACTAAGATCGATCAAACGCAGCAATGATTGTAGCTAAACCAGACGTTTATTTTGTGTTGATAATTTTCTGATAAAACTGCCTGGGACACGCAAAATTAAGACCAACCTGAGACAAGTGCTTGTGCCAACTATTGTTACAATGATTAAACAAAATACATATTAATAATTATTTTATTGCAGTTGCAAACCCCATGAATCAATTATACATAACATTAATGAAAAAGTAAATTTGACAGATTATTATTACACCAACTTTATCAAAGATGCGCCTAAGCTTAAGCTTACATTTAAGCCTCTTATTATTACAGGTAAGAAGAGATTTTTGTAAAAAAAAATTACATTCAGATTGGGCAATTGTTAAACAAAATGATCGTAGGCTCCATATAATGCACACTAAAGCTTATTAATCTGGCGTATGCCCGGAAGTTTCCTATTAAAGTTCATAAATAAAACAATAACAATTACAGACGGCTTCTTTGCTGGAGCTCACCAATACTAAAACGCCTTAATATGCGGTTTTCCTGTTTGAAAGTATAATTGTTTCCCTTAGCTTTTGATGGAAATCGATGTCCTGAATTTCGATATCTTTAGAAATTAGTTTCTTTTATCTAAATTTAAATTATTCAGGTATGTGATGAATTTCGATCGATTTCAAAAGTAAATCGAGTTTCCAAATCGATACGGGTGTGATGAATTTCGATCGATTTCATTTTCCATTTTTGCTTTAATTCCATATTGTTTTAACCAAAATTGCAACTAATCCTTCAAACGCAACTCTGGCTCAAATGACATACTACAAAGTAAACAAGTGAAAAATTATATAAAAGTTTCAATTATCTTGTGCAGCAATAAAAAATTAAAAAAAATCCCTATGGAATGGCTTTTATTGTAACATCTTCGTTTATATAAAAAGAAAGCATTTGAGAGACAAATAAGATCCACTGGATTTCCCAAAGATTTTCAATAGATAACTTCTCAACTTTGGTGAAGCCTCTTGCAATGTCTGAATGACATTCCATAAACTTTATGAAGACATCCTCTTGACGTAAATTCTTGTGTTTACCCCTTAAAAATCAACAACAATAAATTATTTTTATTTTTACGCTTAAATAAATTTTACCTGTATTTTTCTTTACGTTTTTAATATGAAAAACAAAATTCACAATGCAATGCTAATGTGATTTAAAAACGAGTTCAAACTAAAAATAACGATTTTTATCACATGGCAAATCGATTACTTTTTTCATAGAACGAAATGGAATTTGAAATCGAGAACTTAAAAACGAAAAAATAACTACATCACACCTTTTAACTTATTCTACTCGATTTTATATGGAAATCGATTTTCATCACATACCTGATTATCTTCTAAAATACACACCACATGCACCTTTTTTTTAATTTTTATCTTGTGTGTTTCTATTTTGAGAGAAAATACTTTGAAATTTGTTTGCAAATTTATTACGGAAAATTTATCGCAATTCGTCTCACCATTTCAAAACCATTATTTTGAAATCAATCGATTTGCTTCAGAGCTGGCAAATTATCGATAGTCACCCCATTTGATATTTTCGATAGTTTGTTGGGAAAATATTCATAGTATCCAATTTATTTAAGAATTGTAAAATTTCACTTTTTAATACAGTCGAACTCGAATAAACGAACGCCGTTTAGAAAAAGAAACAAAAAGGCTTATAACAACACAGGAGTTCTTAAAATTTGTTTTGGAATAATTTTAAAACTCTACTTTGCTTAAAAGAAAATCCGGTCAAATGAAAAACCTTTTAAACGAAACACATTTTGTTTGTAGAATTACGGATTATATGAAACAAATATCGATTAAAAGAAAATAATTATTAAATTACCGCTGACGAAATACCATCCCTTGTCGGCTTATTTTAATAAAATTTCAGTTTACAACATAAATTTTATTTTAAGAAAAAAAAAAAATTACAACCAAAGTTATTTAGAAATATTTGTAATTATTAACTTCGTGCTTAGATAAACTCAATTATGTTTTGTCAACATAAATCTAAACCGATTAGGCAATACCGGTAGCTTAGACGTATTTGCTAGATAGAAACCAAAATTTTAAAAATTGAGTTGCTATCAATCAGTAGTTATGGAGTTTTTCGGCAATTTGCTAAGAACAATTTTTGGGCAACACTATGGTTTAGATGAGTTTATATGTATCTGCATTTCTAATAGAAACATAACTATCGATAGTGCACTCATGTAGTGCTATCGATTGTTTGCCAACCCTAATTTGCATCTCATACCTGATTATCCTCATTTATCTTATTCACAAATTAAAGATCATTGACTTGGTCGGGCCACAGCTTAAGGAAGGGTATCACTTATCACGGGATTTTCAAACCAAAATAAACATGTTGTTAATTCTCTTATTTGTTTACGTTCTTACTTTGCCTCTCATTTTATTTACTTCTATTTACAAACCAAAAAAAAACTCCCTAAAATCTTTTGAAACTTAAATCTGATTTAAAAACGCTTTTTTATTTGCAGCTTAATTTGTTCTTAACAAATACATGCCCTTTTTAAATCTATATGTGTATGGATGTATAGAGGACAATGTCCCTTTCAGATTAAGTTTTCTATATCGTTTCAAGCTCTTAATATACTAATTTAAATATCTGGCTTAAAATAATTACGATTGATTGTATTGTTTAATATTTACAAAAGCTTATTTGTTTTCATACAATTTGTTAATATTTTATAGACATTTTTTTGTAATTTAACATTAAAATCCTAAAATTTAGTATTTTTCCATCTAAAATAAAAAAGAAGACCAAAAATGTTAAACAAGATCTCAAAAAATATTTTAAATATCCTTAAAATAGTCTC
Organism: Germaria angustata; assembly: GCA_963681545.1. NCBI lineage: Eukaryota > Metazoa > Arthropoda > Insecta > Diptera > Tachinidae > Germaria > Germaria angustata. The sequence continues at coordinate 31,316,369 of OY813002.1, forward strand.
CGGATCTAATAAACATTAATTCATAGTGAAAGATTAAAAACGAATTTAAATAAATGCTCTTTTTCTTGACAGGAAGAGAAGCTCTGTGTTGGATTGTAGGGAAGGCATAGAGGTTGTTTAAGCATTTTTCTAATAAGTATTTATGTATGCACTTTTTGTGTGCTTCTATTTAAAGCCTCTGGTTTGCAAGATATTAATTTTGACTTGATAGCTCGTTTTATTTTAAAGCTTCCTTAGCTCTTTGCTCCCATTCGGCTCTTCTCTGATGTATTCCCTTGAATTCTCCCATGGTTGCTGACCTTTCTATAGTTTTGCTGGTATTGATGGGGTCATCATCAGTGCTAGAGGATGAGCTTAAGTCTCCCAGTTTAATAGTGGCTCGCTCTAATGTGATTGAAGCTTTGGTAGGTGATAAAGCACTATTGTGATTGTTATTACGCTCTACGGACATGGCTCTTAAGCCGCTCGCTATTTTAATGGGTGGCAAAAAGCTTTTGCCTACAGCTAAGGTCGTTGATTCTCCGCCATTACTAGAGCCATTGTTGTTGTTGTTATTTATGGACAATGCTGAATGGGAAATTTTACCACCCACTAAGCGGAAATCCGCCAAAGAATTACGATTATTATTGTTATTGGTACTCACTGCTCCATTCGCTTGGCCATTGTTCATTTGTGAATTGTGACTTTTTGCCTCCAACTTCGGCAATTTATCCAATTTCTCATCACTGGCCGATTGATTTTCCTTATCACTATCCACACTTGGGTTGGCACAGCTGCTTGTAAATTTCTTTAAATTTTGTGGTGCAGACAAATTGCTGTTGCCATTGGAACTTAGCATTTTATCTAAATCTTCATCTTTTATTTTTAGAGATCTACGGGCAAAGACTTTCATGAGCTCAGGCGTGGCATCATCTTTATTGGAGCCATTGCTACTACTGCTACTACTACTACTACTATTTACAGAATTACCATTAAGAGAATGCACGGATGAAGCAAATGATTTTTTGCGCAATATTACACAATTGTCTACCGGCGACATATCCTTATAATTATTATTCGCTTCTCTTTGCTCACTTTCGTTTCTCGCAAGAGATTTTTTGGTAAGTTCTTCACTAACAGACTTCTTTCGCTCAAATCGTATATCCTCCAGTTTCTTTTCCACTTTTGATCTCTCCTCAGACATGAACAGACGCCTGCGCTCTTGTAGCGACAGGGAGCTTGTGGTGGAGGAGTTTGTAGAATTGTTGTTATTGTTAGTTTCGAAAATTTCCGACAATTTGAAATGATCTTTCGATGACTCTCTTTCGTTAATGGTGGGAGTAGGTGGTGTTGTGGGCGTGGTGGGTGTTTTCTTTACTGGACTTTTGGGTGGTAGTCCCATATATGTTTTAGCTTGTTTATTGATGGCTTCATGGAAAACTCCCGAAAATCTCTTTTCGGTTGGAGGAGATGTTCTTTCGTTGATATCCACACTTTCATTGCTCAAACGGCGGAAGCTCAAGTCATCCATGCTGCTGCTACTATAATTCTTTTCTGGTGAGCATTCTCTGGATACCGGCGTGGGTGTTTCCTTGACATTTTTGGCTAAAACAACATGACTTTTTGATGCTCTTGTCGGATCCACGCGATTTAATTGTATTTTCATAAATTCCGGCACCGAAGAACGTGGTGATTTCTGTGATGATTCCAGTACACTTGAGGATCTTCTGGTGGAATTACATCTGAAACCATTATTGGTTTTATTATTCACAGCAGGAGCAGATTTTCTCTCCGCTTCCTTGCTTTGTGGCTCTAGGCTTCCCGAGAATAGATCGTTTGTCTTCATCACTGATTTATCTCTCAAGGTCACTGCAGCTGCAGCGGGGGAATTTAAAATATTTTCATCGCTCAAAGATTTTCCTTTTTTCAAAGATAACACTGTTGGTCTAACTTTTTCCACTAGGAACGCTGGAGCCACCTCATCTCCTTGTTCGCCTGTTAAATTATTTGATTTTCTCATCACACTTACAAAAGGTGATTTATTGCCTGAACCAGACACAGAACTGCCGAAAGGTGCCACAACAACCGCCGGCGTAGTCCTAATGGCACCAGTAGTGTTAGTTATAATTATATTTTTATCGTATTTACTAAAGGACTTTCGGATCTCCCGTTCTGCCTTAACCAATTTGTTATCGTTGATTTCAAAGCCCAATGAAGTATGCTTTTCATCCAATTTCTCAGGCGGTGAGGGGGAGCTATATTCTTTTTCGTTTGATATCAATTCCTTGTAGTAGGGAACTCTTAAATTAAGACTTAAGTCCGGTAAACTGGGCATGTTATTGTGTACCGTGGTAGATTGCAGATTATCCTTTGGATCGCAGTAGGCCCTAAAACTTCTTGACTTTTCCACCGACTTGCGTTGTTTCTGTTCATAGGTTTGTAAGCGTATTGCAGAGCTTAGATCATCATCAGATTTGTCCATTGATAAAATGGAAGTGTTGGAAGAAGCTCTAGCAAAGGAATCATTAGAGCGCGAGATTTTTTGTTGAAAAGCAGAGAGGCCCACAATTTTAGGTTTCTTTTCGAAATGATGTTCAATTTTTACTGGGGAGTTGCTGATGCTAGATTGTTGCTTTGCAACTTCTCGAACAAGAGAAGTGGATTGGAAGCTTTCATTCGTTGATGGCTTAGGCAGTAAGAATTCTTTTGTAGAGATTTTGCTTTCGTCTATCCTCACCAAATCCTCATTGCTGATATTTTGAGGCAAATAACGTTGGCGAGCAGCTGGGCCCGATTTCGGCTTAGTTGGAGATCTATCCTCCGATTTGCGTTCATCTTTAGATATCCCTACAAAACTATTTGCAATTAATGTTTGGCCCATAGTTTTACCCTCCTGATAGATTTCCTTTTTAATCTCTCTGCGCTTCTCTTCTACCGCATTTTCATATGTTGCAAACTCGCTCTTGCTACCGGAGTTGACAATCGAGGAACTGGACAACATTTGTAATTTCTTTGGTTCGTTTTGTTTTTTATCAAGCTCATCTTGACCGTCATCTCCGGCAGTGGCCTTGGCTATAGAACGCTTTGAGTTACGGTGCATTAGGCGACGTAGAAAACCAGTTTCAGTCGTCTCGAGCGGTTGGGAAGTTTTATCCGGCACTTCGCTTTGCTTGGAACCTTCGGATTTCTTCGCTATTTCCTCGCTTTTTAGCGTATCTTTCGAATCAAACATGGCGCTGGCTTTAGCGGTCAAATTTCGCAAGCCGAATAAGTTAGTACTTGTTGTGGTATTAGAAGTGATCGAAGTAGTCGTTGATGATATTGTATTCGAGTTGCTAATTTTCGTCGTTTTCGTTATGGACTCCTTGATAGCAGTAAGTGGTTCATCCATAAGCTTTGCAGCATTGACGTCCGGTGGGAGAGAACAAGTTTTAGCTTTGGCATCCAAATCTATGGGAGGAGAAAACAAGACAAGTAAGTATTCAAAATTGTACGATATTTAATAAAGATTAAGGAAACTTTACCCTTAACCTCCGATATTTGTTTGTTAACAAATTTATTAAAATCTTCATTGGCCTCTGGTATTGAAGTCTGTCGATTAATAATTATTAATTTTTCTTTTTCATTACCCCAGAGATTATAAAACAAAACTTACCTCCAATGTCCTTCTATGTTGCCGGCTGGGTCCACCCTTTTTCTTGGCTGGTCTTATGGCCATTTTATGTTTGGCTGCCGTGTGAGAAAGCCTCTGCCAGTCGGATGAAAACAAATCGACTTCATCCTTGATATCGTCAAATGAGTCATGCTGCCTCAATATATCCGAAGATACTGATATAGTTGAAGTAGTCGACGATCTGGAGTATCTGCTTGCTGCGTTACGTTCCTGCACAGGCTCTGCTGTAGTATTCGAAGTATTTGCCATGGTTGCTGTTGATGTGGATAGAAAATCCTCACCTTCATTACTGTTCATGCTCAACAAACTCAACGAGGATACTTCACCGTGCTTTTCACCCATATTCGATTTGTTGCTGCTGGAGTGTGAGGTGGCTGCCCCAGCATGATGTTGAAAGCCTGCGGCACGTCTTTGCGGGGAAGCTGGACTGCGTGGTAAGCCCAAATCTTCATCGGATGCATCGGGACGATTACGACGCTTGCGTAAGACATCAGCAAGCTCAGCCTGGAATCAATGAAGAAATTATAGAAAATGTTAATTAAAATTTTAGCCAGTCCGGAAAGTATATTCAAATTTGATTTTATTATAGTCTTGTATTAGTACCCATGTTTTCCATCGAAATACTAGTCGTGCTCGGAAACAACTTCGCCCGGATCTTGTGTCCCCCGTCATGGGATTGATTTTCATTTTGAATGGATTTTGTTTAAAATCGAGAATTTTCATTTTCTTCTTTTTGTGTGTGTTTTGTTGAAAAAATAATGTTTTTTTTTTGTTATACTGGAAATTTGTGTTTAAGTCATACAAACATCCAATGAGATTTAAAAAATTGTTCTTGTCTATATTTACTTAAATAAATTGATTACCATTCTCTAACAAGGAGACTTTGGACTTTAAGAAGAATAATTTGTGACTAATTAGTTGTTTCCTGTCGGCACGGTCTAATCTTAATTATCCTGGTGCCTTCGCCATGTGTCGCTACACATTTTATCTGAATGTTTGTTTTGTTTTATGAAATATTAGAAGGCATGTTTTTCATTCCTTCATTTTAGAGTTCGAACAATGTTATGCAGGATTCTCTCTCTTTTGTACTCACTTTCACTAGTAGTCTTACGGATTTTTGACTATTTGAAAGTCTAAGGCTCAAAAGATCCTTCTGGTGACGCAGTACCGGTCACGCGACCAGATCGTATGCTTTTAACTAAATAATATTTAATCTATGAATACAATCTTACCGCAAATGATAATTTTAGTGATTTATTTAGCAATTTACCAGCCACCATTGCCAACTAAATTCAGAAGCAATCCTTTTGGAAATTTAAAAAAAACTTTTTCTTTGTGCGTCTATTTTCCAAAAGGAAATACCATGTGTGTTCGCTCGCATAGAACGACAACGTGCAACTAAATTTTTATCCAGGCAGGCTGACATTAAGGCACCCTCATATTCTGAAGGGCAGCCAGGCAATTGACCTAAGATTTCCAATTATTTGTTTTCCTTTTCTTTTTTTTCCCTATAAGCGTTGGCTTGTTAAACAAACACGGCAGCAGATCGACCTGTCAAGCAGGCAAACAAATGCCTGAAATTTTTGGTTGCTGCAAACAAATCAAGATACGAGTTTTTGTGTAGCAGATAAAACAAAGAAACCAAATCACTATCTGGTTCTTGTCAAACAAAAAATAAAGAGAGAAAACAAATGAAAATGTGTAAAGCAGGGATAATAAATAGAAGAAAAAATCTTCACAAAAATTCAAGGGTAAGGAACTTAAAATTGTTACATAAGGGCACTCTGAGTTCAGAAGAGATAAACAAAAATGTTTAATATCTCAGGTTTTTAGGCTTTAAATAAACAAAATATTTAGACTAAAAAAATTCTACTAGTAGAATTGAATTAGTAAAAAGGAAAAAACGAGGGTTGCTATAGCAATAAAAGTACCACATGTGTATTTTATGAAAAATAATATCAGCCTATACTTTTTTTCAATTGGACCAGTACTCAGAGGACAACCCCTATTTGTATAGTGCATTGTGCTGGAACTAGCAAAATAGGATATGATATGGAGGATATGATAGGAGGATATGATAGGAGGATATTAGTGGATATTCGTTTTGAGCCTCTCCATGTTAGAGATGACAGGAAAGACATCTGTAGGGAGCTCGTTGCACATACGAGCCGTTGGACCAAAGAACCAATTGTCTCTGTAATGCGTAGTGCGATTCGCTGATATATCGACCTCAAATGAAGAGCGTGTTGTTCGCAAATAAGTGCGGGTCTCGGGAACAAATTCCCTAAAAAAAAAACAGCGTAACATATCCCATGTTGCGAGCGAAGCTGCTCTAGTGAGTCAATAGAGTTGGCTACGCTTTTGTCACAAATGATCCTTTTCATCCTCTCCTGTACTCGGTCCAGTAGCTTCAAAATAGACTTTGAAGCGCCGGCCTATACATGAGAGTTATATTCCATTTTCGGTCGGATGTAGGTGGTATAAATGACAAGAATATCAGATATCTCTTACACCGTCTTAAAAAGTCGAGTCATACGTTTATGCATAAGCATACACCAATGCGATTTAGAAGCATTAAAATCAAATAAATTCGTATGACTTCATTTAGAGATTATTACGAGATCTTGATTATGCATATTATATATATTTTGCCTCATCGCCTTAATCTCCAACGAACTTGCCCCATGGAAAATGTGTAGGAATGGCTTATGTTGCTGTCATCTGTAAATGAGATTTGGAAGTTTTCAATAAAAAAATGCCATTAAGAAAAATAAGAAACAGGGTAGAAGAGCGAACGGAGGCTTGTGATACCCCTGAATTTATCATGAACTCGTCTGATGAGATCCCATCTATGACAACTCGTATAGCTCGATATATGTAAACCGAGTGAAGATATTACCAGCACCAAAATCAACAACTTTTGCCAGGAGTGCCCATGCCAGACCCTGTCAAACGACTTGGAGATATCTAGAGCCACCATTCTACTTTCGCTAAAATGGTGAATAGAATGAACCATTTCTCCGAAAAAAGAAGAAAATTGTGAAATATAATGAAATTTTTTAGTTATTAAAAGTAACAAGAAAGAAAAATTAATAAAAAATAATTGAAAATTCAGAGACACCTTAAGAGTAGAGCACCCATAGCTGCTCAAAATAAATAAAATTTTATTCAAAATATTTAATGAAATTGTGCTCAGTAAAAAAAGTCATCCAAACGCTGAGATGGGAATCCGAGAGTAGTGGGGATTCCCATAGTTTCCAATGGTTTTAACAAAGGCTTAGCACTAAAGGATATTCTTTTTTTATTGCTATTCACCGATTTCGAACTTGCCTTCACTATATTAATGAGAAAAAAGCTTTCTACGTTTGTTTTGCATATAAAATAATTTTATATTAATAATAATTAATAAGGATTGGTTATTTACCACTAACAATAAATCGTTTATTGTTTGAAAAAATTACGAATTAAAGAAATAAAAAATATGAAAATATATAAATTACATCACATGCGGTAATATTCTACAGAAAATATGCTTCGGATATCGCCATCAAATAAATAACTCAATATTAATTATAAAAAAAATACTCAAAAGGAGCGAATGAATTTTTTTATAAATTTTGTATAAAAAATAGACATCGCGCTTCAAATAATAATATTAATAATATAAATTAATTGATTTATTTTATTGAGTTTGAAGTCTTCTTTTTTTATAAAAAACAATATATTTTTAAAAAAGAAGACCTCAAAGTCAATATAATAAATAATTCAATTAATTTAAAATAAAAAAGGTCGAATAATATTATCAATTTATATTAATAATATTTAAAAGTAAATAAATAAATAATATAAAAAAGTATAAAATTTATATTGGGATTATTTTTTTTAATTAATCTTATTGTTTTTTCTTAAAGATCCTTGTGGACGCCTGGGTTCAATTTAAAAAACACTTTGGGAATGTCGTGTGTAGTACATGTAATAAATGTAATCAAAACAGCTACTTGGGCAAGAAAGTGCATCATGTGGATGTGCATCAAGTAGTCCAACCAGCCAATTTGAAAATGTAAATAAAAACCCATATAAACAATGCATGTTGCAAAGATGTTGGGTTTTGTTGTACTTTTACTTAAGCTGATCGCTTGTTATATGTCTCTGCTTCTTCGCACATGTATTTGAGTGAAATATAGAGAACAGAAAATAAATGAAATAATTTTTGAAAAAAAAAATTGTTTTCAGGGATTCTTTTACACTTCGATTTTTGTGAATAAGGACATTTTTACATGTAATTTTGCTCGGATATATTTTTACAAGTTTGCATATCGAGCAGATATAAGAGTATATTTTCAACGTCCCTTCGGTTCAGTACGGACTCAAGTACAAGACACCCAATACTTAAGACCCTCACTACGCTGAAAAGTATTTAACTATATTTTATTTTTGATATTTTCAATCTATACGTATTGAGTTATGGAATTGCATTTCAGTATTTACCACCTAATGGACATCATTATTTTTAAAAGCAACGGAAGGAAATAAACAGATACATAAAATAACTTTGATAGTAGTTTGGAGTAAAAGTATTTGGCAAATACCCAATAAAAAAAGAGGTTCCAAATAGGTTCTGCGATTACGCATTCGGATAGTATCCATAAATTTTAACATAGAGACTGTCATTAAAACTTCCTTTTCTAAGCCCATTGTCTGAATTTGAAGCCATATTACGCATGTTGAGAAAGTTGAACGTGTCGGATGTGCGCCACACCTAGAGAAGCTGCCGCGGACATTTACTTAATGTTATATTTCATACACAACACAAAAAAAAAATAATAATATCCTAAATGCACTTTCTTTTATATTAATTTAAAAACAGAAAGCGCTTAATACTCATACATATTTAATTAATATTGAAAATCCGCATAAATAAAATCTAAAAAAAATCAACTCTATTCAAATAACTCGTGCTAATCATTCCTACATTTAAACATCCTAGTCATTTATTTTATAAGAATGTAAGCGAAAATAAACACGTACATTCCTACTTCGTGACAAATAACATGCTTCTATTTCAATCTAATCAATATCGTCTCGCACCAGATGATATTTCTCCCTTTATTTTACTCGTACTTGCAATAAATACGAGTACTTCCCCATGTTTAAACTATTTTTAGATTTTACCACTTAAAAAATAATAATAATATTTTCTTTCGTTCGATGGCACACAGCACTATCGGGCTGGTACGGAAAATTTCTGTGTCTAGAAAAAGGAAAATTGAGAAAATAAATATTTCCGTAAGGAAGCATTAGTGCATTATTTCAAGCATCTCATTAGATGCGGGGCACATCATCTTGGGTTAGGTGTTGTTTATTTCTTCTTTCATTTTGCTCTATTATTTCAGTAGCAGGCAAGTGCAATTAATTTTCATAGATTTCATACACAAAAAGAAAAATTTTTTGAAATGGAAAAGAAATTGCTTGGTTCTCTGAATAGATAAATTAGTCTAAGTATCAATAAAGCAAAGGGGCAGGTCAGATTTGTGTGAGATCGCTTGAGTCAGTCGATACCAGTACCGAAGGGAAGACTTTGTAATAGTTTTTTTTAGCTGATTTAAGGTATTGGAAGCATTGAAATCCTCTAAGTGTTTAATGGTACTGCTTCGAGTCTTTTTATAAATTATTAAATATAAATTGTGACAGCTCGCTAGTTACCGTATTGTGGAAGCTACTTCTGTCCAAGTGGCTTTCATTTATTTAGTCTGTTAGTGCAAATGACATAATTGTTCTATCAAAACAAGTGCCACCGTTCAGGCTACATTCTACGCACTTCGCCCATTTATGGTTGCCGCAATCGTCCATTCGAGACAACTACTTACAGCACACAGTGGATAAATTTGAGTGCGCACTGGTGCGCTAAACAAAGAACTAATACCTGTGTGATAAAGAAACGCAAAGTCTACTGAAAACATCGCCACTGTCCGGGAGTGTGCAGGAGAATCCTTTTCAGCCCATTTCTGGAAGAATGTGTATGTCAAAACACAAAAGTTGTTGAATTTCGGCCGATACCAATCCACAGCAGATCCAAGAGCGTCCAATGGTTCCCCAAAAAGTCCCCTTTTTGTAGAGATTTTAGGCCGGCAGCGTCAGCGGTGTATATTTCTTTGAAAAAGACGATGGCAAAGGCCATCAATTGTCAACGGCGATGATTACCAACTTCTTTTGGCCAGAATTGGATGATATGGATACCAAAGCAACGTGATTTTAACCTGACGGGACTATGTGATATACAGCTCATGTCGCATTGGACATTCTGCGCGAGCAATTTGAACGCATGGTCATCTCACGTGGAGCTGATTTTAACTAGTCACCGATAACGTGCGATTTGACCTCGTTAGATTTTATTTTTTAGGTCGCAGGTCTATGCGAATGAGACACAAATTATAGTGATCTTCAAAGACAACCTAATCCATACCTCACACACATTTTGTTTTATATAAATTTACAGATATAAAGTGCTTATTGAATGACCCTTTATAAAAAAAGGATATGTAAACAATGTGCAACATTTTGCGTGTTTAAAAATTAGTGGGAGATTTTTTTTTGGCGATTTAGGTAATCTGACAGGATTTCAAATGAACTATTGAAAATTAAGATCCCAAAACATACTTTCACATCTACTCTCTGCTGAGGTTGTAACCGCATTGGCTGTTGAAGAGGTCATGACGAAATGACATTCCCAAGTTCGTTATGTGAATTATGTTCGTTATGTTAATTATGTAAAAAACTTGATGGAATAAGGATATTTTTTATTTAGATTCCATTGTAGTATATACTGTGGAATGGATAACATTAAATATATAACGAAAAATCATTTATTCATAACATCTTAAACATGACTTCAGATCCAATGAACAGGATCCAAAAAGTACAAAATATGTTAAAATCATTGGAATTTCCAATTTCCACTACTTGCAGATCACAAGTTTTTCTTCTTTAGAATTTTTTTTTTTGAGAATTTTCATTTCTTAATAAACAGTTTTTTAAAGAGTTCGTAGGGAAAATGGTACAGTTAATTAGTGACGTAACATTTTCATGGAAATTTAATGAACATTCCTATGTATAGTTTTCATTGGAAGTATTTGGAAAAAAAACAACAACAGAAACAATACGAAGAATATGAAAACGTAGAGGGAAATATATGAAAGGATTTTAAATTATCCATAGACTACCCCACATTCTACATGTGAATATTAAATTACAAACAAAATCAAGTGATTTCAACTCCTCCTCTCTACCCATAATGGTGTCGAAGGTTAAAAAACTAGGAGTTCTGACCGTCATCATGGAACTTCTATGTAGCCTAATTTTTCTATTCTTCATTACTATAATCTATTTCCTTGTTTATTTCAAGTGTTTTATTTGTTGGAACTCTAAACGTGAGTAACTTAATCACAGCATCCTTTAAACACCATCTGCCCATAAGAACAATTTTTAGACTTTCACAAATTAAGTAAATCTAAAATATCTAATGTAAACAAATATTCAGAGTCTGCTTTTCAATTTTACTTCATTAAACAAAATCTTAAATAAATGTTGCAAGTAGCAAGTGCATGAACCTCTAATAGTTTTTAAAGGCCTGTGTTTAAAGACACAGTTTAATTAAGCAGTAAATAAACACAATGCAATTGTTGTAGTTTTTTTAAATTCCATAAACAAATTAAAATTTTTATTTTATTTACGTATCCAATACAAAATGACTGGGAGTTCATCGCTCCATGGCAAGTAAAATATGCACATTTAATTGGAAAAAAACTGATTGTCTACATATCTCGATAAATTATCAAACACACAAAACATCTCATTAAAACGCATGAATAAATAAATAATTTTAATATTATATAAGTTTATGTTTAATATTATTATGCTTTTTGTTTCGTGCACGAAACTGGTATTTTTTTAAGGCAACAATCAGAAGTGACTTTCTTGTAACACTTTGGATTTGTCGTCTACTTCATATGGCCAATTAAACCCACTATATTCCAGTTTCAAATCTATCTAAGATGGGATCGTGAGTAAGTTTTCTATCACATTCATAAGCAATTAGATTTTTTATTAAGCTTGCGCAGCTTCAGGATTAAATATAAAAAAATAACCCATTATTATGGAAATCGCTTTTAATTGTCTCATACAGATCATGGTGTAATTAAGGATCTATAACCCCAAAGATCCATTTGACACGGCAGTGTCCTTCATTGGATCTGATTCTTTTTTATTATTTCCTTCTTTTATATACATAAATCATGTCCACTTGACATCGAATTATTGGCACTTGACTACTATTGACAGCCACTTGACATTTTCTACCCCTTAGAGAATATTTAGTCTATCAACAGTAAATTATTGGCACTGACTAACAAGTACCAGTTGTTTGCTATCGTGTTGTGGTGATGTCGACTATTGCAACTACTGTTACAAATATTATGATCAAAATGATCGTATATTATCATGCTTAGAATGATCATCAGTCTTGACTCCGTAAATTCGCTGTGTTCTCACTATTTTTTGGGGGAACTCAATACATATACCGGCAGGATTTTTGGGCTTTATTTAAATTTTACTTTTAGGGCTTTATTTTGTAAAATTTCTGTAATTATCTGCCATATTTATAGATATAATTTTTCAGAATATATATTAGTTTTTATACATACATATATAATAAATCCCTAACAATAGGGTTATTACTTCATTTCTGTTTGGGGGTGTTATTTCATTTCGTAGGGTCCTTATTTTATACAGCAAATCCGGGTTTTATTGCATATAAAACAATGTGCCAGTTTTTGGTAGTTTATTTCATATTTCTTTAAGAGAGTGTTTTTCCGGGGGGACTATTTCATGCCGTCGCATCTACCACCGCATCCGTAGTCGCATGTCAACTTGACATTCATGCGCAGATCCCTTCAGATAAAAAACTATATTTTGTCTTCAGTAACGAATGAATGCGTAAATATTTCATGTGTGTGCAGAACTATAGAGAATTTTGAAAATTCAGATCAATTTTTTTTAGAAATTTAAATAGCACCATGTGTCTGCCTATCGCCCATCGGGACGTCAGCACTGCTATGAGTCTGCAAATATCTGATTCTATGCGGCCACAAATGAGTCTTATAACTATTTATCGATCATGCACGAATCATGTATCAGAAAAGTCCATCTCTATTATTAACATACGAGTATGAATATGGCTAGTTAACACAATTGTAAAAAAAAACTCTACTGTCTTTCCATTTGTTTGGCGTCATTTGTACATGTTTTGCCCAGTTTACCTAGTTTTTGTGGTTGCACTCAATACAGATGACAAGAAATGCAGTGGCATGTATTTATACATAGATGCAACAGTGCCAAGCAAACATTAAAATGCAAAAAATTGTTTTACAGGAAATGGGGCACAGTGGAATGAAAGATTGTACAAAGCAAAAAAAGTCCACCATCCAGGCAGAAAAAGACAATCACTACGATGTTGATTGCGATTGTCTAAGCATACAACTGACATCAGTATAATATCCTGGCTACTGTGTATATGTACAATGTAGCCACAGTATATAAATTATAACGCCAAATTATCATCTTCGCCGACTCTTGTTTCTAATGTTGCCCCAATATTGTGAATTTGAATACACAATGTGGTGGCCCCCCTTTTAGTATAAATAACATGAATAGTTGCTTAAAATTTATTAACGTTTTAAATAAAAATTAAAATGTTAACAAAATAGAGCAAAATAAAACTTTTTTGTATTAACAAAATAGTTAACACAGTTAGAAAAAGGAACAAGTGGTATTCAATGCCGTTTTTCTCTCCGAAAAAAGTGCAATATTTTGTTGTTAAATTTATTTCATTAAACATATTAATCGCTCTAATTAAAAAAATATACGTATATGTATATTTGCGCCTTATTGGACCGCGTGGTCCTTTTTATAAGCTACCGCTACTTAAAGAACAATGCATACACTTTTTGCACTTTGAAAGGGCAAAATATGTTACACTCTTTTATGGAAACGAAAACTTCATAAACCTGAAAGAAAATTTAGTGCAAAATATGTTACATATTTGCATGTTTATATGCAACATATTTAGAAAAGAATATCAAAATTTTTTGGATTGTACACTAACATGCATTAAGGGCAAAATATATGTAAAATTTTTGTCAGAAACGAACAAGACATAACAAGAGCGTTTTTTTAAGAAAACACTAAAATACTCTAAAGTTTGTACGCAATTCGATGTCATGACTAAAGTTCAATTGTTTTCAAGAAGGTAATCCATAATAATTTTCCGACCGGATCCAAAAGAACAATAGGCTCACAATGACTCTCACCACGCAAATCATAAATATTACAATTATCGCGTGTATGGGCACCTCACATGTTCGAGAAAATAATATTATGCTAATTTATCGCTTTTATGAAAATATTAGGCCCATTTGCTTCAAATTATTGACATACTTTATGTCAGTCGCAAGCCACTGTGCATTTGCTAATGCTAATATTGTTGCCTGGCTAGTTGTTAGATGCGACAGACAAGATAAAGGCCAGAAACTTACATGAATTATAAATGAATGTAGTATTTCTTACTTTTTTTCAAATATGTCGCACACAATTCATTTCACATTTTGCTGGACTGTGAATACGAGTATTTTCATGCTGTTGACATGAACATGTCATGCAGACAATTTTTAAAAATGATTATTTTTAAACTTAAATCACAAACAACTACTTGATTATGTTTGTAAGAGTCTAACAGATATTTGAGCCAACTGAATAAATAATAAGTCAAAACAATCTTTAAGTCATACGTTCGTTGATTTAAGAGAAATCCGTCAGAGTGACTCTGGTTTGATGTACATATATACTTTTAATCCTTTTAATATACAAACACTTGTCGCTTAAAAGTGTGAGCAGTGGTAACAGGATTAATGGAAATAACAACAGACTTAAAACTCATATTGGCCACACGATCTTTGATAGATTTATCTTTGAGTAAAGTGATCGCGCTTAAGCGGTTATTTTTGAAAAGTGAAGTAATTAAGTTTTTTTCTTGATCTTTACAGCTTTAAAGACATAATCCCTTTAATGCAATTTAATTATATTGTTCAACTTAATATGAGTCAAATATTTTATCTATAAAAATAAGCAAAATTAGACATACACAACCTGTAGACACAAAAATCTGGCAGACTTGAATTGTTGGTTTGATTGAAATCACAAGTTGGTTGGTTGTATCGTTTGTTTTTTAAGTGAAGATAAAATATTTTTAAAAAATATTATTTTTTTTTTACAAATAGTACAAAAATAATGCAATGCATGTTGCATCAAATACACAATTGTTAGTTTTAAGTCATATTTATATATTCATGATTTCATCCGCATAAATTAATTAAGTCGTATGACGTACTTTTATGGTCTGTCCTCAACTTTAGCTTTTGTGTGTTTCCTCAAACCAAACTGTGCATTTCGCGTCTAAACAATAGATAGACAATTAACATGTTTGAATTTTGACAGCTATTTGCTGGTTATTTCCTACACATGTTTATGTCATGTTATTTACTATCATTTATATGTAAAAATGGTCATCATATAATTTAAATATTAACAGATATTTGCCTAAAATTTGAAAGGTACATACGAAATACCTACAACACATGAAAAAAAATTTTCTCAAAATTAATGCAGCTAAAAGAAATGTAGTATTGGATTAAAATATGATTAATACTGGGCTAAACCAGCAAATATACTGATTTTAGTAAATAAAAAGAAGGAAATAAAAACAATTAGATTTGAACGACTAGGGAAATCAATACCAATTAATTTTTTAAATTATATAATACGAGTATACATACATACATACATATATCAAATAATTTTCAAACTTGTTATCAATAATTAAATGACATTTGATAAGAAAATGGCTGTTTGAAATAACATCCCGTTTCATTGAGCGTTATTTCACGCAGCCGTTTTGCTCCACTGAAATAGAATTATTTCATACTATTTTGACTCCTTGAAATAAATCCCAAAGAAAACGAAATTATTCCCAAATCTGTAAATTAAATAAAACGGAACAAATTTTAGGACTTTTATCGTAATGACACAAGATTAAGCAAAAAGTCCCCATAAAGTGGACTTAAAAATATTAAATAAATCTAAAATATACAAATGCTTTAGAAAATCACACTAGGATTTTACATGCCCCAACGAAGGCCCGCAATACAGAACTTTCTTTAGTTTAGTAATTTTTAACACAGAAATAAATATCTCCCAGTCCAGCTTCGATTTCGGGTGCAAGGAAAGGGGAAAGGCTTTGTTCGGCGATAAATTAATGCTTTAGAAAATGTAGCCAATTGCGGATACACCATAAAGGAAGATGTTGTTCCGAACGGCCAAACATGCTTTAAACAGAGAAGCCGGGCTGAAATAGATGTTTTCTCTATGAATTATTATTAAAGTAAAATAAAGTGCAATAAGTCCCAAACAAACCTTAAAAAGTGTGAAAATATTTTTATATATATAGTATGTATGTATAAATAAAAGGCAGAACAATTCAGAACAATTTTTGTTTATTCATCAAACAATTTCCATTCATAGTGCCTTTTGCCGAAATTAAATCGGTTAAGTATTTTGGGATTTATAACCGTCTAAAGCCAGGCTGCTGTGCCACTCCTACAACATGAACCGCACAATGCAACTCATAAGCCACAATCGTAAGGATATATCAAGACTGCTGTCACTGGTTGTTACATGCAAGCCAACTCGGAATAAGATTTAACAGCAACTGGATTAGCTGCAGGATATAGGAAAATATGAAACGGTCTTTCACTTTCTCTGCGGAAGTCTTGCATTGGCAATAGAAAGACAACGATTCCTGGGCAGCTATATACTGGACGATCTTTGCGAAGTATCTGAGTTAAGGCTAAATGACCTCTAAACATACCTCACTGCAAACCGAATGGATCTAGTACTCCACATCATAGAGCCACTACAGGTTCTATGCACAATACATCTGACGGGTTGTAAGTTCATGCCGAAATGTTGTCATCTAGACTCTACTGGACAGTTTGTGGCCAGTAAACTACCATTAAAACCAACCAACCAACCAAGCGTTTAAAACAATTTAATACACCAAGCAAACATTTATTTTAATATGTTCAGAAAATTTAACAGAAATTATATAAGAGAAATTATATAAGAGTACCAAAAGTCGTGGAGCAATGGCGAAAGAGCATAACTTTGATTGAAAACAGCTGAAACAATAAGCACTGGTCGAATTTTGGGGTACTAAGCAACCACTAGTTTCCATGGAATGAAATAGTTCCAAATAGAAAATAAAATAATTCAAAAACCAACATGAAATAAATGCCACAAAATCGGAAGGTTTAGCATAAATAATTTTTTTGGGACGGTATAGCAATGTTTGCTTCTTCCTTTGTAGGCTATTTCTTGTGCCTCAGACACAACTGTATTTATTAGATCTCAACATTGCCATTGGAAGTATTAGCGATATCTTTAAAAAAGAGATGAGCCATTTCACAGGACACTTAACCAAATTTAATCAATACACTGAGAGATCTAACGAACGAATCTGGGAGCGGTTTATGGCTTTTATCAGTATTTCAAGCATTAAATAAATGTAACCAGTAGGATTAATTTAGAAGTTGTAAACGTTTTTACATTTCAATTACGATTGGTTCCACTGTGCATTGAGTATAAATATTAAAACAAAAAAACTGTTTGTACTTCTTAGCAACAAGATACATAAATACAAAGAACTTCTTCATTAATCATGGTGGCATGTTCCTCCCCACCGTGTTGCACTTAAATGGTTAACTACTTACGACTAATTCATTGTATACAATAATTCTTAAGATATACCATGGGTATTACATTAATATATTAGAAAAGAGAACATAAACTTCAAATAAAACTAATTGTAAATGCAATTGCAAATTGTTGAACAGTTTGTGTCTTGGAACCAAATACAATTTAGAGCAAAAGAAATGAGACATTAATAATTTATTTACCTTAAAGAAAAAACTCGCAAATTAAATGGCCTGATTTGCAACGAAGAGATTTCATTTAGTTAAAGGAGCACGTCCATGTGGCAAGTTGCATATAAAATCGTTTGTCGATAGTTTTAAAAAATGTTGCTGGTGGTACCAAATAATAAATCTAACAAATAGAAAATGTGGTGAAAACTTAAAAAAGAATGTTTAATTTATATAATTAACACAAATATTGTTTGTACTGCTGATGCCAGGGATGGTAAATTGGCATTTAAAAAATTAATTTCATTTCATTTCATTCATCATTGTCTATTAAATACATTTCCAAACGAAATTTGTTTGATATAACTTTGGTAAATCTTAATAATAAAATCTTCTTTTTAGGCAAGTTAGTTGTGTGAAACAGTGTTTTTAAACTAAGGAACTTTGTGAGTGACACGGAGTTTCTCTAGGCCTTTGGGTCAATATGTTATGGTTAAATTCAAAGGAGCGCACAACAAGCCTTCACTGGCTTAGGTGTATGTCGTGTGACATGGGCTGACATACCCCTCCAATCAACCTAACCTAACCTAACCTAAATTATGTTTTTATTGGGACTTAAAAAAGGATTATAAGTTAGATTTATGTTAAAGCAGTATACATAACAAGGAAATGTTTCTTAGAAAAAATATCCAAGAACAATCATCCGATTAAAAAAAATTATTTTTGCCATATGTAGAATGCAGCTTTCGGAGAGATCCAGTGTCTTATTTCTGTAAGTGGTGTGAGAATTTTTCTAGTATAAAAAAAAAATTATCATCAAAGTTTTTTCACACTTTTCATGTTGATATACATAATTTTTAAGGTCCTTTCGACACGACAACTTCTCACAAGTTAGATAAATCAAGTACAGGATTTAACTTATTTATATTCAAAATATATACGGATCATTTATATCAAGCGAATTATTAAATCATTAGTTTTAAAACTTCGTAGATATTATTTTATATTAGAGTGACCCCTCTCGTTTACGAAACAAAAATACCAAAATACATACCGAACTGTAGGAACTAATTTTTAAATTTTATAAGAATTAGTAGTTTATAAGAGGAATAGCCACACACAGAGAGAGCGTAGAAATACCGCTACGATGGAACCAGCGATTTGCAATTATTTTCATTATCTCAATTTCGTAGGACCACAATATTTAACATTAATTTTTTAAAACTGTTTTGGATAATATCTCGAATAATGAATTTAATAAAATATTTATAAAAAGTTTAAGAACACAATTCAAAATATTCAGAAAACTAAAACAACGAGTACAAATGGAAGGAACTATTTTCGGTTTGAAATCGTTTCATTTTTAATATCGATTTCCATCATAAACTTGATCATTTAAGCAGATAGTTTGAGCCTATGAAATTAGAAAAGCTGCAACAAATAGACAATTTCTCTTTATGTTTAAGTATTTGGCTCAATTTACTGAATCCTTTAAAGGCGGTCCGACCAGCAAAGTCATATTTTATTACTTTTCCGATTTTTGTGCTTGTTTCTCTTTCATTAAAAGAAATTTGTGAAGCAAATTTTCTCAAGGTACAATAAACTGCATATAGACACGAACCAGACATTATCATCTGTAATACTGCTTGGGTGTCATTTCCTTTATATTTAAGAATAGTTTATTTTCTCATAAGATATAATATTTACATAACTTAAAAAACACTTGAGACTTCTTTAACAATAGCTGTCTTCCCTCACTCTAAATTGGATGCCCGCTTGAAAATAATTTTACCAAAGAGCGTTCCCATACTTGAAAGTGGGTAAATGGAAGAGATTTCGATACAATAGTATTCTAAAACAATCAGTTTGTTGCACAGGCAAAGAATGTGATACAAAAAAAAAAAAAAAAAAAAAAAAAAATATTTAAGAAAGAAAACTTATTAGACACTAAAAAATAATGATAAATACACCACGCATAGAAAAAAATTATTGACAGGAAAATTTCAGACAAACATTCTGTCTATAAGAAATTTTAATTTTCCTAAAACTTGTTTACTGCCGCCCCTGTTAATTATTAAATGAAGTTTTTAAAATACAAATAAAAATTACATATTTTTTTTAAATTTGAATATCAACAAAATTGTTGTTTGAATTTACAAAATTCTTTGTAGATCCGCTTTCTCACAAAATATTTACTGATCCAACGAATTTGGCTACTGAAAACAAAAATTTCGTTTTCTCTGTGCGTAAGTATATGTACATATTTATATGTGCATGCATATACATTAGGGTTGCCAGATTCAATATGAGCACTAACTTGACATTTAGTGCAAATGAGCTTGATTTTAAGAAGAGAACTGGACAAATTGAAATATTTGCTTAAAAACTAAAAATACGGGATAATATCAATTTTTCTAATTTATTAAAAATTCTTTATTTATTAAAAACGGAAATAAAGGATGTTTACTTACAAAAAAAAAAAAACAAGAATAACATAAAAAGTTCAACAATTCAGACATTTCTTTACAGGAAAATTACATAAAATTCATTCAGTTCGTTACTTATAAATGTACGTTTGTATATTTTTAACATACATAGGTGTATGCACAGTAAGCGCCAAAAGAAATGTCTTTTATGTTTTAAACAATAAAAAAGCAACAAAAATATAAAGTTATTTCTTAATATTGTTTAAAAGCGATAACAAAATTTATTTAGAAAAAATAAAACTAAAAAACCTTTTATATTCTTTCCGTTCGAGTTCAATTCAATGAAAACTAAATTTGGAAAAAATGGACTTAGTTCGCACTAAATACAGTGATGAGTCAAATTATGTGTGTTGATACAGGGATAAAATTATATGTTGCCAACAATTAAACTTTACTGCCAAAAAACGAAATTTTTTAGATGTAACCAACTGCAAATTTTAATTTTGAAAATGTTCAATTTCAGCTTGACAAATATTGCTTGAGCTTGAAACTTGACATTCACTAAAATATCTTGACAATCAAGCTCATTCCCGGCCATCTGGCAAGCCTAATATACATACATATTCCTAATTTCGAACAAACAAATTTATACACATTTTCTAACGCGTTATGCAATGTCAGTGAATGTTTCTTTTACAGCGAAAAATTTTTTTTCTTTTCCCACACTTTGGTGCATTTATGCATGTCAAAGTGAAGAATTTTTTATTTACTCTTATTTAACCGAACTTTAGCCAAAAAGTACGGAAATTCCCTAATATGTAATTTAATATAATAAAAATATAAAATAAATAAAAATTATACTAGTAGCGATTTCATAAACATTCTATGTCTCTCAATTTCCTGAGCTCTCTTTTCACTCTCTTGTTACAAGTTCTTCGAGTACTCGAACACTTTCTAGTAACAACTATGTAGTAATAATTAGTAAAAGTTTTTAGTTAAAAAAAGATTTATTATTTTTTTCGGTGTTAAGATTAAAAACACACATACAACCTTTGTATGTCTGAAATTTTCATTTATGGAATTAAATATTTTTAATTAATTATTTACAATTTAAAGTTAATTTAAATTTAGATGGAAAATGAAGACTAGCGTACGAGTA
This sequence comes from Germaria angustata, assembly GCA_963681545.1. Lineage (NCBI taxonomy): Eukaryota > Metazoa > Arthropoda > Insecta > Diptera > Tachinidae > Germaria > Germaria angustata. Next base: position 31,337,633 of record OY813002.1, read on the forward strand.
TGTAGATCGAAATGTTGTTTCCTTGTAAAATGTCTGCAGGTCAAAGTTTTTATATACAATTATTACAACCTAGGATTTTTTGTTGTAATTTTTAAAATTGAATGGTACAACTTTGCCATCCCTGCTTGAAGGTGATACTATTTTTTCTCTTTCAACAAAATCCCTGTTTGTTTTTTTTTCTATAAAGCAAATTATTAACTAGGAATTGGAGCAAAACACTTGTTATTGCGGATTCCAAAATGCCTCTACTTCTCCCCCGTGAAACAACCACATACTTTTTAACATGTATTGATTTTGGACACATGTTGCATGTTATTCTTTTTTTTATGCAGCTTTTTGTTATGTACAACAACCATAATGACGTATTGCACCTTCATTGCATATAAACTGGATTTACGTTTTATTTGTGTGTTTGGATTTTTTAAATCTAAACAACGGGCCTGCTCACCGTTAAATTAAGTGCGGTGTTGCATGTCAACAAGGCCCCCCCCTACCCCTCCTCCACAATAAACAAAATACATATAAATACTTATTTATATGCAATAAATCTACGGGATCTTTTTGTTGGCCATGCCAGCTGTTAAAACATGCACTTGTCTGTCTTTGAATGTTTGCTAGTCACATAGAGAAACGAGCGAAAAAAATAGGAAATAGTGTTTCTATGTTACAAATGCTAAAGCGATTAAATTTCAAATAAAATGCTGTGGCAACAGGAAAGAAATTGATTTAAGCATCGCATTAATACTTAAGTTTCATTAAGAGCAAGCGAACATTTTAAGCCGGGACTTTGGAGAAATTATTTTAGTTTGCAACAAATTTGAATATACTTTTATACAATTAGTTACACAATTTCAAATGTGAATTGCATGAACAAGTCCACTGAAGTACATTTCATAATTGTCAAACTCTAAAAGTAAAATGCTGAAGTGTAGCTTAAGCGAAATGAAAGCGAGAGTAGGTGTTTGTTGAGCACCCTCGTATATGCTTATTTGAAGGGAAACTAGTAAAAGTGCTTTAAATTTCGATTTTTTTTTTGATTTTTTTTTCCGGTGAAACACTAACAACTGACAATTTTCTAGCACTGGCATGTTTTGTGTTCAGGACAGATAAAATATTCATCAACATATTTCATGTAAATATGGCAAAATCAAGAAACAATCGGACAATTATTTTTACTAAAAAAAATTATTAATAATTTTGTAAATATTAGAATTTTTCAATATTAAGTACAGAATAATGTATTTTATTAATTTATTTAACTTTACTCCCATAATATTTTGTCTATTTTAATTTTTTAACCTGATTTCGCCTGAGAAACATTGCTCAGTTAAGCTTAGATTATTGGCTAGATAAGCTTTAAATGAGAAACAACCCTTGAGAATATTGTCTCCTCAGCCATACCTCAACAAAAAATTTTACAAAATATAGATGGAAGATTGATTTCACTTTGTAAACTGTTAATTAGAAATACGTTTATATGATAATATCAAAGACGTCTTGGTGAAATCCCAAGAATAGAGATTTGGTCTTCTCCCTCTAAAGTCTCTTAGTCCGATTTTATTGTTATATTTCCGAAATAAAAAGTTTACATTGACATGGGTCGCATGCGACCTTTCATACTATACGAGAAACAATTCAATTACCGCATGAGACCACATTATGGTTGTGTAATGTCTCGTTGGGGCTTTAATATCGGAACTTTATATTATCTCATTCAACATTATTGAATCTCGTTGTATGAAGTTATTTGAGATCGTACCTAATAAAAAAGGGGCTTCCAAAGAAGTCATGAAAATGTTGAGATTAGGATCCAGAAGTAGTTCAAATGAGAATGATTTCTTGTGATTTTTACATTATTTTTCTAGGACTAATGCAGAAGTTGTTCTGGTAAGAAAAGATCTGACGTCCTGTTTAAAATTTCTCTAAACGACCTCCTTAGCCGAACTTGCAAAACTCTTTATTTTGCATATAACAGCAGTATTTCTTAATTATGTTCATTCAATAATAGACCAAGACCAATGAATCATAGATCTGATAAGCAAGTGTCATGCATTCAATCACGATCTTGCAACAACATCCGGATGAGATTATACGAGCACGATCGATTTCAATGATCTCTCTATTTCATGTTTTATAATGTAAATAAGTATTTTCGAAACCGAAGATCTCGATGCTGATGATGTGAATATCCAGTGAAACTTTCGATGTTTTTTAAGATGTCAAAAAGTCATTCAAATGCCTTGCATTTTTTAAATATTGTAAAATATGCTTTACCACAATCGATCCCTTTACACTACTTATATAATATGCAACAGATCTAACATATGGGCCGGTGCTTCAAAGACTATTTTCAAGTTACTGGATCAGTTACAGGAAGCTGCCAGCAACCTTTCTGCAACATCGAGACAAGCTAAGGTTAATAATCAATTGGAAACTGTTATCACACAATGAAGAAACTTGTTCCTGAAACATGAACTTTCCTACGTAATACACATTCCTCAGTAAAGAGCAAATCCATATGTGATCGACCTGCCAATTAATGAATACACTACGTATTTGAGAGAATTCATTCCTTAACTGAAACAGTGCGTATATGGAACAAATGCATATGTGTACAGATGTCTGCAGAAGCCTCTTATCCCTTTGTCCTTCACAAGTAAAGGTTCGTTCTTGCACTAATTGCCATTTGAGATGAATATCACTTTCTTTAAAGAATATCGTTTTTTATGTAAATGATTGAACTATTAAATACCCTTTTATTTAAAAAATCTCAATATTGTTTGAAGATTTCGGAAAATAAGCAAATATTTTTAGGCAATACTCATGCACAAATAAAAATTAGTTCCTAGAATATTTCAAATAATTATTTAATGCACCAGCTGTATAAATGGTTTTCTTAAAAAGCATTCAATATCTATAAGTTCTAAAAACAGATTTCACATTTTGCTTATGGACTCGTATTAATGCAACATTTCCTTACGCGGCAAGAACACACTCTTTTTAGAAAAGTATTTGTTTGTACAAGTTAATTTAAGCCAACACTTCTTTCATTATTATCATCTTTAGTACGAGACGAATTCTGGTTAAAATTTCTATTCAATGAAAATTTTCACAACAAAACACTTGTTTATTTAATTATGGATACAACACACAATTCTAATAAATTCAATTAAATTTCAAATCTTTTTCTTTGTGATTTTAAAAATTAGTTTGAATTAATTTAGTAAAGAAATAATATTTTGAACAAAAACCAATAACTATTTTTTATTTTTTAAAATTTAATATTTCTTCAGAATTCTGGATGAAGATGTGCCACATTAAAAGACTTTTAAAAAACTGTTTATGTTGGAAACTTGACAAGAGTTCAATAGCATAAAAATGCAATTTATTTTGTTAACCAGGTTGTGCAAACTAACCAGCTCAAGAAGCAACTACCACCAATAGCAGCAGCGGCAGTATGCAATTTCCCAGCAAACTTAAGAGAATTGGGAGAACAATTTGAGAAAGTCGAGAGTTTCGCTCAAATCGAAGAACATTATATATTTTTTTTAATGATATTTTCATATCGTTTTTAAAAGTGCTTTTCAATAATAAAAAAAATAATAATTAATAGTTTTCTATCAAAATGAGGCCATATAGAAGTCCTTTTTGCAAAATCTGTAAACTTTTTCATTTGTTATTCAGTTACTGCCTCCTAATCATCACGATAAGTTGAATTATCGTCAGCTTCCGTTTGTCGCAGATATGGTAGAATTTAACTCACCAACACATTTAGAGGCAAAATGGCAGACAGCTGGTGTCATATTCTATCATATCGTGCCTCTAACCTTGAAAAGACGTAAGCAAAATAATGTTCATCACTTAAATTAAATTTGAAAATTTTATAACCATTAAAAGTGGCATTACAAATTTATATCAAGATAAATTTCGCAGTAGCGCTACAACTTAGTGTAAAGGAAGTTAATAAAACGCTTTCGAAATTACGTCATACATTACGTATTCCTTGTAATCACCGCGGTACCCTGTATTATGTTTTCGGCTTTCGCTAATAATTAATAATTTCACAGATCAGAATGAAAAGGCTGGCAGTCAGAACTTCATATGATTCATTAAGGACTTTCATTACATTGTGACATCAGGATGCTTCACACATGCGATATTGAACGCTTGGAACGTATTCCATGCTTCGTTGGAGCTGCCGAGGGCAGGCCATTTTCCTTTTGCAAAATGCAAATATCTATGAATGACATTCCAAAATTTCCCATAACATCAAAATACAAAACCGATAAACTTTAAACTGTCTTTAACTGTGTTTGCTGGGACTTGCAACATCAAGTAAAACTACTACAATAACAAAGCTAAATGCATTATATACTTGTATGTGGATAGTTAGAAATTTACAAATAGTTAATGGTGAAAAATAATACCAATACCAAAGCGAATAAGAACAAGTGGTCCCAGCAGTAGAAGTAGAAAAATAACGTTGTTTGGTCTTTCCTGTCTTCACAAAAGAAGTGGAAACAATCTCCAATAAGAAGCTTCGATAGCATACATTCACTTGACTACTTAAATGTTTTAAATAGAAAAAAAGATGCAGAAGAGCGATGAACAGAAAAGTCGTTAAGAGACTTTTGCAATACCAACGATTTACTCGTATAAACAACAATGAAAAACAGGCAACAGGTTGGCTGCATGTTTTGAAACGTTTGGGTTGCAAAAGCCGTCATAAAAAGAATCTTTTAAATGATCTTTATTCAATTGAGAATTATACATTAATTTGAGAGGAGAGCTTAAGCTTTCAATAGTTTCATTAGGAGGTTTTGTTGGTCATATAAATTTCAGGATAAGGTCTTGGAATGTTGCTAAAACTACCGCTCGAATTAAGTTCATTAGACGAAGTTCATACGAAACCCTTTTTGCTTGAAGGCATGACTTGAAGGAAACTTTTAAGGGTCTCTATGACCTGCTGTTTTTGACATTGAGTAAAGAGAGCGTTGTATATGTTGTACTGGTGAGTTTACTTGTTATCAATTCGCCGAAGTTGTTCATTCCAGCTTTAAGTTTTAAAATATAAAACTATACAAGTTTATTGAATTCAGCCCAAAATACAGAAATAGAATTTTATGTTGAAATACGACTTCTTTCTCATGCCTTTTTTGACATTATTTCTTATGTTCTAATGTTGTTTGTGGTAAACAGAGATGGCAAACTGAGTTTCGCAAAAGTGTAATTTTTATATTTAATAGTACACATTACAAGACACCTTAATTTATAAATCAGTTTTATATATTAACAAGAGTCACACTGAAAAACCGTAGGCCAGATATTGCTGCAATTTAAATGTATTTAATTAAAATTTTAGTGCTGTTATAAAGCACCTATGGACTAGAGAACAACTCCTGCGTCATGCTATTTACTTCCTAATACGACAAAGTTTGTGTTTTTTCCTCGGTCTTCGAGAGTTATGCGTCTATTTTTCGGCCGTTATAATGCTTTACCTGGATCAACTTTATAGCGGTACGGCTTTTTTTGCGGAATTTTCTATTAACGAAGTTACAAATCGCTTGGCAATTCCTGAGGGCAACGCCCAGGCGATTTGACGCACTTTTGTCGAGATGTAATTTTAAAATTAAAAAAAGTACATGAACGGAAACTGTGCGATATATTGGTTATAATTATTCTTTTTTTTTTTGGTCCAATTCGATGAACCGCTAAAATACTTTATTTTCAGAAGCCTAAAAGCTTCGCTAAAGTTCTAATCATCTGCAGACGGTTGCATGACTAGATGAGAAAACAGAGAGCTTTTTTATGTGAAATTATAAAAACTGGGAGTATTTATCAATAGCGCTGCATTTGATTGTTGTATCGTTGTACTTTTGAAATTTGAATGGTACCAAAACAGTAGACCTGAACCAACATTACCATCTCTGGTGGAAAATATTACTAAAAGTATGAAAAAGTATACAAAATGACAAAAATGTCCTAAAATTTCTGATTCGTACCCTTTTTCCTATTAATTTACTTAAGAAGGTTACAGTAAGTAATAAATCCACTCGGACACGCATTCAATCCATTAAATTGTTCTTCTATATCTATATTTCTTTGTGGTTTTAACGTCGGCCGCTAAAATTGTAATTTATCACCCTTGGTTCACAGTAAAATATTAAAAAAAGGAAATACTTTCTTGACAATTTATAGTTTTCTTTAATTTAAATTTCTTTCATTTAAATTTGTCATTATTCTCAATTTATACACAACACGCATAAAAGTTTTTGCTTTCAATCATGCCACCTCGTTGCAGCCATACTGTATGACTGTAATAGTTAAGCTCGTGTGTGTGCCAGACTACAACAAGTAGCATGACTGCATGATGTCGATGATGCATCCACATCGTTTAAATGTTAAAAGGTCATTGTTCTCTTCATCGAATTTAGTTTTTGTTGTGATTTCTTAAGTGCAACAGCAGTCAGAGAACCTATAGCGCCCGCCACAATAGCAGCAACAATCATCTGCTCTATATTCCCTTCTCATACATACACTCATCACGAATGACAAATCATATGGATTGATTGATACGAAGCATCGGCGCTGAATCTACACAATAACTAAACAATAACATTTCAATCAGCAAAAGCAACATGAATCATGGACCATAAACTGATTAAAAGGAGATGCTCCGATGCTATACAATGTGTCATTTTAATACTTGCATCAGCTTTATTTAATTTATTTTCTTTGTGATGGTTTATTAGCGTTGTTGTAATTAAATAGGCCTCTATGTACATTCATACGTACGAGGGCCGAATAGAGACTTTATGGAAGTGAATGACTTGAAAATTTAGTTACAACACCAGCTTTGAAAAAAGTCGTAAATGTCCATGTATTTATTGGTTGTGATTATTGGTTCTGGTAGTTGTAAGTCCTACATAAGCAGAGAAAATATTGCAAACTACGAGTTCAATGGTATGCCTTCTTTAGAAGAGTGTAGCAAGTGCAAAACTAAATGTTTTGTTCATAAGAAATATGTACAGGCTCTAATTTTATCATTTGCATAAATAAGTCTGTGAATACTTTGTTATAGCTTAGATACGGGTAAATCTTAATTACAACAATAATTATACCACCCTCGTATGTTTGCAATTAAGTCACCGTATATAATATAGTGTAAGAAAACTCATTAATATTAATTTGCATTTTAATAAAATGTATTTATTACATGATTCAATAGCAAACTGTTGTTAACTTCTACGTTTATATGTGTATGTGTATGTATATTTGTGCGTGTGTGTGTGTGCCTATTGGTTGCGTGCATGGGAATGTGCTGGCACAAGTCGTTGTTGTAAACGATTTAAATTGATTTTAATGAAATTTAATTTATTGTTATTTTGTATACATGTTGCATGAATTGTGGCAAGCGAGTGGGTGGTTGGTAAATTTTCGTTATTAATAATCACTGATATATTTACAGATGCACGTATATAGAGGCTTTAAACAATAATTTTACTTTTTTTTTAGCCCTGGATAACTGCACATGTCAATTTTGTTCTTTAATTTGATTATTTTATGGGTGTTGAAATTTTAAGAACTATAAGGATTATTATTGATTTTTTTATGATTTACAATTTATATATTATATTGCTATTTCTATGTACATACGTGTATGTCAACGTATGCCGACACCACTTTTGTTGTTATTATAAATACAATAGGGTGGCCCAGTTGCCGAAAGTTATTTTATTTACGAGTACAATAGTTAAAAGCTCGACAATTGCTGTGACTTTGATAAATCCCAAGGTACTTAACCGATTTTAATAAGGCATACATTTTGCAATAAAGTTCTTTAACAGCAAAAATTATGGACAAACAGAGGAAAAATCGCCTGAAGCATTATACTTCTGCCGATTTATATATAGATTTTCTTTATCATGAAATCAGTCATTTTAATAATACTTTTTTGCTAATATTTTTGGGTTCTTTCTTATTTACAATTCCTCAAAACATAGACAGTTTAACTCAAAGTTTAAAACTGTCTGGTAATAATAATCTGTTCAATATTTTCAAAAAAAAAATTTAATAAATAAAATAATAAATAAATCCTAAAGACACAATTAGCGGAGAGTTTCTGTGCTGTAATTTTAAATGTACGTGCCAATCATAACGTTGTTACGCGACATTTGTTAAACAGTAACGGACTGTTTTTTACTCTTTTTTGTGAGACCTTTTGACCAAGCAAGTCGTATATGGCATCATAAGCCTACGTATAATCTTTATATCTATCAATTTCATATTAACATACCAGGGTATTCGTGGAAAAATTTCACAAAAAAATGTGTTATGGTAAAAAAAATTTTCATACTTTGATTGTCAATCATTTATAATCATTTCTTTAATAATTCTAAGTGTTTTATCACCGGTGATATAACAACATCAAATGGTGCTCCAATACCTATCGCTAGTTTCGTCATATAATCCCCTAGTTCCTTAAAACTGACACCTATGACCTATGAGGAAGGAGTTCTCGCATAGAAATAATTTTAAAAATTATATTTTTCATCCTGTGTTTTGAAAATTTATGTTTATCACGATACGATAATAATTTTTCTCGATTCGAAACGATCCAATGAATGGCTTGGCGTACATATTATATTACAAATATTTTTATTTTAAAATTTAAAAAATTTCAATAAAATTTTGGGACACATGTTTTGTAACAGCCAATATTTGTTTAAATTTCACTGAATGGGAAAAAATTTTCCCTTATTTTTTAACGACATTTGACTGATGTATGGAGGAATAAAGTGGACAAATAAATATATGTAATTTGAAATGATAAATAAATGATTTTGAAACGCTATCGTATGAAGAATTACTTTTTCTATGTTAAAAATTTCGATAGTTTAAAATCTAAGTTCAAGTTCGTAAATGCATTTAGCACTCTTCGAAATATTTTGAAGACCATGAATAAGGCGTTATCGTTAAGGATTTTTCTCCTCTTGTTAGGGAAACTAAGACAAATATTTGATCGCAAATCGGTTTGACTATACCCTACCGATTTGTTAACACTCAGCTATTCTATATGCAACTTTTATTTAAATTCCAGAAAAAGAACACCTTGAAAGTTTTACTTTTGTCAAGTCAGGGAAGAAGAAATTAATAGAAAATAAAAAATCACGGAAGCAGAAATGGGCTCAACGTCCGAAATAGGTATTATAATGGATACATTTTCCAATTATTAAACGGACTCCAAGTACACCTTTATATAAAAACTTTTATAATTTTTATATAATAAATATATTTGGGGAATTCACAAGGTATGTTATCGGGGATATTGTCATAATGTCATAAAATAAAAATACAACAATAAATTTTTTTTTGGAACATTATGTCAATATGACTGATGATATCGTGAGAATCTCCCAATTATAAGATTTATTATAAATTTACAAAAATGGCTGGCATGAAATAAATAGGAAATAATGAAAAAAAGATGGCAAAAATATTTGAGGAATTATTGCCATTTTAAGACCATTTTTTAATTTTAATTCTTGAGGCCTCATCTCGTAAGAAGGGACACCAAGTCCTTTATCATATTAAAAGGGATTTCATTGAAATCCATCAAAGGAATTTCATTGAAATCCATTAATTTATTTTGAGTGATGAACAAATATATAAACAAACTTTCGCAACTACGTTAATTATTTACGTTAATTTATTCCCCATGAAAAAATTTTTGGAAAAATTCAGCAAAACAGACAACCAAAATATAGAAATGCCGATTGAAATTTTTGGGAAAAAGGAACAGATTTCACATGGAATTTTCCTTCACTATAAGGGTGAATATTAAATTAATTAAAAAAAATATCTTAAACTATAGTAAAATACATTATTTGTTGTGGCTTTAGCTCTTCATATGCCAACATTTCAATGGTCGCTAAACCAAATTGTCACTGAAGTTTAAGCAGTTTGAAACCATATACATAGTACTTAAATGTTGAATAAAAATCAAAGAATTAGAATAAATTTGCACTAATTGTTACAGCTGAATGAAGAATCCACTTAAAAAAAAGTAAGAAAATTACAAATTTTTTAGAAGATTTTCAATTTCTTTTCATTAAGCGGAGTTTCTTTGAAGCGATTTAAAGTACTTTTTTCTTTTCAAAATCTTATCATTATTCGAATTCGATAGTACTTTTGAAAATCATAAAATTATGGCCAAATAAAAATTAGATGTTGCCTAATAAAAAAGTCTCTTTGCGTTCGTACTTTCACTTTAAATGACTTTTGCTCCTGAAGCTCATAAAGTTTCATTCAATACTGATTTTTGTGGACATAAGTTTCGCATAAAAATTCTGATTTGCGATGGATAACAGAGAGAGAGAGAGAGCAACAAATCAGGTATGTAAGGAAAAGTTGAATAAAAATATGACACTTACCTTCAATACTATAGACAAGCTGCTGGCGGTTGCTGATTCGGAGAAAACACTGTCATGCGATTGAGAAAGTCCGTCACGTGAATAATCACTGAAAGGGAAAAAAAAATTTTTAATATGAAAATTGTATTTGTCGTGGACTTTAAAATAAAAAATATATAGACTTATTACAAATTGATAGCATATCGCTCCCTTAAATGTAGCATAGACGCATCTATAAAATAACGAAATTGGCAAAAATACGATTAACTTTTAGCTTCCACATCGAAATTTTTTGGTATAACTTTTATTTGGCTTCAGATATAATTCTGATTTTTCTATACAGAAATAGGAGAGAAAGCAATTTAAGAATTTTCAGTTTTTGAGATATCACTACGTTGCATATACTTTTTGGTATAATTTCCGATTAGTTTTAGATACGATTATGATTTTTTCCCATACACATAATGAGGCTATTGAGGAGTTCTTTTTCATCAATGAGTAAAAAATGTAGGTGTTTGAGATACGTCGTTGTTGCATTAAAGGAGCGATATATTAAACTTACCTATCAACTAAACGGCCTTCACTCAAACTACGTTGACTATCAGACATTTCGCCACCACTTCCACTACCACCACAATTTTTGGCACGTTGCGTTGCTAAAGAATTAGTACCACCACCGCCAGTACCACTGTCGTTTCCACTGCCACTGTCCAAGTCCTGGGATGAGTCGCCAACACTGCGCAATTTTTGACGTTCCGTAAAGAAACTGCGATTCATGGCGGCAGGAAAAACGGCCACACCCATCGATTGCCGCTGATTTAAAAGTGAAGACTTTGTAGCGGTAGTCGCGCCCAAGTTTGTGGTTACAGCTGATGTTGTGTGGGCGTGATGGTGATATGATGTTTGTGTTGTTGTACCAAACATGATCTCGCCGTCCTGCTGCTGCAGGTGCTGTTGATGTTTCTCAAAATCGTACTCTTTGGATTGTTGCTGATTTTTCTGGTTCTTATGTTTATGTTTTGATTTTGTTTTTAATTCGGCACTCACATTAAAATCATGACTTTGATGTTTCTTTCCACCACCCAAGATGGAGGTGTAGGCTGCTTTTGATTTTGGCAAAGATTGTGTCAAATAAGCGTCCTGCAGCTGTTGATGGGTGAGTGGGGACGAGGGTGATGAAGCCGATGCCACCGACGTAATCGAAGAGAGCGTAGCGCTGCGTAAATTCTTTTCGCTGTTACTACTAGCGGAAGTATAAGTTAAAGCGGAGGTGGGTATCTCACCGGCAGTTGTTGTTGCTGTTGTTGAGGTTATCGTGCGTCTGCGAAAGATGCGCCGTAAATTGCGTAATGGATGAAATCGGCGCCTTTTGGTTTGTTCTAAAAGAGAAATACACGATGGAACTTTTAGCATCAATTGATTCTTGAATTCGCCAACAACTAAAAATAATAGTATTTGGCAGAACTCTTCGATAGCAGATGGAAACATTTTTTTTAGAGCCGTGGCATTAAAATTATTTTGAGATTTAAATTTTTTAGAATTTTAATAATTAAATTTAAATTTAAAAAAATATATTAGCACAAGAATTTTATAAAATTTGTTTGTCAAAAAAACTTATCTATGTATGTATATACATATTGAAAAGAAGAAAGTTTTAGAAATATTAATGCACTGAAGAAAAAACATCAATAGTTAACGAGGTCTATGCAACCGGCTTTATCGTATTCAAAGGCGAGAATGCAATTATCAAACTGCTTATGAAGCAGTTGATGGAATAATTGTGGTATATTTTTACATATAGAATTTGACAATCATCTTATCACCTGGACTATTGCATACACCTTAATAGTGGACCTTGTAAACTTAAAATACAAGTAAGGCGAATTCATAACAGTACGAATTGTCAGCGCAGCATATAACTTAAAAAAGTTTCATTGCTCACGCATTGAAAACAGGTGGCATCATTAGCGCAGGTGATTATCAGCTGTTCTAATGAAAATTTGTTATATTGTAGTAGTAGTAATAAAGCCACGTAGTATTCAATTCGCCTTGATTGCTCATATATTTCGATTATTTGCTTAGTTACTTTGACTAGTTTTTAATGTTTTCCCTTAGTTTCTTATTTTAGTCTGATGTTTTTGACATTGAGTAACGAGATAGAGGAAGACTATTTGTTGTACTGGTGAGTTTGCCTGTTACGAATTCGCCTTGATATATAAGTTTCCAATACACACTAGCTGGGTTGTCTGCAGCTTGGTGGTAATCAAACCTATAGCTGCATACAACTAGTCATTGAAGGTATAATGTATGAATTTGTATAATAGAAAAATGTAATAATAAGTCAAACTTCATGCATAATTTTTTTTTTATTAGACCTGCCTTCGGTTTCAAGTTTATATTAGCTCTGTTCCACATGCATAACGAAAGAGTCCGAACTAGCCCAAAGTTACCCAAAGCCGTTCCACATAACAATTTTTGTGCAAAAAAGAGAGAAATTGAGAGAGTAATTTTTCTCATTTCCTGTACAAATTTGCACGAACTTTTTCTTTGGGTAAGTTCGGACAAGACTTTAACAATCAGGTGTTTTTTGTTTACATATGAAACTGATAGATTATCAGAAAATTTGCAAGCAAAAGAAAAAGTTTAGTTTTTATAAATAAATATATTAAAAAGCAAAATGGAGAGTTTCAATGAAAAAATTAAAGTGATAAATACGTTAGTGCATAAACATTTTCTTTTTTATTTAATATTTAAAATGTTTTTATAGCTACGTATGTGAAGAATTTTTTTGTTTTTCAATTATTTTACAGTTGTTGACAATGATGCAAATGTTTTGTTTTTATAATTTGAAGACTTTTAAGCGTCTAAAAGCACTTAAATAGATTTTAGTTTAAAAAGTAAGCAGCATTAGTATTTCAGGAACTACAAAAATGGTTTTTTGCGTTCCAGCTATTTTGGGTAACTTTGGCAAATTTAGAGAGTAATTTTCATTTTGCTCTCAATAGTCTGAACTTGTCCGAGATCTTGTGGAACAAACCTATTGTTTCTTAAATCTACTACTTCTTCTTTAATCTATGTAAATTAATTAATATTTCCTATTACAGGAGATGCACAACAACTGACTGCTTGAAGGCAAATGTATGTATAAACGATCTTAATTCCGATAACTGTGTGGAGGTGTCACCTCTAGATTAAAACGTGTGTGGATATGCAGTATCTGTATGTTTGCAATCATAGTCAAATATTAATTATAGAACACTATCTCCTAAACAAAAATTTCATGGCCCCTTTCACTCAAACATACACACACAACAGTTGCTCTATCTGTATTTGTTCATACGTTGATTGCTCGTTGTACACATGTCCTTCGTCGCAAGAGTAAAAAGGTTTATAAATTATCGCTTCATAAAACGCAAAAGAAGACGAAAAATAATAATTGTGGCAAAAAAAAATCATACATATTATTCCAAGAATAAACGCATACGAAGCTTTCGATTCAAATATTTAAATACCAAAACACTCCCTGCCATTAAGGATCCCATATTAATTTCATTACAATACAAACGCAACTGTACTAAACAAAGAAATATTAGATGAACAGAGGAAGGGAGGAGTTTTGGTAGTGATGAATACAGCCTTTGTAACAAAAATATTTTAGTAAAAATGACATTGATGTCATTAAATGTTACTACATGACAACGGAAAATAATTTTCGCTAAATTAATCATGTGTCCTTTCAAATGGAATAAATATTGGTATGACTATGTAATACGCAATTTATATAATTGAAGGAAAAAAACACATGTATATGTACATATAACAAAGTATATATGTAGTGTTGAACAGCACGTGCAAATGGTAAAAATTTTTATTATCGAAATGGGTGTTCTGTTCGGGAAGGGTGCCATGCACTTTGCCCATTTTACGGTCGCCATAATCATCCTACCGAGAAGACTGTTCACACTGTGGTGGATAAATTTAAGTCCAATGCTCCAGTAAACAATGAACGAATACCTATATGAAGAGGAAAACGATGTCTGCTAAAAACACTGCCGCTGTCAGTGAGAGTGTGCAGGGGAATCCGACGCAATCGATTTTGCGTCGCTCACAAGAACTCAGTCTTTCTCGGACCACAACTAATTTTACGTCGTGACTAGAGCCTGCGTCCAAACAATATTTAACTGACCCAGAAGCTGAAGATAAAATACCATAGACTACGTGTGTTCGATAAATGGATCCTGGAGTAGTCATCATCCTCTGCAGTGAGAACCATTTCTGGATAAATGGGTACGTTAACAGACAAAATTGTCGAATTTGGGACAATATAAATCCACAACAGATCCAATAGCGTCCAATTCATACCGAACAAGATACTGTTTCTTTGAAAACGACGTAATCCAGGCCAACACCATCAACGGCGAGCGCTATAGGTAGATGATTCCCAACTTCTTTTGCACTGAATTAGATGATACGGACAACAACGACAACAGTAGTTTCAACAGGACGGCGCTACGTGCCACACATCTTTTGCCATATAGAACATTCTACACTAGCGATTTGAGAGCATATTCTTCTCACTTGGAAGTGATGTGAAATGACCACCGAAGTCGCACGATTTTACCCCGTTATACTTTTTCTTTTGAAGTTTTCTAAAGCCGCAGATCAGCCTGATTTACACGCCGATATTCTTTTTATTTCCGGCATCTGGCCAATTTCGAAAAGATATTTTTTTTTTAATTCTAATAATACGCGGATCTTATATTTATGTCCACCCGAAATTTATTAGAGTTTTATGGAGAGCGGAAGAATATTATACCATGAAGACTCTCATAACCTATGCTAATGAAAGAGGCATTGTGGCTTTAGTTGATCATATGCCGACATTTCATTGAACGCTAAACCAAATCGTCAGTGAACTATAAGCAGTTTTGAATACAATATTCTTGAATTTCTATAGAAAACAGTTTTATTTAATTTTTAATATTTTTCTTTCATTTTGTATTCACAAATGTCTTTCGTACTTTTAAATACTTCCTACTCAAGAATTTGGAAATAAACTTGGCTGCAACACCTTTTTGCACGAATGAATTATGAACAAATTGGAAGTTGAATTGTATGTAACGCACAAAATTGTGTCAGTAGGTGGTACTTGTACCGATGTGACAGCATTTTTGTTTTATTTATGTATATGTACATACACATATACATAAGTATGTATGTATGCATACGTGTATAGTAAATGGAGAATTGAATTCATGTAAAATATTGTGTGTATGACAGGAATTTAAAATAAGAATTCTTTCGTAGGACAAGTGAGTAAAAGTAATTACTATTTTACAAAAATATTTTTCATTTACAAAAGTTGATAATAATCGTAAACTCATTAAATTTGCATATTCGATTTAACTTGTCGAATGAAATTTATTTTTAATATTTGAAATAAATTTGTAAATACATTCGCCTGATTTTGTTTGCAGTGAAACTAATTATTATAATTATTAAGTTATATTTATATATATATATATATATATATATATATATATATATATATATATATATATATATATATATATATATATATATATATATATATATATATATATATATATATATATATATATATATATATTGTTTTTGGTATAGGATATTTTGTACAGCCTTTATAATTATTTTACAAGCTCTATATTAAGAATGAGTGCAAGGAAAGGATATATATCCTACGAGGTTCTGAGATAATATTGTCATATTGACAAAATCTATATGGTTTGAACCCCAGCGTTTTAAATTGCCAACTTGTGGTATCGGAATTAGCACTGAGCGGTAGGAAATCATCCCTTAAGTAATCTTAGTTACCTAATAGGATGGAGGTAAATCTCTATTCCATGATGTAGTTGAAATGACATTCGCCAAATTAGCTCGTTTTAATTAATTTTGGCGAAATCGATAATTCTAACAGGCAACGCTGGTTTGTGAAAGAAACACAACACCGTCAAAATATATAAAAGTTTAATGAAATAAAAAAGTTTGATAAAAAAAACTCAGTACACCAATTTAATAAAAACTGATTGCTCTTTCTTCCATTCCATTTCTTTAATTTTAATTCGATATAATAATTTAATATAAAGAAAAAAAAGTAGCAACTGAAGCAGTCATTTAGTAGCAGCCTAAAAACTTTAGACTTCGTTCATCATTTCGGCTTGAAATTAATCAATTTCGTGTCAGCCTAATCCGTCTATAAAAGATGTAATGATTTGCTTTAGCATTTGCAGAGCAAGTTTGCCATTAAACTTTTGCGGTTAAACTTTTCTTGAAAGCATAAAAAAGCGTCCCAAAAATATTGCCTAATGAAACAGCAGGAACATCAACCAGGTCATCCGGTCTGCTGGACTTAATTACGTTCACATCCTCTCAAGCCATCTTGACTGCACCACCTCGAAAATATATTAAGCGTAAGACATGTATGTTTGCTCTACGGAATATTAATATTATTTGCAAGAAGCTCAGCTTCAGAAAATGAAAATATTCCTTTGAGACTCTGACGAATCAATTATAACAACGATAACGTTTCCGACATTCAAAAGAAATTATGTCAACTATTTATTTAAGGCCTTCTTCCCCTTCATGACATTTCAAATTAATATTTTCGAATCATTCAAACAATGATGATAATTAAAATTTAATTTTATACTTGTGAACGAAAGAAATGTCATTAAAGAGTTTGTAAATAAATTACGTTAATGCCATTACCGTCTATGAAAAAAAAATTAAATGATTTCTTACAGGATTATATATTCAACCTAGATAAGGTGAGAAATTTCACATCAGAGTTGCTGAAGGATGTGAAAAAAAAAATGTAAAAGGAAATAAGACAATTATATTATTTCTTTGAAAATGTAATTTTAATTGAATTCCAAATGAAAATTGTTTAACTTAAAGTATGATTTACATACGCAAAATGTTTAATTGGATTCAATTAAATAAATGCTCTTTTTAAATTTCATTAAACTGAAAATCATAGAGGAAGTATTTATAAGTTTTTTGTGACCCAGACAATAAACTAAGAGAAATTATGTTAAGTTTTTCTTTATTTCCTCTTGCTTTGCAATATCAACGCGCTACTTAATACAGCACAAGTTTATTTGTGTATAAGTAGTGTCAAAAGGAATATAGAATTACTTGAGCTATGCACTATTAACACATTCACGAAATCGATAACGAAATTGTTAAAAGTGTATCGATTTTCATTTAGTTTTCCTTTTTGATTTTGCTCTTTGTAAATGTGGCTCTAGTGCTATAACCTTGTAAATTTAACGCACCTTGATTTCATATTTTCCTGCATAACGTTTTATGTCCAACTATCAATTGGCACTATGCACCCACGACTTGGCGTAAAAGCAATGAATAATAATAATCAATTAAGCAGTATTTGCCACACGCGCTCCTTCCAGCTTAGTGGGAATTCTGGACAAGACGTGAAATATGAAGGATACAATCAATTACAACGTTATAACGATGCCTATATAGGGTCTTCGTAAGACTGATGAAGGTCTTCAAGCTGTAATAGATGTACATATACTTATATATCTCGTGTGTGGACATCATCTTTATCATACCCAACTATCGAATCGTTCAAAATTTTCAATCCACTCTGTTATGGAAATAAGAGCTTTCAGATGAAAGTCGTACGCAATGCAAGATCAAGGTAACTGATCTGAAGAAAAGTATTTTGCACATTCAAGAGTTTGACATGGTAAAGACGTTATTAGGGAGACTTGAAGACTTAATTTTACACGATTGTTTCTTGAGCTCTTAATTATTGTGTCTTCAATATTACTTGAAATTTCACTTAAATTTTCATAGCTCAGATTTAAAATTAAATTAGTACCGTGTAGCCTCAGCTTTACTAAAATTTAGTTTTTATTAATGTTGTACTTGAGACCTGGATTGAGTGGATTAAAGCTTTGTTATACGAGAATGTGCTTCAAAATTTAATTAAGTGCAGTTTGACAGGGCGCAGCAGAGAAGGAATATGTTCATCAGTGCCAGTAGCATAAAAAATTCCACTAGCTCAGTGCAAACGTTACACTGTTTTTGTCGTTATTAAAAATGGAATGTGCTGGAACGACATCACATTGCATCTTAAAAAAAATTTAGTTTCTTATTCGATCAACTGATATGCGGGACACACGCCTTGCAAAAGACTTGCCACCTTCCACTCGCAATGTAAAGAAATAGACACGAATTGTATGCCCACAAACAAACAAAAGGTTAAGAGCGTCTGTCTTCCTATACTACTTGCAAGACAGTGGGACTTATAACCTCATCCGATTTACATTTTTTCACAGATGTGTATCTTTTACTTTTCTTTAACAATATTAATTGAAACTGTTCAAAAATCATGATTTTAATTAATTCGTTTCTAATGTGCAAATAATACGATTATTATTTTATAATTATTTATCGCTCATTTTTTTAGTGGTTTTTCACATGTAAAACACATAAAAGTTTTCATTTTCAAAGAGGAAATTAAATTAATCATGATTTAAATTTAAAACAAACAATCCAACTGATAGATAATATTTATAAAGCGATAAATTGTTGAAATTTAAATTCAATGACCTTAAAAAATTCCGTGTAGTTGCTGTTATTGTTGTTGGCTATTATTCCATTTTTTTTAATATTACGGATAAAAGCTTAAAATCAAATGGTTTAAAACTGTGTCTACTACGTAGCAAAAGAAATATTTCAGAATTCCATGAAATTGTGGCAAAATTAAAGAGTAGTGAATGAATTTTCCAAGTGTTGAAATCAAACATTTATTGAATGAACAATAAGAAAAAATTAAAATTTCTTTTGTTTTTCTTTGTTACACACAATACATTTTATTTCCATTTCTTTTTCGAAATGCTAAATAAAAAAATATTATAATGGAAGTGTTAAACACCGCAACAACAACAAAAAGGAGCATATTAAAAACAATAAAAACCCATCCAGCAAATTAAACAAAATAAAATAAATAAAAGGCAGGGGGTGTTAAAAACTACAACAACAACAACAAAAACCACTCAATATTGATAAACAAAGTTGCCAAATGGTAATTTTTTATACCTTTTTAATAATGAATTTGTCACGTTTTAAGAAATTTTGGTAAAAATCAACTATAAAAAAATCAATATATTCGGCTGTACACAAACTATTATACACTTTAAGAAATTATGAGAGTAGTTTAGAATTTGTTTATTTAAAGCCCAACAAAATTAAGATGGAAGACATTCTCCAGGAACAACATTTTCATTACTTGCAAGAGTGCATACGTACATCTATCGACTTTTTTGGAAATTAAGTTGATAAACTTTTTATTGAAATCTGAATTACTTCCACAAAACTGTAAAGCCCTATTTGTTATTTTGAAAACACTTTTTTATTTTTTTATCTACATACATAAAAACATAACTTATCTTCAGTCATTAATTGATTATTGTCAAGTAAAAACTTAAAAAAAATAAAAAATTTATCCTTTCCATATGTTAAATACATATATTCCAAGTGGTAAAAACCAAAGCCAATTTAATATGAAATCTTAATTTAACAATTCAGATTAATAATCTTTTTTTTAATTATTTTTATTGAAGGAGAAATAAGGAGAAGCGAATTGCACTAACAGAACGGAGCAATATTGTGTTTGATGGTCACTACGCCACTAACGTTAGCGTTATTTTTTTTTCGTTCTGCTATTCACTTTACTTCTTCCTTGATAACAATAATTTGAAAAAGTTTAGTTGTTCAAATGCCGATATTTCATTGGTTGCTAAACCAAATCGTCAGTGAACGTTCAACAGTTTGAAAATTTTCAATCTAAAATCATATACAATATGAGAATTCTCTATTGTATTGATATGAATATTACAGAATACATAAACAATTTGTTCGAAATCAATAAATAAGCAGCAACAAAAAAAGATATAGTATGTTGAAAATTATTGTAAATGATTCAAATTCCTACTACTTCTGGATTATAATGTTAGTATTTTCATTACTTTTTTGGAGCTCTTTTTTAAGGTGCTATTGAAGAATTCAATTTTATATTACGATATCATAATCGAATAGGTCAAGATTTCAAAGGCGCCAAAAGAAAATTGACCGCATGATTCGAACTGATCTATAAGTTTATAATTCATGCTTTCAAAGAAATATAAACGTTGTAGGAAAAATAACACTTTAAAAAATATGAAAACATGCGCAAATATATTAATAAAGATGCTTGAACTTTTTTCCAGACCACTAGACAGCAAAAAATTACTAGTTTTTATTAATTAACACAATTTATTTATTCGAATAATGAAGAAATTAAGTAGTTTGGTAATTTCAGTCGAAATCAAGTTGAAATTAAGTAATTTCCCATACATTTTGACACTTGTCAAATTAACTCGTTTTACTTAATTTCGGCGAAATCAATATGAAATAATAATAGGCATCGCTTTTTGTGAACACATTTACAATTCTGAGAAGTAAACAAAAAGAAAAGTATACACAAATTTAAAAATGCATTGTTGGTTGTGGCCTTAGCTATTCATATGCCGACATTTCATTGGTAGCTAAACCAAATCGTCAGTGAAGTTTAAGCAGTTTGAACGCATTCAACCTCGGATGTTTATGCCTTACGAATCAAATACAATATGAGAATTCTCAAATAATAAATTTCAATATTAAAAATTCGAAACCAAGATTTTAATTTTCATTTTTGCCTGACTGAATACAATCATTTACGATAAACGGGCGTTTAATTGTATGGGTGTTGAAGGAAAAGTAATATAGACTCACGTTGAGTATAATTGTTAGTTGTGTTGTTTGTATAAAAGCATTCTAAGCCTACTATGATTATGTATTTTGTTATGATTCATATACAATATTGAATTCTCTTATTGTAATTGATTCGTATGGCATAAACATCCGAGGTTGAATGGTTTCAAACTGCTTAAACTTCACTGACGATTTGGTTTAGCGACGAATGAAATGTCGGCATATGAAGAGCTAAAGCCACAACAAACAATGCATTTTGCAAAAATCTCCAATTGTTTTTACGATTAGTTGGGAAGAGTATCCCAAATAATAAATTTCAATATTAAAAATTTAATAATATTAAAACGTTTGAAAATTTTTTTTTGTAATTCTTTGATTAATATTCTCCAAGGTAATCAAAACCATTTGCTTTATCTTCTTTTCCGTTTTCTTAATTCGATTCAATTACAAAGGAATTAAATATAAAGAACAAAAATAACAAGTAAAGTGTCGTTTCGTAGCAGTCTGAATGAACACTTTTCGTTCGTAATTTCGGCTTGAAATTACTAAATTTCGCGTCAGTCTGAATTGGCTATTAGATATTTAATTTACTACTTATTCGGAGAAAAATGGCAACACTAAACGAACAACATATGGTATATGCAATTGAAGAAAAAACATAACATTACCTTATTTGGCAATAAATAATAAAAATTGCAAAAGCAATTTCTCGTTTAACAAATAAAAGGAAAAATATGTTTCATTAACTTTACGACTTGTTAAAAAAATGCTCCTCAATTAGTACCTTCACCAGAGTACAAAAAGGCAGCACCATTGAGTACAAAAGACTAGCCCAGTGATGTTAACCGTGAAGTAATTACCATATTTTGAAGTAATTTAGACTCCAAAAGGTAGGAAGGTAATCCTATTATTTATATGGTAATTTAAAGAAAGCCAATCTCTCTTTTGTAAACACCACAGATATAACAGATATAATGTATTCTGTGGTAAACACGGTACATGCGACATGAATTACTGGCAATGCTACAGCTTAAATTGGAGACTTTAAGCTGCGGCGAATATGCTTGTGTCTTCCAATTTCGCTCAAACCAGGTAGTCTTACTTCGATAGCTGACGATTGTTTACGTACCACTATAATTCAAAGTTTGTAAACAAACAAACAAGCGTGAACAAAAAATAGTTGGATTTTGACAGACCACCGAGCGATTTTACCAACAAAATATATTAGGTGTTGTATTTATTGTACAACTGTGGCTACCGTATGTTATCATATTATGACTAGCATCATCATCAATTCTACAACAATTAACCACAAAGTAAATATTAACCGACGAGTGTATCATTGGAATTATTATTCTGTGATTGTAATTTGAATTTCGCAAAAATAAAATATTTTTGAAGGATGGTGAGATACCTATTTCAAGTTTTTGTATTTTAAATATGTATTTGTACAATGCAATAATTTCTTTCAGGATACCGACGACTCCGATACATCTCTTGAAGAATGCAGCCAAACCACAATATGTAAAAAGCAAACTTTTCGTTCATCATGAGAAAGAACTTATAATTTCATTACTAAAAGTAAAAAAGGAAAATTTTACTATCATTGCAAAATTTGTGATTTCGATGGATGCGCTGGATTCTCTCAGGTAAAAAGACACGCTTCAAGTGAACGTCATCTTAAGGCTTCATCTTCGATGCAAAACCAGAGAATGTTAACAGATGCATTCTCATACATGTATTGTGATACATGCATTGTGATACATGTATTATATACTTCCCCCACTGATACGTTACCATCAAACTTCGTCTGTCTGTATTTCAATTTCTAACGTGTGAAAGGGCACTAAGCGTTTTCTTCTAGCATGGTAATTTTGTTCAAAACAAGGTAATTTTTTATGCCTGAATGGTAATTTGAAAATAAAAGTTAACATCACTGGACTAGCCACACACGTTTGGAGATATAAGCATTAGTATTTACAAATAAACACACACACACATACACACATATGCATACATGTATAGCAACCAAATCTAGAGAAACTAGAAGAGTGAAAACGGGAGAGCACAATACAAAGTGAGTATGAGAAATATGAAGAAACGTTAATTGATTAATACCCATTAAGTCGACCAGATCATTGAAAGCAGAAATCGGGAAATTTGGTTTAATATATATATATATATATATATATATATATATATATATATATATATATATATATATATATATATATATATATATAAATAAATAAATATATTTATGGATATATAATGCTAGAATTACAATAAAGTGGAAAAAATTAATACTGGTAGAGATGGTTCTCCTTTATCTATTTTGCTAAACTGTCAAGATGATAAGTAGGGTGCTTTACAAAAACTACAATAAAAAAATTACAGTATTTTTGAAGGTTCATTTGTCGAAAACAATTGAAATGTTGAATTTAATAATTAATATACATATTTAAAAAGATAATAATAAAAACCAAAAGGTAAATTTTAATCAATATATTAAAAAAAATTCTTTGATATTTTATAATTCACACTTAATTTTTTTTTTTACTTTTACAGGTTTTTGAAAATATCAAAAATAATTTTGGATATTATTTTATATGAAATATGCTTCAAAAAATATTTTTAAATAACTTTTCTTACAAAGGTCAAAGCGAAAAGATGAAAAAAGTTTTTTTCTGTAAGTCAAATTGCATGAGATCAACTATAGCATTTTAAGCCTAATTAATCTTCTTTCTTTTATTGTAGACTAGCTGGCCCCGTCCGCGTTGCTGGCCCTTAGCAAACATTAGTGTTGTATTACCACACGATTTAAATTGAGCGTTTAACGAAATTTAAGGCCTTTAAATAAAAATCCATGGAATACATATCATAAAGATTTGGAGTCCATACGTTACATACATATATATATATATATATATATATATATATATATATATATATATATATATATATATATATATATATATATATATATATATATATATATATATATCCTGTTTTATATATGTATATACTTAGATCTTTAACTTATTGTACAATGTTGCATCTTAGTAAGCGCGGAATATATTGAGTTATCGAATGATGTACAAATTTTGTAAATAAACAAAAAACTCGGATTTTTTAATGCAAAATTTCGACAGTTTTAAAATTTTGATATTGAATCATTATTAACATAGGTTTTTTGTAAATATTTTCGAAACTACATAACCGATTTAAGAGTTTGATATCTCGTTTCGAAAAACATGACAACGGCTTTCAAAAAAAAAAAGTAAAATAAAATAAAAAAAGCACAAAAAATAAATATATGTATATGTCATTGGTGGTGCCATATGAAAACTGAATTTTGCCACGCCCCTCCGCCCGCAGACCGAAAATAAAAAATCAGACAGAAAATCGGACACAGTGTCACCCGCCCGAGTATTCTGAAGGTTCCCTGAAAATTTCGTCAAAATTTTCCCAGCCGTTTTGGAGTCATTACGTTACATACATACACACATCCTATTATATATATATATATATATATATATATATATATATATATATATATATATATATATATATATATATATATATATATATATATATATATATATGTAGATATAGATAGAAGATTACAAGTTCTTGAAGAGTTTTTAAGCACGTATTTGCCAAATTAGCCGGCGCTACCTTGTGCGTAGCGTAATGGTCAAAAGGTATACATAATTGTCAAAAGGTATAAATTATATGACTCACTCTTTGAATTGCAATATAAATTATGCACATCGAATAAGTAGTTTGAAAGTTGCTGGCTTTTTGATTTTTATTATTTGTTTTTTTTACCCCACTGTGCGTTTGCCTAACATTTTGCGCTAGAATAAAAAAATATTTGACATAGATATTTGCTTTGATCTAATACAAACAATAGCAATTGATAACTCGATTTCGACGCTCATAAAAAAATGAGAGTGATATGAAGATATTCAAGTGGTACGAGAGTCATTTCATCCTTATTTGTTAAACAAGAAATAGTTCAATGAATGAGTTTTTAAATTTTTTTTTTTTTTTAGAAAAACCTTTGCTTTAAATGGCGGATCTGTAACAAAATTAAATAGTTGGACTTTATTTGGAGGTGTTTACAATATTTGTAGCACCTCAAACTGTCTATATAAATTTTATTAAATGGTTTATTAAAAACTTTCATTTCAAATATTTACCCACAACAGCAAGAACATTAATTATTTTTTACAGAATAATTATTAAAAAAAAACTTCTAAACTAAACAGTTCCACACTGGAAAAATTTATGTATGGGGGACACATTTCCTTTACAAAACTTTTGAAATGAAAGCGGACAACAAATGGAAGTAACAGAGTTAAAGAATTAAACATATTTCGAATGGAAGTCACGTTGCATTGATTGAAATATTCAGGGGGCCAGAAATCAGCAAACGGACATTAGAAAAATACAAACGTTCTTCTTACGTGGAATAACAACAAAAGTTTAAGTTCTAAAAGTACAGAAATTATGCTACTATAAAGTTTGTACTTGTTTAACGGAACTGCCAGAAATTAGGGTAGATACGAAAATTGCGGAAACTGAATCATGGAATATTCCCTACTTCCTCTAGATATGTATAAATACTATTAAAGGACTTTTTTTAATTAAATTAGAGATCCGTGCAGAACACAATTAAGTTCATTTATTTTAATATTAATAAAAATAAAAAAACAAATTAAAAAAAATTCTACAAAGGTCTGGTAATAGCGGTGTTGCAATGAATGGAAATATAAAAGGTCGTGGAAAACTGTATGTAAGTATAAGAGGTCTTTCGAATTGAATAAGAAATATATTTTTTAAGATCACACCTGCCCTTTATTTCTAGAGGGTAAGTGTTTTTATTGTCTGCACCGCAGTATAGAAAGGCTATCAGGGAACCGAAAATTTGTGGTTTGTTAGTGAAACCTCAGGAGACTACAAAAGAAATTTAATTCGAGGAAATAAGAATGCACGAAATCTTAAATCTTAATCACACCTCGTTTATTTGGAGTAGGACTAATGTGGCAAGCAAAGCACTTTAGGGCGGCTAGTTTTCCCATGCAAACTAATCTTAGTGATTCCCTCGTTACTGCCCTATAAGTAGGGAAATAAAAATGGGAGGAGTTTCTATACACATCAATTTAAAATTCCATCTAGTACTACGGAAACCAGAAAGACCTTCAATAATTGCCTTGGGCGAATTACTCTCAAATCCCCCTCAGACATCAAGGAAAGTTGGTTAATGGGTTGATTTTTTGCAGAAGCCCTCTTCACATCCATAGCAAGGACCTTGTGTGTCCTGCTTAGTACATAAGAAATTGATCATTCAATGTTGTCACTGCAATGAACAGTTTTGAAGTTTTGTAACCCGTTAAAAAGTAATTTTATGAAATTTTTACATACAATTTTAAAAATTTTCATTAATATTGCCAATAAATAACATTTAAGGAAGGATCAGACTATGTAAAAAATTGTCTAATACCCTTCTGTTTTAAGCAAACGTTTATTAATCAAAAAATTATTACTCCAATTGAAAAACAGTATGATTTCAATATTTCCACACACAAATATTTTCTTAATCTGATCGGACCATTGAGCTTTTGCAATAAAACATAATTTAAAGAAATAATGGTTCCTCATAAACCTTTTGTTTTAGTAAAAATAAAAAAATATGTGCATATGGTTCACAGTTCACCTAGTTTCCCTAGACCTCCTGTCGATATCGCCATTAATCAACTTCATCGATTTTGTTGATTTTTTAATAGAAAATTATTTGATGTCGTAAAATTTAAATGCATTAAGAATGTGTAATTACTTTTATACAGACTCAACTTTTAATAAATTGTAAATTTCTAATTTAACACGAATTTGTAAGAAACAAACCTCTGCTGGAATTTTGTTATAAAAACTAAAGTTTTTAACCCATTTACGACCGAAGGACGCGTATACTTATACGTCCGGCAGTTTTCCTCAGAAACCGAGGACGCATATGCACTCATGTCCCTACTTTTAATTTAATAAATGTTTCTTTCATAATCTTTATATTGTTTTTAACGATTCAATTCATTTTTTTTTTGCGGTTTAAGGGAAGTACCAAATTATTTTCTGCTTTTGGTTTATATGTACGTCGTGGTACAGCTTCTGACGTCACAAGCCCCACAAAATGCATGAAACTGATATTTATACAAAGATTTAAATAAAATAAATTCACATCGAACATATTTATTAATGTGGTCGTGAATGGGTTAATATCGATTTTAACTGCTTTAATTACAAAATAAATTTTTGATTAATGAAGGTTTGCTGACGATATGGATGTCGTCTTAGCTGCGGTATTTTTAATGCAGGTTTATCTTTTAAACAACAATTTATTTAATTTCTTATCTTCAAACAGTAAATTATTATTTACGATTTTTATTTTCAGTTTGTTGGAAAATCATTAAATTGAATCAAAATTATTGCATTAAAAAAAAAGATAGTTAATCAGTAATAGAAATGTAAATAAAAAAAAATATTTAATTAAAAAAAAACACAAAATTTCAGTCATTAAGATATTCTTTAAGGTATGCAAGTTTTTAGGGCACTGTTGCGCAAGCGCAAATGATAAATTAAGTCAGGTACAAAAACCTTTCAAATCGGTTAATCTCTAAATATGAATGTTTGAAAAGTGAAGGATAAAAGTGAAATAAGAGATAAAAATTAAATATTCCAAACAAGTTTTAGCAAATAACGTAATAAGAAAATTCTAATAAAACGTATTAGTTGCTACGTAACTCATATTAGAAGTATTTCATTGCTTTTTTACTATTGTATTTTAGCTGTATGTGATATGTTCAATAGAAAAGGTGAATTTTAATTCTTCTATTATTTTGTCCTCTTCAAAGTGTTCCCCCTTATATATAATACACTTATGCAAATGTATTTTCAATTCCTTGAAGGAGTTCTGATATTCACTTTTTAATAGGGCCTTGATCTCTGTCAGCGATTCGGTTTTTATGTCCTCAGTCGTCGTAAAACGCCGTAATTTCATGGGTCTCCCCCATTTTGGGAACAGGAAAAAGTCGCAGGATACCAAAAAATTACGAACAAGCAATGACGAGTGAACAGGTGAAATATCGTGATGCAAAAGCCATGAATTCTTTTTCCCCAATTCCGGATGTTTTTTTTCATATTACTTCTCGCAAGCGGCGCATAACTTCAAGATACTACCATGCGACCATGTGGCAAGATCTTATGATGCACTACGCCACAGTAATCGAAGAAAACAGTGAGCAAAACCATGAGATTTAATCGAATATGGCGTGATTTTTTTTTTTTTGGTCTTGGCTCTTTCATATATGACTCTCATATAGTATTTGTAGTCTTTGGTATAAGTTACGAGCTTGAATTCTTTTTAATCATGATTTGGCTATTTGATGGCATAAACATCCGAGGTTGAATGCTTTCAAACTACTTAAACTTCACTGATGATTTGATTTAGCGACCAATGAAATGTCGGCATATGAAGAGCTAAAGCCACAACAAACAATGCACTTTGCAAAAAGCTCTAATTGTTTTAACCATTAGTTGGGAAGAATATCCCAAATAATAAATTTCAATATTAAGTATTTAAAACTAAAATATTTTTTTATTAAAATATGTTCTCAAACAAAGTGTTTAGCAAAATATTTCATGATTTCATTTATTATTCTCTAACCTCTGCCTTTAATTATTCACAATAGATTTATAACAACCCACTTTTTTGACACTTCAATATTAAAACTCCAAATTATTTCCATAAGCCACATACAGGCATCCGTTTGTTGTTAAAGTAGGTGTGCAATTGATTTGAAAAATAAAATAAAAAATAAATAATAATCTTAAATATTTGAATAAAAACTACAATTATTTAACATTATTAACGTAAACTCAATATTTATTTTGTGTTATTTATAATCCGCCTTATGCAGACTGAAAGCTGAGTTGTACAAAATTATTATTTATATGGGGGCCAGTTAGAAATAAAATAAAATTTAAGGGGTAAATCGGAATGCGCATTTGAGTGGCATGATTTCCACAGTTACATTTGTTCTTTGTACTATTATTTACTAAAGATCTGCGCAAGATGTCTAATTGGCATGTTTAAACCATTTGTTTTACTTCAAATACTTTCGCTAAAATTATATTGCAAAAATTATATACTAAAAGTTACTATGGCAAACAATAAATTTTTATATTATAAATGGTCATACAAGACGTAACTGTGGTGAAAGTGTTTGAAACAGAGGAAATGCCAACAAGATTCCTTGTGCAGGTTGCCCAGTAAAAATTTTAATTCCGAATTAATTGACTAAAATTACAATAAATACATCCTACTCAATTTCTGTATGGGATTATAATGCCTTCAAAATATCATTATTTAAAAGTAACTGAATGTGCAAGACTCAAGAAAGAATTTATATGCCTGCTTGGGTGTGAATCGAACTTGTGCATCTCCAATTAATACATCTGCTTGATGTGTAGTGTTTTAACCACTAATACACTGGTGAACTGTTTTGAAATAATATTCG
This sequence comes from Germaria angustata, assembly GCA_963681545.1. Lineage (NCBI taxonomy): Eukaryota > Metazoa > Arthropoda > Insecta > Diptera > Tachinidae > Germaria > Germaria angustata. Next base: position 31,367,421 of record OY813002.1, read on the forward strand.
CATTTTCTACCAATTACTAATTAAATAGTCAATGTTTATAATATAGGGTGCAGATGACATTTTGGGAAACAGTTGAAAACAAGGCGCAAATGAATTTTTTACGGATGTTAACGAAAATTTCTAATATCATTCCCTCATTGATATCGACATCAGACTCTCCATCAATGTTTGGGAAGGAACGACACTTAAAAAAAACTAATGCCTTCGGTCAAATTCAGCCTAATTTATGCGCCATAGTCCTGGCCCTTTCAAATGAACAAAAAAATTCTATGATTTCTAACACACACTTTATTTTATTGAAATTTAACGATAGGACCCGCTTAATGAAAGTCCCTTCCTTTCTACCCTACCTAGGTATTGATATCCAGTGAATAAAATGGAAGTCTTCCCCCAGGAATGACATTTTCATTGCTCCAAAAATCTATTTGTGATTTGAACTTCCTAGAAAATCAGGTTGACAAAATTTTGATCAAATTTATGAATAGGATGTGGAAATACGGTTCTTTGTGAAAAATTATATTATTTTTTAAAATTTCCATGAGTGCATTATTTTTCTTCAATCGATAAGTGATAAAATTTATTTCACATAAAGAAAAAGAAATTGTGACCTTTGGCATATTGTTATGCCTTTCAGATAGTAAATTTATACCCAATAGTAAATAACGAATCCTAATTTGCTATAAAACTAATTCTCGTTGCGAAATAAACACAAAAATTTACTTTGATCAATATGTTGAGGACAGCTTCTAAATAGGAGAACATCAGGCACTGACAAACGTTAAAGTCCTTAAAAATAAACCGAATTTGCAATATTTCCGGATCCTAATCTTAGCATTTTTATGACTTTTTTAAAGATCTATATTTGCTAGACATGAATGATCTTTTCAAACATTCTGTTTATATAACAGGGATCCATGGTATGACCAGATCCAATAGATGCCTGCAGAGCAGTTGGAGTTATCCTGGAGTGATTTTCGCTCTTCATATAGTTCTTTAATAAATGAACGAGGGCCTTATATAGCACCTTTTGCCATAAAAATATTGTAGTGTTTATCGTACGTTGGTGTTTAACCTCTGTGTGGAATTTGTCGTTATTTTAAATTAACATTTTCTTAAAATACACGTTGGACCAGCTGCTCTATACAGAAAAGTTCTTGAAAAAGTAGCTGTAACTTTTTGCTTCCAATTGTATATTTTTTCTCTGATCATACAAATATTTATCGTGTTACAACGTAACATATGACGGTTGTGTTTTAAATGTTTAGGTGTCTGGTTTTGTAATTTATTTATTTAATTCTTTTTTTTAATATTGGTAAATGTATGTTGGCAGCAGTTTGTTTGTGCTTTGGTAAGTGGTTTTGACTGTAGAAGGTCATTTGTGAATGTTTATTAAATATTTTTATTCTTTTGCCAAGTAAACCAAACCCGCCAATTATATGAACGTCAATACTCTGGCCCTCCCTTAGCCCCCTGTACTAGAGAAATGCACTGCACTTTAAGCTCTTATAAGTGAGTTTGAAAAATAAAAACCAATACTTGGAATGAAATAAATTATTTTTAACTATAGTCGATTTTGTCAGGTAGATAATGTATTTAGATAATTAATCTTAAATAAATTGCTTTTTTTTTTTTTTTTTTTTTGTTAAAAAGTTTATTTAATTGGAATTATTATGGAAAATGAAAAAAGAATTATTCGTATTGAAATTATTAAAGAAATGGTAAGAGTATCTAATAAAAAGGTCTTGCATGTTTAATGTGAACGAAAGCGACTCAAACTAAGAAATAAAAAACATAAAAGCAATCAAGATATATGTCAGTCACATGGCAGGTGATTTGATGTCAATACAAATAAACTGTGTCAAACCTTGCGCTTGCTGATTATACAAAATGTCTGTCATTAGAGGATCATTATTCATCTCGAGTTTTTTTTACGTGTATAAAAACAAAAACTCACCGTTATAGGTTTTACTTCAACTATTGAAGCGAAATAGGAAAACAACCAAAAACAAACTTTGTAAAGACTTGCTACGCAGTTTTATAACTAATAAAGTAAATTAGTTTTATAATCAAATAAGTTAATTCATCCCTGAGCTGAATCTGTAATATATTAAAAAAAAAAAAACTGTGTGTATGAAAAATCATATCATCCGTATTTGAATCAACCCATAGCGCTGTCAAAACCACGGTAAGAATAGATTTTCTTACGCCAAGTGCGAGACGTGGGCGTTTTAGCAAATTTGAGCCCAATCGGGTTTGAGTTTAAGCAAAAAAAATTATTTTTGTTTATTCGAGTTATTATTGACTTAGGGCAGAAATGGAACTGCTTTGCATCCAATCCAGAAGCTGTATAAAAATTCAAAATTAAATCAATCCTGTAATTTTTAATAAATAGCAATTTATTAAAAAAAAAAAAACATTTCCTTGAAAATGGGGAAATCTCCTGCCCACACCCTCGCGGAGTGATGTTGTTCTTTTTTTAATATGGTGCACATAAAACATGACAATTTGTAACATACTTTGCATTAGGGCAAGATACTGCCCTTTTTTTCAACTGTGTTAAATACTTTATTTGTACAAATAAGGGTTTTGTTTTGTTTTATTTCGCTTATTTTTGTGTAAAAAGTTTATAAAAAGTTAATAAACTTGAACAAAAGGATATACAATAATTCAAGCAAACTTTTTTGTTCTACTGTGAGTTAAAAAAATCATAATTTGAAAGGATAAGCTATTTTTATTGCAATAATTTTTTCTTAAGTGATAATGCCATAAATGAAATAAATAATTTATGAATATTTCATGATTGTTACCAATACAAAGGAATCAACTAGGATTCAAGTCGACAATTTCATGTCTTAAAGAGGATGAAACACACATCAATATTTCGCTTTAATCTTTGTATTTATCTTTGGTATCAATATTGAAGCTGTGTGACAGACGATGTCAATATTATCCATAAATTTTAATTTTTAAATGGTTTCTAAAGACATACAATATCTCGTCGGCACATGGTTTTAGTCTATTAACAGATATAAAAAAATAAAAAGTGACTATTAAAAAAAAAAAATTCAATAAAATGCCGGATTGCATATTGATTGCGACTATACTCTTTGCTTTTCAAAAAATATCTTTGTTCCATTTTTTCTTACTCAAAATTTCCCGTCGACATAATATTTTCTATTTTTATAAATTACATTTTTTTAAAAATTCCATATTACGCATTTCTTATATTTATATTACTGTACACTTTGCTAATCACACATCCATCATAAGACCAAAAATTATTCTATTACTTCCATAATATATTGTTTAATTTTTATCACATACTATTTTTCGACAGCAAAAAAACTTTCTGATCTTTATAACTTAAATATAAAAAAAATATATTGCAAAAAAAAATATATTGCACATTTTAAATATTTTTTATTATTATATTCTTGGCTTTAAACGTCTTATAAAGCCGATAATGAGCAATATACTTATATGACATATAAAATTTCCTTATTCTATTTTTAGCACAAAAAATTCTCCGCAGACAAAAGGTTATAAAATGTCTTTGTTCCGCTTTTTAGCGCCAAATTTCACGATGTACACTTAACATATAAGCATATAATCAAATGAAAATTGACAATGAGAGTGTCACACTACCTAAAATTGTTTCAATATTTAGACGAAAATTAAAACCACGACCATTCCCATTTTATTTTATTATTACTATATTATTTTATATTATTTTATTATTACTATATATTTATTATTATTATTATTATTATCTTTTGTAAACAAACGCAAATATTGAAGCTATATATTGATAGGTGTATCACCCGCTTAAGAACAAACTGGGGGGCTTTTTAACCCACTAATTTTCCTCTACCCACGCGGACGAGCACGATGACTCGTTGGAAAAACTATGGGAGTGCATGATTACCTTGTTTGGTAAGAAGCACTCACTACTGTGAGTGAAAATTACGCTTTTCACCGTTTGATCTCTATTGTGGTTATGGCTTGCAACATTTTTTTTTTAATTGAACTCGAGCCCAAATATGCATACATTTATGTACATTTATTTAATACATGTTTTCATAATAAAAATATCAAAAACATTAATTAAAAAATGTAGTGTTAAAACTTTCTTCCATTAAATAACTGACAAACATTTTCTTTCATAAAACTTCACCTGTGACTGTAGAAAGTTCTGCCGCGATAAATTTAAGCCATAATATCTACTTTACAAGACGTCTGCAGTTTGTGTAAAATTTTATTACACTCTTGGCATTTATGACTATTCTCTTTGATGTTGTTGTAAATTTTGTTTAAAAATAATAATAAAATAATGTACAAGAGTAGCACAAAATGACTTCAAAATTTGCTTATTTTACTTAAAGTTTTGAATTTTGTTCTGGTTTAATTTAATTGCTTCCACAATATTTAATGGACGTAATTATAATAAAATATTAGTTGAGAAAGTAACAACCTTCAAGACGGCAAATGAGCGTAAAACAGTGAAAACGCTACAGAAGTCCATGCGCAGATGCACTGTGGGCTGTGGTGACAAATTAATTGAACAGATTTAATAATTTTATTGAAAATTTATTTTAAAGTAGCATTTGAAAACTATCTCTGCATACTCATGTATGTATTTATGTTTAAATCATATGCAAGTTCTACTTTTAATTGGTAGGATAAAGTTTTATGTTGAGAATAAGGCAATATAAAAAAAATATATAAAAAAATAGACAATTATGTACATTCATTCTGCCATTGTGTAAAAAAGAACTTAAGCTGATATTGAACATTTCCTTCAGCCTTAAGGTAAAGGTCAACCAGAGAACGACAATGAGTTATTTATTAGTCAATGCAATCAAACATGTATGAATACGTCTAAATTTAAATCATACTCATACGCAACTCTTGCATGTGAATTTCATATGTAAAAATGTCCAATGGAGGTGGTTAACAGCTGACTTGCAGTCGCCGTCGACTTTATTTTCTTTAATCAATCCGTCGCCGTCGACTCTATTTTCATTAATCAAGCCACGGCCCTTGATAAGAAAAACTTGCTAATATTTTATTGCACAGTGTGAGACGTTTCCTGCAATTTCAAATACATTTGTTGGCATATGTTGTCTAACATAACCGTTTGATAAAACTTTTTGTTTATTTTCTTAATAATTGTATGAAAATACCTTTGGTTTTGTATGTTTTGCCAAATCATAAAATTATTCATCTTCCCGTGTTCTATGATAAAAATCTCCATAATCTCTAATCTCCATACAAAAATCGAAAAAAATTTAATGAGAATTCCATATAATTCAATCACATTTTTCTATTTGTGATTTACAAAAACATATAAGTATAATAGTTTTAGAAAAAATTATAATTGACTTGCGTCTTCTTATTTTTCACATAACGAATTTAAAAAAATTTTTATTACAAATTTTGTTTTTCATTTTGCCTTTATTATTTAGCACACACAGATCACGGAATGATACTCCAGAGAAGGAGCTTCTAATTTATTCGTTTCGCTGATAATGCGTCTATGCTTCGACTTATCAGGCCTGCAAGCAACCTGCGCTCATGTTAAAGGAATGCATTTATTTTACTCAGTATAGAGTTTGCCCCATTGCCTGGAACCCTGCTCCTTTCTTCGGGCTTCTGACGGGCAGGCTAGCGCAATTAATTGTATTGTGTTTTTAAAAAAAAGTTTTCTAAAAACTATTATACTGATATGTCTTGTAAATCACAAGTACAAAAATATGATTGAATTCTACGAAATTCTCATATAATATTTACAGAGCAGCCCTATCTGTACATTTCAATTAGAAACCATATAATTTTAAAAAAGTCATCTTCTATTTAGTAAAATTTTCCCTTTCTTGAATTTTTCTCAACATGTTCATACAGTTCCTTTCCATTTTCAAGACATTTCCTTTCGACTCATTCATTAAAAGAAAATTATTCGTTTCATTTATACTCACATTTTGTTGATTTTTCTTGCCATTTGGGAAAATATTGTATGTGTGTATGTACAAAGGAAACACACATTAAATTTGTTTGCTTTGAGCTTGAAAAAATCGATACGTACTTGTTTTATAAGTATTTTGCCTTAAACGTTAGAACGTTTATGGTGTCCATGAAAAATATAACAAGAGTGATTAGACAATAGAGATTATTGGATTTTTTTGCGTATCTGTTGGCACTGGGTGGTTTTTTGCCAATACTTCTAACCCCCACAAAAAAAAAATACGAGAAACTTTTATTGATGTATTAACAAGTAAGACGAGGAAATGGCGTGTGTTTTTTGGACGAACAGCAATCAGATTAATAAAGGAAACCCTTTGATTTAATTAAGGTTTAATTGAATTAGTTTTATCGTAAGGAAAAATACTTTATGGTAAACGAAAATGTATTGCGCAGTTTTGCAAAAAAATAATAATAATAAAATTAATTCAGACTATGCAAAATGTGGCGACGGTTAAGTTTATTAAATAATGGAAAGTAGAACGCAGATTTCATGTTGTTGTAACTTCCCTAGAAAACTAGAATAAAAAGTAATAAAAGTTTTTGGAACCTATAAAAATTTATGATTACAAGTAAGTAAAACATTTAATACGTTGTTAATACAATCACGAAATTATTAATTCGTGTATAACAATTCGTTACGCATATTCCTAGACTGTATCACAGTTTTTATAAAAATAGTTTGTAATGCCATTTGAGTTTCATATTAATTCAATTAGAATTTATTCATTAAATTAGCAGTCATCAAGGAACTTGGTGCTTCTAAAAAGTTACTAGAATGATTTCTTTAGTAACACAGCTTTAAAATTAGATGATGGCTATAGACGTAATAGAAAAAATCCTTTGTCTTTTACAGCATCCACTCGATATATTTAAGGACAAAATGGTATTGCCACAGTTTTAATAGGGGCGGAAAGTTTGGCAGCTCGTTTTTTCCTCCTCTTCATGTGTCATAAATTTAACGAGAGACCTTAATTCTTCATATGCCGAACTTACTGATAACTTTAAATATATAGATTTAAGCTTTACAACTACATAAGATATCACTTTGATAGTTGGTGGGATCATATCGGTATCATGTCAAATCTTTACCGCTAACAAAAATTGTAAGCGGTCAACAAAAAATTTTATTAAAAAAAGTTGTATTACCACTATATAATTGATTTTATTAAAATTTTTTAATACCATTTTCAAAGGTTATATTATTATCGATCGGAATGAAAGGATGATGTCAATTAAGTTATTTTGGCCGTAAGGGCCAGATCTCGTTTTCGAAAATTTTGGATTAATTTTCTTAAGAATTCGTTTTCATTCATTCAGCCGGCAAGGCTCGGTTTTATAAATTCGATCGCCACTTTTTATTACTCCAAAAGCTGCATCGAACGTCATAAATTTTATCTAAATCTGTTAATCGGTTTGAGTTTCGTTTTTATCAAAGTATTTCCAAAACACTGAAACTCAGCTGAAAACTTTTCTTAAATCGAGCTTGGAATGGTTTGCAAGGTCAGTCATATCTTATACGTTTATGGCGTTGTCAATTCTTGAAAAAAATTATTGCCGTAAAAACGGGGAACAAGTTTTATATATTTTTTTTAAACAAATATAAAGTCCGAAGCCGGTTGGTTGGCTTGTCTGCAATAACACCCAGTGTCTTCGACAGGTGTCAAACCTGCGACCCTCAGACTACTAGTCTAATACACTTGCTACTAGTCCGTGTGGGCACTCGTCACCCACGCAAAGCAATGAATTTTTCAAGCTCATAATAGAACATAGAACAATAGATAATTGTTGGAAATATTGACAAACTAAAAAAAAAAAAAAAGACAAACTAACCCATGATATCGAACATTAACTTTCCGTTTCTTTAATAGTCGTCTTTATAATTTTATTCATTTATGAAGTCGGTAAAATCATAAATAAATTTGTAGTGTGTAGTGCATTGAGGCCATATGCTCCTTATAGTAGCGAGGGGAATATATAAAATGTCTTGGAAGGAGACAGTTCTATTTTTTTTAATTTAAGCGAATGAAAACGGTGGGCTTGGGTTGATGGACTGTTAATGTCCGTATAATAAAATTTATTAATTTTCCATAAACTGTTAACTTAGTTCAAAAAAGATTAGCATTTAAAACTGAAATACAGCCAAGTGCAAAACATGTTGCATTACCGCACGTTTTATATGCAACATATTTCGAAAGCTAAATATTTTATTTTTTGCATTAACGCTTACTTTTTTTAGAATAGAACACAACCATACAGGAGGGCAAAAAATGTGTACGAGTTTTATCAAAAATGAATAAGCCATTAGTAAGGAATATAAAAGACTCGGCACAATTGAATGTAAAGCTCTTTTCCATTGAACTTATAAGCACTAACGCATTTAGCATGGCCAATAAATAATTTTTGTCTTCAATTAACATTTTGCCCATTTCAGCCAGCTGTTTAAATATTTATAAATCTTTTGCAAACCCAGGTGTTTTCAGCTTTCATTACCCCATTCTTCATTTTTCTTCTTTTCCAATATATAAAACTTATTACAATTTCTTCATTTAGTCAGGCATGTATACCAGTATCCCATTTTAATTAAACTTGTATTTGTAAAGGTTTTTACCAAGAGGAAAAGGGTATAATTTTCCATCATGGTAAAATACATAGTCTTGCAAATAATAACCAATTTGTTTAAAACATTACGCTTTTCTTTTATTAGTTTATTGTTCATTAATCTATTTTTCGTTATCTTTCGTTTAGTTTTCTGTAATTGTCATGTTTGAAATTAAATTTTCTTCTTGTTGAGTTGATTTCCTGTTTCGTAAATAATTTTTTATTGATTTATTTCCATATCTTCATTTCAGTTTGTTCTCATAGTTCTTTAATTGAAAAACTTTAGTGAAAAAAAAACATTATTTTTATGGAGTGAAGAATGATTGAATGAATGCATGAAGGATGAGATAAGTTTATGAACAATTGATGCAATGAACCGGCTGCAAGTGCTCATGTGCGCATTTTAAAGCAACAGTAGACAAGACAAGTGCATCATGTGGATGATTATGATGAGTCTCAATTTCAATATCTCTCATGTGGTCAAGTGTGTATGTCTTCATCTGTAGTTGCAATTCAGAGAAATGATGCAATAGAAAATCATGACATAATTGTGGCCAATATACATACACAGTTTGTCAATAATGTGTTATTTACTGGTCAAGATTTTATTTGAATAACTATGTTTAAGAGAAAATCATTTCCAAACATTCAATGATTAATTGAAATGATACTAATGCCAGCTTTAAGCGCTCAATGTCAAAAATGACCCGCCATGAAATATGAGAAAACATTTTTCACATCCAACAAATAAACACACTCCTTGTCCGATAAATCAAGTTAATAAATTGATGAATCAAAATATAATATTAGTGACTACGTCAGCTTCATGCAATAGAGTCAAAATACAATTATTCCGTTGATATGTTGAATTAATCGCTTAAATCCCAGAAAGTGTTCGCATGAAAATATAATTTATTTGAATACTTTAAAGCCCGTTCGTCTTCATGTTGCCATAGATGGGGATAATGTTCAATTATTACATTTGTAAAGCAATTCTATCGAAATATTGAACCATTCAACCATGTTTGTACTTTAATGATAAAAATCAGACTTTCGGGTCTTCCAACAGTGTCTTCTACTTTTGGGAGACTTGATAGCGGCCATATTGTTAAAGTTACGTCAGTGGGATTGGCTATAGCGTTGAACAGCACCTGCAAGTGATCTGTTCAGGCAATGTTCCAGGCGCCGCTCCCATTTGCGATAAGCCTCATTTTTCTATCTTACAATAACAAACTAAATTGTCGAATTCGGAACGATACTAGTCCAAAAGAAATCCAAGAGCGCCGAAAAAGCCACCGGTAAATGTTTCTTTCAGAACAAAGGTAGCCAGACCACGACCGTTAACAGCGAGCACAATCGTTCGATGTTTACAAAACTTCTTTTGGCCTGGATTGGATGAAATTTGGTTTCAAAAGGACGGCGCTACGTGGCGCACATATAAGTCGAGCAATTTCAGGGAATGGTTATCTCACGTAGAGGTGATGTGAACTGACCAGCGAGAACTGACCAAAGATCCCTTTAGACCTTTTCTTGTGGGCTTTTCCTAGGTCGCAGGTCAAATTCAGAATGATTTATACGCCAGTTATAAAATATTAGACATGTCTGATGAGTGGCACCCGGCGAAGTCGCAGGGGACTTTTGCCCTTCAAATGAATGAAAAATTCAGAATTTCTCTCCGTGTCTTCTTTAAGAAATTGCTTAATGAAAGACCTTTTACAAATATTCGAAATTTATCTATTTAATGAAAATATATTTTTCTCATAATAGTGCCAAAATGAGCTACAAAGAAAAAAAATTCTTCGAAATATAAGCTTTCTTTTTAGCGATATTTTCTAACTTATGTTGGCCACACTTGCCTAGAACAAATTTTTACCATTTCATCTGCTAAACTTTCTGTTTGTGATGACTCAAATCGAGGTTGTTTAAGTCCGGTGGTTCCGGTCAGCGCTAATAGCTGGCATTCAAGCTCAAAGCTGATGGAGGTTAGATAGCACCAGTTCCTCAACTCTTGCTGCTTACTTATGACCGGTGGTATTCAAGCACAAAAATTAAAACCTGTATGCTGCTATAGAGGCGGTGGTGAACGCATTAAGTTCACCGGGTATTAGGACCTGAGTCGGTTTGGAAAGCATGGCGATACTTAGGTTCTTTTATCCCTAGTTTTTTTTTTGTAATTGTCGAGATTGAGACACATATTTTCCGATAAGTTTCCATTCCTGCCTCTAAAATGATGAGAACTGTCAGCGTATAAATATGGGAAGCCAAAATAGCCAAATTAAAACAAAAGAACACAAAGCAACACTCATAAATTGCAATACTTTCTTCTGAATGATAAAAATTTTGCCTTAAAATGGCTAAACAACATCATCCAGCACATAAATTGGGCTGAACGAAGGAAAAGGTTTTATTGCAAAAATATTCATTAAGAAAGTCGAAAATTTATAAGAACATAGAAAATATGACACATTTTATCTAAAAGTCTATTTGAATGACTTCATTATTTAATCACATACCAAAGAACAAGCGACCGCATACAACATGTTGTTCTGTAATTGTATTGCAAAACCCATTTAACAGACAAAGTTTAATTCTTCCGTAGTTTTTAATTTTTGCGTTAATCTAAATGTCGAACAATTCAACGTCATTAAAAATAAATTCATCAAAATTTTGTGGCACTTGCACCATATTTGAAATGTGTCGGGAAACCAAGAGACAACTATTGTAGTTGTTGCATAATTTAATTTTTATTGAAAAGAAAATGTGTTGACAACTCATTGAACATCATCAAAGTGAAACAAGTTGTTTGTTAAAGGAAAAACTAGACATGTAGTTTTACAACTGGATCTTTTTCGCGAACATTTGACTTGGTTTAGTGAATATTTGGTTTGTTAATAAAGGGTCATTCATTAAGCGCTTTCTATCTATAAACATACATAAAACAAAGTGTATGCGAAGTGTCGTTGTAGTTTTTTATTCATTTGAAAGGCCTATTAATACCATTATGTATGGAATATAAAATTGTGTAAATGTTCGCCACGATTTCGGGGAGTGGCGCAAAAATCAGGCTAAATATGACCGATGGCATGGCTTTGTGGGCCGCTGTGGTTTCTGACTTATTCAGATAGACCTGCGACTTACGAAAATCCCACAAGAAAAGGTCTTACTGGGTCAAATCGCACAGTCTCTTGCACCAGTTCTCATCAGCTCCACGTGAGATGACCCTGGCCTTTAATTCCTCAAAGGGAATGTCCAATGTGGCACTAGCTGTGTGACACGTAGCTCCGTCCTGTTGAAACCAAATATCGTTGATGTCCATATCTAATCCTAATTCAGGGCAAAGGAAGTTGACGTTCATCGATCTATAACGTTAGCCGTTAACCTTGATGACCTGACCAAAGTCGTTCTCAAAGAAATGTGGACCAATGACGAGCCAACCCAAAATCCACACCAAACAGTGACTTTTTCGGGATATATTGGACACTCTTGGATGTCGTGTGGTTTTATACCAAATTCTACAATTTTCTTTGTTCACATACTCATTCATACAGAAATGGCGGACAATTATGGCGATCGTAAAATGGGCGAAATGTTGCCTAAACAGAAGACCCATTGCGATAAAACAAGTTTATCTCACTTGCAAGCGTTGTTGAGCACTATATCCGCCCATGGTGTTTTGCCAAAACCGAGTCAATGAATGAAAGCCAATTTGACAGTTGTTGCTTTAACAGTATGGTCTCTATCAGCTATCATAGTTGGAAAGTCCCTATTGGAAGACTTGATATGTGTAACATATTTTGTCAGAAACGAAAGCACCATAAACATGTATTTCGCGTAAAAACTGAGAAGTAATTGAAGGCTTCTATCCAAATCAATCATTTTTGGGGCAAGCGATAAGATATACGAAGCTCGTTGCACATTCACATTTTTCGGCCACTCAGAGCGAATTTTAATTTTGGTACAGCGGACTAAGATTCAACAGACACTCAAAAAAGTTTTTAAGGGCTGACATTTCATAGACTAAAATTAAGTAAATAAAGCACAAATTAAAAGAAAATATAGGCGGTGCGTCGGTCAGAAAACGGTCAAGAGAGGGTTAACAACAAAATTTCTAATAATTTGAGTGAATGTCAATATTTTGTGTACCGACCTTCCTCTTCACAAAAGAAACTCGACATATTGAAAAGTAATTTTTTTAATTGATGGAATTTCGTAAATTTCGTCTTACTTTTATGACAATACAAATATTGAATACCATTTAAATTAAAAATTAAATTAGTTTCATTTACGTACGGTATGTGTATTATTCCAACTGTGTCAATAAAGAAATTAAATTTAAGAAAAAAATTTATAAAGACGTGGAAAATATTATAGGCTAAAAAGAATTTAATAATTTGCGAGTCGCCTTTTTAAGAAATGAATGAATATTGTGTTAATGGCGTTACATATATTTGCCCTTCTTGGAGGTTTCTCTTCCTTAAAAAAATGTATAATGGTGCAATATAACAACATATTCTTTTCTTAAAACGTCGCGTAAAAAGCATGCGCATTTTCATTTCGATACATCTGGGGAGCCGAAAACCCATACATCATTGTCGAGAAGCCAATGCATCTACAGAGAGTAGCAGTTTGGTAAGGATTTTGGAGTGGTGTCATCAACGGCTCATTTTTTGTCGAGAATGCTGCTGGAAATGCAACTTCAGTCAATGGTAAACGCTACAGAGCCATGATTATGAACTTAAATGGACAATCTGTGGTTTCAGCGCCGTAGCAGCGATTTAACTCCTTTAGACCTTTTCTTTTCGGTTGCTGTTTAAGACCGATGCCATGCGAATAATCCAGAAACGATCCACATCCTTAAGGCTAATATCGTCCGAACCATTGTTGAGGTAGAATCAAAAACCATCAACAAAGTCTTCGACTGTGCGAATCAAGCCGCCAAGGAGGCTGCGTTCCATAATGGGAATATTTAGTTATTTATTTATTTCTAATAAAGCTTTAATATGGCAAAAGACATAAAGTTTAGTTCATTTTATTTGAGTTTTAAAAAGACACTTGTGTTTGGGCCAGCTGTTACGTATATGTGGACGACGGTTTACTTACAAGGACCATCAATGAGACAATTCACTTACAACGACATCAGTAGAAATGCTCATAGCGCTTTGAAAAAATTTTATACCACCAAATACTTCCAAGCTACGAAAAGACAAATGAGGCCCGCATTGTAGTACTAGGAAGTTATGACGTGTGCTCGCAACTACGTTTGAAATAAAGGTTGTAGCAGTTGCAAAAAGCCTGTTTGCAGCTCCCATTCAACAAATCATACGCTATATTTACATGGTTGGAAACGTGATGAGTAAAATGTTACATATACTGTTTACTTTTTTTTTGTCAATGTAGTTTTATTCTTGGTACTTTTAGCAAATTTGTTGATTTTGTATTCTTGACTTTTTTTCAATTGAACCAGCACTCAGGGGATGACCCCTATTTATGCAGTGCATTGTGCTGGAACTAGGAAAATAGGATAGGGTAAGGAGGATATTGGGAGCATCAGAAAAATATATGTAAGTGTATTTATTTACAGGAGCCCACCTTGCCATGCTATCAAGGGGGCTAAAATAAAATTTTCCCAACAACCTCACACAAACTCATTTATTAGTTCCAAAGTAATTGAAATATGAAGATTATTAAAATGTAGTAGTTCTTAAAAGGTTTACAATGATCAGCTTCTACACAAGAAATTAATTCGAAGAGATAAAAGGTGGTGTACACATAAGGGTTATATACTTGATGAGGGATTAATTTCACCTGGTGGCCTTATTAAACGTTAAGAAAATCGTTTGTGCAATTTAGCAGACTTTTACTTTCTTCTTTAGCGACATGCAAAATATCACAGTGGTAAATCATAAGTAATTGAATACTTGCAAACCAATAGCCAATGAATTTATTAAGAAAATATATGTACATAGATACGACTTGCTGTGAAGTATGTCTAAAAATTGAATAGTCAAACTGGTGGCCACTTGAGCGGTATAATTTTTAACAATTAACGTCATCAATTTTACACTTTGAAAATAAACTTTTAATGAAAACATAGTTTTTTTTTCATTTATAACAAAATAGCAGCCAGTTCAAATTATGAAATTACTTTTGCACCACCTTGTATTTAAAATATTAATTAATTTTTTGATATTCTTTTCTTCTAAATAATATCAAATATTCTTAATTATTTATTTATTCTATATTTATTATTATATTGCCAGCACTAGATCTGTCTGATATGACTTACTGTAAAGAATGTCCCCAAAAAAAAAAAGAATCGTCTAACTGAGCCGTATAAATGTTAGGCGGAACGTTCGGGCATATTTAAATAGAAATTAATTTAACATGCTCTTGGTAAGATAAAGTCCAACTAAGTTGGGCCCAGTTATTGATTAACTAAACATAAAGTGGATATTGAAAAAAAGTCCTCCGCTCCTAAAAGAAGGAGTCTAGTAAAACAATAAAGATAAATAACGAAAATTTTATAGGCTGTTTTCACTTTTTTAACTGCTCTAGATGTGCCTGTTTGTTACAATTTGATTTAATTTTCAATATAATGAAATTAAAGAGGATTCATTTCAATTTATTTGCAAACAAGTCTGGATAAACCCCGTTCGCATTATGCCGAATTTAAGGTCATCAATCAATCAAAGAAAAACACTCAATTATAAATTTTTTTATATACAATCAAATATTTTTAATAAACCTTTTCGCATTGACCAATTTATTTCAAGAATTACCTCGATAAAATCAGCTTCACTGTATCAAATCGCCGCAATTTGTCTTGAAAATAATTAGCAACAATTATATTAAAAAATATTATATTTTTTTTAAACTTTAATAAGAAGTATTCAGCTACAATTCGATTTATTTTATTGAAAATATTGTTAAAATTCTTTAAAAAAAAAACCTTTTCTGTTTGGTCAGTTATTGAGTGGCAAACGAAAATAAATTTTTTATCTTATAATTTTTTTCTTATCACTTTTTCACAACTATTTTAAATTTAATTAGATTAATTCGAAAACATTTATCATTTCAATAACTTTGCAATTCGCATACAAAATTATTTAGCAAAGCGATTATGTATTTTTATTAGTGCGTTTTTCACGGTTCAAGTGCGTTTCTTTTTTTCTTTTTTTGTTACACGCGCGTTTTTTCCAAGTGCCATTCAGTCAATTAAACTAGTGCGTATGTTGTGTCAGACTGTGAATGCGACTGTAATCGTGGAGACCGACCCCAAACAAATACTTGAGTTACGCTCACGAAAAACTCACCAAAAAGAGACTAGATATAGAAAAATAAATAATAGCACATACTTATGACGATAATGAACAACGAAATGTTTCACCTTTGCAGGTGAAGTAATTTTCACAGAATGATTTTGCTATGAAAATCGAAAAATCCGAAAGCTAAACAACAACATTGATAAAGCAACAAAAACAACAAATAAATAATAACAAATGCGAAATACAGCGGCAGCAGAAACAAATTTAAAACAAAGTGTACACTCAGAGACCAAACCTTTATTGTTGTTGTTGTTGCTATTGGTGCGGTATGTTAAAGTTAGGAGTATATTATTGTTATTTTTTTGTTTTTGTTTTTTGTCTTTCTATATACAACAACAATATTAATAATTACGAGTACAATGGTAAAGTTGAGCGCTAATACGTAGCAAAAGTAGTCGGTATTTGTACCAATAACAATAAAAAATAGAAAACAAAACTAGCGGCAGCAGCTAGAAAAAGAGAGGCCAAGAGGTGCACGACAACTACAGCAATAATTTTTTAGCCCAGCGTAAAGTTACCAGACGATTGACGACTACTTCATCCCATTTCTCCAAAAGAAATTCCACAAAATTTTTAAATAAAACTCGGCCAATACGAAGAATCGAAACAGTAGCATGTGGCGCATTATTCAATTGCACTTTTTTCCATGACAAAGAAGCGATAAAAGTGAAAACAAGAAATTTGGCATAATGGCCAACAAATAACAAACATGGTAGTAACATTGTTGCTAAAATTATATTATGATCTCTACAATACTACATTGCTGCACAATACAAATTACAAGTGTTGCCAAGTGTTGCAAACATAAATTTTGTCACTTCGTGTTGTAGTTGGATTGCGTTCAAAGTTTTTTTTTTAACTGGCCGTCCCGATGGCCAGATCTAACAGCACCAGACCTATTTCTTTGGGGCTTTTTAAAATCCCGTGTTTGCCACGACAAGCCACAAACATTGCAAGTTTTAAAGATGACTAAAATTAAAGAAGAAGTCGCCAAGTTGGAGGCGGATGTTTAGCGAGCCGCAATTTAAAATGCTGTAAAACGAGCGCAATTATGCATCAACTTGTAAGATGGACATTGAAACGATATAATTTTTTACAATGAACTTCATAATTTTACACTTTAAAGATAAACTTTTAATGAAAACATTTTTCCTTTATAACAAAATGGCAGCCAGTTAAAATTATGATATTGTTTTTGCACCACCTTGTATTTAGAATATTTTAGATCTGATCTTTGTAGCTAAACATAATTGAAACTGTTGTTGAAGTTGGTACCTGCGGCATGGGTGCCTTCGTAGACTAGCAGCTAGTGTACTAGACTGGTAGTCCGAAGGTCGCTTGTTCGACTCCTGACGCAGACTCCGGGTGTCTCTGCAGATAAACCAAGTAGCGTTGCACTTTGTGTTTGTTAATTAATTTAAGAAAACAATGTAGCTGTGATAGTGTGAGAATAATTGAACGTGTGTATCCTATTTTTTTAAAGATTGTGGGCTGTAGCCTGCTGGCGTCAAGGTATACTTTTTGTTAGCTCACGTGATTTTTTTTTTTAAATTTATTGGGTTTAAGAATCGCATAGCCTCACCATGGTGACATACAAAATTAGGGCCGTAGTTTTTTTTTATTCCAGTATGAATATTCAAGAATTTAAATATATTTTCATTTAAATAAATTCATTTTGTTTTTTGTATTAAATTTTTTCATGGGAATTATATCACTTTCAAAAAAGTCTATTGATAAATATCTTTATAACTAAATCGGGATTTATCTATTTAAAAATAATTTACATAAGTATTATAGTATGTAGATGCATTTTTGAGTTGAATTTAATAAAGAAATCCCATTATCCCTATTTCCCCTCATATAATTCAGTTTCCTCTGGCAACCATTCCGCTAAAAAATTTATCCATGTAAACCATGTACTACAATAGACCGAAAGACATACAGCTCTTGCTGCAAACTATCTGTCTGTCTACTTAAGAGCTATAAATACTGTCTGAATCAAAGTGAACGAGGCACATACGGGTGCAAATATAAATACAATGGCCTAAAAGCAGAGTAAATGAGGTAAGAAAATAGAATTGTCAGCTAAAACAGAAAACAATCTTAAAGTTTAGTGATGTCAAGCTAGAGCGAAAATGTTATAAAAATAGAAATATTAATGGATAAGTAAAATTGCGGCACCTAAAAGGAAATAACATAAGGCCAGCCTTCCGTTTACCGAAACTTTTTCAACTAAAATTAAACAAGTCCTTCCTATATTAAACTATCCCAATCGTTTTCACTGTCTAAGTGTTGCTAGAGGAGAGTTAGTGGATAATAGACAATTATCAGAATGAATCTCCTCAATTTTCCTTAGCCTTTTTAGTAAAAATTTTGCGATGCTCAACTATATGTATGTATATTAAGATTTCAATAAAGCCAATAGCAGGGATACGACAATTTTCCAGGCGGAACTTTACGCGATACTGGAAACTGTGGGGATCCTATCCGATAGAGGACACAGGGGAATACGGGTTAAGATATTCCCGGACAGCCAATCGGTTCTTAAGGCCCTGAGCGGCTGTACGTGCAGGTCCAGATTATTACTGGAATGCCACAGCAGGCTCAATGACCTGGCGACTCAAAATCAGATTACTCTGATATGGGTACCAGGACATCAGGGGCATGCCGGGAATGAGACGGCGGACATCTGTGCGAGAAGAGGGGCTGAGGGGAACTTCATTGGACCCACCTCCTCTTTTGGATTCAACAAAATTCTCCTTGAGAAGGAGATTTCGAAATGCACATCGTCCAGGATTGCACAACATTGGAATAACATCAATGAGTTAGGTCACTCCAAGAAATTGGCTCTAAGACTAGACAGAAAAAGCCTACGGTTGCTGGTAGGGGCGCTCACAGGCCATTACACCTGCAAAGCCCACCTATACAGAGGAGTCGTGGAACACTTGATAGCAAATTGTGGGGCATTGTGCCACAGAAGACACAGGACTCTACATGCAAATACGCTGAGTGAAGAGGATCTGCTAATGCTCCCATTGAAGAAGCTGATCTTATTTGTGAACGTGTTGGACTTCTAGGGACAGAGGAAGCACAATAGATCAACAATGGTCACAGTGCAAAAGGCCATCCTGGGCCAAACCCCCATTACATTACATTACAATACAGGTTACTCCGACATTACCGCATTCTGAACTAAAAAAAGAACTTTCTCCCAGTAAGATGACCTGGCCCAGTTGCTAGTTAGAACCTTTTTTTGAACGTATGAAGAGGGATGTTAGTTAAAATGATGGTACCCCAGCAAACAATTAGTCTTTGAATAGATTATACCTTGTGTGGTTGATATTGCAGGTGGCTTAGTTGTTGCAGCTATACACGAATATCGGAGGCAAATAAGGGCCATAGTAGATGTATTTGTAATAAAAAATTTTCCAGGGACATACTCGTATTATCTAAGTGGTTTCTGACATCGTAATGTTATTGTCATCAATATCACAGAATGCTTGGAGAAGTTTTGCTCGCTTAAAACCAGTATCCCTAGTACTACGACAACCTGGAAGCTTTCAGTGACTAATCTGAAATGAAATCATTTTAAGCCTAAATCGATAGAAGAGAACATTTTAGTTATTGGTTAAATGGTTAAAATGATTGTGCATATCGGGCCCCACCCACTGGTGTCTCTAGTCAAGTTATTACAGACATCTTACACAGTGGGGACTATCTAATTGCAAATTTACATCGATAGGCTTTTGCGTTGCCCAGACCACCATTTAAAATATTTGGCACCTGTACGTGACTAGTGAAAGCATTGGGTTCTCTTGATGTATAACCATCATGGAGTCAAACGTACAGATTATCCTAATAGACCTGGCAACCTATAAGTGTTGTAAAGCAGTTCGAAGTCAATGCGTACATATAAGTTTCACACTCGTTTTCCTTCTCTGTTGTAGACTATACACAACTTAAGCGGTATTTTTGGTGTCAAAGTCTGTACAACAGGTACTAGAGTAAAATTAAAAATAAAAGTTCTAGTTTGCAATATTATGTATAAAAATTTCGTATTTGAAGACATTAAAAAACCGCTAAGTTGGCATTATTCCCACAGTAGACATGTATTGTATGTGCAAGCAGACTCACTGGTTGCTTTAATGAAGAATATTTATTTGAATGAATTTTGCAGCGAATAACTGGTTCCACTTTTTTTGTCTTACCAACAATTTATTAAATTATTTAATAACAACCCGTACTTTGTTAACTAAATTATAGTTTTCTACTCGACTGATTGATTTAGACATGAACGGAAGAGACATGTTCATTATACAACAGGAGAATAAAGAACTTCTTCAGATCCTGTTTGTGTATACCCACCAATAAAACTGTTTAGTTGTGTTAAGAATAATTTTACAATAATTTAAGAATTAAGCCATTTTTACAATTTTTCTTTATTTATTTTTCCTAAAAATTTTTCACAAGAACTAGAAATGGAATATTCGCGTGTTTTTATATTTCATAAATTTTTTCCTACTGGGTCCTTTTTGACACGGCACGATATCGTTAAGTAAAATGATAAAAAGATAAAAGAATTGTTTATTTCGTTTAATCAATACTTCAATATGCTCACAATATTCACACAATTGTTGTTTGGACTAGACTCTTTGGCACTGGAGAGCGTCGAGAAGCCGAATTGGTTTATTCCAACACGCTCTGACTTTTTTAGGGTTTATCAGCTGAATTCAATAATTTTAAATGTTCTGCAAGGCACTATTTATATGCAGGGCACCCTGCAAACGATATTAACATTTCTAAGCAAAGTAAATTGTAATATGTCAGTTTCCCCTCAATCGAGAAGTCCTATCTTATATAGTTTTCAAGATATAAAAAGTCAAATACGACACCTAGTTTAAGGAGTATAGAGGAGTTGAAGGATACCAAAAGAACGTACTTCGTTTAGCACTAAATTCAATGGTAACAATAAGTGTCGTTCAAGGATGAGTGATATTTTCTAGTTGAGGAGGTCTAAATTCGCGATGCTGTTTTTGTAGGCATATAAGTATGTTTCAGAAGCAGCAACTACGAAGCTAATTTTTTACGTTTCTCAACTGGCCGCGCAAGTTTGTATGTATTTTTCATGGTTAAACATGTTTCAGAATTAAATTCAGTGAAAAATTCGACAATTATGTCAGTTACGTTATTATTTTTACTTTTTTTGGTGGTAAGGGCAGTTGTATTATTTGGCTACTGTTTCGGTCTGCTTAGAAGCCATTACAGTTTCGTTGAGCACATTGCTTTCTTCCTCGGCAATGTCTTCTGCACTTTATACCATGCATGGTGATCTTCAAATCTTATTTGTGTCCTTCTCTAGTATGAAGTAAGACTTGTATTATTTTTAGGAATTTCCAAACCCTTCGTTCTGGGACTTAGTGTTGCATGTTTCAAAAGACGTGATACCACTCAAATTCATAATAGCATGGAAAGAATACAAAATTATTTTTAATAAGTAATTAAGGATAGTGTTATATGGAGTTATAAATTGTTAATAGAGAATTAGAAGCGTTTTTGACTTTCAACATGTTTTTACGGTCTCCTGAAGAATTTCCAAAAATAAGACTGTGGTGTAGTTAACTTCCCATCAACAGATTTTTGTTTTTATCTTGTCAATCAAGGCCTCAACCCAACATTAAACCCCTTTTTGGAGAAGTACTTTTATGAAAGTAGTACCACGAAATTTTCTTTGTGTTTAAAATAATAAGGGAAGAAGACCGTAACCAAACCTCCAACTCTGTAATATAATTTCTTTGTAGACAAATTTTCTTCTTTATTTTCATTGATAAAAAAATAAGAAATTTCTTTTTATTAAAAAATGCATTTGTAATTTAAAAACAGACCCAAAGGTTGTTTAATTCAAGTTCGATTTTTGAACCCATCATTCATGAATTTAGGAACGGGCAGTATGCAGTTCTACTGCATTTGCTTATGTGTTGCAAGTTCATTTCCCGCCATAAGGAAATTATTAGTTTAATTTTTCTCCATAAAAAAAAATATATCAAATATATATACCAAAAAATATATATTTTTCTTTATTTATCAACAATTTCAAAAATTCACGCAGCGAGCTTTGACTTCAACAAATTCTGTATGACAATCAATTTGATTGTCTTTACTGAAATGCAAACAAATCAACAGCCGAGTAAGTTTCGTTGTCATTTTAGCGTTCGTGTTTCGACATCGAGATACAGGAATTTTCTGTCCAATCAAAAGGACATTTTTATCTTTTTAGACAAGTAGACAAAACTGCAAGGGTTTTGAATTTAATGTTTTCCTCCGTTAGGTTGAGTTACATCAAAACTGGGATTCTCTGTAGGATAAATAGAATTTTCCATGAAAGCAGCAGAAATGTGGGCGAACAAAACTCAATAATACTCAATAATGGAACAGTCTAAATCTGTGACACTTGAGATTTCAGAACAGTATGGGTTATATTAAGTATTTAGAAATCTGCAAGAGGGTGGATCATAAGGACAAATAGACTTGAAAGACATAATATTAGATATTTCAGAACAATATACCAGTTTTCAAATGTGACAATAATAAAAAGAGTTAAATCCATCTCAATGTTGTATACTTTTTGTTGTTTATTTATTGGGAACTATATTCTATAACTATATCAAGCTAAATTACCTGGTCCCATTTGGTTCGTTATTGCAGAGTTCCATTGTATTCCATTTACATGGCAGCTGTCACGCCTACATTAAATATTAAAAAAAACTGCTATATACTGCAAATGCATTAAGCAAATTTCAGAGGCACAGGTTGTCTGGTTTAGGCCCCTACATCACGCACGATAAGTGATAAACGAAAAACAATATAATTTCAAAGCAATTTAGAGCCATTATGAAAGGGATTTTTGGTAGATTAAGCCCCAAAATTTGTTGGCCTTTAAAAGGCAGGAATATTTTTCATATATAATCAAAATTTTCAAACTCACAAAAGGAAGAAAATTTCAGTACGAGTGGGAAATAGCGATTAAAAAGAAATCGTTTTTTTTTTTCCTTCATTAAAATCATTCCATGAATTTCGCCCTGAGCCGCTAAAAACGCTCTGTTTCTATCAGCTCTGTTTGGGTCGAGACTTCTTATAAAAGGAAGCCCTGGGAATGTTAAGCTAAAAAAAAGAGAGATGTACGTTTTTTTGTCAAAAAACAAAACATTAAAATTTTTAAAATCCAAAGCTTAAAGTGTTTGCAAATATTTTTAAATAGAGATTCAGATGTAAGGGTACCATTAATTCGTAGTAACCTTAATTTTCTCATATGAATAAACAAAAAAGTATTTCTTAATTGTATTTACAATGTTTTCTTAAGCAAATAAGACGACTATTCGTATTCATATGAATCGTTAGTTTCCAAATGGTTGGTGGCATGGCAAAAAATAATTATTCAAAAAAACATACAATACATTTATGTAGCAATAATTACAATAATACAATAGATAAACAAAACAACAACAACCACACAAAAACACATAATTCACAAACAACATTTTTCCAAAAAGTACAGGAAAAAAATGAAAAGTACATATAAAAAAAAAAATGCAATGAAATCATGGCTGGTATTCGTGTAATACTCGTACAAGGAAATTTGAGAGTCTTAATGAATTCCATTACTCAGACATGAAATTGAAAAGGAATATTAAAAATTGCACATAAGATACTTGTACAAATATTTACTTTTTTTCTTCAAATGCATCATCTATACATGAGTATAAGACTGTTGCGTTTTTAAGGGGTTAAGAAATAACGCCAACTATTGTTTAATACAAATTACTGGCTGATTAAGTCGCGCTCGTTGGCTGTCTGCCTCATACAAAATGGTCTGTCATGTTTGACCCAATTTTTATTTTATATACTTTTTTGCGTTTCTTTTTATTTATTCTCTAGTTACATTTTGTCTATTTACAGATCAAATGATGAAATTATTAGTGTCTCGGAAAGGAGGTGTTTGTCCTAAATACAGACTCCATATGCCAACAAACAGGCATATTCATCTGGATCAGAATACAAAATGACGAATATGGTTTTTGTGTTGATTTGGTGTTGGAGGTGCGTTTGTCTATTCAGGTGCATGTGCAGCCATAATTGGAAAGACACACTACCCCACACACAATCGTTAATGTAATTAAATCTGATAAATAAAGTTTTTTTTTGCTGCGTCTTCCGTAACCAGCCAAACAAACTTGTGTGTGCGCGTGTGTGTGTGTGTTCGCTTGTTTGTAATTGAACGGGTTTTCATAGAGGGGATTGTCGTTTACATAAAGAAATATTCTTGTAGGCGAAGCTTTAAATTATTATTACCTTTTTAAGTCTTATTAATATAGTTAAGTAAAATAGTTTTTCATAACAGGTACTTTTTTCTATGGCTGGGTGTGTGAATATGAATTTCGTAATTTGAAACCCTAGACACAAACCACTTGTCATTACAGAGTTCTATTAACATGATAAATAAAGCAGTTGAATATGTGAAGCCCAGGAGGACGTATTCCGAATGGAATCGCCCTTATCATTATGGACCAAACGGACATATTTTAATATACTTGTTCCATGGTTTCACACGAAACCTTAATCTTTTCATTTAAAATATATGTTTTAATTCTTCAAAAGATTATTAAGACTCTAGGAAAACAGGAAAAATCTGCGGTTAAAAATTGATATTATTTAAAGCTTTAGTGTTTCTTTATGATAATTTTTAATCAAAAAAAGTATATTTAAAATTTCTTGCTGTTAGATCTTTTGAGTTATCAAAAACGTCTTTCACTAGCAGAGGACAAAAAATTTTCACCATTATTTTTCACGTTTTAAAATTAAGTGGCTTCAGCCCCCGTCCAAAAAAATCCATCCAAGAATTCCCCTGACCCGTTTGACTGGAAAAGGAGGATAGCATCATAACAAAAGGTCAGGCAACCGCCACCCCTTGGGAAAAAAGGTGGAAATCAAAGATTAGTAAGGTTCCTCACCACTATACCAAATACAGTAGACCAATCATCTTCTTAGCTGGAGCCAACAAGCGATTAACGAAACTGATACAAGGCAAAAACAACTGTAACAACTCGGTTAAATTGAAGATGTGCTTTGTGGAAGCCAAATGCTCCCAAGAGGGGTAATGGAGAAAAAAAGTTTCCAAGTCAAAGTACATTAAACCTCTCAGGGCAACTTTGCTATTTTAAGCCTGTTATACCTTTAAATTTCATTATTGATTAGTGATAATTTGGAAAAAATATTAAAATCGGTTCATATTTCAAAAGTTACAAGCTCCTTGTTGAGCTTATTAAACATTTAATTAGGTTTTGAAAATCGAATTTTTAAATCGATAAAGTTTTCGTTAATTATAAGAAATTCGTTGTTGGGAAATTGTGAACTATTTTGAATGCAGTTATCCATTAGATTTCAATATATTTTTCCCAGCATTGAGAGAGATAAAATATGCTTAAAATATTCTTGGTGAAAAAATTTGTAAATCATTCTCAAGGATGAAAAGCGACTAGGACTTGCACTACTTCCGGATACTAATCTTAACATTTTTATAGCTCTTTTAGAATCATTTGTTTCTGGGTTATAGTTAGGGTTGCCAGATTCAATATGAGCACTAACTTAACATTTAGTGCAAATGAGCTTGATTTTAAGAAGAGAACTGGACAAATTGAAATATTTGCTTAAAAACTAAAAATACGGGATAATATCAATTTTTTTAATTTATTAAAAATTCTTTATTTATTAAGAACAGAAATAAAGGCTGTTTACTTACAAAAAAAAAAAACAAGAATAACATAAAAAGTTCAACAATTCAGTCATTTCTTTACAGGAAAATTACATAAAATTCATTCAGTTCGTTACTTATAAATGTACGTTTGTATATTTTTAACATACATAGGTGTATGCACAGTAAGCGCCAAAAGAAATGTCTTTTATGTTTTAAACAATAAAAAAGCAACAAAAATAGAAAGTTATTTCTTAATATTGTTTAAAAGCGATAACAAAATTTATTTAGAAAAAATAAAACTAAAAAACCTTTTATATTCTTTCCGTTCGAGTTCAATTCAATGAAAACTAAATTTGGAAAAAAATGGATTTAGTTCGTACTAAATACAGTGATGAGTCAAATTATGTGTGTTGATACAGGGATAAAATTATATGTTGCCAACAATTAAACTTTACTGCCAAAAAACGAAATTTTTTAGATGTAACCAACTGCAAATTTTAATTTTGAAAATGTTCAATTTCAGCTTGACAAATATTGCTTGAGCTTGAAACTTGACATTCACTAAAATATCTTGACAATCAAGCTCATTCCCGTCCATCTGGCAAGCCTAGTTATAGTTGCTCTCATAGGTTTAGTGCAACGTAACTTACAAGAAAAATTTAAATTTTTTCGCCCTGACTTTTCCGCGTTTGAGTTGTGTTTTTTTTTCTGTCAGAAAATTTTTTTCAATAGTTTTCAAACTAGCAGTAAGAAACTTTTGAATTTTTAATTAAAAAATATATTTAAAAAAAATTTAATTACCTGCTCAAAAAGTATTATAATTGCGAAAGGTGACTTTTAATAAAGTAAATGGTTTTCTATTTTCTAGGAATTTATCTTCTAGAGAAATTGTAAGTTTTTAATAATCGATTACGAAAAAAGAGTATTCCTAACTCCACAAAAAAAAAACACCCGATATTAATTTTTCTTTTCTCGTTTTATTACAACATCTTAGTGGCAAGTATTATCAGGTGTGTAATAAATGGTTTGATTTAAGGAAATCACCTCGTTAACCATTAACATTGCTTTCGCATTTTAATTAAATTATTGTTCGCCTTTTAAATTGTAAGATTGTCAATGCGAATAAACCAAATGCAGTGCCATTTTTTATATAAAAATATGGACAAATAATTCTTTAAATCTGGTACAAGTAATTGAAATACAAGTGGCAAAACAAATGGAATTTTCTATAAATGTACTTCAACACGCTTTTAGTTTTATAAATAAGCAGAGAGAAAATTTTGCGAAAAGACCGCCAAAAGATGCCCATGAACCAAAATTTTAAATATTTGTTTTACAAACTTTCTAGGTAAAATATGTGTATAAGACTATACCAATTTTAAAATCGGATGCCAATCAAAAATTTGTTAATTATGAAATGGCCCACACAGGAGCTAATTTTTTAGATCTAAAAGAACTCAGAATTGAGTTAATTGTTGTCTAATGCAGATTTCGTAGACATAAAAGTGACAAAGTCTATTACTGTCTACACTGAAAGAAAACTCTTTCATTGGGCGAATGAAACGGTTCCACCAAATGTTCTTCATTATATTTACGGTGGTTTTCATCAAAAATTTAAAATCGAAATTGTTAATTACGAAATTGGCCACAAAGGAGGATTTTTTTTATCTAAAACAACTCATAATTGAGTTAAGATTTCATAGAAATAAAATTGACAAAGTCTATTATTGTCTGTAATGAAAGAAAACTCTTTCATTGGGCCAATGAAACGGCTTCGTCAAATGTTATTCATTATATTCATGAAAGTTTTCATCAATATAATAACTTTCATTGCACATATAAAATTCTTCCATTTCTCTGGTTTATAAATTTTTCATAGTTCATTGTATGAATGAAAATTATTGCATTGTTTAAAAGAGTGCAATGAGAATATTTTGTTTATATAATGAAATATTCTTCATATAAAATATACTATTAGATACCCGCCAGCACCTCTTCGTTATCAGGATCACACGATGTTGTTCACTTTACTTTTTTCGGAGTTTTCTATGTATTTATTTGTTGCCTCAATAGAGTATAAACTGTTAAAGAGATTTCCGCTGGTTCGATCCCATCACGGGGTTAGTGAAAAAAAAATTAGTTTTATAATTCTCGTTTTTGTATTGTGGATTTAATAAATTAATAAAAACATTGATCCAGTGAAAAACATAGTTTATTTAGAAATATAAATTAAGGAAATTAGTGCACTAAACTTTACGAAAAATTATTGAATTGGATGTTTGTGTTTTCATTATTATTACAATATCCTTCATTGATCCAATTAAAGTCTTGGTTAAATTAATTTTAACAAGAAATTCCCTTGATACAGTGCAAAAAATCCATGATCTAAATCAAATGTTTTCTTTCAGTCTACAGTAGTATATATTTTAATTATTTGTTAAAATCGAAAAACGTAAATATTTAAATGTATTCGGTTTATTTTGTAAAGCTACAACAAAAGCCTTAAAATAAAGTTTCAGTATTCATTGCAACAAGTCTATTTCCATAATATTTTTTGCACGATTCCAATTTTTTTCTTAATTGAAAATATAACAATAGAGTTTTAACTCATACGTGATTGCAAACAACAACAACAAAAAATATGCCAAAAAAAATAAACATCATTATTATCAACGTCATCTAAAATATTAACAGCAAAAAAATCGAAAAAAATAAAAAATACAACCCATAAAACAATAGATTTACCAAAACAATTGTTGTTTGTTAATAATGCCAGTTTAAGTATCAATATGAATACAAAACAGAAAGAAAAAAAAAACGAAAGGAATAAATCATTGCGATGTTTTGGTTTTTACTCCATTTAAATTGGAAGCGTAACGTGATACTGCAATATTTTATAATTTAAAAAAATTTTTAAAGATGACCAAAAGTAAAAACAGTTGAATTTTTTCGGATGCATTTATTAATCCAGGAACGGTGTTCCCAGGAATTTTGAAACTTCCAAAATTCAACGTTTTTTTTTTTCTAATTTAAGGCCCCTCAAATGGAAAAGTTTAGGTAACAATTTTATTTCAAAGAGGATACCTTGAACCAGTTTTTATTTGTCTCTTAATAATATCAATATGATTTGTCTATTAAATAATGCGAAATGTCCTAAATTTTTTAAGGATTTCGCCAAGAATATTTAAAACATTTTGTATTCTGTACTTAGAATTTTTATTTAAGAAAACAATACACATTAATATTAGAAATTTTTGCTCTATGCGTAGTTCAAGTATTTTAAAATCTAAGTGTTTTGGGAATCCGTGTTTCATATAAAGGGTAATTTTTTGAGAGCTTTCGGATTTGATTAAAAAAACATAAAATTTATAGAAATGTATGAAGTCTTTCTTTATAATTCGCGGCTACGCTCCAAATGTCCAATTTTGACATAATCTCTCCAACATATCGGCAGTTATCTTACGAATAAATTCTTCAGTATTGGCTTCCAGTGCCTCAACCATTAGGGGCTGGTCGTTATAAACATGACCCTTAACATAGCCCCACAAAAATAGTTTAAAGGCGTTAAATCGCACGATCTAGGCGGCCAATTGACCGACCCCGAACGTGTAATAAACTGTTCACCGAACTCGCCACTCAATTAGGGAATTGTTTCGGGTGTTAGGTGGCATGTGCCACCGTCGTGTTGAAACCACATGTCAGCCAAGTCCAGCTCTCTTATTTTGGTGAGCGCATGGTAGCCACTCACAGTAACATTCCTGCCTTCGTCGTCTTTGAAAAACTATTGTCCAATAATGCCAGCGGCCCAATTTCCACACCAAACAGTGCATTTTTCGGGATGCAATGCTTCAGGCTGCTCTTCATAACAAACACGGCAATTTTACTTGTTCACGTATACATTCAACCAGAAATGAGCTTCGTCGCTGAATAGAATTTTCCGATAAAAAAGTGGGCAATGCACTTTCCTAACCGACCATGAGTTTTGGTAATAAAATGCAATAATCTGCAAACGTTGTTCGTTTGTAAGTCGAT
Organism: Germaria angustata; assembly: GCA_963681545.1. NCBI lineage: Eukaryota > Metazoa > Arthropoda > Insecta > Diptera > Tachinidae > Germaria > Germaria angustata. The sequence continues at coordinate 31,397,145 of OY813002.1, forward strand.
TCATGGTTAAATTATAAACCAAACTGAACATGTTTAACAGTAAAATGTTGCACAAAACAGCTGAGCTGCCAAAAATAGTGTTACCAAAAAGTTGCTAAAAAAATATCACCCTTTACATATCTGGGTTATGGAAATAAAACTTTTCCTGAAAAAACACCAAAAGTTGTCATATCTTCTTCACCAGCTTTATAAAATATATTAGGTCTGTTCATTTACTAAAACTTTTTACTGTTACTGGAAAGTGCTCATGTACTCGAAAAATTTGTATTGAGAGTGTGAAAAAAGAGCGTAAGAAATTGTGAAACAAAATAGTTTCATAAAATTATTATCAATAAAATTTTCATTTGTAATAATTATTGGAATAGCTGTTTCATATGTATGTGTGTGAAGATAAATTTACATTGAAATAGCGCAGACATAAACCAATTGCTTTCAAATTGCAAATTTTTTCCTTATAACAGAGCACCGTTAGCCACTTTCCGAAAATTTTGAAAATCTAGAAAGTTAAACGGGGTCGTCCATGGAAGAGGTTTTCCAGAGCCCAGCACATAAAATAAAATGACATGTAATAAACTTCCGTTACAATACAAAAAAAGCAATAAAAAACGGACTTCCACTATGGGTTAATGGAATAGCCCTTATAAGAATTAGTCGCCTCTACTACGAGTCTAATACATACATACATACCATTATCATTTCCATATTCGGTCGAATATACATACATATATGTATTCATAACTACAGATCATTTGTCTTCCAAATTTAGGATTATCATTGTGCAAATGAAATTCACAACTCTTTATCATCTTCCAAACAATTTACATATAAGAAACTAATCTTTAGGCTTTAAATTAACTTTTCTTACAATATTTGAAATTAGCAGTGATTTCTGTTGCCTCTGACACGTGTTGAGTAACGCCTTGTGTAGAAATACCAGACTGTAAACAATTCAGTACCACGAACCCTCAGCTCAAAGCAAATAATAAAAAATTATCAAAAACATAAAACTTCCCCACTAACAATTGCAATACAACTTACAGCAGATAACAAATATATGTATATACTCAAATTTAGGGTAATAAATGGAAAAAATGTTGTAAAATGTTATATTAAAACATGTGCTTTATGTGCACACATCCAGCTAAACATCGTCATTAAAATAAAGTAGCGGAAAAAGTATATTGCAGATACGTAAATACAACTCAAACAACAACAACAACAACAACAAACATTATATACGAGTACATACCATACCAGTACATACTTATGTACGTTGTAACCTTTGCGATGAACTTTACATAATTGAATTTTGTTTAGTGTGTGTCTGTCTGTATGGAAAATTAGCAGACCAACTGTGAGTCTATTGCTTTGATGATACAACTGCTACCAGTGCAATCTACTGTGTATATTACTGTTAATGAATACCCAGCAAACATAAAGGTTTTAGCAAGAGTAGCAACGACGAGGGCTGATTATCGGATGATGTATGACAAAAAAAGGGTGAGAAAGTTTACTCACGATAAAAACAAATTAACGCCAACGACAACTATACGAGTATATGTACGAATATGTGCTCGTATTTTAATTGAAGCATAAGTCCTTATGGATAATTAAGAGATCGATAGATGGACTCATCTTATTTTACAAATATATGAAGTTGAAAAAGGATTTCAGAAGCATATATCAGATAACATCGCTTAAGCATTTATGCATATGAACAGGGTTTTTGACTCGAAAACAATTTAGTCGAATTGCACATTGGCTTACATTCGTCAGAAGACCCTGCTTAAACGACATTATGTCAGAATAGTTTGGGTTCCAGTATGAAAATGCAAAAATATTAGGATCATGCTGGACTTTAACAAATGTATATCAACAAAATGTAGATGTATATTCCAATGAGACGACTATGTTACTCCCATGGTTGGAAATTATCATATATGAAATATACAAACCTATTCAGATTTCATTAAGCAGCTTTAGAAATATGACGCTCCTATTATTTAGAAAAAATTGCTTGCACTCCCGCCATACATTATTTCATTCTAGCCGCGACACATTGGGGCACATGTCCTCTTCTGTTTCTTTCCTGCTCTGAAGAAGCTCAAATCAAATTTATAAATCTGGACAATCGCTATAATAATAATCTAAGCGGTCGTACAGATGTGCCGCCATTAAGTCATTGTGAAATTTAACTACCCAGTCGTTACTTACTTCGTGCCTCTACTAATCCAAATGAAAATCTCAACAACCTCTTCTATCTATGAGTCAAATGTAATAGTGTTAAGATATGTTTTTATATCCCAAATATATATTTTTTGCTTGGACTTTTTTCGCACCCGTTAATGTAATCATATGTAAATTGTTTGCTGGGTAACCGGTATCGGTATTCACTACTCTGCTCTCTAATGTGTTGCGTGCTTGTGCGAAAATTAATTTTATGATAAACAGTTGCTGCAAATAACAGCAGTGTTTGTAATTCTTTTATTCGTAAATATTTTCAAATATGTTTTATATCATTACATACTCGTAATTTATAATATAGAAATGCCACAGAGTAAATTAAAATAATCAAACTTTCAGTGCAAATTTATTCTTAATCGGTACAATTAAAATTTTCGCTGCGTTAACCAAAAAATGTGCGTGGTAGGGAACATACATATATTGGCATTAAATTGTTTCACAGGATTCTGCAACGAATATTTATAAGGAAAAGCTTTACATTCTATTGGAGCCTAGAGCGCTAATAAAAGTTGATCGCCATCTAATCCTTTCCTAAGAAATCGACCCTACATCGTTCCATAATAGACTTGGATTATTGTTCTGTTAATACAAGTTGCAAAGATCTTTCCAGCAATCCCCACATATTGGTTATTTGAAGTCCAATTTAAGGCTTCATTTTCAAACGGAACCAAACAAAATAGAATGTAGTTCGCGAGAAAGAGAAAAAAAGCGTATACGGGACAATACGAAACCGCAGAGGGACCCACTGCAACCAAAAGGAATTAGTGTTCGATGCAAATCTGATGCCAACTCTTTTGAATGGTACGCAAGTAATTGAATACAAATTTGACGCTCTAATTATGATTAAGGAGAGCGCTATAAACATTTTTTGTCTGAGCGGAGCCATATGAATGTACATATATGAAATGAGCTCCAGCATGACTATGTTACGTGCCACATAGCGCACGCCACAATGGTCATTCTGTGTGAATCATATGGATTGGCCAATAAAAAATCTCAGGTCTGTGCCTGTGGAAGTGTTCCCCTTTACAACAAGTACGTCTCAATACACTCCTGAACACATCGAAATGCTAAAGTGTCGTTTCGTTTCATGTGAACCATGTACTTGAGCATATGGATTGAAATCTCTGAAAGTCTGAACAAGACTTGCATTTCCCTAGTAAAAGGAAAATTAAGAGAGTGAGAAACACGCACACAGACACACACACACCCACAAGAAAACTTAAAAATGTTTTTGCGGAAAAACAATTGCAAACAACTTTTGCTGTTAAAGTGCCAAAAGGCGAACAGCAGTTGTAGGGTCTCAGTTTTTTAATGCACAAAACCAACAATAACAAAAACACATTGCAACACATCACATGAGTTTTTCTTTTCTTCTATTTTATTTTTTCCCTCTTGATACGTTTTTTTTTAACTGATGCTTGCAACAGCAATAGTAAGAGGCAAAAAAAGTAAAATTTTCTACGAAATATTTTAAAAACTGAATAATGGATGAAAGACGTTGATTCATGGAATGACGTTGATTTTTCTTTTAGGTTTTTTTTATATTTAAAAATTTCTTTCCTTTAGTAAAACAGCCATGCAAAGGCGGACTGACTTTTAGCGCGTGTTGCAGATGCATGAAAGTGATATTTCTTGGAAATGAAGCAAGAAAAGACTCAACAAAAGAATGAAGAAAGAATAAAAAATAAGAAATATATTAAGGAAAAGCTGGTTATGGAAATTAAGAAACTAAGAAAAAAAAATAACTTCTTTTCTTAACAGCATCCTTAATGTGTGCATGTAAGTATGTGTATGTGTGTTTGTATGTATGTGTAGATATACAGTCGCCCATCTCATAAAATCTTTTAATAAATGAACTAATCCCTGGGCTTTTTATTTGTTATTTGATTTTCTGTTTATCCTAGAAAAGCAATTTTCATATTTTCTTGTCTGCCATTAAGTTGAGAAATGCCAATACAAAATTCATCTAGTAATCCCCAATTGATCTAAAAAACAAGCAGAGGAAAATTACATAAACTAAAAGAAAGTATTTTCCCTTGTGCCGTTTTTATTTATCCATCATCATTTGCCAAAGGATTAAATGTTTGTGTTCTGGCTTAGAATCTTGAACTATTTTTTAAGATTACATTATTCCCATCTATCCCCCAAAGGAATTTCTCGACTTTGGCAAAAAAAAAAACTCGAGTTAAAGGCTTAAATAGACAAATACGAAAAGTCAAAGTATCAAGGATTTGAGGAAAAACAAAGATGACGACTATAGTTTTTTGTTATGGTCTGGAATATTGGCAAAATGTTATCATCTTAGAGAATAAGGATGGCTTTTTTAATAAAAATTAGATAGAGAAATACCAAAATTTATTGAAATAAATGGATATAAATTTAAAACAAATTTCTTACTTTCATAAATATTATGTTCAATTTATTAAATTAAAAAAATCTTTTTGAAATTAAAACGACTCCAAGAAGTTTCAGTTTTGCCCAGCATGAACAAAGGCAATGCACAGTGGCACAAAATAAAAAAGAGTGATAGCACGAGTAAATAAAGAATTATAAATTCTATTGAATGCAACAAATAATAGATTCTTAGAAGAGGATCTACAGTGAAAGGAAAACTATGGTTGAGATGACCATAATCTCTATAACTGCAACACATATTATGATTGAATTGTAAGGTTCTAATCCTATATTTTCTCTACGTTGATTTAATAATATACAAATATTTTATGTATTAAATATAAGTTTATATATTATTCTGTTTATATAAGCTCAGAACACGCTGGACTGGGCCCATTTTTCTTGTCTCCAAAGAAACATTTAAGACTGTTTAAGAGATCCTTCATTCCAACCGATCTCCCTACAATTTATACCACCTAGACCCCCACTGAAAATGGGATACAATACTCGTGTCTGAGCCGGTATTTCAATGTCTTTTTGAAGTTACTTGATTGCCTACGGAAGAGGGCGAAGAAATTTATCGGTGATAGTAGTGTAGCCGACTCGATTGAGTCATTGGAGCAGGGATACAACAGGAAGTATATTTCACTATTTTATAGTTGCTACAATTTCGGTTGCTGTAATAAAATTAAGGATGAGCATGTCTCCGAAAGCCATAGAATCGTACTACACATTACAGAGATAATTCATTCTTTGGGCGAACAATTCGTAAGTGCAATAAACTCCTGCAGAAGTGAGGTCTCTAATGTTAGTTTCAATGTGGAACGATTCAAATCGCATGTCCCTGCACCCTTATTCCCTTAATCATTTTTCAGCACAAATGTTTTGCATGAGTAGGGACAATACCTTACTCCTAGATGTTTATTTTAAGCGAATTAGACAGTATTTTATTATTTAGTTGAAGAAGGGCTCACAAATCATTCAAGCTTTCCAGAGAAGAAATTTAATTTTTATTTTTTTCAATAGCTCAAAAGAATTAATATATATTCTGATAGTTTTAGGACGAGAAATATCCCCTACGGATTTGCAAATATAAATCTCATTTTGCTTATCATGACAAAAGTAATTTTTGAAATAGTTTGTTTGTGACAATCAGACATTGTTACAAGGGTCACAATAAAGTTGTTGATAAAGTTGTCATAGAAGTGTCATTTGTATCCATATAGACTGTCTGATTGTTAAAATTGGTTAAAGTCTAATAGAGTGGTGTTGCATTATGCAACATGTATTCAGCAAGACATGTTCCAATAGATCAAAAGCATTTATCTGTTCGTAACAAAGAATTGTCACTTAGTTGAGAAATTTATTTGTATAAAGTCGAAAGTTTTGTATCGAATCGTACAAAATGCAGTGGCAGCAGTTTAAGGACTTCACGGTTTATTGTTCTATTATAAACAATTTGAATAAATTTCTGTGTGTTTATTTATGTTGTTTATAAAGAATATGAATTGCCAAATTATTCCAGAAATTAAATACTAAATTTAATATTGAAAGCAAAAAGATTTTAAAACTATATTTTAAAGGTATAAATTACAAAATCTAAAACGTAGCGAGTTCTGTTTCATTGTCCTTACGTCTCATTGTCCTTTATGCATGACAACTTTTTAAAAGGTAATAAAAAATCACTTATTCACAGAAACTTAACTTCCATACAGATAGTGAATGTTCTTTAAAAACTTTATCGGCAATTTCACTTAGTCGTGCAAATTGTGCTTACAAGACAATTTAAATATAAATTGATTTCCCCTTCCCTCCGCTCCCACTTTTCTATGATGAAACTTATTAAGAAAAGGTCAAAGTTTTGTAAAACTTCAAGTGTTCACTTGAAACCATAAAGAAGAAATAACATAAAAAATTATAAAGTCCTTGGAAGTTACGTACATTCTTGTCTATTTTGCATATAAAAAGAAAAAAATGCTAAATGATTTTAGAACAAAAGCGTATAAACTTGCAGGTGCACACACTTCAGATAACTTTGTAAAACAACAAAGTCAATCATAGAGAAAATAATTACTTGCTTGTACAAAAAAAAAAAAACAGCCAGAGAATCCTTTTGCTCAAGTAGCTAAAGGTAATAGAAAAAGTGGAGCAAAAAAAATTAAAGAAACACTCACCTGTGTTGGGTGGCGTGGCGGTTGGTACTGTTGCAGCACCACCAACGCTCTCTGCATGTGTAGATGATGGTTGAGCCGCCAGCGGCATAGAAGACGTTACATTGTGATGTGATGATGAGTGCATACTGCCCATTAGGTGGGAGTTGTTAATGTTGGGCTCCGGCAGCGACAACGGTCCCGATACACTAATATCCATATCTAAGGGAGGGGAATTTTCCCTTACACATGACATTAAACCTCCAGACATGCTGAAAATATAAAGGAAATGAAAAAATATAACAATAATTATTGATTAAGCAAACTATTTAAAACTTATTTCCTTAATTTACAAAAATGAAACGAAACTACAAAAATTAACTCTATAAGTACCGGCTAGAGTTTTGTTGGTTTTAAAGACAAAAGGTCACACGTTGCTAATATTTGACAACAGCACAATATTTCATTTTAAATAAATATTAGTCACATCAACATTTATATATTATTCGAATTTATTCACATAAAAAAAGTGTATGTGGCAAATTTTATAACAATTATTATTTCAAGACAAATTTTTTATTGTGTTTATTAAACAGGCTTTTCGAACATTTTCGAAATTAAATTCTAATTTTCGAACATAATAAAATTTAATAAAGTTTAGCTGGTTGAATATAAAATTAAATAATTCATGCCACAGTTTTGGAATTATTTTACATACCAAGTGTGTTAAATCAATATGAAACAAACAAATTTCAATTTAATATGACATGAGATTTATTGGAGAGATTTCGGCCATGTGACTGAGTAGATCTGGATATATGTAATTTTCACATGATTTTAGCCGAATGTTGTGTTGGAAATGCCTTGACATATCCCCACAAAATATATTCCAATGGGGTTAAGTTCCACGACCTTGATGGCCATTTGACAGTATCTTTAAGTGAAATCATTCGTTCATATATTTCGAATTAATCACGAAGCGAAATTCAGCTATCAAATCGCTTGTCGAACAAAACAGCAACGCCAGGTAAGAGATGCAAACGTCTAAACAACCATTCTTCACTAGTAAAGCTATGAGCCCGACCTTTCGTGACATGATATTCCGCATGTCAATTCCAAAAACTTTTAGTTTCATATAATATTTAATAATTTTTCAGCTTTTTGTAAATAATTCAACGCAAATTCGAAATTTTTAAATTGGCAGAGAATCATTCCGGATTAATTTTTTTTCTGCTTTAAGGATATAAATCTCTTCATACCACTTACTTTATTAAAAATTAAAAGAAAATTGTGTTTTTTCAAAAGAAATAAAAATTTTTTAACAAAAAATGAAACCGATTTCAAAAATAGTTTTTAAAAAGTTTGAAATAACTCAAATACTAATATGTGCGTTACGTACTGAGATCATTGAAGCCGATACCAAAGAAATTTAAACATTAGATTTCTTTTATACCTTGCAGTTAAATATTTTATTTTAACTTTTTATTTTAACTTTTTGGAAATTATTTTTGAAGTCAACGTGGGAGGTACCCTCTCCCCTGCTTGCTCTAAACTAGACCACCTCTGGAGCACACCAATTTTGAAAACTCCCACTATCATAGTCAGCCTGATATACGATAATGAGGTATTAATTTCTAGGGGAGGTGCCACTTCCATTGGTCATACCCATCCCGTTTTTCCTAAAATGGCTCTAGACATTTCTATATGATTACGATATCCACATGAACCCTAATGATGAGAGTGTTGGAACCATAAAAAGCAGTACTGTTCCGTTCTGCCAGTGTAATAATTGGCTTTCCCTGAATCCTTCATATAAATAATTTGAAAAAAATTATTAACCTGAGTTGACAAATTCAGTATTCCAAAAAATTATGATTCGTGGTGGGTTTAGCTGTATATTAGTCCTGCATTTCCATGGCACTAACCAACTTACAAGTAGACTCCTACCTTTATGTTTGAAAAGCATTTAATAGCACCACTTAATTTTTCTTCAAAGTGCGAGTAAATAGCAACTTTATAAAATTTTTTCTGCAAAAACACATTTTTTTCTTAAAAAAACCATCAATAATAATAAAGAAATTCTATATTTTCCTAAATCCTCCGTTCCGTCTAGTGTGAAATTGACACTAGTGCATTCTGTCTGCTCATATTTTTTTAAAAAAATTTTTCTCACACTCTTCCAGAATAAATAACATTAAAATGCCTTTTAATTTTCACTAACTTGTAGATGCCAAACTATAATGTTGTTGCTTTAATGCAATAAAATCCTCGTACTCATATTGCTGAGTGAAATCATCACAAGGAATTTGTATATGACCCAGATTTTATTATCAGTTTTTGCCCAGGAAGAAGTAGAGACGAAATGACAGAGAGAGAGAGAGAGAGAGAGACCGAGAGGGGGTGGGTATGGTTTGGCTATAGTTGTTATGCACTGGCATATTTTTACAAACGAGCATTCTATAAAATGTATTAATGTTGTGAAAATTTTAATTTTTTTTATTATGCGAAATGGCAGGAAATAACTAAACCGGAAATTGTATTTCAAATTATAATATTTTTCATGATTGTAAAGATTTTTACGATGCTGTGAAGCACAAATTTTTGTAATAAAATTACTACATATGTATGACACACTATATATAGGACACCAAAGGAAGATATGTATGTTTCACCCGCATACGCACTTCCCAAGATGGTGGTAGTTAAACTCAAGGCCAAAAACTCTAAACACTGGCATCAATTTACATATATTAAAATCAATATCAGTTGTTATATTCTGTATTTTTCAACAGAATATTTTATTAAACCATATACTGGAACATTTTTACGGCAAAATTTTCTTTCATGACTACTTAGATTTCTTCCGGACTTATAATGATTGGCAATGAGAGTTTGACCGTGTAATGTCATTTCTCATGACTAATTATATATTCGTGTTGCTTAGAAGGTGCCAAAAGTTCTTGGTTTAGCTTGAAGGAGCAAAATAAATATTAATGACTTTTAACCTTGGCTGCAGTCCTTGATCCAAAGTGTGGCACTCTACCTGGCATGTGTCATCAGTAAATTTTATTGCTATAAAATTTATTATTTCTATAAAACGAATTCGCCTTAAAGAAAACGACAAACAAAAATTATAAGAAAGATTAAGAAAAATTTTAAAAATTTTAAAGCCTAGGCACAAACCAGTTATCATTACATAGTTCTGTTGACATACTAACATGGAACTGTTGAACATTAAAAACCTAGGACTAGGTGTTTCAAGAGAATGTACACGTATGCTTTAGGATCAAGTGGTTTTTGAAGAAAAAAAAAACAGACACTTAATCGAAGCTGATACTGAAATATATAAGCTTAGTTTAATGTTCTCTCATAATTAGCAGCGCTATGTAATTATGTTAACAGAACTCTGTAATAACAACTGGTTTGTGACTAGGATTTGGAATTTATAAATTTATCTTCATAAAACATCATTAAAGTATCATTGCAAAAAAAGTTATGTGAAAAGCTTATATGATTTTCGTTAATTTCATAGAAATATTTGCCTACACGTGACTGTCTCCAAACCTATAAAGAGCAATCACGTAGAGTGTGGTGATTCTATTTAGACAAGAAATAGTCGCATCTGATTATACTGATTCCTCTAAATTCTTTTTGATTGACAATCTGTCAACAAGGAAATTTGCTTTAATACGCCGGCATTGATAGCAAATGACTTGGTATTTTTTTAGTTTCTTTAAATTTCCAGTCTAAAAGTTTCACACACCATTTTTGCAATTTTTCAATGACAAATTTTATGAAAATAAAACAAGTCTCCATTCTATTAAAATCAATAAATCTGTATTGCATCCATAAATCTTTCACAATGATTCTGTGATAAAAGCTGAAGTATTAAATCTATTGCTCGAATCAAAAAACAAATAAATACGATTAAATACAGATACTGTGAGCAGATTACATCCATACACACGCAAATGCGGAGTTGCTTAATAGAAATTCATCAATATCTGGCATTTATATTTATTCAGTATAAAATAATAGAGGACTGATTTCAAAGACTCTGTGTATCGTTTATTGTGCGAAAAATCTTTGCGAGAAAAATTAAATTCAGACATACTGCCTGGCCCACGATGTCGAACGACATCGTTCGCGTGCTTAAATACATTTAAACCAAAAACAACATTTTAAAATTTGTTGCTGTTTCAAACGTATTTATGCAAGCGAACGATGTCGTTCGACATCGTGGGCCAGGCAGATAATGAATTAACATATTTTAAAGCAAATACTTACGTATGCAAATAATTAATAGTATTAAGTCAAAGTAAACTTACATACGTAAGTATGTGTGCATTTAAATAACTTAATGTATGAGAAATTTTTTCGACTATTTTTATAAAAATAATTTGCGTGAATATATTTTAATGCATAATAAGCAGCTTACCACCTCCACGAGATAATTTTTTCTTGTCACATTTAAAGCAATTCATAATAATTCGTAAACAAAGTAAAGTTTTTTCATTAATCCGCAATTTAGGAGCAGAAAATAAATCTTTGGTAACGAAGGCCACACCAGTGTTGACACAGTAGAAACAAACCAAAAATACACATTTGGGGAAACATTATTACCCAAATGTAAGAAAATTGATATCTCATAGAGAGAATCTACTGGCAGAGATTTGTAAATTAATTATGATTGTCGTCGTCGACATCACACCAAGCCGACCGACATCAATATATTTGCAATTTCGGTATAGTTGCCAAGAGTTATCAAATATTCTTAATAGAATATTATTATTACTAGAGCTTATAAAATGGCAAGTGGCCATTAATATTAGTCTCTTATGGTCTATAACGAGCACAGAACTGTCATCTTTTTTACTATCGACTTGATGTGACGTCGATGACGACAATCATAAAAAGGAGAATTTATTTTCAATAAATATGCTGGTCGAAAGTTTTTTTTTTTTTTTTTGAAATCAATGAATAAATCACAACGAAAATTCTACTCACATCATACTTGATATTTGTGATAAATTGCAGGATTGACCTACAAGTGCAGGGAACTGAATTTCTCAACAAAAAACCCGGTTTTCGAATAATTCAACAAATGACCTTTTCAAACCCGGTTCCAAATATTGTTCTATGCACAAAACCGGTTAAACGTTTTTTATAATACATTAACAATAGGCAATTTGCACAAGTGTAATTTTTAAATATAAGAATTACAAACTTGATTTCAAATTAAATGTCGTATTCATGAAACCTAATTTTAGTTTGAAATGTGTTTTAAAATAAATTTTTCGCATAAAATCTCTTTAGACTACTTTTTTTAGACACGTCAGTAAATTTGAAATTATTAAACTTGGTAAAATATACAATGAGCTCCAAACGTATTTTTAAAATAATATTTTAAAAATAATTTATTGTTAAAATGATGTCATTTCAAACGTTTTTTTGCTTATTTTTAATAAAACTTGTGGTTGGGCATATTCTTAAAAGACAATTGCACAAAATTTCCAACTTATCTGGCTTTTGTTGCATTTGTCAAAGTGTAAGAAATCGCCATATACAGGCATGTTTTGAAAATCACTTTTTGTGAAAGTGATTTCAAATCACAAGAAAGGTGTTCTGCACACCGAAATGTTTTGAATTTTTGTGATTTGAAACAGGTCAGCTTAATGGCTGCCGATTTAGAATCACTTGATTATTTTTTCAATCATTTTATTTTGAATCTCGTAATAAATTAATGAAATGTTTTTTTTATTGATTTTTATAGTAAAACAGACAAAGAATTTATAAAATTATGGAAATATTGATGACACTCTATTGCAAGAATTGCTGTGATGTGCTTTGTGATTTTGCCTCTACGTTTTAGTTGTCAACTTTTTTAATTTTTCGAAAATTCATCGATGAATATTTCTTTCAACGAGAAATATATTTAATTTTTTAACAAAACGGGCTATTTCCAATAGATGCTAATTATTTTTGTTAAATTATATTCAGTAGAGTTATTAATTATCAATTGTTTCCTGATTTTAAAAATAATTACGCATAAAGTAGTAGCAAAAGGCAACAGTAATTAATTAGGAACAGTGGAGGCTTCGGTGCCACTGTGCGAACTCTTGCAACTTCTTTATTTTGTTAAATTAAAATTATTGCCCTCCAACATTAAAAATTAAATGTTTTTCATCTTGTAAGTATCTTTAGTGGAATATAAAAGAAAATTTTAATAAAATAATTTGATATTTTGACTTGATAATAATTAAAAATTGATAATTAAATTAAAAATTTTTAATACAAAAAAAAAAATTGTCATAAAATCAAAACAAAACATCAGCTGTTTTCTTGTGTTTTCGAAAAGCTAATTTTTTGTGATTTTCAGAACACCACCACATCACATCTGTGATTAAAAAATCACAAGTGATTCGAAATCTTGATTTTCAGAACATGCTCTGCTAATGAAGAATTTGATTCTACACTTTTTTTGGGAGGTGGGAGAACGTTTTGCATGATATCAAAATTATATGAAATTGCAGCAAAAAACCGGTTTCTGTAAAGCACAAACAACAATTCACGTTTACAGCTAAAGACAGACATTACATTACTTTAAGGGTTTTGTGGCTAAGAACTAATATTTGTCGATCGTTAATTACGAGTATGCGTGGTACATACGTCAAAAAGTGTTGCGAAATTTTCACAAGATGCGAGTCCGCCGCAATTTATGATTGAAAACTTTGTTGCCAATTTAGCATTTTTTTGAATTTATTTATGCGACAAGGTTAGTATTTCTTCCTCGCTCTTCGAGAGTTTAACGTCTCGCCATGGCACGTTTTAATGGAATGAATAATGTGGAATTTTCTATTAACTAAGTTATAGATCGTTTAGCAGTTCCCGAAAATTTTGAGCACTATAGTCAACATCAAATTTCTCTGGAGAATAGTATTTAAAATTAATATATTTTTTAGATCCATTTCGAAGAACCAGTGAAAAGTTATACACAATTTTAAAGCTTCGCCATATTTCAAATCGAATCAACTGCAAATTGATGAGAAATCAGATGACAATCAAGAGTTCAATATCTGCAATTACTAAAACTAGGATTATTTTTCAATAAAACTACATTTGATTGCTGTATCGTTGTACTTTTGAAATTTCAATGGTACGAAAAACAGTACAGCTGTACCAACATTGCCATCTCTGGTGGAAAATGTTACTGAAAGTATGAAAAACTAAAGACAAAATGTTAAAAATCCCCTTAAATTTCTGATCTGTGTATGTTTTCTTACTCGGTAAGTTTTTCAACCGCGACCACCTACAAACTCAAAAGTCATGCCTTCAAAATCAAGTAAAAAAGGCATCGTATGAAGCGCGTCTTGACTGCTACTATGACTACAAAGAAACTTTAACTAACATGAGCAAAAAACAAATACTTTCCGGCATTTTGCTAAAAAAAATTTGTACTTCGCAGTAAATTATTTCATTAATTTTCTTTCCACTAAATGCTTCCTTAAGATTTTAATCATCGCATCTCTTGTGTTACAAACTTCATTCATTCATTGGATTTTTTTTTTGCTTAACGAAATTATACCATTTGTTTAAAATTAACTCTAATTTCAACACACTTTTACTTTCAGTTTGTTCATTTTTCATTTGTGGCAGCCACATTATATCATTTAGCCAAGATCCACCCTTTTAACAGTTGCCTTGATGGAGGGAGGAGCAGCGAAACTGCAGTGTGTGCATTCAAGAAAACATGACGAGTGTATTATTGTTTCAGAGAAAATCCAACATTAAATCTTCATTTCATAACTATTTAAGTGCAAAATGGAAATAAAAAATATTTTTGTTTCTTTAAAGCAATTGAGGCAGAAATAGAAAAGAAAAAAAGGAAACTTTTAATAAAATAAAACTGTTCATAATATGTTGTTCGTGGTGTTTCAGTTTGTATGGATACGGCCACTAGAGAAGACTTTTAACGAGCTAATGATGAAATGAAATGAGATGGAGGGTATGGACATGGCAGGCTGCAGGATGGTTATGTTGTAATGAATTTAAATCCCCAAGCTGTATACTAGTAGATATAAAGGATCTTTCATTAAGTGTTTACTATCTTACAATTTCATAGCATTGAAAATTTTTATTCATTTGAAAGGCCTGTCGATGTCATTATGTATGGAATACAACATTGTGGAAATATCAGCCGCGGCTTCGCTGAAAAAGTCTAACGGGTCCGATCTCGCTGGCCAGTACACATCACAGCCGAGTGAGATCAACATGACCTCAAATTGTTCGTGCGGAATGTCCAATGTGGCATGAGCTGTGTGGCACGTAGCGCCGCCCTTACATGTTGTTGATGTTCAATATCACCTATCACCGACCTACAGTGGTCGCCGTTGACCATATTTCTCAGAGAAATATGATACGATGACGCCTCCAGTATTGGACACTGTTGGAAATCAAATTCGATAAATCTGTTTGTTGACTACCCATTCATACAGAAATGGGCCTCATCGCTAAAGATGATTTTTTGATGAATGCGGGCAATACTTTGCCAGATAAGAACATCCATTTTTATGAAACAATTTTATCATTGAGCTCTATATCCACCATTATGATTTGGCAAAACAGACAGAATAAACCACAACCAATTTAACAGTTGTAGCTTCAACAATATGGCCGCTATCAATTGTCAAAGTTTGGTAGTCCCTACTGGAAGACCCATTATCAGCTTAATTTACAGCCATAAGCAAATATCCTTGCATCATATCATTTGCACAATGGTATATTAATTTATTTTTAATCTGCTCTAACAAAAATTGTAAGTGTTTAATGTTGCACTTAAAATAATAATGACAACACTGTTTTATTTGATTACCGATTTGACAGCTGACAGTTGTCTAGTGGTCGGTTTGTTATGGCAGTTGGAAATTGTTGAATTTTATTAATATATCAATTGAATTATTAATTTTAAAGCGTCAAGTATGTTAGGTGAATTAAGGGCCATTCGCAAGGCCGTCGATATCACCATTGAAAGAGGTTTCAGGAAATTAGCACTTTTTACGGACAGCCACAGTGCGTGTTTAAGTCTCAAGTCCAGTAATTCTAGGAATTTTTGGACGGCCTACATACACAATCAGCTGCGTAACCAGGTCGAATGTTTTGAAGTGATTTGGACACCAGGACATATTGGCATCTGGATTAATGAGAGCTGATGAGCTTGCCAAGGAAGCCTTGGTAAATGGTATGCCCATACAGGCGCAACTCAGTGCAGATGAAGCTCTGCTTTCGATCAAGTATCAAATCCGATCTGAATGGAATCATGATTATCAAGAAAAATGTCGGGAAAAAGGAAAATTTTTTGCTGAAATCTGTCCAAACATTCGTGTTAGACCCTGGTTTCATAAAAAAAACGTTTTTTTCCCCCTGGGAAATCAAAATTATTAATAGATTAATGTCTGGTCACATCTTCGGTAGTGCCTACCTTTCGAAGATTAATGTAATACAACCTGATGGATGTAATGTGTGTTTGGGAACTGAGGATGCCAATCACATTCTTTTTAAATGCAACAAATATCAGAATATTAGATACAAATATGCCTTTGCAAGGAAATTCAACAATTTAAAAGATGTATTCAAGGCTTTCCAGGTTGAAATCTTCAAGGAAATAATAAACTTTGTCACTGAGGCAAACATCGTTATATAATACACTTTGTAGAGTACAACCTGGCTTTTTGGTATAGAAATATTCCGCCAACCACCGTAAAAAAAATATATCAATTGATTCACTTGGAAACACATTTTACGAATTGATAATATCACGCAATAATCCTGTTAATTGGCCATCAAGACTGCGATTTAGTCGCGTTATTATTATTATTATTATTATTATTATTATTATTATTATTATTATTATTATTTAATTTTTTTTTTTTTTTTTTTTTTTTTTTTTTTTTTGGGAAATATGTCGAGTCACATATTTGTGGCGTTAAGCCAGAGACGTGTGCCTACATAGAAGAAAACATTCGGAAAGAGGGCCCCAATTGTGCTGACAATGTGGACATCGAAATTGTTCCATATACGCGCAAGCCCCCGTATGCCATATACCCGAGTCATATTCAAACTTTAATGCCATAAAATTATTTTTCCAATGAGGCCAATTTCGTTGATATTAAAGATACTTTTCTTTAATATATTTTAATTTCAATTTATATATGTATGTATGTGTAGCCAGACAGACATCGATAATTTGATTCGGCTAAATAAGGAACCAGAATATAAGAACGTAATAACGCACCTTTTTCAAATCAGGAAATCATGTGCCATTTATGTGACCCATATTTCAAGACCGCCACATTTTAAAACCGGCTCACAAAATAAGCCTTAGCAATTTGATCTTACTCGTGCGCATGCGCACGGATTTCCTTTGTGCATATTTTGGGCTTATAAGTGCGCAAAATATATTAAGTCCACATTGCAACTAAAGGTAACAATATGCATATTCGTCTGTTACTATAAAAATAACAAAGTCTTGAAAAGGTTTAACTAAAAAGTAATAAAAACTTTACTTTTAGTTGTGGCAATTAAATTTCTTTTTTAGATTCATTCAGCTTTATTCCAAACGTGATTTGGCCTTATATTATTTCAAAGTCTGGCTTTAAACAAATGAAACTATTTCAATTCTGCTTCAGAAACAGTATTTTATGCGCAGAATCAATATTGTAACCGTTATGACTGATTTAAGACTGGAAGTGCTATGACATTAACCAGTCTGGTTCAAAAGATCTTTGATTATATTTATAAATTCACTTGTTTGTTTTTATTTATGTAAATTTGATTTGACACTTTAAGTTTATTACTATTTGCTTTTTAGATAATGAAAAAAATACTGGTCTATAATGATAATAAACCAAAGAAAAAAATTATCGACCATGAAAATGTGCTTGCATTTGAAATTCCTTAGTTCTACTCTCTAAAATAAAACTCAAATTAAAATACACATCTAATACTCAAAATCGAGACTTCTTTACTTCAGGCGACACTTGTATGAACTCCATTTACATATTTAATACTTCCATATTACAAATAATTCCATTTATACTGTCTGTCTGCCAAAACCGTCCCATATGATGCACATATTCGTATGAACGTACCATGTAGCATTACTTATCAAACAGATCACGTAGCATTTGTGGCATATGGACTACAGAGCGATTGTTGATTGAATGCAACACGGGTAATGGTTATGAATGAGTATGAGTCTGAATAGACGCTGCAACAGAAATTTGACGCCTGGAGTCATTTTGATTATATGGCTGAATACAATGAAAGAATGAGTGAATGAATGTCTTCTGTATGTCCGTTGGAGAAGCGAATACATACTTTTCGATAAGTTTTTTTAACTTTTTTTAAGGTGATCTTTTATTTGTTTTGCTGTTATTGTTGCAATTTCGTTCCATTGTATTTAAGATGTTTTTTGTTGCCTTTGTGGCAAGAGAAGAGCTTTGCGTACAAGGTTTGTTTTCGATGAACTAATGTGTTGCAACGGTATTTTCTAATTCAATTTCGTGTTAGACAGTCAATTTCTGTAAAAAGTTGTTTCGTCATGTCGACATCATGTTACATCATAGTCATTTGTTACTTTAGTATACTTTTAGGAATAAAAAAAATAATTCGTATTGCCTGCAGAGTTGCCGCTTTAGTCCGTAATTTGTAGATTTTTTTCCTCAATAACACATACAATCGATTCACATTTATTGTATGAGTTGTAAGTCGTCGAATACCACAAATGGTGTATATATGTTTGTAATATTTCCTACCAATTTTTCTTCTGTTAATCAAAAATCTTATCAAAACAAGGATGGGAATGTCCATATAAATGCTTAAATTCACAATTTTTTGATTAATATAAAAGATTATATAAATTATTATAAACTTTGAAGTTTATAAGCGAAGAAAAACTAACTGCGTTAGGGAAAATTTAAGAAAATGTGTATTATCGAACCATGTGAAGGTTGTAAAATTTTGAAATGCGCTACCAAAATAACTTTCCACAGAAAGATACAACAAATAAAGAATTTTGTATAAAATAAACATATACACCCCCTTCTATTTGTATTTCACAATAATAATAACAAGGATCTTGGTCCAGGCATATTAAAAATGGTCCATAAAGTACAAATAAATTTATAAAGATTTAAGAATTTTCTTTAATTTTCGATTATTTAAATTTGTATGAATAATCCCTTTAGTAGAAAACAGAACAAAATTCCTTTTACACTAATATTTTTTACCATCATTAGATTTCATATAGTGGTCTCGCTACATATATTATTTTCGTTATTTTCAATTGAACCGAACTTCGCTTATTGTTTTAACTTTTTTAATTTTGACGTAAAAAACTTGCAACTCCTTAGTTGTATTTTCTACAACTTACCATACAACCTGTTGTAAATTAAGTAATAAATTTTCAATTGTGTTTCCTATCGAAAAAATTGTTTAAATTTAAAACATTTTTTCGTACAAGCTGATTAACTACTTCATCTTCTGTTTTCTCTATATATTTTTATATTTACATGATTATGCATAGTCGGGCTTGTATATATAAACGATATTTTTTTTCAGTTTATTTAATATCACGTTTCGTTGACGTTTTCCAAACTTTTTGGATTGATAATTTTATTGATATATAAAGGATCTTTCGTTAAGCGCTTCCTCTCTTTAAGCAAAGTGTGTGTGTGATATCATTGAACTATTTTATTCATTTGAAAGACCTATCGGTGCCATTATGTATGGAATATAACAATGTGCAAATGTCCGCCGCGGCTTCACTGGGTGGCGTCCATCCAAAATATAAATTTTCCATGACTCTGAAACACAAATCAAGTTTAATTTGACCGATGGTATGGGTTATTTTGGCATTAACAGCCACTGTGGTTTGTAGATTATTCGCATAGAACTGTTGCGCAAAACAAAAAGCCCCCCAAAAAAATTGGTCAAATCGCATGATCTCGATGGACAGTTCACATCACTTTCATGTCAGGTCACCACGCTCTCAAATCGCTAGTGCAGAATGCCCAAGGTGGCATGAGCTGTATGGCATGTAGCGCCGTCCCATTGAAACCACGTATCATTGGTATCCATATCATCCAAAACAGGACAAATGAAGTTGATATTTATCGACCTGTAGCGCTCGCCTTTGACGGTGATGGCCTGTCCGACATTGGTTCTCATAGAAATATGGACCGATGATGACACCAGCCCAAAATACTCACCAAACAGTGACTTTTTCGGGATGCATTGGACGCTCTTGGATCTCATGTTGAATGGTATCGTCCTAAATTCGAAAATTTTGTTTGTCCACGTTGTACCCAATTCGCACAGAAATGAAGGACGGTTATAGTGACCGTAAAATGTGTTGTCCAAACAGAAAAATTTTATCATTTGCACGTGTTGTTGAACGCAATAACCATCCATGGTGATATAAAAAAATAGACTACACAGATGTGACTTCAACAAAACGACCTTTATCAACTGCCAAAACTTGGAAGTCCCTATTGCATTATAGAATGTTACATTCTTTCATTTCACATTTGACACTGCCAACTATAATATGGAAGAATATACCAAAGAAACTATGCAGGTAATGACAATGAATAAATGCCTGCAGACAGAATTTCGATATATTTTAACCATTTATAGATAATTTATACAATAAATCACTTAAATTAAAAATCTATCTCTAACTCTCCCTAAAAATAAGTCAATATTAAAACGAAAACTGTGCAGGAATTTAAGCAAAAATAAGTTGCTTTTTTTACCAATAGATATTAAAATAAATTGCAATATGCTCTCAGACTTGGCAAGTTACCAACCATCAATTTGAAACTCGAACTCCGATAGACACCAGAAAATTTTTCAACACATGTAAAAGTTATGTAATGAAAAGTAAATTTCACACTCGTAATAATTATACATACATACATTTCAATTATTGCAACAACAAAACTTATTACCATTCATATCTTAGAAACTCAAACCTTTTAATTTATTCTGCTTTTGAAGAAGGGGGTTTAGAAGCACATTCCTATTTCTATTGAAAAAAAGATCAATTTAAATGGAAAGTTCAATTCATTTCAATTGCCCCATTCACTTATCCACACATTATGTCATTATCATCATAAACATCATTATTTTGCAAAGAGAAATTGAACAAAAATTTGCGCAGAAAAAATTTCAATAAATGTGACAATGACAATGACACTTGTCCCCATGACGAGGAAATAATATATATTTTTTAAGCTTATAATCATGATGATAACGAGGCAATGGGTTTTGCGGTTGAAATTAGCATTTGTGGGGGAGAATGAATCAATTTATAAAATTGAAAAGGGGTTTAAATTTAGTATTAAATAAATATTAAATAGATATTAAATAAATATTAAATATTAAGCGAATGTGAAATAAAAGCGAATTGTGTACAATATTCGGACATTTTTAAATACAGTGTTATCCATTTTCCGATTTCGAAAGTACAGGTAAATAAAATAAACGCACGAGTAATATTGCAATATTTTTCTACTCTTTAATCCTTTCCAGTATTTTTGCAACAGGAATCAAATCAAATGTTCTTTGTGGAAAGTTATTTCTAAAGATTTGTCAGAAGTTGGCACTCAGCCGTTATGATTGCAACTAATATAATAAAATAAATAGTACCATATTTCAGTTAACAGCCACCAAATCGAAAATAGCAGGTCTATTGAAACGTAATGGAAAAAATTTACATTTTCTATAAAATGATACTATGATCCAACGTTTGATTGCATGTAGGAGACGACCGATTCCATCCGTACGTCAAAACCATGATTTGTTATTCATTATTTTTTTAATTTATGTAAAATAAACAAATATTTTGAAGATGGTACTGGAAAAGTATTCACATATCGCTAAATCAAATTTTTCAATTAATTAAATTGATATATAGAAATAAAAAGGACCAGAAAACTAGAACATATATAGAAGCAAATTGGTTAAGGAGCAGAAAATACCTCAGTCCCGACGGTATAGGCAACGTATAACTGAGAACGATTACTACCCAATACAAAGAACAGTTTGTCTTCGTCTAAGTATATCGTAATAAACTTTACAAAGTGTGGTCGTTTAAATTGCATTGAGAGAAAATCCCGAGGTGGCGTTTATGCTGCTAAACATCCTTAGAAAATAAGTCAATATCGAATATATTTCTTTCATACACATAGAATTAAATATTCAACTGTCTTCCATTTTATTTCATATTCATAGACAAATTAACAAAACAAATTAATAAAAGAACAAAAATTTTGCCTGTGGACTTAATTGAAAATGAAGTGCTACCGCAAAATTTATTGTAGTCATGCACATTGCAACAAAACCAACGGGACACACACACAAACATATTTAAAAGCAATGTCAATGTTACAATTAATTGATGTCCCGACAGATGATGCAAATAAACTTGCATCCCGCTACATTTAATCAGAGATAATAAAACGCGAATTCAAAAGAAGTTCAAGGCAAAACGGCAACTGTATATACGAGTATTAATTAATATTAATTTAACATTGAAGCCCTGCGAGACATCACGGTGAATCATTATCAAACAAGAATAGTTTATATTAAAGTTTAAAAAACATAAATCATTAGCTGCATGCGAGCATGTTTGACATAAACATACAATTACACTTTGGCCGCCCAAAACATAATTATGTTCAAGCGGCATTTTATATATAAAGCCTCAAGGTATGCTTTAATTTGTTGTGTTTAAAAAAAACTACTTCAGCATTACATACAATGCATTTGTTATTTTGTCAGTCATAGTTGTTGTTTTTGTTGTTGAACACAATTTATGTTGCCTTTTGTGCGTTTTTATTGTTGTTATATGCTGCATTATGATAAGGGAAACAATAAGAAAACAAAGTCCAAATAAGTTATTTTTATTTTTACTGGAGAAAAGGCAGAAAGAAAAATAAAATTGGTGGGCTTTGGTGGTAATTTCTATAAACCACTATTCTTATTCTTCTTGTTGTTGTTTTTGTATTCGCGTTTCGTGTCATGTAATGTTGTTGCTGCGCCAGCGGTTTGTTGTTTTTTTAGAGTTAAAACAACAACAGCAAAGTGAGAGAATGGTGATTTAATTGTATTAATAACACCAAAGCATATATGCATAAAAAATATCTTGCACAGTGGGCACGTTTCTTCTAAACACCTAAACCGATTGCAAAATGATGTAAATTAATATGCTCGCATTTAGTTGGTGTGATCGATCCTTCGCATACGATACACTGAATTTTACTTTACAGTATGTAAAGTATACGTACATACTCGTACATACACGAGTACATACCAGCCGCTCTTAAATCATTCGTTATCAAACGTGTACGATTGCGAATAAGCTAAAGTTGATATCATACTTAACGCAACTTCTTCATGCAAAGTTTGCAAATGAATACATAATTGTATGTACCCAGCATGGTAAGATTATACTCATGGTTATACATGGACACGGGCATTTTCTAATAAAGGGTGGTTTTTGAGCAACTTTCTTTTCGGCAGCACTGTTTCTGACAGCTCAGCTATTTTCGTGTAACCTGTTACTGTTAAACATGTTCAGTTTGGTCTATAATTTAACCATGAATCGACCTACATATGTACATACGCTTACAATATTTGCGGGAACATTACTGTGAATGGCAACCGCTGACGTAGGATGATTAAATTTTTATGTCCTAAATAGAAGAGCTGGACTTGGCTGACATGTGATTTCAAGAAGACGGTGCCACAACCCACACAGCACGCGAAACAAATGGCGCAATTGATACAGATCGTTCTATAGACTCAAATAAAGATTTCATACATTTCTCTAAATTTTATGTGGCTTTTTTAATCAACTGCGAAAGCTCTTAAAAATAGCTCTTTGCATACAATAATACCTGTAAATATAAACAGTGGAGCTCGGTTGTAACGAACTATATGGCACCAGAGAATTTTTTCGTCATATCCGGGGTAATTATTTGTTTCTACTAACAATGAAATATACACATATACACAAAATTTATTTATTATTTTTCAAATTACATATTTATAAAAACTTGACTTAATCGCTATTTTTATCGCTTAGTTTATCGGTGAGTTTTAAATTAAAGGAATATTTATGCGAATTTGTATTCATGCTCACATGGAAAATTCTAAAGGTAATTGACCTTAATGGGTGTTTGCCTGTAATTTACTGATAATAAATGACATATAATATATAAAAGAATTTCTCATTCATTTAACATTTATTCTTAAATAAACATAAATTTGCATTGAAAATGTCATCACAAACCTCCACCTAGAAGATGGATTGAACTTTTGATATCAAATAAAACCATCTCTGAATATTTGTTTGTTGGGTTATTATTTATGTCGAATACACACACACACACATTTTCTTCTTTATTTTTGAAATCTCACTAATTTCGCTTTATATTGTATCTTTAAAACAAACCATTTGTTGTAAAAATATATACAAAATGTAAAGAAGAAAAAAAACTACATTGAAGTTAAACAAAAGACTTTAAATAATGAAAGAGAAAAGAAATAGAAACTAAAAAAGAAACTACTCAAATCATATCAAGTCAAATATCTTTTGCACATTAAAGTCAATTTGTTAAAGTGCAGATACTTTTAGACAAGGCACATTCATTTATAAATTTATCTTGTGGCATGTTTGAGTAAAAGTTCATAACTTTGCAACAACTTCCATTCAACGTTTCTTATCGCAAAGGAAGTACAAATGAATGATCAGCAATAAAAAATAATAAGTTTTAATGATTTAACCCAAAGGAAACAGATAGGAAAACGGAGTTCCTGTAAAATATGAAACAAAAAACAAAAAAAGATATAGATTTATATTATGAAACTGATGATGATGATGAGACCTTAAGATATGATATGATATTGAAGAATCTAGCGTTTAAGCAGGTAATTTACTAATGCCATTATATTGGAAACAGCGTTACCGTTTCGAAATTGCAAAAAGGTTCGCAAAAAGGGAAGTTTACAAAAAAAGGAGCACGAAAAGGGTATTGAAAAGAAGAACAAAAGGTTCAAGTTAAACAAAATATTAAACGTTTTATTTGATTTTTGAAATAAAATAAAGCAGGCAATTAGTAACGATATGAGTGTAATATTGGTACCTCCAATAAAGACTGCCAAAATTTGACAATTGATACCAGCCATATTGTGGAAGTTACATCTGTCAAATCAGCTGTCATTTATTAAGTTTGTTTTGCCAAAAATATAACGTTCAACAGTAGGTTTAAATGATAAAATTGTTTCATCAAAATGGTTCTATTGTTCCGAAAAACGTTCCACACTCTTCCCCCAATTCGCGGTCGCAAAGTTAATCGCCCTCCATTTCTGTATGAATAGTTAAGTCAACAAAAAAAACCCTGGAATTTGGGATGATACCAATACACATGAGATACAAGAGGATCCAATACATTCAGAAAAACTCACTGTTTTGTGTGAATTTTGGGCTGGCGGCATTATCGGACGACGTTGGTAAGCCCATCGCTGTCAACGGCGAGCGCTATAGATCGATGATTACCAACTTCTTTTGGCCTCAAATGGATGATGTGTATACCAACGACATGTGGTCATCTGGTCATGTGGGTTTCTTATGGTTAAACAAAATCAAATATTTTCCAGTTTCTATTTCTAAAAAATTAATTTGCGAATTCCCGCAACATAATCAAATTTTTTTTAATTATTTCGGATTTTGTCACATTTTTGCACAAAATGCTCGCAGTCCCAAGAAAAATTTACTGAATAGGCTCATGGGGAAGGACACCTCCTGTTCAAAGTAATACCGATTTATCGTATATCTTTCTGATCATAATAGTGATTGTGTTCAAAATTTTTTGCGGGGTACTCTGTATCTAATGCACGAATTTAAAAAAAAATGTCTGGATAGGAGCAGGAGGAAAGATACCTCCCGTTCAAAGTAATACCGAATCATCATATATCTAGCTGACCATAATAGTGAGAGTGTTCAAATATTGTCATGGGTTGCTCTGCACCCAATGCACGTAGTCCCAAGAAAAACTTACTGAATAGAACAAGGGGCAAGGATACCTCAAATACATAGTAATACATAATTATGATATATGTGGCGGACTATAATTGTGATAGTGTTCAAAATTGAAAATGTTTCCTTTAATTGAAAGGGCATGGTTGCAGTTTGCTGCCATAATTTATTTATATTTTCCAAAAATCGGACGGCCAATATGAATACCCGAAATATTGGTTAACCCATAACAACTCCATTTAAAGACCGATTTCGAAAATACTCTTTTTTATATAAAAGTATGAGAATCGATTATTGATTGATTATAGAATAACTGCGTTGTTAATTTAAGAAGATATTTCACTCTTCCCTGGGCGTAATAGAAATAAACTAGAAATATGTAGATGATATCGGAAGTTAAATTCTACCATAATTGTGTCCGTTTTGTAATTTCTTCAATTTTCACTTTGCGTTGAGGTCAGTTTTTTTTTGCCAGAATTATTATACATTTATTTTACTAATTTGAAAATTTGAGGCATTATGCTCCTTGTAGCAGTATAAAGATAAAACAACAAACGAAAGCCAAAGAAAAATTAACTTTTTAATTATATTTTAGTGAAGAATTTTTTCTCTTTCAACTTAGTAAAAAAATTATAAAAAATAGGAATACAAATAAAATATTGCTTTTAGTACAAAATATATAATTTTTTAAATATTCCTATTTTTGGCAAAAAATATTTAATAAGTTGAATAATGATTTTGAAAGTAATTAGCAAATGTGTAAGTAAATTCAAACATATTTACAATATTTGTATAAACATAAAACTTTTTAAACTTTTCAGAATATGATTGGAGGTCTACTGATGCACCAGCGAAATATTAGACATATTGACCAGCTTAAAACCCAGAAAAAATTAATAAATAAAAAAATAATATAACTTTTCTTTCAATTTCCTTAGTTTGACCAAAAAAGAAAAACATTTCAGGCCAAATAAAAAGAATTTTATTTTAAAAACTATTTACCGCTTCCTTGGAACATATTTTGTTTTATATAAAACGCCTCTACGTTGCCGTTGTGGATGAAAACAATGGCCGAACAGCAACATCTTCCATTATTTTAAATATCCAATTTCCTTTATCAAAAGCAAAAGGAAATCACAAACATATGAAACTTTTATTTTCATTTAAAGTCTTCATTTAATTGTTTATAAATGTTTTTTCTTATAGTCATTCTCTTTATACTGTTTTTGCTTATTTTTTCAAACTTCAACCAGGCGGAAAAAATCAATATTTACCGGAGTATTAAATTTAAAAAAATGAAATTTTTTTTTGTGGCAGCAACCTTTTAGTAAAAACACAGACAATCATCATCAATATTAAAGAAAATTTATCTTGTCATTAAAAGGGGCCAACCATGATATTGATGGTTGACAATGACGACGATAGTCGTGATGATGTTGAAGTTAAGCGTTAATGAAAATTATGTCTGAAGTGACTGACAACAATGATGGAGCACTTTTTTCTTTGAAATCACAATAGTTTAACTACAATGACAAGTTAAGCAAATTTATGTTACACGTTAATGACGTTTTTTTTTCATAACTGACTCTTGATTATGACACAAATCAATTTAATGGTTTTTTGTCACTTTCGTTTTTTCTTTATTGCTTTTCTCTTAAAAATTATATATTTTTTTTTAAATTACAATTTTCCCTTTTTTCTGTTAAAACTTGAAATTTTTGCATTAAACTGTTACATAAAATTAAACGGCCGGCGAGTTTTGTTGATTTGCTTTTTTGTTTTAGGTCTTTG
Organism: Germaria angustata; assembly: GCA_963681545.1. Taxonomy (NCBI): domain Eukaryota; kingdom Metazoa; phylum Arthropoda; class Insecta; order Diptera; family Tachinidae; genus Germaria; species Germaria angustata. The sequence continues at coordinate 31,424,829 of OY813002.1, forward strand.
CATTTTCCACGTTTAGTTTCAACTAAAACCTAAGCATTTGTAAAACAAGACAATAATTCATCCATGTTCAGCAAGTGACGCTCTTGTCAAACATGTGGAAATTCTTTTTTTATACTCAAATGAGTACAAGCACGTTTTTCTTTTATTTCTTCGTTCTTTGCTGGGGGTTGACATCATCGCCATCATCATCATCATCGTTGGCGTCTTCTTCCTCATCTTCAGCATCATTACGGTTTACCAGCAGTATCGGCCAACAACAACAAATATTATTACGTATTTATATCCACTCAGTTACACACACTCGCATTCATAAACACAGATACTCAAAAATCCTTCTAAGAAATTATTTGCCAGCACAGTAGTCAACCATGATAATGAAAATGAAATAATTTTTTTTCTTCATCATTAAGAATCATTAAGAACAGGGTTATAGGACTGTTCCCAAGACAAGGTGATAACAATTTTGGAAAATAACAAGAAAAATTTTCATATAAATATTTTCATATAAAAATTCACTACACGTTATTTTATACGAATTGTGTCCAGACCTTTTTTAAATAAAAAAATTGTTAATCCTAGCTTATCTATTAAATCATATACTAACGAAATATACATGTACAGCTCCTTTTTACTTCCAAATGTTACCACTTATAATGCTACTAATTCTTCCTTACTTGTTTGCGCTGCCATAATATCTCTCATATATGTTTTTTTCTAATAGTTATAGTTCTGAAGACTGTGCGTATCGCATGATTCGTGTCCTATCCAGACTTAAGACTGGTCTTAAGACTGGTCTTAAGATCGTTCATCTGAATACCCAAAGTTTAGCGAACAAAATGGATGAGTTTAAATATCTGTTTGTCTCGTCTGGTGTAGATATAATTTGTGTATCTGAAACCTGGTTTTCGTGTGATATCGCAGACTCTGTATTTAACATTTCAGGCTTCACACTCTTTCGCTCTGATAGAAAGAAATTAGTTAATGGCTTTGAGACTGCAGCTAGGGGTGGGGGCGTTGCAATGTATGTACGTGATGGTACACCGAGTAGGGTGATATTGAGGAATGGCACTGATAGTGAAATCGAGTATCTGCTCCTTGAGATCACGGGACTGGATGGTAGGAAATTACTGATAGGTAGTGTGTACAGAGCTAATTGCAGTATGGATTTTTCTCTCCTTATTATGGTTCTTGAGGATATTTCCGTTAGCTATGACGATGTCATCATAGCTGGTGATTTTAATAACAATCTGTTGACTGATAACCCTCTAACTGCTCCTATGCTAGCTCTGGATCTTCACCCAGTTAATACTCGCACACCTACACATTTTTGTGAAACATCTTCCAGTCTGATTGATTTAATGTTTGTTAACCAGTTATCTAGAGCAATCTTGTACGATCAACTTTCAGCTTCTGTATTCTCAAGACACGACATCCTCTTTCTAACATATGACTGGTCTGCGTTAAAGGGCGAAACCCATTTTACATTTCGGGATCTTCAATATTAACTACAACACATTGATCAATTATACTAACAATATCTGTTGGGATGACATCTATTTCCTTGACAATATTGATGACCAGCTTTCATTATTTATTGTTAATTATTTGTTTTGTCTTATTCTAATATTATCTAATTAATGACATGTTAATAATAGATCACTAGCACTGTCACTTATAAGATGTCTTCATCTTGTTGTGCTAGATAACAAATAAATAAATAAATAAAATAAATAAAATAAGAGTTTGTCTCGGAAAAACTTTTTGCTTTACATACAGTCAGTGCCAGTGAAAATTGTACAGGAAAGGAATGTCAAAAAGATTAAAATTTCTCTGTGAATTTTTGCAATAAAAAACGCAATCAACTTTTTGGTATGTTTTACTTAACTGTTACTGTTACTACTGCTGTTTCTTTATAAACGAATACTTCCTCCATTTCCTGTCACTTTAAAATTCGCAATTTTACATCCCTTGCCAAGATTTAGATTAAAGAGATTTCTTGCCGACTATTTCCGATTTGTTTCAGTAAAAATCCTACAACTTATTCGTTTTAAAGAAAACACAACGATTTCTGGAAGCATTTGCATATTTTTTTATTATTTTATTAATACTGTGCAAAATATTCTTGTTTATTTCTTAATTTTTTTTTTAACAGACCACTACTATGAAACAAGAATTCGAGACAGTTCAAATCCATTGGAACTACTACATATATAGAATAAGTACGTATAATTTTTATAAAACCAAGAGTTATTACAATATCTTAATTACAATAAAATAGTTTATGGTTTTTTAAAAAATTTCTGCATAAACAAGGATGGTTTCTTCTTTTTGATACAAAAACTGATCACTTTTCTAAAAACTAACTCTTTGCCATTCTTTAATATTTCTAATTGGCTGTACCAAGCCATTTAATTGTTCAGTAAAATGATTCCATTTGTCCTTGAGCTGTATTTTGTTATATCCAAATGGCAGCTTGCTTCGGCCAATATCTGGATTATTTTCATCAACTCAACCAGCTTTGCCATTTGTTTTTTTATTTGTAATTTTGCTAAGAAAAATTTATTTTATTATTTTATTTTATTTTATTATTTTATTTTATTTTATTATTTTATATTTATTTTATTTTTATTTTTTACAGTTCTGTATGTTTTGCAAAACAAATTTTATATGCATTCTTAATTTTTTTAAATCTATTTTCGATTTTCAACTTGTAATGTTAATAAAACAACACCTAATGAGCTGTTGTAGATTTTTGATAGTGCGAACAACACATGCTGACAACAGTTGTAAATCATAATCGCATTTTAAAAAATAAAACATTAAAATAACAACTATTGTAAACCATAATCGGGGCATTAACGTAACGAGCCTGTCCAGAGACGGTTAGTGCAACTCTTGCTGTTTTACTATTTTTCGATTTTATTAAAACTTTTCACCGCTAACATTTTCACATATTGTGCAATGAAGGCATTTACAACAATTGTACTCACAGTGTCGTGTCTGGCAGTATTTTAACAGTTTGAATTTTAGTTTCTATGTTTAGAAATCGTAGGGTTTGCTTTCTGACATTTTTGGATTTAAAAAAAATGTTAAATATAAAAATAATATAAAAAAATTCGAATGCATCAATACCTATATATTTATGTATATATACATATATATCGGGTCTACCAATATGGACTTCCGAACTTTGACAATTGATAGCTGTCATATTGTTGAAGCTACGTCTGTTGAATTGACTATTTTATCTATTTAATATCTATTTTGCCAAAAACATTAACGGACGGATATAGCGTTCAGCAGCACGTGCAAATGATAAAATTGTTTTATCAACATGGGGGTTCTGTTCGGGCAACATTAATTTTGTTTTCAGTAAACAAATTATTTGAATCACTATTAAGGATCCCTTGGATTGTCATTCCTATATTTGACCAAAATAGTACCCAATCTTCTAACGAAATTCGTTTTATATTAATGTTCTCTTGTTCTTGCAATCATCCTCCCATATTAATAACTACAACATTATCAGTTGCTCTTTAGAGACACTTTGAGCATTTTTTATGTTCCGCATCTAAATTCCTTTACTTTTATACGTTTTTCCATATTTGCGATTACTGTTAACAGTTTAACAGTGCTCTGTTAACTGCGTAATTGGCTCTGCTGAAATTTACGATGTTCGTCCCTGATAGTTAAATTCGAATTTATCTACACACACATTCACGCTCTTCACGCTCTTCCACCACGGAACTGCTATTGCAAATTGTGAGGTGGTAGTCCAGTTAATTCAAATGAGTAAAAAAAATCGGTAAGATAATTCTCAACCGTGAGTAGATGCAGTCGCTTAAAATTGAATTGCAAGTCCGTTGGAATCATTGGAATACGCTCTGCCTAGTGCAAACTGTAATGTGCTCGTTCTAACTATGGCGACCTTAATTGAATTCTTGAAACTCTTATATTGCATTTGTGGGCTTTTCTAAAACCATATGAGTTTGAAGACTTTTAAAACATAATGCCTAAATTCTGTTCAAGATTGGATTAGCGCCTGCATTTGCATGCTCTCAATAAACAACATTTTTTTTTAAATTAGTTGAGAGAATATTCCAAATAATTTTAATAAATATATATAATATATCAAGCTCAAAACCAGGACCTATCAAGTCATAAGCAAAAGCTCCAAAAAAACCTTTAAAATATCAACAAAGCAAAGCCCTTATACAATTAAAATAACTGAGACTTTTCGTACTTGATTTAAGAATTCTTTTCTGATATTCCTGCTGGTGGTATTTAGTACAAGAAAGCTTCATAAGCGTTGCTTTTTGTGTAAACTTTCTATCAAAATTTTCTTATATGTATTGAAATTACGTTCGAAATTTTTTATCGAAAGATGTGATTTACCCTTAAATTCAGCCGATAAGCGAACGGAATCTGTGACCTACTTTGCACCTTTTTTTCTTCAGTTGGCATATTTCAATGTTTTTTTTTTTTTTTTTTTTTTTTTTTTTTTTTTTTTTTTTGTTAAAGACGATAATGCCTTTTCCAGTGGGTAAACTGCTTTATGTAATAAGTAAAGAAAATGATCATATACACAATTCATCAAAGATTCTAGGTTACGAGATAACAAAGCAAAGACTTTAAGGAAGCTTATGTACAAGAGGTACTTTAAGAAAGAGTTACTCAAGGTAAAAACGTTAAATAAAAGGAAAAAAGGATATTTCGCTAGATATTAATTACATTTTTTGACCTTTCATAATAATTTTAATTAAAATATTACTTAAGCTCAAAGTCATTAAATAGTTCAAAAAAATTTCATTTAGTATCATCTTCAGGAAGGTGAAGATGATACTCAAGATGTATTGAAAGATCGATAGTTACAAATAAATTTGTTTAATCATTTAGTAATACTTTGAGCCGAAGTAATATTTTAATTAAAATAGATATTAATTGTTTCATAAAAAATTTCTTTACACAAAAGCTTAAGCTGGATACGCCCATGCATTTACCTGATAGTCTAAACTTCTTTGGTGCTTTAGTAGTTCATTTTAAAAGACTATAAAAACAAATCCAAAATACTCGCATTAGATCTATTATATAAATTTCTTGTGGTTGTCCCACTGTTAAATAAAATCCGATTGAAGCTTCCAGTTAATAATCATTAAAAAAAAACAGATAAAAGGAAACAAAAGCTAATGCAAAGAAAATATAATTTCTAATATGTATGTACATACAATAATCACGTTCATGGTCAAAACATCCTGCATTCATTCATTCGCTCATTCACTCAATATTTTGTTTATTCATTCATCATTTATTATTTAACATTTGAACTGATTTCAAGGTAAAATGTTTGCATTGCAAGCTTTTGAGCAAAAAAAAATCCTTTTCAAAGGACATGCTGAATGTCCTTTTCAATGTTCATATATCACACATACATACACACATATCATCATCAAATATTTATATTACTTTACATTATTTATTTTTCTTTAAATTCTTATTTGCAAAAGATTTCAAAGCCAACGTCATCATCATCATCATCATTTACATCGTCATCGTGATCATGGACGTACGACTTTTTTCGAGAAACATTTACATCCATCCTGAGTGGTCGAAGGTTGCAGGACTTAATGCTACAGTTTCTAAAATAATTTATTTCTTAAAACAATTATTTGTTAAATCTTGTTTGAGTTTCTAATGGCAACAAAAATTAAGATTAAATAAAAAGCTTTATTTAATTAAAACAGCATTCAGAATAAAACTTTTCATTAGCAAATAATTTCGTTTATTAAAATACTCGTTTAAAATTGTAAAGGAAAAGGATGTTTTTTTAATTATATTTTGTAAAAAACAAACAAAAACTCATATGGAATCAAAAAAGAAAATACGAATCACTTAAGAGAAACGAAATTTACACACAAGAGTTGTGGGGGTGGCAGAAGATTTACCTAAAACGATACATAAAGTGTATATATTCAATGTTAAGCAAGCAAAATTATTTCCATGTTTAAGTTCAATATGTACTTTACGTAATTCATTTCATATGTGCATATGTACATGTGAAAATCTTTTAAAATATTCTACCATCAAGCTTAACTTTGCTAATATTTAGCAATTTTATTTTTCAACTCTGCAATTTAAGTGTGAATCTTCTTAAAGTGAATTCTGATAAAGTAAAATTCCAAAACAGTCATGAAAATGCTGACACCACGATCGCTATACGCTATTCATTTAAAATACGGATATGATCGCAATGTTACAATTACATTTTATAACACAAAAAACATAACAAGGTTCTAACGACTGATTCGATTGCTGTTAAGAAAAAAACTAAAGTCATCCGTATTTAAATCAAGCCAAGACATCGGTTTGATGTCAAAAGTACATAAACTATAGATTTCTTACACCAAATACGGTATGCTTGACCATACACGGTCAATATAAACATCAAACATAATGGTTGTGTTAGTGAAAATTTTTTTGTATACGTGACACCGATAATGCTTAATGGAAAATCATTTTTTTTTTTTTAACTTATATCACTTGACGTTCCGTTTTGATGCGTGCATTGTATTCATACATCAAGCACATATACATTTTAAAAGAGACTTCAAAGGGAACGGTTGTTGACGTTTGATGGCGGAAGCAAAAATGACACACAGTCACACGAAGTAATAATGAAAATTTACAACAAAAATAACATCCCTATTGCATATTTAAATTTATCAAATGTACTATTTTTTTATTTGTCTGTTATTTATCATTAAAAAAGGCCTTTTCTTTAAAATTTTTTTTAAATTTAATTGACAAAAATAAATAAATTATGCATCAAATACTGTGTATATTGTTGTTCTAATGAAGAGTATGATAAACTGGGATAAATATTTTATTTATTTCATCTAAATACAACTCCAATACTTCGTTTGGTTTACCAGCAGCCACTTAAAACTAGAGACGCTTTTATACGGCTTCAAATATTGCAGGCAAATACACTGGTGATCTAAACACATCTTCTCATTTTTATTCCTTACGAAAAACTCCTTTCACACATACAAAGATATGTATGTTCCATTGCCATATTTGGTTGAAGTTATCCTTGAGCATATAAAACAACAACAAATCAAAAAGAATAAATGGTTGACTAGGTCAGTGGTGCTCGTTGCTAAAGAAGGAGTCTCTTCTAATTTTGATTTTCTCTCAATTCCATTTACCAAAAAAAAAAATTGCTAACCCCCTCCCACAAAAAAGAGAGAGTTGTTTATGCCTCAACAAGTTTTATGGTGCGCATTTAATTTTGTGGAAGTTCCACAACAAACTAATTGGCGAAATGTTGCTGCAACATGCCTTCAAAAATTTTAGATGAAATCTCTCAAATATTCGGTAATTTTGCAACATCTTCTACTCAAAACCAGTTGGTGCTTCTTGCGCAGGACTCGAGCAAAAAAAAAAACAAAAGCAGATACTCGTTTCCTTGACCTTGAATTAAGTACCATGGATGAACATATCAGCAGCAACACCAAAAAACAACAAAACTATAATAAAAACGCAAACAACATTGAAAGCCTTTTTGAATTCGCTGCCAAAACGTCCTTTAGATGAACATGAACATTGAATAGCATCCCTGGAGGTCTAATTACAAACACATACAAAAGGGATTATATTCGCTTGATGTTGCTCGCGGAGGGTTTTAAACTCCATAAAGTGTTAATTACTTAAAACGTGATGTGAAAAGCACGTACATCACGTCGTTTATAAAACAACCTTGAGTTGATTTATTTTTTTGATTTTGTCTCGAATACACAGGAAAAGGATTCGGATTAATACGCAATTATTTCATTACGCTTTTTTATTCTTATTTGATAATTTATTTGAAAGAGGAGTTTATATTCATTTTTCCTTTTGGCATTTCTAAGTGCAAAATTATAAAATCACACGTAAAGAAAGATGGTATTAGAGGCGAACAACATGATCAAAATGTCAAAAAAGCAATCAGCCACAATAATTTTCATTAAATTATATTCCACAAAAATTTAGTTATCATTTTTTCGTATTGTTTTTGCTCAACCAAATGCAAAAGACTATTCTAAAGCCATTAAATTCACATTAACGGAGGTCATGATGATGTCTTCATCGTTCATTTGAAAGATTAAATGCAAAGAATAAATAAAAATTGTTTCCAAGAAGATTTTCTTACAATCCATAAGATATATTTGAGGATTGAAATGTAAACAAATTTAAATTAAAATTAAAAATTTATTTGAACTCTTAATAATTCAATTACAAAATTATTTTATTACTTGTATAGACGTATAAAGGAAATTTTGAAAGGAATAAAACTAGAGCACGTTATGATTTTTGTAATAAAAATTCAAATAATAATATTTTTCTGTGTTGAAAGCAACAATTTTTTTTTGCATTTATCTTGAAGGCAACATTTATATTAAACTGATTATTTAATTCTCTACCATATATTAACCCATTGGCAAGCGATGTGCTGGAAGTTGGCATGAGCACGAAAAAAATTAACATTTAATCAACAAATTCATTGGCGTGAATAAAAAAATTATTAAAGCAGATTCTTTCATATTTTTTTTTTATTTTTGAAGTACATATTCATTACATGCAATAAAAAATTTACTGAAAATTTTTCTCGCAGGTAATACGATTTCAATATATTTTCGTATTGCTATGCTTGCAGCGATCAGATACGAAGTACATTTTATGCCGCTCATAATCGCTCGTTAGGCTGAGAAACAATAAATCGTTTTCGCATCATCTTTTAACTCTAAAAGTAGTCATAGACTACACAATATTATTGAGTATTTTATTGCCTTTATTGTTGTCGTTTTGATCCATACTACCCAATAAGTTGCCCAATATTTTTAAACTACATATAGAATAATATTTTCTTGCAACGTTTGTATAAGTAATCAAACCCTATTTTTTGTGATTTATAAAAACCCAAGCAAATTAAGTAATTTGGAATTAAATTGTTAAAAAAAAGAATACAAACATAATATTTTCCTCTATCTTGGTGGAAAATCATGATTGTACAATGTTGTCAACAGATTACAATATATTCCTTTTTGTGCAATATAAACCAAAAGACTTTTGATTTTGTTCAATATATTGTGCCACCTATACACACAGGCAATTTTATTGTGCAATAAAAATTATTGAACTATAATATTACAACTGCATTAGTATCATAAAATACAATAACCAACCCGTAATACGTCTCAATAGAATCTGTATAAAATCTACTTAAAATCGTTTAATGAAATGAGTAATTCGGTGTTAATGGGTTAATATAATATTTTTTGTAAGATAAATAGTTTTTAGTTGCTGTAAAAACCAAAGAATTTTATATTACAAGGTCAGAAGTTATCAAACAAAGAGAAAATATAGTATTAGGAATATTTTATTACTGCAACAAAACAATAGAGGCAAGACAATCTGCTGCTGTCGGTCAGCTTCAACATAAAATTGGGATAATTTTCGAAAATAATTCAAATTGTTTAATGCACTAAAATTATTATTATTATTTTTAAATTAAGTATAAAATTACGAGGGCGGGTCAATAAGTCTTGGACTTTTCAAATGAAACGCAGATATCTGGATGAAAAATTATTTTATTTTTTCGAAATAGTCCCCTTAGAGCTTTAGACAATTTGTACAACGTTTCTCTAATTTTTTACCCCTTCCAAAAAATTTGATTTGTTGAAGTCACCAAAACAAGAAGTATTCATTCGGGGCTAAATCGGGAGAATAGAACGTGTGCCATTGAAATTGCACTTGTCTTCACCTTTGCATTGTCCTGGTGGAAAATAACTTTCTTTCCTTGACCAAATGCGGTCGTTTTTTTTCAAATCCTCTATAAATCGCTCCAATAAATTGGTATAATATTCGCCACTGAATGTTTTACTCTTTTGAATGTAGTTAATGTGGATTATACTGCATGACACAACAAAGGGTCGCCATGACTTTATTGGCCGATAAGCTCATGGTGGATCCACGTTTCGTCGACGATTAAGAAACGGCGCAAGAACTCATCCACGTTGCGGTTTAAACACGCCAAACACTACTTCGAAGTTGCCACACGATTGCGTTTTGTGATCGATTGTGAGCAAATGCGGCATCCATTTCGCTAAAAGTTTTCGATACCCAAGTGGTGATTCAAAGTGGAAATCGTTGAGCCATATGATACGCCTATGGCTTCCACAATCTATCGCATGTCCAATCTCCTTTCGGCCAATACCATATCGCAAATAATTTCAATTGTTTCGGGTGTAGGGATAAGCCGTCCAAAAGTCAACGGAACACTACATGAGAAACATTTCTACCCGTAAAAGTTTGGAAGTTATCGATTATCTTGTTGGTCTGAAATATATTGTAGTGTTTCTCGCAAATATTTGGTATTTATTTTATTGCACTATTGCACTTTTTATTAGAAAAGAACATAAACATGCAGAGAAGGCAGAATATATGTAACATTTTTGTCATAAATGCCATAAAATTAAAGTGAAAAATTTAATTATTTATGTGATAGAAGCTCCCTATTCATCTTAATAATCGATGAAGTATTTATGGCTCACAGCGTTTTAAGTCCTTAAAATTTCTATTTGACAATGCATAAGGTAATGTCGTCATTTGAAATGGCTGTGATTTTGTTATAAATGGAAAAAGAGCTCTGTTTTCATAAAAAGTTCATCTGAAAGTTTAAAATTGATGACAATAAGTGGAAAACATTCCATCGCTTAAATGGCCACCTCCTCGAGTTAATGCATAGTTGCGCTCCTTTTATGGAATTTTGAACTGTTCCTCGCAAAACATCTGGCTCCAAATTGTGCGATTTTTTTCTTCAATGTTAGTCCTCTTCAAGACTTAAAAGATTCGCAGTTTGATGTGGTAACTGAGAAAACTTAAAACGCCCCAAAGGAAGAAGTCTGGCAATCTGGACGTCCAGTTTAAGTTTCATAATGTTTCCATTTTAAGTTTAATAAACTTTAAAGCATCTAAGCTTTTTTATTCTTTCATTCCTTTCATTCATTTTTCTCATTCGACCTAAATTTATGGTAATTGGCATTTTTTAAACAACTTGATTTCATTGCTTTGGCTCTAAATGCAATTTATCAATCAACATTTTTCATTTAATTTTGCATCGTAGTTTGAGCAATTTTTAGTTCCTACATTAATTTCATTTAAAAAACTTTACTTGATTTGAACAGTTTTAAGCAAAAAACTTTGTTAATTATATCCACTATTTATTTCCATTTACATAAATTTATTTTAGTATGTTTAGGGGTACATGCATGACGGCCCCTGAGTACAAAAATGTTATAAGTGACTTTTTTATCAAGACAAAATTTATATATTATTTACTAACTCATTAGACTTATGGTTGTAATACACGTATTATTAATTACGCAAGTGTTGTACATGAGATATTGTTCCAGAAATACAAGAGGAAAACTATTAACGTTAGTTACAATCAACACGGTATTTTGGGGGCCCGCTACACCCCTTCTTCAGTGTTCGTATGTTCGGGGGCATTGCTTATGAGTAAATTTAAATTACTTATACAAATAATTTCTGTTTAGCATTCTTTGGATTTTTATTTATGGTATATAAGTTCCCGTCGTTCCTCTCAGGAGCATAGGGCCTCGAAGGCTGATTTTTAGCTATTGAAAAAATTTGTATATTTACTCCGGTTACCAGGAACTAAGCCCCGATCTCTTGGGGTTTGTTATAACAGTTAGTAAAAATTTTCAATATATCAAACATTTTATAAAATACAAACATAATATTGTTGCCGATCATCTTATACTGCTTCTAGTTATTGCTTAAGATGGTTATAATTTAAGGGGCAAAGTTAAACATGAACTTGTTTATCATGACCAAAGTAATTTTTGTTTAGTTTATCTTTCATTCTTTATTCAAGATGAATAATGTTTTTTTTATTACTATCATCATTTATAAATAAAAAAAAGACAAGGATACAGTTTCATAAAATTTTACATTTAAATGTTTTGTGATAATATAGTTGCCACAACCATGCTAATACCATATTTTTCTTTGCGTGTACAAAATAACTACCGCTCGCATATAAACAAAATAAATTTTTATATTTTATATTACTTTTTTTTAATTCTAAACCATTTTTATATTAAAATATTCATAATCAAAGAAATATACTCTTCGAGGAAAATGGTATATTGACACTTATGATATTTAAAACACTAATGGGTCAATGTTTCTATTTTATATGTAAATATTCCAAACACTTACCTTTTTACCGTTTTTCCGTTTTTGCTCGGCAATTTTCAGTTGCTGCAATGATTTTATCAGCTGCTGAAGTTAAAATCAATTCAACTGCATGAAGCATGCATTTGGATTTAATATCAAGTTCGCTCTTTCACATAAATTCATATTTTCGTTCACCATTGAATATTCCTCAAACATTAGAGAAATTATATGAAATTTTACTTAGAAAAAAAGGTTAAAAAATTAATTTTTTGGCTTTCAAAACGATTTTGCGAAGAACAAAATTTACATGATTTATTTTGAAAACTGAAATGACAAAGAAAATGAAAAGGACATTTATTAGATAATTTATTTGACAAATTAGTTTGCAATGTTATTTAAAATTTTTATATCTTTAATTAATTATGTAGGTATCGAAAAAGATCATTTTCAAGTGCGGTGTAATTCATTATGATTTGAATTACAGTATATTCTATTACAAGATTCTATGTTAGCTGGAACGACCCAATACAGGAAAGAATTAAAATATGGATGAAAACACGTTCTAGTACACTTGGGCAAGGAGACAAGGAGACAATAAGACAAGAGACTCTTCAAAGATGGCAGGAAAGATGGAATTAGGAAACAAGGGCTAGATGGACGAAGAGACTTCTCCAAAACATAAACAGATGGCTAGAGCGGAGAGTAGGAGAGGTACATACTGCCTGTTTGAAGAAGGGAATATGCCGAACACACCTTCTTTGGATGCTGCAAATGGGTAGAGAAACGGCAAGAACTCGAGGACTCTATGGGAGAAATAAATGTTAAGTCCATTGTGAATCGCATGTCCCAGAACGAAAAACAGCCGGCGAGCAGTAGCTAGGTACTGTGAATACATTCTGAGGAGGAAGAAACCTGACCTATAGGCAGCAGATTAAACACAGATCAGTTTAGGCGGGGCATTGACACAGGCCAAAACGGGGACGAGGACTAGAAACTCAGTCAAGAGAAAACCACCCTGAAGTAATGCATCACAGCGGTTCCGGGGTGGAACCAGTTTCCAGAAATAGGACACAAGGCGGTTTTTTAATCGGTATACCAACATGAGGAGCTCGACATAACATGGACAGGTGTTGCTTTTCTAAAATTCAAATCAAAAAAAAAAAAAAAAATAATAATAATTAAAGAAAATTATAACGTTCAGTAATCGAACTCAAGCCAAACAAATCAATTTCAGTCTCATCCATTTTTAACGACGTTCAGGTTTAAAATTATATTGACTATCAATTAAATTGTTGCATATTTAATAATATTTACTGTTTGACCGGCATTCCTCGTACTTAACTTGTAAAAGGACATATTTTTTGGTATAACTGATTTTTTTTAAGTAAGACCGAAATACATTAACTAAGGCAAGTTTTGGCAAATTGCATTGTGTTTTGTAATAATATAGTTGCCACAAACATTCGAATACAATATTTTTCATGCGTGTTAAAAATTATATATATATATATATATATATATATATATATATATATATATATATATATATATATATATATATATATATATATATATATATATATATATTTATTTATTTATTTATTGAGGTCTATAGATTATTAATCCTTACAGACTAAATGAATAATACAAAATGAAAATTTAAAACTAACTATTTAAAAACAAAATAATTTTACATTTTATAACATTATTACTTTCAGAAATATCTATAATCTGATACAATTTATTAAAATTTTCACAGATGCGACGAAAGGAGTCATTATTAGCATAGTTAGATCTGTAGTAATTTAGGCTGATCAGCTGAAAATTTCGAGTGGGTCGAGTTGGAACGCAAAAATTTATTTTTCCGAGCAGGAACTCAGAATCCACTTTACCATGAATCAGTCCATGTAGAAAAGATATACTTAGCATTACTCGTCGGCTTTTTAATGTTGGTAACTTAATAAGGGCCAGTCTGTCAACATATGACGGTAGAACATATGAATTCCATCCGAGGCCTCGTAAACAAAAAATCAAAAACTGCTTTTGCACCGATTCAATACTATTTATATGAATGAGATAGTAAGGATCCCATATAACAGATCCATATTCCAGAATAGGCCGAACTAGAGACGTATACAGTTGTTTCGTGATATATGGATCATAAAATTCTTTAGACCAACGTTTTATAAAACCTAGAACACCATTCGCTTTATTGACCGTCAATGTAATGTGCTCTCGGAAATCAAGCTTGTGATCTAACAATAATCCCAGATCGGTAATAGTGCTTACTTTATCCAGTGTTGTTCCATTAATAAAATAGCAAGAATCTAGTTTATTTATACGGTAAAATGTCATATGTTTACATTTTTTGATATTTAAGTCCATTAAATTAATTGTACACCATTGTGAAAGTTTGTCAATATCTGACTGTAGTAAAAGTTGTTGGTTGAGTATTTTGACATCATCTGCATACATTAGAACTTTAGAATGTAAAATCACGGAGGGAAGATCATTTATAAGCAATGTGAACAGTATGGGTCCTAGATGACTTCCCTGGGGGACACCGGAAGCAACCACAATGTCTGCTGAAGTAACATTCCTGAACTTTACTTGTTGTGTTCTGTTGGATAGATAAGAACGTAGCCATTTCAAAGCTGTAAAACTAAATCCCATAAGTGCTAACTTGTAAAGTAACAATTCATGGTTTACTTTATCGAAGGCTTTACTGAAATCCGTGTATATTACGTCCGTTTGCATATTTTTTAAAAATCCATCATTTACCATAGTAGTAAGTTCTAGAATATTAGTTGTTATGGAACGTGACTTACAAAAGCCATGTTGACAAGGAGATAACAACGAAGAAATTTGATGTGACAAGCCGTCCGCTAAAATCTTTTTTTTAAAAGTTTAGGAATTGCATTCAACTTAGCAATTCCTCTATAGTTTGATACATCAAGTTTACTACCACTTTTGAACAATGGAATTATAAATGATTTTTTCCATTCGGGTGGTAAATAGCACAGTTCAATAGACTTGTTGAAAATTTTAGTGAGTGGACCGCACAAAGTTTCAGCACAATTTTTGAGAAGACAACTAGGTATTCCATCTGGACCAGCATTATACGACAATTTCAATGATTTTAAGTTTGATAAAACTGTTTCGCTGTTCATATATGAGAAGTGTATACCAGTTGAATGTGATATTGCAAATGGATAGGGAGAATTTTGATCGTACGTATTTGCAGAATATGTAGAAGCAAAGAAATTTGCGAACATGTTGCTTATCAATGTGACATCATCTGTAGTACTGGAACCAAATTTAAAACATTTTGGATAGTCGGCAGCTCGCCGTTTCGAATTAATAAATTTATAAAATGATTTAGGATTTGATTTTAGCTGTGTTCTCATCCGAGCTAAATAGTTATCATAAGCCAATTTATTTATAGTATTGTATTCAGAGCGAGCAATGGAGTAATTTCTAAAATCAGCTAATAAGCCGGATCTCTTATATTTCTTAAAACATTTGTTTTTCTTATTTTTAGCATTAGTTAAGTATCTATTATTCCATGGCGGGCCTTTTTTATCGCGATTAATTATTTTTGGGACAGTTTCAGAGATGAAGAGGTGTAATACTGCATAAAACTTAGCCAAAGCATCGTCGAAATTATTTCCAGAAAGAATAGTATTCCAGTTTGCATTAGATAATAGGTAATTAAGTTTTGTGTAATTTGTTCGTTGAAAGCAAAAGACCTTGTTGAAACTATGTTTACCTCTAATTGAAGATGGTGCTGAATTATTTGATTGAAGATAAATTACGACATCTATTGTAGGATGGTAGAGATCTTCAGGATACGTAATAGGAAGGGTACTTTGGACGTGTATATCCATAGGCTGATTAACAAAAGCTAGGTCCAGAAGTTTTCCAGAGGCATTGCGAACATCATTTACTTGAAAGAGCCCAGAGTCGAGTAGTGATAGAATAAATGCATTTGACGTTGTTGGGATTAAATAATTTAATTCGCAAGGTTGATGCCACATTATATTTGGAAGGTTAAAGTCTCCAAGCGCCACAAATATATCGGATGGATTAGATTGCATCAGAACCATATTAATTGCAGAAAAATGCGCATCATATATATCGGAAGAAGAATTATATTAATTATATTAATCAATTTTAAAGAAATATCCTCTTTACTTAGTTTTAGCCAATTGTAAATTAAAGTGTTTTGTAATAATATAGTTGCCACAAAAATGGTAATACCATGTTCTTCCCTATGTGTTCGAAAGAATGACAACTCACGTCAATATTTATTTGTTTATTATTATTTTTTTTTTCAATCAATGTAGGAAGATATACCCTGGAACTAGAAGTCGCACTGGATTTATGAACCATATAAATTGGCACTAAATATCTCACCATTAGAGATCTTTTATGAGAATATTAAGGGGTATTTTTAATTAAATTTCTAGTACAATTCAAATATTTATTAAATTCATTATGCTGAGATATTCCCTAAAATAGTTACAGATATAAAAAATTAATCTGCATTTCATTGGCATTAACCAAATCATCAGTACTCTTCAGCAAAATCGTGTTTGCATTCAATCATTCAAACTCGTATACTTATATAAAAAAATCAACAAACATTATATGAGAATTCCATAGAATTCAATCATATTTTTCTATTTTCCATTTACAAAATATTCTCATTCAAGAATATTAGTTTTTAGAAAACTTTTATACAAACACAACACAAAACATAATTATAATTTATTTTTCTTTACACCTTTATACAATTAATGACGCTTCGGATGATAATGAATGTATAAGACAAAATGAAAAAATTAAATTTGTAATAACAATATTTATTAAACTCATTATTGCACAATGCGCAATTGCAGAGGTGTAAAAAGAATCGAACTTTCTCGTTTCACCACCTGCCTCCTCTCCGCACTATCCCCTTTACCAAAGAAGTAACATTTCAAGTATTAGGAATTAATTGCTTGAGTGTTACTTCTCTTTATATTAAAACAAAGCCCTGTGCCTTCGATCAAATTCAGCCTGATTTATATGTCAGAGTCATAGGAAAATGTCATATTTCGGATGCGCGCCACCCAATATGTATTTCATACATATTGGCATCGATAGGCCTTTCAAATGAATAAAAAAAATTTAATGATATTTTACACACACTTTTTTATTTTAATTTTAATTTTAGATATTTGTTTGCTTTAATTTTTTATATAATAATTGCCAGTGGTTTATAAAACTTTTGCAAGTTTTCCTGTTGTTTCTGCTTTTGTAATTTATTCTCAAATGACTGAAATCGTCCAGTTCTCACCCATAATGTTTGTTGTATGAAACTCACTTAAGCTCACTTCATTACAACATCAGAGGCCAGCCAACCTTCTAATAAATAACAAAGTTTTTATTTCAATCTTAGTTCTATAATCTCTTGAGAAAACTTTATCACTAACGTAACCGTCTAACTCGAGTTTTATTATAGTTTATTTAACTCCCCTTTATATTTCTTAAGTTTAAACTTAAAGTGCAGTCTAAAAATTATATTGAATTTTGTTTTACATCTTTCATTTTTGCTATTTTGAACACATAATTAATAAGTTTTGCTCTAATTGCTCGTAAATTTACTCATGTACCCTACAGTATGCGGTACAAGTATTCTTACACTCAACACTTGTACACACAAGTGAATCTATTAAACTCTTAGATATTGATTAATTAAAATAATTTAATGCAACTTTTCTAGTTGTTTTTAGTTTTTATGGATTCAACTTTATGGGCAAGTGTTTGCTCTAATAAACAAATGTGAAGTAAGATTTAAGAACACAGCAAAGTAAATTTAAAAAAAATTATTTTTCGTATATTAAAACTGTATAAATTAAATTTTAAAAATAAAATTAAAATACATAACAAGTGTAGGGCATTCAAATTGAAAAGTTTTAATAAAAGCCTCTCATAGTTAAATGTTTCTCTATAGTAAGACAGATACTTTAAAGCGTTTCAATGTTTTTTAATTTGTTTTCTTTCACTTTCAGTAGCCATTATCATTAATTTAATTAATAACTATAATTAAATTTTTATAACAATTAAAACTACTATCAGTAATACGATACTTTGTTTTGTAAAACACTCAAACTGGTGCACATTTAAATCCATTTTATCACATTTCAGTGGTTTGAAATTTTAAATTTAGACGTTTATTCAATGAATCTGTGAGAACAAAATAATCTACTAGACTTGGAAAAGCTTTTTATAGACAAATAATATGTGAATATGTAAAATATATAAAACATTTATTTTTTCCTTTTTACATTTATATACCATTTCGCTCGCTGTTTATTTTTCCAACTTTCATAAAAAACATTATTTTAATTTTAAGTATTTTAAGTTGCTTCTGGATTTTAGCAGTTTGTTAAATAGAGTTGAATGGGTTGCGAGAGTTCTCTTGCAGGTTGTGACACTCTCTGCAATTATATGTTACTCTCTTCTATGAATTTTAAGTGATTAAATTAGAAGGGCATTCACCCTTACTAGAAACCAGCGGACTGGCTGCTATCGGGTTACCCATTTGGTGGTTTCCAAGCCTACGGTCTGGCAAGGCTGTCGGCTGTTAAACATCTGTCATTTAAAATGTCATTTATATATTGAAAATTTTACCATTTACGAATATGGATCGTTGAACAACCGACTGGAAGCGTTACAGATGTAGTCAGGCCTGTGAAGCATCGCAATGTGCGCACTATCGAAAATATTGCGTCTGTTAGTGAGTTTTTTTTTGCAATTGGACCAGTACTCAGGGGATGACCCCTATTTATGCAGTGTATTGTGTTGGAACTAGGAAAATAGCATAGGGTGAGAAGGATAGCGGGAGTAGTGCTTGTGGACATTCGAATTGAACCTCTCAACGCTGGGTTTGGCCCTTCGGTCAAAGAACAAATTGTTTCTATGATGTGCAGTGCGATTCGCTGTTATATCGATCAAAAATGGATATGCTCTTAATGAGGAACGTGTTGCTCGTAAGTAAGAGAATTTGCCGATTTCTGCGTTCTCTGCAATTGGATCTATCTTACGGCTCATTATGGCTTATTTTACATTTGGATTTACACCTCCATCTATATAAAGTCCAACTCATGCAACAACTAAAGCAGGCTGATCATTCACAATAAGGTAGATATGCTGATTGCGTGCTAGAGCAACAAACTTTCAATGCTGAATTTTCAAACAAAATTTTCTTCAGCGATGAAGCTCATTTCTCACTCGGTGTTTACGTCAACCAGCAAAATTGTCGCATATGGCGCTCGGAGAACCCAGAAGTGATTGTAGAAAAGCCATTGTACCTGGAAAAAGTGACTGTTTGGTACGAGTTATGGGTCTGGACTTAGAATAACAATTTAAACTTTCAACTGTTAAAAGTGAAAACAAATCTGAAGAAGCCAAAACCACTACACAACAACATCTCGCTCTCAACACATTACAAAAGAATTACAAATCAAAACAACAACAATGAAAGCTAAACTTTTTTCTCTATTTCTTGGCGTCAAAATACAAATTTTTCAATAGGTATTTCTAAGTTTTACTTTTAACGCTCGTTTAATGTAGAAAACAAGCAGAAAATTTAAATTTTAATGTGGTTTTAAACATACATACTTATATACATATATTTTTTCATATTGGAATGTACATACTACGTGTACATACATATGAAATTTTAATTAAATTTTTATTTATTTTTTGAACTCTTTATCTCACTTTAAAGCTAGAAAATATATTGATTTTTCAGATAGTACATTATAGTCTTTAGGAATAGCGATACAGATCTTAAAAAAGACCCTTTATTGCTACAAAAAGAAAAACTCAATACATTATAATTTAACTTATATTAGTATGTTAATATTATTTACATATATAATCATGATTTGTTTATTTTTTCCGAAACGAGTGGCACTTCTGGCTACTGTTTTATATAGAGGCTTCTTCAATAAGGGCGTCTGTTATGGCCATAGTTTTGATGACAACCTTCACGTCTGCTGTGGAAGACATTTTAGAAGAATTACTTCTTTCACAGCTTCGAAAGAATCAATAAATATAATGGTGCTCAAGCCAGATCATGAGGAAACCTTCATCTTCAGAGATAAATTATTAATTTGAAAAGAGACTGCGTTACGAATGGGAAATTAGATATTTCCTCTTCAGCGGCGAAGCATATTTTTGGCTCAATGCATACGTAAACAAGCAGAATTGCCGAATTTGGCATGAAGAGCAGCCAGATGCAGTTCATGACCTTCCAATGCACCCTTAAATATACACTTGGCGGCACCAACAACGATTAAAATCGCAACGTTACAAACAGTAGAGTAAGATACCTGCGATGATTACCGACATGGTTGACATGTGGTTCTAACAAGACGATGCCACATGCCACACGGCAAGCAATACCATTAACATATTGAGAGGTGAGTCTGGTGAGCAATCGATCACACGTTTTGCAGCAGTCCAAGATCATGCAGTTTGATACCACTAGACTACATTTTGTTTTGAAGGGGGGGAGTATACTTGAAGTCTCTCTTGTATAAGTACAAGCCAGCCACAGCTCCAGCCATTGTTGAGACACCAGCCGAAATGCTGGGAAAAGTATGTAAAAATTAGAGATCACGGATGGACCAACTACGACGTAACCGGGAGCAATATTTGCCCTTAAAAAATGGTAGTCAATTGTCGTCTTAAATAAATATTTAATTTATTTTTGCAAATTATTTTTTTATTTTCAAAGCCCAAGCGGTTAAAAAAAACACACATCATAAGCGTAGATAAGAGCTGCAAGCTGTGAGTTTTAGCCTTACAAGCTTTTCTAACTGTAGGAAATCGAAAACTCTTATAACAGGTGGCGCAAAAGTATTGTCATAAATTGAATTGGTTGCCATTTTTGAATTTGACATTTATGATGTATAGATAATAGTTGTCAACAAGCCATGGAGCAGTACACACTTCGAAAATTAACTTTTTATGAAAATATATTCTTTTTCTTTCATTTATAACAAAATGACAGGCAATTAAAACTATGACATTACTTTTGCGCCACCTGTTATTTTGTTTCTAGTATATGAAACTTTAGCATATATGGTATATATCTTAGACTTGCTAAATCTACGTGTAAGCTTCCTTAGTGGTTAACTCTTTCTCAGATTCAACGAATAGCTGAATGTTGTCGCATTCCTAACAGAAAATGATATAAAAGAATTTTGACAATTCTTCACGCTCTCTTTGCTGCATACAATTCGCGGACTAAACTGCTCTTATTAGAAAACCTTTTATGTACGCTATCGCCGAAGATACAATCTTGTAACTAATTATTTTAAAATTTATTATCACACGTTTGCATTTCGATGAATTTTAATTTAACAATACGTCCCTTCCTTTTTTAATTTAAATAACAAAATTAATTTCGAAAAAAAATATGTTCTACGATTAATTAGGGAAAATATGATCACGTATTGTTATTTTATTTTATATGTTTATTAAAGTTGTGAAAAATATATTATAAACCGACTACAATAGATTTTTTTACTAGTGCAATCGATAACCATATTCCATTAGGAAATAAATATGCTAATGATTTGTAAATATATTCGTTGTACTTTCTCACCATATAATTATTTACTGGACTGTTCAACTCACAATTAAATTTTAAAATATAAATTTTAAATGTTGATTCAACAGTTAAACATCGTTCAAAAGTTCACAAATAAACTTTTTGCTTTTACATTTTACACAATTTAAATTAAAAAATTAACGCTCGA
Source organism: Germaria angustata (assembly GCA_963681545.1). NCBI lineage: Eukaryota > Metazoa > Arthropoda > Insecta > Diptera > Tachinidae > Germaria > Germaria angustata. The sequence goes on from OY813002.1 coordinate 31,446,887, forward strand.
TTGGTTTGATGATCACATTTCACTAATTAATATAAAATTGTTAAATCGTTTATTAGTTTCTGAAAACATTTGAAATGATTTATGAGAATAAAAAGTTTTATTACACTATCGGGGAACACAATATGATTAAATGTGTCTTAAATTTATACTGAGAAAAATATAAGTCAAGGGTGTTGGAATTTTTAATTATTTGTTTGCAATCGTTATACGGAGTTTGTGTATTTTTATTTAAATGAAAACCGTTTAATTAAAATTACACACCGAAAATATTTTAATAACTTCATTTATTTGAATTCAATCAGTCGGTTGTTAAAAGGAATTTCTGACTCATATTCTGATTGTATTAAAAATATATGATTGTGGAGAACATAATTGAAAAGCATCTCACTATAATTGAATTATATGGTTGTAATCAAATTATTTTATTATCAATATTAAGAACGCTGTTAGGGATCATATGGAATTTTCATTTACAAGATGGTGCAAAAGTAATGTCATAATTTTAACTGGCTGCCATTTTGTTATAAATGGACAAAACAGAGCTCTATTTTCATAAAAAGTTCATCTGAAAGATTAAAATTGATGACATTAATTGATAAAAATTATATCGCTCAAATAGCCACTTCCCGAGTTGATGGATAATTGTGACTGCTTTGCAGCATTCGCATTGCTTCAAAATGGCGATTTATATTTCAATGTTAGACTTCTTTAAGAGTTTCAAAGTCCTTCAGTTTTTATAAAACCCCAATGGAAGCCGTCTGGTGCTGTTACGTCTACCGAACTAGTTCAAATCTCCAAAATGGGAAATTACTCGACCTGGAGCCCGAGCTGTGTGAAACCAAAAATGATCGAGACCCATTGCAGCAACTTGCGGCAATAAAACGCCGTTTAATATTGTCTGTTTGTGGATTATTTCTGTCGTCGCCAGCAAACAGCAGCAATGTTCTCGGTCGAAGGAGCAATACAAGGCCGGCCACTTCATGTGACTTTATGTGTTCGAGCACATGGAACACAATGACGAAAATTGAGCTGTATTAAACCAACAAACTGAAAATTTTTCAAATAAGCAGTAACAATAATTCCACGTTCTTGATGCGTGTATCGCTCCATGTCCTGTAGACAACTAATACATCACAATATTGATATCATACATGTCTAAGCCAGTGACATTTGGTGCCATTACTTTGGTGCCACCTCTCTGTGATAATACTTCTTATTTTGCAGATTCACTATATGGGAAGGAAAGTAATGGAAGAAAGAAGACGTAAACGTTAATGAGAATAAAGATATAACAAAGATACTATTATTGTTATTGTATAATTTATTTAAATTCTACAAAAAGAATTTACAACTTCGAAGGAATTTACAACTTTGAAGAAGGACTTGAAATGTGCACCGTTTCATTCGTTTGTAGTGAAGCAGACAAGTGTCTTACATGGGAATCGAGTTCAGATACTCCGACCCTATGGGCTAATCCACTACCCACTATACAATATTATTGTACACATTAGTATTGTAATGTGCGAATAGATATGTAATAATAACCAGCAGGTTGACTTAAAGCAACGACTATTAAGAACTTCTTTAAAACTTTATCTTAAATTAAATTGACAATTTTTTATAGAATAATAAATTTTATTTATAAGGAAAATTAGGAGGAAGAAAAAGGTGTGATAGTGAATGTTTTAAAAGAAAAGGAAAGAGGTAAGTAAACTGGTATCCTTTACATATTTAATAAACCAAATTGTGAATATTACTTTTGTAACACAACTGGACAGACAAAAAAAAAATCAAACAAAAAGTAGAATTCCATTTCAAGTCCCTTGTATACCAACAGGAAAAAAGTAAATGTACTTCCTTTGCATTTAATAGCAGCTTTGAAACACGCAAAGTTTGAAAGGCAGTTAGAAAAAGAATAAAATCATTGATATAAATAGTGCTGACGAAATGTAATGTGGGCACTGAAAATGCGTTTAATTCCGCTATTCACAGCTTATTTTTTAAGCCATAAACTCTGCTTTGTTTCCGGCAGACGAAGACAGCAGATGCAATTTACAATCATAAGCCTTTTTTATAGAGATTAACACTAAACAATATCATCAACTATCGGATCTTTCTATAAGGACTTTCCAACTTTGACAGTTAAATCTACATCTATCATAGTGGCTGTCATTTATTCAGTCCGTGTTGCTAAATTTTGCAACACATGCAAATGATAAAATTGCTTTATGAAAAAGGCAGTTCTGCTCCGGTAACGTTCTGCGTGCATCGCGTGCATTTTGTGGTCCCCATTATAGTCCTACCGAAAGGATTATTTCACACTGTGGTGGATAAATTGGAGTTGCTGACGGAACGCAAGATCTGTTGATAACATCGCCATTGCCCGTGAGAGTGTGCAGAAGGATCCGGGGCAGTCGATTTCCCATCGCTAACAAGAACTTGGCTTTTCGCATACTACAACTTGACGATTTTTGCATCATTAACTGGGCCTGCACCCGTACAACCGGCCCAGGAGCTGAAGGTAAACGACCATAGGCCACGAGGTATGTTTGCTGAAGGGGCTCTGGAGCAGTTGGAAACTGACCCTAATTAATTTCTGGTAGAATGCATACGTTAATAAACAAACTTTTCAAAATAATGACCACTCCACATGAGATTAAAGAGTGTCCAACACATCAGGTCCAATGTCATTGTTCATATTTCTTTAAGAACGACGTTAGCCAGGCCACCACCTTCAAAGGTGAGCACTATAGGTCGATGATTGCCAACTTCTTTTAGTTTAAATTGGATGATAATGGACACCAACGACAAGTGGTTTCAACAGGGTGGCGCTATGTGCCACTCAGCTCATGTTACGTTAAACATTCTGGACGAGCGTTTTTAGGGCATGATGTGGCCACCCAAATCGTTCGATTTGACCCCGTTAGACTTTTTCTTGTAGACTTCTCTTAAATCACATTGAAAATTTAACATTACGGATCCGCGTAAAAAAATTTAATGATATCTTCCACACACTTTGTTTTATTTGAATTTAAAAATAGGAAGCGTTTAATGAAGGAACCTTGAAAGCCCAAATATATCAATTTGTAACACAGTCAAAGCAACAAGCTGATAATTCAAGTTGATTTAAAATAATATAACATAAATTAGTATTCTATGAGAGTTATATCCCTTTTATTCCCCTCCCTTTTATGCGTGAAACCAAAAACACAAAAAACTCCCTCTCACATTTCCCTTAAATTTACAATTATGCATTTAAATGTAAATTACCTTCATTCAAGGCTCTGGCCAATTGGCCACATTTTGCATGAGTCAAATACTAGTACGTACAGCAAAAGGAATAAAGGGTTTCCTCTGCCTTAAGCGCACATTGAGTCATACCCTGCTTTTGCATTAAATATTTCTGTTGTATTTATTGTTGCGCCGGTTACCAAATAAAACAAAAACGCAGCCAACAGCAACAACAGTTTACATGACTTTTGAAAAAAAAGCCTTAAACGTGACTACCAAAAATGTGCAGACCAGCAACAACCACTCGTGCACAATACAAATAGTTTATTGACATATAAATTATGACCACTCGTATGTGTGTGACTGTTACTCGTAGTAGTTGGCTTTTGGTCAAGACAATTTTTTTCTTAACCATAAAAGTTAAATATTTTTTTGATTGACTTTTAATTGTGTAATATGAAGATGTATTTATGTTGTTTTGGTAATAGGAGATGTATTATTTGTTCAAATTATGTATTAACTTATGTATCTAATGTATAATTGACATAAAAACTAAAATAAAATTAGAAGAAAAGTTTCTGGAAATCAATTGAATTAACTCGGGGACACTTATTTTAAAAATAAATACAACACACCTAGAAAGAATGCAAGGACAGCAAATTGATAAGAAGGATGTTAAAGCAGCTTTCAGAGTGTAAAAGTCTCAAGTCTTTGGTAACTAAAAATGAATTTATTTTGAAAATAAAAGTGAACAGAGGGATTTGTAAAACTGAAACCTACTGCAGGCTGCCATCTCTTAGGCTATTTTCAAGCTCCAAGTCGACCGTAATCTTTCGTAAAGAATAGACTGGAAATAAATTTTCAATTTCTGTGAAAAAAAAAATCCGAAGGTGATGATGGGTCTGTTCGTTAATGCATCACTGAGCTGCATCAGAATAGCAAACTTTCTCCACTGTACCGATACAAATTAAATGCTTGTCTTTTAGCTATCATATGACTATTGTACATATATGTTCCTTATTTAACATATTTTTGGACACCATCTGACTCACTATTGGAGTTAAGAACATTTTAATTTATTGGCAGTAAATGCACACAACAGAAGCATGGGGGTAACTAGACCAAACTGCGCATAAAATGGCAGTAAGATATTCCAATTGACTGTTTCTATACATACATATTTTTTTACAACCATCCGGGTTTTAATATGCATAGAGGTAACTTCTCTAATCTTTAGCAATTTTTACAATGTCCATACCAAAAGATAGACATGTTTGAAGCGCTTTCAATGTCGGCAATCAGAATATGGTTCGTAGGCCGGCGCTTAGCAAATTTAACAATAGAATGGTAAACATACTCGTATTTTGACAAAAACACACATATCACTTTAAAAAAATTTCGTTTAAATAAAATCTGAATGTTTTCATAACTCTTCCAAAAAATATGATTTGTAAGATGGTTTCATCGTTGGGATCAAATTTCTTTCCGCTAAGCAATTTCTTCAGGTTTGAAAACAAGAAATAGTCAATCGGGGCTAAATCCAGTAAATATAGTGGATGAGGGAGCAATTTGTAGTCTAATTTATGGAATTTCGCCATGGAAGCTGTACCTAGTGCAACCTTGCATTGTCTTGTTGGCCAAACACGGTCTTTTTTTCAAATACTCATTAAATCGACTCAATAAATTTGGCATAATATTAGTCATTAATTGTTTTACCCTTTTGAACAGAGTTAATGTTGACTAGATCTCCCTCGTACATCTGAGAAAAAAAAAACGGTCGCCATGACTATGTTGCCAACAAACCCATTTTGACCTTCTTCAGCACCGATTCAACCTGAGAAATCCACTGTTTTGACTACTGCGTTTCGTCCACGTCACGGAGTTAATGAGCCACCCTCGTATTTATTGCAGTTATTGCTTCTCTAGAACCATGTACACAAATGTGTTTCAAGTAAAAATATACAGAAAAACAAAAATGTACTCGCAACTTCTATAAATTATTGCAATGAACACACTTCTGCCAGTTATCAGAATATATAATAATATGCTAAATGGAATCATTAGGAAAAGCAATCGTGATAGTTTTCAATTATGATTGTTTTTCTCTTTGTGTGTAGGTATCAATGTAATGAGGTAGTTACGTATTTTATGTGCCGCATCCACATATTACACAACTATTACTACTGCTGGCAACAGCAGTTTGTCTTAAAATATTTGCACTCCATTTACAATTGTTAAATACTGGTTGTTTTCTTCAGGTTTCTTAGACATTTTCCGTATGGCATTTTAACTAGCTTCCAACATGTTTCAATCGGTCAGTGTCACAGATGTATTGCTGCAAGACTTGCCACTTAATCACCAGCACCAACAACTACTGCCATTTTAAACAATTACATCAAATAACTATTGTACAATACGAGTTAAAAATGAAAACCAACATTTATGCAACAACATTTTCAACACCCCAGCGGTCTGTCTGGTATGATGGCGTGTCTGTCTGTTCATTTTTAAATAACTTGTTAACAAATCAATTGATACGACTGTGAGTCTATCTGTCTATATCATACTGTCAGTATGTGAGTGTTTGTGTTTGTTTCTATGAAATTGTCTATTTAAAAAAAAATCAATTAATGCCACCATTTATTAACAAATAACACCTCTTTTCTATAACGATTGCCATGGCTTAAGAGGAACAGCAATAAATAGTAACTTGTCTAATGGAAAATCAAAAACTAAGAGAAGAAATCATCAAAAGCGAGTGATAAGACTAAGAAGAAAAAACTTGGGAATGGATCGAAAAAATCAACGATCGGATGAAACGAAACGTTGTTACCGTTATAAAACTTCAAATAAAATACATAAATGCCAGATTAGGTAGTTTTGAAGCTGGTCTTCCAACTGGCAACTAATACAAAAACAACAAGAGACAGCAACAAAAACATCAAAGAAATATAGACATGATAATTCAAACTGAATCGAATAGAATGGCAAAAACATAAATTATAATTGCCGGTTTGTATTTAATTTTTTATTCACTGCTATTAATATTTTTTTTAACTTGTGCATGCAAAAATCAATGTGAATTTGTTTGTTTGCTTTTCAAAGCCATAGAAGTTCTAACCAGTAAAATTTATACGGGTCTGGAAGGCACGATAACTTTTACTCTTTGTTACCATATATTTATAGTGATCGTGCCACAATGTAAATATTTATTATCGAATAAACTTAATTAATTTTTTAAGCTTAAGGTCTCCTAATTTTTTTAATTTTTATCTATATTTCGGTACTCATCGAGTACCCGAGACCTTATGTATATGTATATATATATATATATATATATATATATAATATATATATATATATATATATATATATACATATATATATATATATATATATATATATATATATATATATATATATATATATATATATATATATATAATTAAGTAAATAGTAAGTAAATATTGCTTCACCGCAATGAAAGCACCGAAGCACACCGGGTTGCAGTAAGTTTTTATTTAAGAAAAAAGTGGCCTGTCTGATACTAAAGTGTATGTACGTATGCATTTGCTGCTATTGATGGAATTGAATAAAACTATATTTAGTTTTTGTAATATCTGTCTTTGTCGATAAAAAAGAAACAAACTATTTACATTTATTATATTTCTTTTTAATTTTCCTACTCATTTGTGCGCAAAACCTGATTAAAAGCCATAAGATAATTACAATCATCATACACTGCCTCTCTTTGGCTGCATAAAGATTGTGGTGATTCATTCATCTTATAAGTTTCTGGCATCGAAAGAGACATGAAATAAATATTTAAATTAAATATGTTTACGTTTATAAAGAGTTGCCGTAGGACGGGATATGACATTACGAGCAGCTTTTTCAAGTTTAAAAATAAAGTTTCGCAGCCGAAGACGTCGATAACATGTAAAAGTGGCCATAAAGAATTAGTGCAAATTTGCAACATTTTCAATAAATTAAGCGCAGGCCTGTTGTGGCAAGATGTTCCCATTATTATTAACAGTTAATTACATGCAAACAAAAATATTTATTTGTGTCTGTTTTCATTTCAACGTACTTTTTATTTCTTAGTGTAGTAAAGTATTCTTAGTAAAGAAAACATTAATCATGAGGTAATACACCAAAGTGAACAAGGAAAAGTTCAACTCTAATTCCAATCTACACAGTAAAACATAACTACAACGCTGTTTTTGGAGGCCGCTACCCGTGCCTCCTCAGTTATTCGAGAGATAAATTAAATTCGTTTCCCCAGGAGATAAATTAAACTTATTTCCAAGACATGTTTTATATTTGTTTCCGCAATGACATGAATGGCTTATTGCCACCAAGAAATCAACCACACTTCAAAAATTAATGGCGCCGTTTTATCGACGGTTCCAATTACATACTCGACTTTCCGATTCCATGCGGTTAACACAAAAAAAATCCTTTACAAATTAATGAAAGAAATTTCAGAATCGATCAATTACAAGGAATATAAATGAAAAATTTACGGCGATCTTAAGGAATTTCTGGCTGTTAGCACTGTTATAAGGGGGATGCCAGAAAAGTCAAAACATCTATATTATTCTAGTGAACTCAAGAGATCCACCAGCTTGGAATAAAAACTTAAGATTCTTTATTGACGTTGGATTATTATCTAATTCTTAACTCTTTTATATTAAAATAATGGCTGGAAGTCCAATTTTCGATAACTTTTTACAGAAATGGAGACCTTAGTGCTAATATGCCGGATGTTGTCTCTAAAGGGGTCAATCATCTGTGGCTTATCAGCGTGGACCAGACACTTCACGTTGCCCCACAAGTACAACCACGGCATGCGCTGTGTGGTATGTTACACTGTCTTGTTGAGATCACAGTACTTCAATATCAAGGGCATTACATTGTGGTACAAAAAACTCAGTGATCATGGCCCTGTAGTGGTCGGCCCGACATCATTTTTTAAGAAATATGCACCTTTGATTCTACCATCCATAGCAACAACAGCTTCTTCGCTACGCACTGTACTGTCGTGTTTAAGGATGAATGTTATAGAGTAAAAGTGATTTGAAAACGATAAACGATCACACAATTTGCCGGCTTTGATCACGTGTCAGTCTATACATGATGAAATGGCAAATCAAAATAAACATAAAACAAGTAACAGCTGTCTAAATGGCGCACTTAGCAGGTACACAAACACACGTTATTTACTAAGATGAACTTCATTTAATCTTCTATACTCGTATATATATATATCGCTCCTTTAGTGCAACATCGTAGTCATATCCCAAAAACTCAAAATTCATAAGCTTTTGAAGGAAAATTATTAATTTCTCAATATCCTTTATATATGTTGAAAGGAAATTAGAATCCTATTTGAAGCTAAGACGAAATATCGACGTGGCCGTTAAATTAAGTTGTTATACGCAACAAAGTCATATCTCAAAAACCAAAACTTTTAAAATATTCCCCAATATCCTCTATATATGCGTAAAAGACATTAGAACTATAGCTGAAGCTGAACCGAAGTTAGAGCAAAAAGTTTCAAAATGAAACTATTCTGTCAAATTTGAAATTTGTTAGATATGATTACGAGTATGTTGCATTAAAAGAGCGATATGTGTAGATTCAATAGAATTTCCAGTAAGGAAAGGAACAACGAAGATGGCACATAGACGAGATCAGCATGTCGAAGTTTTTATTTATTTCTTCCTTTTTTTTATTTTAAAATAAAATTATTTATTATGATCTTAAGCAGCAAAGCAATTGCGGTGCTTTTAAAAATGAATAATTATCTTATTATAATCCCTTATATTTGGAAACACTTTTTGTCGTTTTGTAACGTCTACAGAGTCGTAGATGCCACCACAATTGACAATAATATATATATATATATATATATATATATATATATATATATATATATATATATATATATATATATATATATATATATATATATATATATTATAAATTTCCGTTTTTTGTCATGCATGAATTTAATCTTGCAACATTTGTTTTGTTGAACACTTCTTTACTTATTGTCGTTCATTCAGTTTTAATCATATTTTATGGTTATTTTATTACAATAAATTAAAATATTTATGTTTCTCAAACGATCATGGACATCATGCGAACAAAGACAGACTGTTAAACACGTCGACAACAATGCCAGATTTCAAAACGTATTTAGCGGAGATGCAATTCAAAAAATTAATACAGACGGACAATCGCACTGACACACTGCTAAGGAATGAATATTTTTTTTCAGTTGATTTAAATTTTGAGAAATTACATGTGAAGTCGATAAGAAAGTCTTTTAGTTACAACAAATTTTCTTGAGTGTTTAGATGCAGGCATATACTCAAATAATATTTTTATAATTATTTTAGAGAATATCCCGAATTTTTCTGTTTTATCCCGAAAATTTCTGTTTTAAATTTTTTTTACTTCAATTAACAATGGATTTAATACCTTCTCTATAACACCATGATGCGTAATCGTACATATTTAATTATAGTGTACGTTTCTTTAGTAGATTTTTTTTTGAGTTTGAGGTCTTCTTTTTTTTATAAAAAACAATATATTTATTTTTTATGATTTTTCAATATTTCAACACCCTGTGGGAGTCTTCTTCAGGAAATTAAAAATATTTTATAAAATTTGAAACAAAATCAAAAGAAAAAAGTAAAATATTTTCAAATTTTATAAAATATTTTTAATTTCCTGAAGAAGACACCCACAAGGTGTTGAAATATTGAGAAATCATAAAAAATAAACATATTGTTTTTTTTTTAAAGAAGACCTCAAACCCAAAAAAAATAATTCAATTAAGTTTTAGATTAATTATAATAATTAAATGATCATTTTTGTGAAAAATCCCTTAAAATTTGCATTCATATTAGCTCCTTTTTCTCTTGCCGCGATTGATAAAAAGGGGAAAATAAATTCATAATAAGTGAAAAGAGAATGAATAGTGAAAATTTAAAAGTGAAATGTGAAGCTCGCACTTAACTTTTGTTTGCGTTTGGGAAGGCCTATTAATATGGTCTGTGCGAGTCAACAGCTGATCACGCATGCGTTTTTGTATCGTTGTCAAACTCTTTATAAAAAATAAACACACACGAAATATTTTATGTATGGACCTTATTTAATGATTTTTGTTGCAGCCATATGAAAAATTTATAAGCAATACAACAACTTTAGAAGGATTTTCCGTCATTCCATGTCAAATTTAGTTTCTAAACAGACCGGTTTCGGTCATGTAACATTATCACTGTTCCTTACCCTACAGTAGGAATATTAATAATAAAATAGGAATATTCTACACAGCCTTTTTACATGCTTTTAATATTCTACCCTGCATTGACCTCAATACGGAAATAATAGTTTTCGATATGATTACGAGAATGAGTGTTTTGTGTACAAAATCAATAAAAACAACTTTTTTTCAAGAAACTCCCACCCATTAAACTCCAAAAATAAACGTATTAAAATACTTAACAAATAAAAATAAGTAGTGAATTTTTCTACCTTCATAGTGGTAGAAAAATTCACTGATTTCAATAAATTATAAAATGTTTTAACAAATTGTAGATTGGGCTGTACGATATTTAGTTTCTTTCTAATTATTAAAACAAACACGCGACTTTAATTTCGTATAAAAAAATTATTATTTTTTTATAACTTGAATTTCTCTGCGAGCGAAACATTTTTGTTGCATTACGATTTCGAATTTTATTTTCAAGACCAGTTTTAAGTTTCTGACAATGATTAAATATTCTAAACATGAAAATTATTAAATGTCATTAAGTTCTGAGTATTTGGTTGAGTTATTTGGTGTAAAACTAAAAAACACAAAAAGTTGAAGGAAATAAAATGTGTTGCTGTATTTTTTTTCTCACATTATTATGCAAATGCAATTATTAATTGGGTCAGTCTTTAATCTCAACTTTCTTTGAGTTTTTAAAATGTTAAATTTATAAAGACGTTTTTTTTTGTGAAAGCATTTCAGTTTATGGCTTTTAAGAATAAAAATTCTGGCATTTAGTTAAAATTAAATTTAAAAATTAATTGTAATCTAGTAAAACTTTTTTGTTACTATTGACGATTACGTTTATGATTGCAGAAGTCAATTCATACCTATTTAGCCGATATATGTTTGACGACTCACAAAATGCTGCTGGTGGGGTGTAGAATCTTTATAAGATACCAGCTGCATGCACGATTCGCTATTTTTTCACCTACATTCTAAGCAACACACCTGAAATTGACCCTCTTCCGGTGATACTAGCGGTGGAGGTTTTACTTCACCGGGCTCCTGTTACACTTCCTAAAACCTGCAATAGTTTGCAAAAAAACTCATCATCTACTATATAATATAGTATATTCGAATTGATGAAAAACACATGGCTAGTACCTTAGACCAATTCATGGCAATACGTCCAAAGCGTTATAGGTATTACCTTTCAGCACCATGCCCACTAAGAACTGTGGTTGTGTAGTAACTCAGACCCCCCCCCCCCCTTTTTCCATTCAAGTCAAGATTAGGAATCTCTCTCTAATGGTAATCGCCCATCTACTTTGCCCGCTTTACATTATCTTCATTCACATTCCCTCGCTAACAAGTCCACTGGAATTATACCAGCTTTGACAAACGCAGCTTTGCCCGACACCTGAGAGTCTGTATAAATTACAACAACAAAATTTTAATTTTACGTTTTTACAACAAAAGATTACTAAATATTTAAATTTGTTAAATTTCAAATTCAAGCCAAGGCCTTCTTAAACTTTTTAATTGTATTTTAATTAATTATTCTACACTATTGTTAAAGTAGTACTCATGTATTGGTGTTGTTAATTTGTTTGTTTTAAGCTGCAGTTGATCAACATCCTTCTGAAAGTAGTTTTTATTACAACAACAAAAAATTATATATACAAGACGTTGTTTTGCAACACCCAAGTTATATTGTCTTTTGTTGTTGTTGTTGTTTGTTTGTTGCTGGAAATTTAAAACTTCAATGTCATTTTGATGAACAAACCCTCAGTTTGTACGCGTAGTACTTTTTAAGTCTAGATAAAATAGCAAGAGTTTAATATATGCATTTAGATATTAATATATTTTTTTGTTTGTTGCTAAAAACCACATTTTAAAAAGATTATTTCAGACATACAATATAAAAATAAAGGTTTTTTCTATTTTAGGTTGTATTTGTAAATTTTAACCGCAAGCCAAGATGTATCAGATATAAGTAATACACAAATACACTTGAAGAAATTAAATATAGAAATGAGCTATTGCAATCAGCAAAAATTATCAGGGCCGACTAACAACATTTTCGCAATTTTATAAAATACATAATCACAAATTTCAGTTAAAAGTATAGAAAAATGATTTTGCAAGTAAAACCTGAAATAGTTATTTAAAAAAAAGCAAATATTCTTTAAAAAAAGTCTACAAAAATCGTTATATTTATAATTGACTAGAAAAGTATGTATTTCATTCAAAACAAACCTTTAACTTTGTTAAAGAACCGCTAAGCTTCTGCCAACGATTTGTTATACTCCTGTTAACGGTTGTCTATGATCGTCCAGCAAGTTCCTTTGATCCTAATAACATACTGCTAGAGACATGCTACGAGAGCAGATCAATAACTCCGTGACTTTTTAAATAAAACACAGGTTTTTGGATAAAAAATCTGTCTCCTTTGAGCCCCATACACTTTGTCCAACATTCCTCTAAATTTGTATCCCTTTCAAAAAACAAGATTAATCGAGGTCTTCAAAATAGGCTTTTGTTTGTGAGATGATTTTATCTCTTTCTCTGGGTTTGGAAACGAAAAATAGTCACAATAGTACATAGAATAGGGCGGATGAGCGAACAAATCGCAGCCTAAACCATGAAATTTCGCCATGGACACTGCAAATGTGTGTACCCTTGTATTGTCCTGCTAAAAAAAATACTTTGTTTGGCCAAATGCGGTCGTTCTCTTTCCATGTCCTCTTTTTTTAATGCTGTTTGGTCTTTGGTGTCTTGTAGTGGATCCACGTTTTGTCAACGGTTACGAAATGACACAAAAACTCGTCCATATTGCGTTTCAACTACGCCAAACACTACTGCGAAATTGCCACACGATTACGTTTGTGGTCGATTGTGAGCCAATGCGGAACCTATCTTGTGGTGAGCTTTCTCATACCCAAGTAATCATTCAAAATGCCTATGGCTTCCATAATCTTTCACATTTTCCATCTCCGATTGGCCAACATCATATCGTCAATTTTTTTCAATTGTTTCCACTTTTTTACCATTGAAATTGATGGTTCAGTGTTCCCATATATCAAGCTCACCCCTCGTTTCAGTGAAGTTTATGCTCTTCTTAACAAGTTCCTTTGCTCTGAATAAAGTATTGACAACACTTGCATGGCGAAGATCTAAAACTAATTTTACGTTATTAAGCTCTGCTCAGTCAGAGTCTGTAATTTCACGAGTATATTAATAAAATTTGTTGATGCTTTATTTTATTTTGGTATATTTCTTCTTTTTTATTATTTTAGTTATTAAGTTTAACCATAGCACCATTAACTATATGTTTAACCGCATACTTGGCTACCAACTATAGTGCAATGAATTGCGAGGGTTATTTCAAAAATGATTTTAAAAAAATTGCTAAAAGATTGCTAGAGGTAGATATTTAATTTATTATTTTCTTCAAAAGTTATAACAATTATTTAAATACATGTATATGACTTGTAATTACATTTAGTTCTAATACATGTAAGTAATTAAACATTAAAATCACGTAAGGTGCAGCGTAATTGTTAATTACGATCCCGGTACATATTATTTTAATGTTTTCATTTCTAACAAAAATGCTACACTCTCACCGCAGGCAAGAAGAAATTAAAGATCTTTTTGTGGACCAATAGGAACGGTATGTTTGGGAATCCTCTTGCTTAGTATTTTTTTCCAAAAAAAAATCAGTTTTTTGCCCTTTGAAATATAAAAAGGAAATTTTGTGTTTTTTTAAAGCGCAAAAAACTTGTTCAGAATGAGGACGCAGTCCATTTATAAACTTCCAGTATAGTACATGTTTCAGACTCCCAAAAAATTTTTTTTCTCTTGCCACTTTGAACTTCGATATTGGTAAAGCGTTTGGGCGTTAGTTAAAGGTAGAATTTTAACCCAAGGATAAACAATTTTTCAGGGAATGGTGCCAGAATATTTAACGAATCTAATAACATACGTAAGGGAGGTCCAACCATATCAATTAAGAAATGCTGAGCACTGTAGAATCGAAATGTTGCCAACAATTACAATGCAACGATCAGTGTTTTATAAGGAGTTACAACTGTACGATGCTTTACCTAATAATGTTGAAGTTAAAACGAAGAATAATGTATTTAGAAGATATATAGTATATATTGTAAAACTAAGTTTGTAAAAATTTTATTTTTAAAGTATTATAAATACTAATAAAGAAAAATACTACTACTACTATTACTACTACTACTACTTATTACAACTTTGCTTTAACCTAAAAGTGGGCTAATGGCACGTTCATCCTACCTGTAACTTTTATCGCCAAGTTTAGTCATTCGTATTTGCCACTTTTATAATTTCTTCACTCAACGTCGACATTAAAAAACATTTTAATTTTTTTAGTAAAGACATAAATCAAAAGTACTTAAGACATGAACTACAATTTAATAAAAATCATTTTTACTTTAGAGGTAGATTGCAATAACCTAAATTTATTAAATGTCACTTTATGGGTCAATTTAAATAAAGTTACCTTTAACTATAGAGAAATTTAAACGCAAGTATTTTCGAAGTTTCAAAACAAAGCAGTTTAAAAATTGGAAAAATTGTATTTAGTAGTAAAAAAGTCACAACTTTTAAACCCATTAGAAATCCAATGTGAAATTTTCAGCATAGTTGTCTATGAGAGATTATTTTTTAAAACATTTGAAAATAAAGGACATTTTCTCATTTTGCAAGTCCTTGCAACACGAAGGTCATTTAAATCATATTTTTAAAGAGGGGAAGACTAACGCTTTCCACCCATAAGAATCTGAGTCCGAGTTACAATGTTATGAGCTGTTAAATGTTATTATTTTTTCACAAAACTGTGCTCCATATGTCCAATTTTTTAGGGATATAAAGGATATCCGATCGGCTTATGCACCATTTAATGCGTAGAGCAGAACAGAGAAGAGTAGTTGTAAAAGTCAAATTGTATTTTTGAGTGGAAAAATATCGGAATTACTCGTAACAAAAAAAGAGGACGAAAGTTTTGTTGCAAAGTGTTCAAGATTAATCGAAATTCATAACGTCTTAGATCCATAGTTCCAGCCTTCCAATTTGTTAGCAAAAAAATATTTCACATGACTGTTTGAACCTTGCGCAAACAACGCGGACCAGTTGGAGGGCCAAAATTTGCAACTATTCAAAGTATCAGCCTTTTAACCATAATTTAAGTTTCCTTTTCCACGATTTGGATTTAAGCCACATCTATCACCGCGTCATCCCCACAATATACTCAACACCAACCAGCACAGAACAATGAAAAATATCATTTGAATTGGTAAAAGAAGTAACTTTGTGGCCTGCCTTTGCCAGTACGAGTAGATAGATGTCTTCGTACGTACAGCCACACATCCATTAAAATTTTAATTTTTATTATTTCTTTAGATACTTTTTAATTTTTTTTTTTTAATTTTTTGTGTGCTTTTGTTCATCGCTTCACTGATATTTACGCGTGTTTTATGTATTAAATACTTGGTTTTTTCACTTTTTCTTCACTTCTTTGTACTTTTTTTTCATCAATTTATGTGGTTGGCGAGGAATATCCCCCTCAAATTTGGAGTTGTAAGAAGAAAATATTAATAATAAAAGAAACACACTAAGATAAAATTATATAGTGTTACTCCAAGTTTTATGTGTTTAATTAGAGGATTTCAGTCTAGTGGTTACCACATGAGCTGGTAAGTAAATCTTTCTGTCCGCCAGTCTGTCGATTTATCTTTCAGTATGCTATCTCTATCTGTTAATGTTGTGCTTTGCGGGGTCTGAAATATTGTTAGTTTCAATGAGCTTAATTAAAAATATATATTTATATCTACTATATACATATTCACAACAAATAATATTAAATAGAAGAAATAGAATAATTAATTTTAGGTTTCCATTTGTTTTAACACTTGAGGTTTTTCCATGTTGACTTTTATTTTGGTTGCCTGAATAGTTTATCAAATGTCAAGCAGACAGACACCATGTGAAATGAATCTAACAAAGTAATGGCTTTATTGAAAGAAAAGTTGCATCATTTTCCATTACATTACAACACTATTAAGAAAATACTTAAGGTACAATAAGCCAACCAATTTTAATTATGAAATTAATGAGGATTTAAAAATCTTGGAGAAGCAGATGCTAATGTCATCATCCATTTAACGTGTCTTATAAATGAATTACAAATCCTATAAAAATGAAGTAAAATATAAAAAATATTTTATACATACTTCAGCAATCAATTTGAACGGGTTTGCCGTAAAGAGATGATAATAGGAAATGGTATGTACATAATCACTAAGAAATATGTGTGTCAAAAACCAGGAAAACTATTATTACTACTGGAGAATTTCGGTTGCATATACTACCACACTGTTACACATTGGAATTATTATAGTCGTTTGTATTCTAATTTCATTGAAATTTGTTATAAAAACTGCTGTTTACATTGAACGTTTATCCAGATAGTGGACTGAGGGTGCTGATGGCGCTGTTGAGAATGTAGTTATCGCGTTAACTACAAAGCAATTTATGACTGAGAACCTGGGTTCCGATCCCTGTTCAAGACAAATCATTAAAAAATTAATAACATCAATTTTTCTGATTTACTTAGTGTGGCGTAGTGCTAATTGTTGGAATGTTTAAGTGACGAAGGCATAACACTGGTCAGTTAACAGTAGCAGCGATTGGATACTCTTCTAAGCTAATGTCCTACATCACAGCGCCCTCCTTCGTCGGCAAAGTTAACAGAATCGTCGGCGAAGGAAAACAATTAATAAAATGACTATATATATATATATATATATATATATATATATATATATATATATATATATATATATATATATATATATATATATATATATATATATATATATTATTTATATATATATATATATATATATATATATATATATATATATATATATATATATATATATATATATATATATATATATCAGCTTAAGAGACTTAATGCGTCCACTTAACACCAGAGGGGCTGCAATTCTACTATATAAAAAATTATAAACAACGCGGAATAGTTGTTGTAAAATAGATATTATCTTCTAATTTCACCGCCTTTCCTTTCTACCCTATCCCTTTCACAAAAAGTAGTCGTAGGCATTAATTGTCTGAGTGTAACTTTTATTAGAAAAAAAGATAGTGGACAGAATGAGTACAGAATCCTATTTATTCCACTCTGGTGGTGCTTGTTTTTATAATAAAATACTTCCTTGTTATTATATTCCTTAGAAATACTCACTACTGAAATTTATTACTTTGGGATTACTCCCAACTAATCATTTGAATAAATAATTGTTTGTTGTTCACTTTCTATTAAGACGTTCTAAACCAACTATGAGTACATACATACATATATTTTCATATATAACAGACTTCTCGTATTGTATATGCTAGTTTTTGTATAAATGTAAGCTTACAATGTAATAGCTTACAATCCGGTCAAAGTCCACTAATGATTTTATTAGACCAATTAAATATCGATACAGGAACAGCTAAATCCATAAAAAACAATGACCAGTTTTGAATTTCTAATTGTTTCAACGTTTAGTTGGAAGAACATCTCAAATAATAAATTTCAATATTAAGTATTTCAAATAAAAATTTAGCTTTTGTTTTTGCCCAATTAAAAACAATCATTGGCATGTAAAGAACGTCTAATTGTATAAAGGCCCGGTTAGCCGAACGTTGATGTTAGAAAAACGTAACGTACTTTAACGTACGGACGTTTGTGCGGTTAATGAATCTTTCAAAACGTGTCGAATGTCAACAAAACAAAAACAAAACGTTGTACAACGCTACTTTGTGTAATTTTCCTCTAAAAAAATCAAATTAATATTCCTGTTTATTATAAAAAATCAAATAAAGAAAATTTTCAATGGAGTTCGAAGACTTATTTGTTGATGTTTGCTTTTTAGATTTGGTAAATATATTTAATGAAAAGAATTTT
The DNA here is from genome assembly GCA_963681545.1 of Germaria angustata. Taxonomy (NCBI): domain Eukaryota; kingdom Metazoa; phylum Arthropoda; class Insecta; order Diptera; family Tachinidae; genus Germaria; species Germaria angustata. The sequence continues at coordinate 31,465,396 of OY813002.1, forward strand.
AATTTTTCAATAAATATACAGTCTGCTGTTCATAATAGAGATGGTATTTGAAAACTTTCGTGTAATTTATGCTTATACATAAAACGTACCAAAACTATACTAAGTACTTTTTGAAAGAAAAAATTTGAAATTTTGAAAAGTTCGTGTAAAAATTAAAATTTTAACAATAAAGATACATACGTACGTCCAAATATTTATTATGTGTATATAAATTTGTACTTACTTCACAATGTATACGTAACAAAACTTTTGACTTGCAAATTTGCAATATTTTTCAAGATATGTAGTATGCAAGTGGCAAAATAACAAATATGTATGTTTATACGCGTATATTAACTTTTATATTCAAAATAATTAACTGTTATATATAATTGGATTTATAATTCAATCTAAGATTTTATTTGCATTCAATGGTATTTACTTGTTTTTTTAAGTCTCTTAATGAACATTATTATCTCAACATTACATTTTTAGACTTTGAAAATTCGAAAATTTTATTAAAGTTGTATTAGATCCTTAATAATTTACATATATCAATAAAAGTACCGGAAGAGACCACAATACAACTCAACAAAATAATAGTCCCATCACTGGTATACGAATGTCACGTAAAAACGTTATGAAATTCTATTTTATACAGGTTCAGCCGTTCCGTCAACGTGACATTTAATTTGGATAAGCATTTGCATTGGTTTCATATGCCAAAAACAAACGTCCCTTACATTAGCTAAAGTGAACGTTCGGCTAACCGGGCCTTAAGGGTTGGTAACACATAAATAATGTCGACTCATATCGCATATAAATTGTTTGTTGTGAAGTTTGTATTAAGTCAGTCTAAACTATGGTTATATATTTTGTAATTTTCATACATGATAGAATTCCCGTATTTTATTTGAAAGTTTATATTTAAATATACGAATGTTTACGAAGCGGCTGAAGATGGCTGATGATTTGGTTAGCACCAATGAAATATCGATATATGACCACAACAATTAAAAACTAATTGTTCCTTAAAGACTGAACTAAATAAGCAGAGCAAGTGTAGCGTTGTCTAGTGTTTAGCTTCAAAGCAGATGTTTCAGAGCGTCAACGTTGGGTCCTGTTCAATAAAACCCACTAAACAACAATAAAAAAATTAAGATAAAATAAATAAAATGCCAAAGCCCATAAAATATGGTAAATGCAAGTCCAAAGCAGGCCACACGTGCACTGTCATGTCATTGTCAAACTCTATATGAAAACATAAACGAAAATTTTCATATATGGAGTTTGACAGTTTATAAACAAACCTTGCTAAAATTCCATTATCTTCCAACAATAACAATAACAAAAGTAACTTTTACCAGAAAGTTTCATTATCTAATGAGCTGTCAAAATCGAAATTTCCAATTGCAAAGCATTGGAACAGCACTGTCTGATGTTGCTTCATACATTTTGTATGAGCATGAGAACTTTTGATAGATAGACGACGCTTGAAACGCTGATTTTTCTATAATAGCCACTAATCTCCTTAAGAATTTTTTTACAAAAATTATTTTTTCAAATTGATTTTTCTAAAGTTGCAAAATTATTCCTGAAATATGACCTTATCTGCTTCTTAGAGGACCGTCTGAAACACCATTTGTATATAGTGGGATGCACTAATAATTCACCAGTTTTCCAAAATTACCACTAATCTACCCGAGAAGAGGTCTGTTTTTATTATTGTTTTTTTTGCATTGTTATGAACACAATTTGCCACACGGCATTCAATTGTGAATGTATGTATATGTTTTTTAAAAAACATATATTTTTTTACTAATTGTATATTTATCTTTGTTAAATCAATTACATTTAAAAACATTAAAAGAAATAAAACATTTTTATTACTAGACAAACAGAAGTAAACGAAAATATAATTAAATTTTGCCATTTTTAATGTAGTATTTGCCCAAAAAAAGTTTAAAAATTGTTCATTTCAATACAAAAATAAAAACAATTGCGTTTGTATGAAACCAATAAAACTTAAATATTTCGTTTTGTAAGTTCAATTAGTCACGCAAAATCTATAAAAGTATTTTTTTGTTTCTAATTTGTTATTAAATTATAAATATTTAGCAAAAAGCTAATAAAATGAAATATGTTTTTATAAATTATTTGTTTTATTGTTATAAGACATACAACGTACGTAGGATTTAATACATGTTTGAAAATACACTTGGGCGACTGGGAGATAGAAACATCACACTTTTTCAATACTTAATTAAAATAAAAAAATAAAACTAACAACCATTTTCATCAACAAAAAAATATATAAAACAATGTTAAATTCTAACATTTTGAAGAATTGAAAGAGTAGTATCATCCGTTACATGGGTTCAACACGAAGTGCTCATAGACATAAATTATTTTAGTTACAAATTGTCAAAACACAGGTGACAGAGGTGGTACACACAGGTACCACGTGACAGAAGATATTACTTTTTCCATCTCTGTCCCACTATGGCAGTTTGCGTTCAAACATCATTATTATTTACACCCACATTCACTGGTAGAAGAATACGGGAAATCTTTTATTTTTCATCAGTCATATTTTTAGTTCTAAACAAAGTTGGGATTCCCACAATTATTCTGGTTTTTATACTTTTCATATATTATTACATTAGAGTGTCTGTTATGGACTAACTTTTTTGTAAGTTAATTTGAAAAAAAAAAAAAAATCTGCCCAAGTGGTAGATTCGAGTGCTGGTAAGATGTATTCCGGCACCGAAAACATGCGCAGCTGGTTCCCCAAGCTAGAAGTCAAATTTAATTTCCCTATAATATCTAATCATTCATTCTTTAATACACTTTAATGAGATTTGAACTCAAGCCCGTAAAAAATTATGTTCATTTGATACATGAGTTCAATTAGAATACACTGAACAAAGTATTATGTTTTTTATAATTTTATATTGTTAATTATTAATAGCGTCATTACACATTTCCCATTTTTATATAATCTTTTCCATTTTTCAATTCTTTGATTTTTATTTTGTTGTTAGACTTTCGCTTGTGGGGTTTTCTTAAGTTGCAGGTATACGCGAATAAGCCACAACGAACAGCGGCTCTCAAAGCCAACATAACCCATGCCATGGGTTAAATTCAAACTGATTTATACGCCAGTGTCATGGAAATATGACATTTCGGATGAAGCCGCGGCGGACAACTTTCTCGATGTTGTAATATATAATGGCATCAACAAGACTTTCAAATGAACAAAAAACAATCGATATTTTCTTAAACACACTGTGTTTTCTTTAGGGAATCCTTAATAAAAGGCCTTTTATTAAAAATAATCTTTCGTTAAAGTAAGTATTTGTTATACCGACTGTACTTGACTATACTTATATAAATTTTGTACTTATAAATTTCAAAAATTTTAAATTTATTTTTATTTTTCTTTTAATTCCATTTTACTGGACTAATTGCAATTTTCTCTTTTTGATTGTACAAATTTGTAATGGCTTTTGTACAGTTTGGACTAATTAAGAGTTTTTCTTAAAATTGGCAACCATTCAAAATGTCTACAAGTATTGAAAATTAATAATAATTCTAGTTAAAATTGTATACAGGCAACAGCAAATATGCCTTATTATGAATGAAGAGCAAGAATTCGATTGATATCTGGATACAAATAAGAAATCCCGTATCAAATATAAATTATACAAAGAAAACCCCAATACAATTAGTTTAAGTGCCACACACTTTACCATCAGAGAAGTTTTCCAAACTATTGATAATGCGAGTCGTTTTGGTTTGTTATATCTTGCAACTCAGCCCTTATTATGTGCGAGTCATTAAGAAAAGTTTTAGGTGCTTAAATACATAAATAGACGTACTTACATACATACATACTCGTATGTATGTATGTACATATGTACATATTTTCATGAAAATGAAAAGAAATGCTATAAACACATTTTCCATCAAATACTTTCAGCATAATTACGCGTGTACATTTTCCTTTTACTATTGTTTCAATTTTATTTTTAGTTCAAAATGTTTTGACTCATGCTGTTGGTATTTTCACTCCAACAAAAAAAAAAATAATAAAATAACATACAAAATCTCACCAAATTTCCAAAAGAAAATCATTGTGCGTCTAAAATATTCTTTTCTGTGTCAAGTATTTAAGCGTTTAATGGCATGAATGAACGGTTTGTTGGTGGCGATGACGATGACGATGACGATGTTGATGATGTCTTATGAAATGGAATGTTTGTTTTAAGGCAAGTCGATACACTTGCCTTAAGTTGCACTTACGGCAGTATATGAGTATATATTTTTAACCGATAATGGAACGAGCACAACTCCAACAATTACTTATGCTGTCATCGTTTTGGATTTCCTAAGGAGTTCTTTCAAAGAATGAGTGTAAGTACGAGTGCGTATGCAAAACATACTCATTCGTACATTAAAATGTTTTAGATAAAATGCTTCCTTATTAAATTTTGTACAAATGCCAACAAAAATAAATAAAATAAACAAAAAATCGCACATAGAATATATTTTCATATTCGTTCTTGGAAATGTTAAAAAAATATATTAAATACATGCATTGATCGCAGTCATTTATGAATTTCGCCTGTGTACAAAAAAGTTATTAAAATTTTGATTTTAGTTTGGCACGCCCTAATGCCAATTGCTGGTGGCTAAATTTTATAAATTTCTAATTTATATAATGTCAACCTAAAAGTTACAGATTTTACCCCAGGAAAAAATGGATTTCTTACATGCTTGGGTATAGAGAAATTAGTGGAGTGCTTGCAATGCAGTTACACAAAAGCACAAACTTTGTCTGAAGGACAAGCTTAATGTAATTTTTTCTTTCTTTTACATGGAGCTTCCTATTTGTCAAGTGATATAGTCTCTTTTGAAATTGGCTACACTACGAGTATAGTTAAAAAGCCATTAGTGTGTCTGCTGGATCACACATTTTTTATCCAACTGCCACTCGAATTACCCAAAGGAGGCTTGAAGTTACGTTACGTTAAGGTTTAGTTAGGTTACGTTCAACAGACAGTTTTCGCTCATTGTGGGTGAATGATTTGGTTCTTTAGTCATACCTGTGATCGATGGAGAAAGGAGGAAATCAGAAACAACAGAAGAGTAAAAAAGACAGAAAGCAGAAACTACCCAGAGTCCATGGCAGAAATCTCACGTCCAATCCTTTGAACATACTTTGTTTTTGTCAATGTAAATTAGCATACTCTACTACTTGCAACTATGAGAGGCAAATTAATGGAAAATTTTACAAAACTTTTTTGCCATATTTCCAATGCGTATGAAGTTTTATTAACATTTGTCATTATACTACAAACTTTGTTAGCAAAAAACAACAAAACACATTGTTAAAAGTTTGAGAACGAAAAACTTTTATCACTACTGACCTAAAATTGCTCACTACGAATACCGTTTCATTTAGTTCATATTAGGTTGTTCACGAACTATAAGGTTCTAGCTACAACTAAACCATTTTCTCTGCTACTAAGCATTGTTGTGGGGAACAAATTATATTTGATATAAAAAAAATACAAACAGATTTATTCGCTATAAACACGTTTACATTGGATCATTGACATATTTGTGAAAAATTTTTTTCTATCCTGGCTATACAGATATTATTATTAATAAAAAAAATTATATGAATTTAAATTATAAGAAAAGGTATTCAGTTTCAGACCTACAATAAATAAATAAACAAAAAAATTATATAAACAAATTTATTTATAAAAACAAATTTATTCGTTGATAAACAAAGTATGACTAAAAACCAGACAAATAAGTATGTGTCATTTACACACCTTAACATGCAGCCCATATAAGTATTTTGCTATACACACTCTGTTTTAACAGAGTTTTCGTTTAGTGAATATCGAATTTAATATAAACATATTCAATTTACAATTTGCTCGAGTAACTAGACGATTGTTTTCATGTCGCGCCTACTTTCACTGAGATCCCTTTTACCCAATATTCGGCCAAGTTTCATTCTTTGTCGTATTTCAACTTTGACTTTTTATAAAGAACAAGTTAAAGTTAACATTGTACTAGGTTATAAGATTTTTCTTTAATCCAGAACAAAACTGTCATAGTCGAAATACGACAACGACACTCGTAATAAGGCCTATTATATGACTTTGGGAAATACCATAAACGTGATTTTAAATGTTCTACAATGTTCTAAAAATTCAAAATTTTTCATGAAATATTTGCAATTTTCTAATACATGTAGCATCATTTTCGGTAACGCCAAAAACTTTTGCTCAGTGTATACAGTCGAATTTGTATAAACGAAAATGGAAATTTTCAGCGGCTGTTTTTCGTTTAAGCAAAATTTTTGTTTAAAAAGACTTGGGAGAAGAAAAACTGTTTTACTGTTTTCGAATCCAGCACTTAAAAAATTTAAAATATTATACATACATACACATGTGTTCCGATTTTGAATTAAAATTTATATGGATTCTGTGAAGGATTTTAGACACATTGACCTAACGGAGAGGTGAATTATTTTGTAAATTATTTTATGTCATTTTCTTTTCCGCTTAAAATGTTACATATATTTTGCACTTCCTGCATGTTTGTGTTTTTTTTTCTAAAATAAAAGTACAATATTTATCATATTTGTTGATTACAAATTAGAAAAATATGATTGAGTTCTCTTTGAATTCTCATGTAGTATTTGCAGTCTGTGGCATAAGTATACGAGCTTGAATGCTTTTCAATCATGATTTGCCTAAAAGGGTACCGATGATTTGGTTAGCGCCAATGAAATGCACTCATATACCTAGCTAAGCCAACAACACACAATAAAATACTAAAATTAAAGTACAATAGTGCAAAAACTCCCATGTATTTGTAAAGGACGTTGTCTACTTAAATGTATTTCAGGCCTCTTCTCTATCCTTCTTTCAACTGTGGTAACAACTACATTGTGTAGACAAATAAATGTTTTGTATTATAAAAACATTTTGGTATTTGTTGTGGTTTTTAGCTGTCTATACGAGTATAGCGGATATTTCTTTGGTGCTAACCAATTCAGCAGTAGACTTCATTCTCTTTGCAAAGCATTCAACATCTTACGATTATATAAAAACAATACGAGAATTTCACAATATACAAAATATATGTATAACCATAGTAAGTTTCGAAAACTTTTATGCTTCGCAAGCAGATTAAAGTCTACTGATAAATTGGTTAGCACCAATGAAATGTCGTACGTAAGGATAGCTGGACCTACAATAAATAAAAAAACTTTAGTGTATTTATGCAAAAAAAAAAATGCCAAAATTTTCCTAAAATTTATTTAATGAAAAAATTTTTTTTCTTAGTTTTTGTTCTTATTAGTACAAGCGATTTATAAAAATTTACTATTTGCAAGTTGTATCTCAGAGTTGTATGGTGTGATAAGTTTAAAAAAATGAAGTTGAAATGTGTATTTCATAATTAAGGACTCAACACCTGATGAAGATGGAAAGTTTATTTTATTATTATAAACCATGCATGATATTAACATTTGCAACTACATAATTTATAATTTTTATTCTATATCCGAAATGCTAAATATGCTCATACCTTAGTGTTTAATGTATCATGATCAATCAACTATTTTTGTTCTATTATGAGCTTAAAAAAGGCATCACTTTGGAAGGGTGTGGGTGACATGTAAAATGTGTTGCTTATTTTTAAAGAAAAGGTTTTTCCAGAAAAGATAACGCCAAAATAGATTAATTTTTAAGTTCAGAAGATCTGCGCAGTTTCCACTATATATTGTTACAAATCATTGTTTTTTAGTCTTATATATGAGTAACAAACTACGTTTTCTTTTATCCTAAAATAAATTTCAAAGGTTTAATATTTTATTTTATTTCCTGAGAAATTCTTTAAATTTTTTCAAAATATAATAAATATTCTTGTCCTCCTTGAGAGAATCCTTTTCTTATTCAAATCTTCCTGTATTGTTATACAATTGTTTTTGTATAAATATTTCCCTATTCCCGCATTTATTGGGTTTCTCAAATACGAAATGTATATTTGCATTGTGTTGAAAGTATATGAGATGCATGTGTTTTACCCTTTAGTTTGTTTTTTTTTCTTTTCGTATTAAATTACATTTTAATTCTTCATTGAAGTGCAGGTTATTCTGGGTTTTGGTTTTTTTAACACTTTTACTACCAATAACTCAATCGATTTTTGAATAGACAAGACGAACAAACATGGGGGAAACTTTTTGTTTTCCTCGTTCTTTATTTATTTTTTCGTTTGTTTTCTAATGCAACACAAGTTACTATTTAAGGGTTTTTATTTGTCTTTATGTATTTTCTTTATTTTTATATTGTATATATAGAGCTGCATACATAAATTACTTCTGGATATAAAATTACATTGTTTACATTGTCCCGCATGTGGGTACACTTGTGTTGTAGACAAATTGTGTCTTTTACTCGTATTTTAATTGATATTCAATGGGTTCGGCCGCACAGTATGAATGATAAAACAAAGGGTTCAAACATATTATTTCCATTGTGGCTCAGTTTATTTTAAAAATTTTATTCTTTTTTTATCATTAATGTATAATTTTATTCATCTATGTATGTATGTGAAGAGATAAGTTACAAAATGTATAACCCTAGACACAAACCAGTTTTCATTACAGAGTTCTGTTAATATGATAACATAGCGCTGTTGGGCATGAAAAATCCAGGGGAGCGTATAATTATGCCAAGTGGACAAAAACTACAACAGTCAGACATACTGCCTGTAACATGGTTAAAAAATCATACCGACATTAAAATACCGACATTAAAAGACATACCGGCAATAAAAGGTTTTTATGATTGTTCAAAGGATTATTAAGAGTTCGAAGAAAATGGAGGTAGATGAAAAAATTTTCTTATTCAAAACTTATTGTTCCCTCATGAACACTGGAGGTATAGTCCCTAACAGTTAGATTTTTAGTAGAAAAATCTATATTTCTGAATTTTCAAATTTTGTGACTTCTTTAGAAGATGAATTCTAATTACTGCTCCCTTATATTTCCCAATAGTCATACTCCCTAACAGCAAACAATTATCAGTTTTCTTGAATTTCGAAGTTAAAACTATCTCTAGAAAATGAATTGAAGGAAAATTTAAAAGAATTAAAATTAGCAAGTAAAAATTAATTTTACTTTAAAATTTAGTGCTTTCTTATCACCCCCAATAATGGAGCTTTTAACAAATAAAAAAGTGTAAAAATCGTATGCTTAACAAATATTACGACAGCGTTGAAGAAATCAAGGCATAATTCGCTTTGTACCTAAAATATGAATTTGTTTTTATAACTTTTTACTTCCTCACAAATATCGCTCTTGCTTCAACGTTTGTCCTGCGTGCACTAAACTGTAGCTCTAGTACGAAAAAATATTTTCACGCAATTTTGTCTAAAAACCATGTGAAAATCAATCAAACTATTAAATTTATTATAGATTTTTTTCTATACCATGTTCTGTTCTAAGGATTGAAATTAAACATTTTAAAATATTCTTTAGAAGTTGTTCCCTTTTGATGTATTTTCCATCAGCAATTTTTTATTTGATAAACAATGATAGTTACGAAATAAATGATTATACAAATAATGGATCATTATGTTTAATTTTTAATTGCATTAATTTTTAATTGTAGTATATACATACACATGTACATATTTTTTTTTATTTTTATTTATTGAGAAATATTTTGAAATTAATTTCAGCGCCATTCAAAATAGATTCTATAAATTTTCCAAATTCTATCTTAGGATTTGCATTAGAAAATTTAGTAATGTGTTGAAAAACTTTTTCCGGTTTATTTGTTTAATGCTAAGCTTACACGAGACAATTGTCGAAGCAACGCAATGATACAAGTTGGTATCATTAGGATTCTTACAAAAGTCAAAAAAAAAAATCGAGCGAAGCGAGTAACTGTACTGAAAAAGTGTTGCAACTACCAAAAATATTTTGTATGTTCTTTAGCTTAACCCATTCACGGCCAAGGTAATGAGGCAAGGGATCCCCCGTAAACCACATTATAAATTTGCTATAAACGACTTTACTTTAGTTTAATTTTGGGCCAAATGTTAGTTTTGTGAAGTCAGAAATAGTACAACGTCATAAATAGACTTATCTAGGGTTGACTTCGCTCTTCCGTAGACTCACTATTCGCTTCGTGTGTGCTTAACATTATGAATACAACAGAAATTTATAAGAATGAAGGCAATATCCCTGTTATTATTATTCTTGTTTCTTATTAGTCATAATAATTAAAATTAGCATTTTATACTAAATACGCTTTGTGTGGCTCATTGGTGACATTAAATTTTAAGGCTCTCAGTTCGTATATCGAAATGAGTCATTTTTATGCTGAATTAGAAATAAAAGATTAAAAATCATTCAAGTGTTAAGCTAAAAATGCGATGAAAAAAAATCAACCAGAATGAGAGTAACAACTACATACACTACGGTGTAAAAATGTTTGCTTAATAATATCTATATATTTCAAATCCAACATGGCCTAATTTTTAATCAAATTTTAGCATTTATATTAAAGCTTTCTTTAAAAAAAAACAAGATTTTAGAAACAGTAATGGCATAATTAATTTTAGTTCAGATTACACACGTCTACAGTCAATAAAGTAGTTTATATTATCGCACTACTTGTTAAATATACAAACCGTTTTATGCTTCATTTTTAAAAAATTCATTTATATTGGGTGCGTACGAAATATTTGTGCTTTTGTAGGTTTTAATTAATAATGTTGAGTTCGTTAAGGCTCCGTCAGCAACCACTTACGGAGAGCGCATCACTTAGTTCCGCGCCATACTGGTCGCCTTTTTAATGCCCTACGCTCCATGAACCGATTCCAAAATAACCCAATGCCTATGTTTCACTGTCTGTTGAAATAATGTTGCATCAAAAAGTAGCTCGGAGATGTCTACATTAGCATGTTGCATTGTTATATATTTGTTGTGGTATTTTGTTTTGTTTTGAAGTTAGTTTTCTGGCAGTATAAAAATTCTACATATGTATTTCAAGATCACAAACCAAAAAATAATAAATCGATATATTTTTTCCTTCCTGCGACCATCTCGAAACACGTCTTTTGCACCAGACAATTTTAATTGCGCAATTCTTAATCCAGCTAGGAGAAAGAGATAGAAAGAGAGAGAGAGAGACATATTTTCTTCCAGCTGATTTAAAACTTGCGCAATTAAAATTGCCTAGTGAAAAAGACGTGAAAAAGTTTCAACTTTTAATTTTTTAAAGTTTTCACATTCGGTATATTTTGTGTCTTGAGCACAGATGACAAATCGGAATGGCACAAACTAGAGGCCTCTTATTACTATTTGACTTCAAATCGCTGATCAGACCTTTTTTTCTAAAAAGTAGCGAGTCGGTCAGTTTCGCATGATCCTTTAAACATGTTGTCGCTTATTGCTAGATTTAAAATAATAATAAAAATGTGTAGATAGGGAATATGAGAATGATTTTTTGCCATCACTGCTGGGAATTATAGCCACGACAGTACTACAAAAAAGGTGCCACACCAATATTCAGTACATGATAATTATTACCCAGTGGAACAACCCACATGAGGACATTTTTAGGTGCGCCGTAACATCAAAGTGTCGAGAATCAGCAAACATAACATGACTCCGGGGAGCTGATATTGAGTAAGAAAGAAAAACGTCTTCAGTTCAACCTCAAATAGCATTAACATTTTTTTGAGATGAAGATCTAGCCATATTTTGGCTATCGAAGGACTTTATACAAATAAAGATCTATTTATGGGGCATCGGATCCTCGTATTGGGAGACTGAAATTTCATGAAGTTCTTGTTTTCCTCCAACCGGTGTTACATTGCTTCGATCGTCGAAAACGAGACATCTTGGATTCGGTTCCTCCGCGAGTAATGTGATTGTTTTGGTTTAGAATCAAAAAAACCGTACGAGAATTTTTAATGAAGAGAATCATTCAATATCTCGGTACGAATGTGAGATAGTGTTGTGACTATAGGGAAATGTTTTCTCCTAAAGTAAGTGCTTTCGTATCTAAAAGCTTTCAGAGGCGGTACTGCCCCCAGTGTGTTAATGCCTATGAGGAGCTGTTTTCAATCAACAAAATCAGCCCATAACGCATTTTGAATTTAAAATCACCTCGAATTTCTATGCATAGTGTGTTATCATGACCTTGGAGGAGTTCAGGTTGCTAAATTTGATTGTAGCCATAATGGCTTCATGATTGCCAACAATTTGTAGCGATATACATATGTATATTTGACTTTGCCAATTCAAATTATTAGAATAAATAATTTAAAAAATAAGAGCGACTTAAGTCGTTGTTAAGTAAAATTTTTAAGGAAAAATACTGATGTACTCCTATACAAAATAGGGAATATATATCTTGACTTAATCGTCAAAAAAAGCTCAAGGGACAAACACAAAATTTTACGCTAGAAGTGTTTTTATTAACTGCATTTGCACTAAGTTCTATGGCTACTGTGAAAATAATTTTGCTCTAAATTTGTGGTGCTACTTCTAACGATTATAAAACTTTAAGATTAGATTTTATAGATCGTAAGTTATCGATTACGCCAAAAAATGTGGAATTCAAAAATTATGTTACTTAAGCTTTTTCCGCGTTAAGGAAACGAAAGTAATTCAACTACCCGAAACCTTTGCAATTATGCAATTTTCGCCAATAATCCAAATTATTTAATCAGAATTATGTAATAATAATAAGTACCTTTTTTGTATGTATTATTTTGTGTACAATTCTACTCTACTCTGTTCATATCCCTGTTACATAAATGAACTTTAAGCGCACAAACCGGGAATGAACGAAGCATCAAAGATATTCGTTCATTTCCTCTTTGCTTTTGTTGTTAGTTTGTCTGTTAGTTTTTGCTCGTTTCAGGTAAATGCGATTTGGTTGAAGAAAAAAAGTACAAAAAGTTGTTAACAACAACAAAAAATATGAGGTTTTGCACTATTAACGACCAGAAACTGGTTAAAACGGCAACAGCAAAATAATGGTCAAGATAGAAAAAATAAATTGAGAAAACAAGCCTACACACTCGCTCACTACTCAACACATACACGTGTAAAATTAATTTGCTGATATATTATTAAAATGTTTAAAGATTTATCATCATTTGAAAATTATTGCTCGTCATCATTTTAAAAATTAGAGCGGATAATTATTGGGTTATTAGCGTAGCATTCATTATCAGAGCGATTTTAATTGGAAAAAATCACAATTAAGAAAAAGCGAGCGGCAAATTGATGTGTACGAGTAGTTGTTTAAGCTGGAACAGCAGGTCTGCTATTGAAGATTCTTTAATAGACATCTCTGCTTCCGATATACATATTCTTTGCAACCCAGTGGAAAGATCTAAAGCTCGATATTTCAAAGACAACGCTTTGACAAACTTTCCGTTGGAACTCGATATGCTCAATGTTAAAATTATAAACAACATCGTTAGTTCGCTAGCTGGTCAGATTTTTATAGAAAAATTATCGACGATGCAAGTTTTTTAATGAATCGCTGCGTTTATACAACAAATATAGAATTATGCCTTTTTTTAATTTTTGTAAACGCATAACTTTAGCATTTGTGGGCCCATTTTTCAATTTCTTTTTTTCGAAAATCGGAAGCACAATTCGTCTTCCTGCACGCGAAATAATATTTACCGAATTCTCCATTCATGGGGCGATTTTCAACATATTTTTTTTTTTTTTTTTTTTTGTTTTAAAGGAGTTGAAGGGGCAATTAGTGTTCCCACTGAAATTCTGATTATCGCATAACTACTCCATTCATGGACCAATTTCGAAAGTACTTTTTATTTTTGAAAGTGTATGTCAAACTGTCTCATAGAAATATTTCTCATCGCATGACTCCGTTACTTATGGACCAATTTTCTTGCCTGGAAGTAAATTATAAACTAGAAGTGGATGATACCGCATTGTAAAATAATTCATAAAGGCGCTCGTTTTGTATACTGTTTGATTGGCCCTTTGTATTGAAGTCCGTTCTCTTTTTTTGCCAAAATCACGTTATATACACATTGTTACATTTATATTTATCGGGTTTGCTCTCTGACAGCTGAAGACTTCAGGTATTCCTGCGTTTAAAATAAATGCGCTGAATGACAGTCGTTTGTAGGTCGTAACATTACAAGACCCTTATTTTCAGTCAGGGTAGTTTTAACAACATTTTGATAGTTTATTTCTGTTTAATTCGATTTTTAAATAAAATCTAATTTCTGAAATCTAAAGTGGCATTGGCTTGCGGTCCTAAAAGTCGTTTTAAATGCACCTTTTTGCATTGTTATGAAATTTCGTATAGTTGATACTTACGAAAACATGTGAACATAATTTTTTTTTCTTTACTTGATAGGAATAGAAAATATTAGTCGTAATTATTTCTCCATGATTTGACTTAAAATTTAAACAAATTTAAAATGTCTTATATTTACAAATATACAAGTATTATGAGTCAAATAGAAACTAGAACAAGGTTTTTTAAAAGACACACACACATTGCATTTTTCTGCTTCATTTAAGTCTTGAATATCCTAAAATTTCACCATCAACTCCCAGTTTCAGCCGTAAGTCAGAAACATTAATTTTCGAAAATTTCAACAGAATATCAGCATAAGAACAACCGAAAATTTTACGTATTCTCAGGAGTTGCAAGTTTTAAAAAATGTCTAGAAAGTTTTATAATTTCAAGATTTTAACTGAGAAAATTAAAATTTAATAAATGTTATACAGTCGAACTTCCATAACTCGAACTTCTCTAACTCGAATTTTCTCTAAGTCGAACTAGTTTGGTTCCCAGTAGCGTTAGAAGAACAAATTACATACAATTTTGCTTCCGTAACTCGAACTTCCATAATTCGAACTTCTCCATAACTCGAACAAAAAACATACACATGAATTCTATAACTCGAAGAATTTTGCTTGTTTAAATGGTTTTTGTTTTTGTTTTAGTTTGGTTTGTCTGTTTTACTCTATTTTGTTGCTTGAGCTGGTTTGTATATTCTACATGCTATTTTTGTGCACTTTTTTCGGGGAATTACAAATTTGTTTGCGTAAGTAACACTTCGTCCACATTTGCAATTTTGTTGCATGCAATTCTTTAAAATTCTGCTTCGAAATTGCTTTAGTGTCCACATTAGAAAAAATTTAGTATTGCAATTTTTGTATAAAACGTCAAATACAACAACACCAAACATCAAGTTGAATAGGGAGAATTTCAAAGCAAAAGAGAATTGCAGAGAACATGAAACTCTGTACCCTTCCCCAAGCTTCTTACACCTCTCAACTAAAACAACCAAGAATTGCTGCAACAAAATTGCAAATGTGGACGGGGTGTAAGTATCAGTTCTATGCATAATTCGGGCTAGATGATAAATGTTGAAATCGATTTTTTTATTATTATGGCAACAACTGATGAGCACTACAAAGCTTTAAGTACATTAGATATATTTTTTACTGAAAATAACAAAAAAAGTAAAATGTCAGTCACTTATTTCAGAATATTTTACTTAACTGTAATTTTGAAATTACATACATACTATACATATATGAGTACATATGCTTGTTCTTATAATATCTGAACTATGTAGTTTTCCATTAGAGGCTATTTTAAATAAAAATACATGATACAAAAACCTTTTATTCTATTTTGACAAAAAATTCTGTAACTCGAAGTCTCCGTAAGTCGAAGTTTTTTTTTGGGATAATGGTGATTCGAGTTATGGAAGTTCGACTGTATGTATGTACATACTTATGTATAGTTCGTAAGTAACTTGTGTGTCCATATCACTTTGACGCGCACGTCTAATTCTTAAAAACTATCATTTCAGTGTCTATTAAAAATTCTTAGACTATTTTAAAATAATCGCGAGTATGTATTTCGACACAAAATTATTAATTGCTCCTGGAATATCTATAAACAGTTTTCCCATTTTCAAATGCACACATTTTTCTTTCTAAAATGATAAAATTATATTTGCTGCATGTGTGTATATGTATACATATATGTGCATATAAATATGTATGTACATACATATGTATGTATGCGTAATTTATTTAAAAATCTCTTACCTTTATATAATCATCCATGTCCAAAATTTAAAATGTTATTTAGAAGTAAATCCACATTCCTGTTTGTCTGTCTATTTTATAATTTTTATTTCTCTTTTAAAGAAAATTGCAATTTATTTTCATACCACAACACTTTCTGTTATTTGTATTAAATTATTATTTTTTTTTTTGTTAATTATTTCAAATTTTATGCACTTTTTTATGTATTTATTTGTGTGTTATTTTTTACATTTTTTTTATTAAATTTATTTATTTTGTTTTTGTAAAATTATTTCTATATAATTTCTTGAATTTGTGCAGAAGACTTTGTTTTTCATTTTACACATGAAATAGAAAATTATTTTTAAAACACCAACAGCAACAGCAACAACAACATGAAAGAAACGCCACAATTAAATCAGAGCATAAAAAACAACAACAAATACTCTACATTCTAGTATAAAACAAATGTGTATAAATAATTACCATGTACTTATGTATGTACATATGTATGTACATTATTTGTTCATGTTGCTACATACATACATACATATGGGTACTTCCACGGTGTCGAACGTGACAGTCGTACGCGATAAAAATGCAAAAAATATTTAATAAACAACTATTTTTAGGTTTCTTTCGACATTAAATTATACCGATTAGGAAGCACTAAAGTTGATACTAAAGTTGATACCAGGCGCAATTCCAAGTCGAAGATAATGGCAAAAAAAGTATCGGTTCGAACGTGACAAAAATAGAAGTATTTTTCGTGGCCATGTATAAAAAGGCGTAATTCAGCGAATCCTGACACAATTTTTTAGTCAAACTTCTTTTAGAATTTTACGTAACAATGGTACTTTAAAATGGATTTGGTTTGATTCAAAAATTTTCCGTATTTTTTTTTTTTTTAAGCCATACTCTGGTTCGATACGTGACATTTCGAACGTGACATTTTTTCCACAATAATTGATCTGATAAACGACTAGTAACTTTCAAACAAATTTATTATTAATAGAAGAAAATAGATATTAGCAACATAAATTAAATTAATATCTTGAGCGAATATGCAGTCCGAGCTGCTTTTATTTGATCACCATCGGATGATAATGAGTGCAGTTTTTGGATACCAGGAATTTTTTTTACTTTCTTCCATTTATTAAATAATTGAAGGGAAAACTCTTCTATTTTATCAGACGAGATGTAATAAATATCTATCCCATGAACATTATGCCGAGCACATTAGAAAAATGAAAAAGCATCAGGTAAAACTATATTTTTAGATTTGGTAATTTGCCAAATTTTTCGTTTTAAAACTGCTTGTTCATGTTAGTGAAAGAATTTATGGGTAAATTTATAAAATTAGTACAATATAAATATTTCTCTATAGCATTATCGTAAAATTATCACGTTTTAATAACTTTCAATTTTTGGCTCACGGTGGACCTTTTGACGGAAATGCCCATATATAGTACTAACTGCTATTTGCTATTGCTGTTGTTGTTGTTGCAATTGTAAAACTAGACAGGTTCTTTAAAAAAGTATCTGCAGCCAACGCAACAACAACATCAGTCAACATGAACATGAACAAGAAACACTAGCAACTGGGAACTAGATTTTCATTTTGATTTAAAAGCTGCAAACCAACTATAGAGAGCGAGAGAGAGAGAGAGTGAGAGAGAACGAGAGCCACAGCTTAGAAATATAAGTAATAAAACAAAAAATCTAATAACATTTACAAAAACAAGAAAAAAAATTATAAAAAACATTTGCTTTGTGAAAAATAAAAGGGAGTGGATGGATGAATGGATCATGTCAGTGATTGAAATGTGAGGGAAATTTTTCAAAATGTAATTTAACGAAAACAACAACTGTTTTTAACAATTCAAATTGATTTTCAATAAAAAGTTACAGTATTGAAATATTTGTTTTATGTACATAAATTACGGCGTTTTAAATTGTGTGGATGCAAAAAATACAACAAACAAATAAACAAAAACTACAAAATCATGTAGCAAAAATGAAATAAAAGGAAAATTTTTTTCAAAATTTTCCCATGAAACTAAAGATCTGAAATTCCTATTCTGTACCAATCGACAAGAAGATTGAATTAATATCAGCAAATACACTATCCAACAAAAACAAACTTTCAAAGTAACAAAGTTCTAACACAACTGAGTCTATATAAAAACATATACTTAAGAATATATTGAGCCTTTGCTGCAATAACGAAATAATTCAAAAAATGTTGTTTTGCAGAAATTGAGTTTAAAGTTTTGAATTTACACACAACTTAATGGTGAAAGAAAATTTGTTTCTTTTCTCAAGAGCTGAGTATACAAAATATTTTTATGAAACTTTTACAGAATATAAAAAACGGCAAGGCGAATAATTTCGTAATATAACCTTAAAAAATTCAAATTTTGAGTTACTACGGTATTGCACCAAAGTGTACATCCGGCTTTCATTTTAGGAAAATATAAAGTTCGTCTCCTTTTGAAACTTTTTTATAGTGAAGCGGCATATAAAATCTTATAACCCTTATGTTTACATGAGAAATATTTAATAAACAATATATTAAATTAAATATTTTATCCAGAAAATTTTCTTGGTAGCGATCTTTTAGCCTGCCTTGAAGAGGGTTAAAAACCTCTCGTCAAACAGCAATGAAGCGGCTGAAATGTTCCACAAAAATATTTATCATTACATTTTATTACAGGTCATCGAATACACCAATGCAACGATATTCCATTTGACAGCCAGAAATAAGTCGGAACTTAAAATGTCTTTAAGGGTTATTTTGGTACTTTTGTACAATTGTAGCATTAATTGCAACCATTACATTTTAGATTTAAGGTATGCTCAGTAATCTTAAGTGACATATTACAAGGAACATTTTTGTGAAACATTTTAACCCTCTAACTCTTCGAGGTTGGCTATTTTTGACCCTTTTTTGTTCTTCTCTTGCAAAAGGGGAAAGCAACTCCTCCTAAACAGCAATGTAGTGAGCTGAAATGCTTCACAATAATATTTGTCATTAAATTTTATTACAGGTCGTCAATTTGAACGCCAGAAAATGTAGTAGGCACAAAAATTCTTCAGTCATTGTAATACTTGTTAGAACAATTATATAATTATTCAGAAATTTATTTTCAAAAAAATTTTCTAAAGCAAAAAACTTGGGAAGCTCTGTAGGTTTAAAATTAGAAAACCAAGTGTACCTTGAAAAAGCTCTAAAACTATTTTAAATCCATAAAAAAAATCCAAAGTTAGGAAAAAGAGTTTAGCGTTAAAAATTTACAAAACTGAATAAAATAAAATTACATATTTGCATTAAATCGATCAAACTGAAGAAATGGTATGATTTTTTTTATTTATTATTATTATTATTATTATTATTATTATTATTATTATTATTATTATTATTATTATTATTATTATTATTATTATTATTATTATTATTATTATTATTATTATTATTATTATTATTATATCATGATTATTATTATTATTATTATGATTATTATTATTATTATTTTATTATTATTTTTATTTTTTTTTTTTGTAAAATTAAACATAAATTTTGCAAAATTTTGGCCAATCGGCAAAAAACGCTAACAAATTGTCAAAAGTGATTTAATAAAATAAATATTTTCCTATCATAATTTTAAAGTTTACATTAAAATTTTTCACAATAATTTCTAACTTCTCATTTATGTTCTTAAAATTTTTATTTTAAATGGCGCATGACGTGCTATTTCCGTTCGAGATCAAAATCGTTGAGATATTATTTCTTTGTCGATTTCATTTATTCTCTAATATTTTCTTCCCCCTTTAAATCTATTGCCTTAATACTTCACAAATAATTTGTAATTTGTTGAAACAAATTTATACATATACTGACTTAAAATATACTCGTAAAAACATAGAACTATGAAATTCAAGCTCTTGATATTATATAAATACAAAATTAATACAGCCAAGAGTTTATAAATAGAAAAAAGTTCAGATTGTTGGAGAAATAAGCTGGGATACATATGAAATGTTATTATTGACAATCCCACCAACGTGGGGGCATGATTATTATTTTATGTGTTTATTAAATGAAAAAATCTTTTATAAAAATTTTTATTTCCATTGTTATCAATAATAGCTCGAAAAATAAAAATATTTAAGCATTCCAATAAACCTATATATAGAAAAATATTTAAAATAACACTTAATGCCAATTTCAGTATTTTTAGAAAATTTAATTTTTTTCTATTTATTATTTATGGTGTGCTTAAGATATGGGCTATATATGTCCTCTATTCAATAATTTGTTGTAATTTTTCAATTAAGGGAAAATGCTAATCTAAGTGTCTAGCGTCAATGGGAGCGAATCTGTCGTAAAATTCTGTAAAAATGCTAATATGGAGCGTTATAATACATTTAATAAAATATGTATTGAGGCGCCTTACTCTTTTAAAATTCAAGTCTTTTTTTTAAACGTACATATACATTTATGTATACCTTATCACTCTATTTCATTAATAGGATTTTTGGCTTCCTTGCAGATACACAAAATTTTTTTTATGGAAATAAATCCGCAATGTCCAGGCTAATAGAATTATGGAAGAGACCTATAATAATAGGTCTCTTCGTTTATTTTCCCAGTAAGAACTTGTAACGCAAAAATTTAACGTAACTCTCCCAAATTCTCAAAAATAAAAGTTAGTAAACGAACGTTTTACTAGTAACAATTTGTAACTAAAGTAGCTGTACTGCTAGATTCAGCTGTTATTACTAACTTTAAGAAAAATCTTTGTTTTTCTCATTACAAAATTTCTGAATTTTTCAAAATTAACAAAGAAGTTTGTCCCACTTACAATTGTTTTTTGTTTTTTAATTAACCGTCCATTGTCGCCAAGGTACAATATTCCACCACAACTTTATTTGAACACATTAGAACAAACTAGAAATTGTGTGATAATAAAAATTTTATAAAACTTTCTCTTTTCATCACTCTTTGCTGCTTACAAATTTTTCGAGTACGTGAACACTTTCTAGCCACTAGTAGGTTAGGTTCAACAGACAGCTTTCGCTCAGTTGGGTCCATAATTTGGTCCTTTTATGGTACCCGAAATAGAAAGAGAATGGAAAATTGGGAACAAATAAGTAAAGAAGAAAGGAAGCACAGAACACTCAAGTCTATGGCAGAGATCAAACGTGCGACCATCTGACTAATAGTTTAGTACAACAGTAACTAGTAATTTACTAAGTAATAGTTTAGTACAACAGTAACTACCCTGAAGGAAACATGGGGACAAGTGTACCCAAGTCACCAGTTTTGTCGACTATTTTGGTGACTCATATGTAGACATCGCAGAGAAATTTCTGAGAGCACGCTTATGCCTCTTCATTTTTTAATTGCGTTTATTTGTTCTATGGTGAACCTTTAATCATTTATTTTAACTAAAACTGTAGGGATATATGTATATCAAAAATTGTTTACATGGACCCATTAGAACGACCTCTTCAGTAGTGGGTTTTCAATGATAAGTCCATCTTAAATTTCAATAGAAAGAAGTATTGTGTAGAGTATGTCAATAATACTGGTGACAATGTCTACAGGGAAGTACTAGTTCTACGGTCGTCATATGGTCCCATTGGAACTAGTTCGTCACTAGTTCCAACGTCAGTAGTGGATTTTCAATGACAAGTGCATGTTAAATGTCAACAGAAAAAAGCATTGGCTGGGGTATAAGTTGTCACTAGTACTGGTGACGTTGTCAATAGTGAATCACTAGTGAATCACTAGTGACATTTCCTTTAGGGTAGTAATTTACTAAGATAAAAACTTTTAATAAATGAGCAGACCTTATTTTATAATTCTTTATTTATTATTCATTCCTTTCTGAACTGTTTCTTATCAAAACGAGAAATGAAATACGGTTAATCGGTTTTATATCGATATGTTTTGATTTATTTAGTAAAACCAAGCAAAAATTTAACTTTGAAGGACATATTTTAAGGCCATTTGCTAATATTGCTCTCAAAAAGACAAAGATATACACGCAAGTCCTTTTCTGCTGAATAGTTACGACAGCAGTATGGGACAAGAGTAGTCCATAGTAATATATATTACAATGACAGGAAACAGTCTTAAATATAGGGCCGAAGTATTAGATTTCATTACATGTTCTTTGCTACTAACTGTTGCAAGAGTTAGTTATGCATTCCATGAAATATTTATCAAGAGACCAAATACAAAAAATACACAAGTGCCGTATTTGTTAATTTTTATTATCATTTTGAATTAAATGAATGGAACCTCCAAAAAAATACTTCCGTGTGCCTTAAGAATTTCGATATGTTTAAATTGTTTAAAAATATTCAATAAGTGAAAATCACAAATATGGATATGATCCTTTCCCAAAGTCCATTTTTTTAACTAAAATTGAAAGCGAAGTAGATAGATTTATACCCCACTTGGAAGCTGCCAAAATTTGAAATAGTATTTGCCTCTTATAAAAATGGGTTAACTCGAAAAACGTTAAACTTATTAAGTTCTTCGTAAAATGTTCATTAACCACAGCTACTTTGGTAGTGAATAGTGTACCAGCCAGTCAGTGCAGGAGTTGTAGGTTGGACTCCCAACTAAGATTCTATCTGGTTTACTATAAACGATTGGAAACTGTATTATTATGCGTTAAAACCAAAGTTATAATTTGCAATTGTCTTTTCAACATTTAAATAAATTATAATTGAGAATGAATATATGAGAGTTTCTATTTCGTATAAAAAGGATATTGCTGAGGAAAGCACATATGTATGTACGTCTATTACCATTTTTTTTTTCATTACAATCACATGCATACATCTATTTTTTATTTCCTTTTTTACTATAATAATCGTAGGTATAGAGGAATCACTCAACCATTTTATCAAATTAAAGAAATTGGAGTTGAGAAATATTTTATTTTATGTTATACTTTGTTGAATTCTATACTTTGTACAATTTTTGCAATAATGAATTTTATATAAATATGTATGTACTTATGTGTGTGTATGTATACATGTATGTGTGTGTATGTATGTATGTATATATATATGCATATGAACCTCCTACCAAAGACAATTTCTTTAAGTGCAAACAGATCATTAAGGGTTAAGAACAGCACAGATTATGAAGGGTTAATGAAAATAGAGAATTGGAGAAGTTGGTGTTTCAATTTCGGAAAGCAACAATTTCAATTTCGGAAAGCAACAATTTACTAAATTATCAATAAAGATTAACACAAAATTTCACTTTATACTTATATACTCATACATACGTAGATAATCCATTTAAAGTTCTTGTTTATTTGTAATTATATTGTTATTCAAATACTTTTTCTTTTAAGCATTTCCATTTCTATTTGATTCTATTAAAATTGTGTACTTGTTTGGTTGATTTTTTTGTTATCAATTCTATTTCTTAGTTTTTATAGGATTTTTGCGTTCTCTTTAAGATTCAAACAACAACTACAACAACAACAAAAACTCGTTTGATTGAATAAAAGAAGTTGAAAGAGGAGGACAAAAAGACACATTCATTTTTGCCGAAAATTATGAAACTCTAATTTTTTTATGAAATTGGAAGATGCTTTAGATGGCGGGCTTGAACTCGCTTGGAATGCTTTGGTTTTGAGGATGACACTTAATCTTTCTATACTCACGATTTTCATAAATAAATAAATACATATGTATGTATGTACATATGTATGTATAAACAAAACAATAACAACCACAACAGCAATTACAATCCCAAAAGAAAATACTTATGTATGTATGTAAGTATGTATTGCAATAGTAAAAATGGCGCTGCAACTGTTGCTGTCAGTAAAACGCAAAAACTAAAAAATGAATTTGCATATTTTTGATGAATCAACCAAAAATTTAAAACAAAACTCTTTTGGAATTTATACACTTAATTCAATATTTTCAATTAAATCTTTTGCAAAAGCTTCCTTCCCATTAAACTCACTTTACTTTGAAACATCTTTTTGTTTTAAACAATTATTTTTTTAAAAACACTTTTCCCATTTGTTTATAACTAATCAATGTTAAGTTGGTTTTTTTTTATCTTATTTAAAATCCAACAAGCACACAGACAAAAATGAAAATAAAACCGTACCGTCGTCAACGTTTTTACAAAGTACAAAAATTTTAATAAAATTCATCCGCGAGCCACCAGCTTAGCTCTCGTCGTGCTGCTGCTACAATAGTCCAACGAATCGGTCGTCATCCAACCGTATGAATTGAATTCAAAAAGCAACTTCTCCAGCAACAACACAACACACCAGCATGTGTATAAACTAAAAAAGAAGAAGCAACAACTACCACATACCAAATACAAATAAAGTTGGTTGAGTTAGTCAACTTGTTGTTGTCAATATCAACTGGAGTTCGTTGCAATATATTTTTGGAATATAAAGCAAAACATGCAAACTTACAACAACAACATTAAAATACCAAATGCATCAGCACAGATATACCATTGGAATTATAGACAGAGAGCATCATATAAGAATATAATTACGATAGTCTATTAAATTTTCCTCCAAGAGAGAGAGAATTACAACAATCCGCCAATTCAACATTGCCTTAGGATGAATATACCCAATATATAAAATGATGTAAAAGGACTATTTAGTATATAATGTAATAGCAACATGTCCCTTTGACTTTGTTTATATTTCTATTATCAGCTACATATAGAGATGACAAACATCAGTTTCAGGACAGTGCTGTCTACATATAAATTGAAATCTAAAAAATAAAACAAACGTCAATATGGAACAAAAATTTCTTTTAAGGAATTGTAAACACTTAATTACACACTTTGATTTTTCTATTTTTACTGATTATAATAGATCTATAACATCAGGTATATTTAACAATGTATTCATTATCATTCATAGCTGCACCTCTTTTGAAAGATTCTTGAACCACATGAAGTAGGTGTACGAATCTCATTGACAGCAACACATTATTCAGCTTTTCTCTATATATTTTTTCATCAACTTCTTATAAAAATTAAGCTACTATTTTTATTTACAAAATAATGACAGCTACTTCAAAATACGAAATTATTTTTGCGCCGCCTAGTATGAGCAAACGTAAGCCCATATCATAGATGTATGTAAGTATATGAAAATACCATATATGTAATTTCAATTTCAAACAAACGTTTATATGGTATAATACATGATTAAACAAATCAAATAATAAATATAATATAATATACGTTCTAGTTTTATAGTACCGAAATATCGATAAAAATTTAAATAAAAATTAAAAAAGACTAAGTTGAAAGAATAAATTAATATAATATAATATAATATGTTAATCAAAAGTTTGTTGTGGCTTTAGCTCTTCATATGCCGACATTTCATTGGTTGCTAAAACCAAATCGTCAGTGAAGTTTAAGCAGTTTGAAAACATTCAACTTCGGATGTTTATGCCACGTAACGATTAGTTGGGGAGAATATACCAAATAATGAATTTTCAATATTAAGTATAACATGTTAATAAATTGATAATATTATTCGACCTTTCTTAATTAATTGTGTTAATTTATCGAGTTTGAGGTCTAAAAACAATATATTTATTTTTTATTTTTCAATATTTCGACAACCTGTGGCTGTCTTCTTCAGGAAAAATTTTTTTACAATTTGAAACAAAAAACAAATGAAAAAAGTTTTTTAAATATTTTCAATACAAAATATTGACAATTGAGAAAAAACATTTTATAAAATTTGAAACAAAAAACAAAAGAAAAAATTTAAATATTTTTCAATATTGATAATTGAGGAAATGAATAAACATTTTGAAATTTCATAAATAATAACTTACAATATTTTATTCAATAATAAAAATTTATAAAGTATTTTACTTTTTAGTGTCCGTTTTTTCTTTTATGAATTAAATGCCTATAACTTTGAGCTAAATTATCAGTATCTGTTCTAAAATTCATTCTCTGTGGTAATGGTATATTAATTATTTCTAACAAAAAACGACGCTTCTAATTGTTTTCTTTATCTGCAGTAGTTGTACTATCAAAGTCCGGGTAATGACTTTTATTAATGCAATGAGTTAACAAAGCCGTTTTTTGCAAAGAAATATTATTTTTATATTCTTGGTCCGATCTATGCCCTGCTAATCTAGTCTTTAGTTTATTTTTAGTAGTGCCTATATATACTTCTGAACATTGGTCATTGTTATTTCCTTTGCATGGAATTTTGTATATCACATTTGCCATATCTAACTTTTCAACTCTATCTTTAGTTCTACTAAATAATCTACCTACTGTATTACAAATTCTATGGGACATTCTATATTTTTTTCTATCAAATATATTTGATTTTTCCAACCTTTCAGATAAAGCAGGAACATAAGTTAATGATTTATAAATTTTAAGCTCAGAATCTATATTTGTTCTCTGTCTTGTATTATACGAATACTGGTTAATTAATTTGCAAATCAGATCTATAGGAAAATTATTATTAATTAATATATTCTTAATTATTTCTTTATTCTTTTTATGAAATTGAAAATCACTAATTTTTAAAACTCTTTTTATTAAGTTTCTAGCTGTATTAATAATTATTCTTTTACGGTGTTTAGAATAGAAGTTAAGGATTCTTCCAGAAGACGTTGGTTTTTGGTACCAATCTGTTAATAATTTTCTCATTGCATTAATAAAAGTCATTACACGGACTTTGATAATACAACTATTTTAGATAAAGAAAACAATTACAAGCGTCGTTTTTTGTTAGAATTGTTGGAAATAATTAATTTACCATTACCACAGAGAATGAATTTTAGAACAGATACTGATAATTTAGCTCAAAGTTATAGGCATTTAATTCATAAAAGAAAAAACGGACACTAAAAAGTAAAATACTTTATAAATTTTTTATAATTTAATAAAATATTGTAATTTATTATTTATGAAATTTCAAAATGTTTATTCATTTCCTCAATTATCAATATTGAAAAATATTTAAATTTTTTCTTTTGTTTTTTGTTTCAAATTTTATAAAATATTTTTTCTCAATTGTCAATATTTTGTATTGAAAATATTTAAAAAACTTTTTTCATTTGTTTTTTGTTTCAAATTGTAAAAAAATTTTTCCTGAAGAATACAGCCACAGGTTGTCGAAATATTGAAAAATAAAAAATAAAATTATATTATTTTTAGACCTCAAACTCGATAAATTAACACAAATAATATGTTAATATAATATGTTACAGAAACTGTTTGTCTGTATGTGTACATCAAAAAAAGCTATCAAAACGAATCCGGAATCTGTAATTTGATAAGCTTATTTCGCAATCGTAACTGAAATAGCGAAATACATCGTTCATATGTCTTGTGAACATACATTGACAACACTTTTTTTATATGGTCATTCATATCGTTTTATATCGAAATTGATACATCTCTGACAGCGTTATTTGTCATCACTAATCGCATTTTGTATACATATTGAAAATTTGACAACAGACAAGCACGTGCATTCGTTTTATTATTAGCATAGGCTGTATATTCTGTGTTATTGGTTTCATGACAAGAAAAGTGCAACAGCTTAAGGAAATCTTATCGTTTTTTTAATAAAGAACTGAACGATATAATGGAAGAAGAGCATCCCGCTGAAGCAAGTATCGACTTTGTGCCCGCTATTTGTTTTGTACCTAGAGGTATTGCTAAAGAAAAGCCGGATAAAATTGTGTTGACGCAAGAAGAATTAGCCAGAGTTATTAAGGACACAAAAGATCGTTTAGATAGTGATGATGACGATGATGATGAAGATAATGAGCAGCAAGAAAACGAAATGGATGTAGATGATAGTGAACATGTTGCCGAGGAATCCAATGAAAATCTTAATCCCGATGACGAGTTTGCCTTTGAACGTTACGATAATGAGGGCAATCCTCGTGTAGCCGATATTGGCAACATTGTTGATCCCGACCATCAATTACCTGATGAGGATGATGATTCTGAAGCTGAAGATGAAATTATTAAACCTACAGACAATTTATTGCTGGTGGGTCATGTACAAGATGACGCTGCCAGTATGGAAGTGTGGGTTTTCAACGAAGAAGAAGAAAGCTTATATACACACCACGATTTCCTGCTACCCAGCTTTCCCTTGTGTATTGAATGGATGAATCATGATCCTGGTAGTGATAAGACTGGCAATTTGTGTGCCATCGGTTGCATGGATCCTGTGATCACAGTATGGGACCTCGATATACAAGATTCAATTGAACCCACATTTAAATTGGGCTCGAAAGGCAGTCGCAAGAAGAACAAGGATGCCTTTGGACACAAAGATGCAGTTTTAGATTTGTCATGGAATCGTCAATATGAACACATTTTAGCCTCCGCATCTGTTGATCAAACATTAATTTTGTGGGACTTAGATGAGGGCCAACCTCATACAACAATTACCTCATTTGATGAAAAAGTTCAGTCCATACAATTCCATCCCGAAGAAGCACAAAGTATTTTAGCTGGTAGTGCTGATGGTTTAGTGCGTTTGTTTGATTGTCGGAATCCCGAACAGGTTAATACTTCATTCATCAAGTGGAAAATACCTGGTGAAGTTGAGAAGGTCCTTTGGAATGCTTGTGATACTAATTATTTTGTTATCGGCTCCAATGATGGCTCTCTACATTACGCTGACAGGAGACAGTCCAAAAAATTATTATGGTCTTTTAAGGCACATGAGGAAGAGATTTCGGGCATTTGTTTCAACCCTAAAGTGGAAAACCTTTTAACGTCTACTTCAACGGAGGGTTGTCTAAAAATATGGAATTTTAATGCAAGTGATATAAAGCCAGTTTACAAGCACGATTTCCAAATGGGCCGTTTACAGTGTATGAAACAGTGCCCCGAAGATCCATTCACCCTGGCATTTGGTGGTGAAAAACCTCCTAGATGCCGTGTATTTAACATAAAGAACTTTGAGGCAGTACGACGTGTTTTTAATATACCAGATGCGGAACAGGAGTAAATGTTGCTGACCCAAGTATATTTTTCTACAAAGCCTTTTTGTAACATAAAATGTTCGTTCAATAATATTAGCATTAATTGTTATTTTAGTAAAGAATAAAAAACGATATCACTTTTACAATATAAAATATATGGAACTTAATACCAACATCGAAAAAGAAAGTAGAAGTTGCAAGTTTGAAATGCGTAAAATGTACTTGATATGCATGATTTTGCGTTCTCTATAATTGATAGAATTCAAAATATGGTTGTTTAAGATTCTGTTTTGAATTTAGTGTAAATGTAACTACGCAAAAACCAAAATGCTTTTCGAATTTGTATTTCATTCAAAAAATTTGTAATAGAATCTCTATTTCGATATAAAAAAAAACCATTTTTTGAACATTTTATGTTACCAAAATTCGATTGGTACCCCATTCGAAATAATAGCAATAGTCTTAAAATTGTATATCGAATATGGTCGATTATCCTCACATTTTAGCTGAAAATGCTTAGCGGTTTGGATAATATGTTCCATATGTAAGTATTTATAGCGATTTTATTTCTTAGCATAAATTTGTTTGCGATATTTTAAACTTAAATGATTTCTGAATGAGTATAGTATCCGTGAGAATACATTCTTTTTAATGTCTATATTTATTATAAATTAATTTAAATTTTCCACTTTTAAAAGTTGCTTGTCTGCCATCTAATTAAATAATAAGACTCGTTTCTTTTTTGCAATTATGTAAAACTTTATTTTACCCTTTTTTGATTTGGTGTCAAATTATTACAAAAACAACCAATCGTCACTTCGGCTTAACTTCCGATAGAATTCCCACCTTTTTCTGCATATGTAGATGATATTAAGAATGTATTTTAATAACTATAAAACTTTGAGAGAAATGTGCATGAAAAAAAATAAAAGAAACGAGAAACGAAAACATTTTACAAGATCAAGCAAGTAACATTTTTTAACGAAATTTTTAAATTCATTGTTAAAGGAGAGCCTTTTTATAACAAGAAACAATAAATGATGCATAAAATTGTTTATTTACATAACACTACCCTAATGATTTTGCCGATATTAACACAACATGTTCTCCTCGCAAAAGAATCTGAGGCAGATGCCTCTTTATTTCTATTTTTTTACGGCCCAAGTTTTTTACGTCTTGTTTTGGCAATGTTATTCCTAACTTCTGCAACAACTCAGAACAATCCTGTGCCTCCTGATGTATTACTAACTTGTCTTCGACATATTTATATTTGCGATGCTTCAAGCTTTCCACCGCATCAACAAGCAAAAGATTCCAATGGCGATCAAACATTTTTAGCACTCCCTCTATATAGCCTTTAATGCCGTGTTCTCTCCTTATGACAACTCTTACAGTCCGCCCTTCAGTAACATATTCTTGTAGTTTTTTGAGCGGTCCATCTGATTGAGCCATTTGCATCATTAGGTTCCTTAAATGCTTATTTTTTACCTTTGCTTGTGTTTTTATGGCCATTTGGTGTTCTTGGAATCTTCTTAGATTTTGTTCTTCTTCCACTAGTAATGCGTCTATATCTTTGGCATCTTTGCTTCCAGAAGCTTGAGTATTTTTAGTATCACTTAAGCCCGAAAATCCAACTTTATTTAAGGCAGTTTCAAAAGCTGCCATATTTTGATAGATAAATTTTGGTTGTTGTACCGTCACGCGATAATCAGGTTCATATAAAGCTTTTAAAGGATTAAACCCTGCACTTTTTATATCTAATTCATCATCAGTGCTGGAAGAATTATCTGTTTTATTTTCTACTTTTTTTGAATCATCCTTAGAACTTTCAGCGGTTTCTTCTTGATCTTTTGGAATCTGCTCCATAATGAATCCGTACTTCAAAAATGTTTTGTTTTAATATTTAGGGAAAAAGTAGTGTTTTAAATATTTTTCAATGCTCTTCTCACAAACATTTGAATAATTTTTCTTTTCACCAAGTAGTAGTTCCTTGCTTTAACTCACCCCGCTTTTTATAGCAATTTTGACAATCACTTGTATTCACTTTCAAGTTGCAGTGATTAGTTTCAAAATAGAGACGAGCTGATGAGTTAAAATAAGTGATAGAGTTTTGCAGAGAGCAAATTATATTACTCACTCCCAAAAGCTTTTTTGAAAATGTTAAAAGTAGCTGGTGATCTTAAGACCATGACTATGTGTCTGTTGCAAAAACATTATTTATTTTCTAATTTTAGTTATTCGCATAAACTTCTGGCTTCAGCAGTTTCTGTTTAATAACCACTTTATATTATTTCGCATGTGAATCATCGAACAGCAGTATATATATTTACATGAGTTGCCCTGTTGTTTAGCTTCCAAACTCACCACATAATAAGATAAATACAACACTGTACACAGAGTCAATTGCTCTTTATTCCCCGAAAATGAGTTCAGTCATTAATTTGAAATCGATGTTGTTGGGTTGTGTTGTTGTGGTGGGGCGATTGCGTTTGTGAATATACTTATTTACAGTCAAAATAAAAATATTAGATGAATAAGAACTATGTGCGTGTTTTGTAATTAAAATAGAAAATAATTGAAGCGTTTAAGGAATTAGTTTGAATAAAATAAATTGGCTTAAGTTACACATGAGATAAATTAAATTACGAAATGTAAGTGAAAATGACATGGAATTTGCATTATTAATCCCCAAGAATAGTGATTGTTAATGTTGTGTTCTGCTTATTTATATCTAAAATTTTCTTTTGTGATTGACATTTGCCTAAAACTACAATATATAAGATAAAACATAAAATAAATTTAATTATCAAGAATTTAAGTTATAACGAAATATACATACATATGTATGTATATTGCACAGTGCTCGTCTGTATTTATGCGGAAACTTTAAATTACTTCATATTAAATAGAAAAAAATATATATGTATGTATATATAAATATATATCGCATTATATTGTTAATTGCAACATTTTCTTGTGTTTTCCGTTGTTTTTGTGCAGTAGTGCTAATTATTCATTGCAAAACTAAATAAAATACGGTAAAAAATATAAAAAACCAACAAAATAGCTACGATATACTTACATATAAAAAAAATTAACAAGTGCTTATTTTACACACGTAATAAGTAAATAGTGAATTTCCTATCAGACAAAAGGAATATAAATTTGTCTGTTGTTTTAATATAAAAAGTCTGTGTTGTGTGACCAGACAAATAATTCGATTATACACAGGAAAAAAGTGGTCTAGTCACAAAAGAAGAAACCAGTTGTCTTTGGCCTACAAGTCTTCAGTATTGTTGACGACACCGCCGCCATCGCATTTCAGCCGTAAGAAAGAACTACAGAAGAAACTACTGGCAGTCAAAAAAAAAGCTTTAAATAATTTCATTCTCCATCAGGTTCTTGAAAAAATCATCATTGTATTTGTATATGCATATATTTGATTGTTCTTAAATTGCAACAAACACATTGCTAAACACATTGGCAATTTTATTTTCAAACATAACAAATACAACAATAATAACAGATGTCTTGCCCCCTCCCCAAATATTTAGAAAAAATGAGCAACAACACAAACAGCAAAGAAACGAGTTTTTATTGTGCTCTCCCTTTGATATCAGCTGCTAGTTTTTGTATGGGTTGTTGTTGCTTTATATGTGTTAAATTTCGTTTGTATGTTCCATTGTTGTTGTTGTTGTTCTTGTGAGTTAAATTTCGATTGCGGACAGCTGTTCTTTGGCGCAGCTTCCCCCTCCAAAGAGGTTGATTTATATATTTTCCTTCATTCGTGTACTTTGCTAAAAAAGATTAATTAAAAATTCTTCATCATCTTCGTGTTAATGATGATACCTGCAACATCTGCACTCGGTTCTCAGTGCTTTTATATGCACGTTAAACAAATTTAGAAATCTATTGTAATTATGGCTAATTTTTTAACTGCGAGAGTTTAGCATGTGTTAGTGGTTTTACCCTTATATGTATATACGTACATACATATGTATGTAACAATTGCACTGTCAAGTGTATGGTTTCCATTTAATATTCTAAAGTGTCTTTATTGATAATGACATGACCTATTTTTATCGTTGTCATAGCGATGTCTGTTTGTCATGAAAACAACCCCACACCCACATCGCATGTGCATTTCTATATAAAAAGTGAAGACGAACATAGAACACGCACTATGTACATACTTACATATGTGCCTTGGGATCCTAGGGAATTAAAAAAATAATTTATCTTTTTCAAAAGTTTTCATTATGTATAAAAATTATTTGGGATATTCTCCCAATGTAGACAGATTAACCCATAGTAAATAAAATTTAGTTTTTAACAGGAATAAATTTATTCGTACACATGCAACTACACAAGTTAACCATGAATAATTAATATATTTTTATAGACATAACTACGAGGGCGGGTCAAAAAGGATGTGACTTTTCCAATTTCGCGCCTCTTAACTGAAAGGCAATACTACTCCTGTCATGACGTAGCTGTCACCTGTATCCTGTCAACATTTGAATAAGCAGCGTCAATTAGTTTGTAATTTTAAGCCATTGATAGCCGACTACTGCGTGATTTGAGGTGAAAATGTGAAAAAGTAGATTTCGTGTGCTCATTAAGGTTTTTTTAGTGCTAAAAAATCCAACACATCAAAGTAAAGCTTGATAAATGCTCGCACTATGGGAATTCCGCTCCATCAATTTCAATGGTAAAGTAGTGGTTTACTGAATTTCGTTTTGATTGTAAAAACATGGAAGAAGTCGTACGTTCTGGATGCCCAGTTGGGGTCTCTAAACCTGAAGCAAATGGAAAAATTCACAATATAGTTTTGATAGACCGAAGATTGAAAGTCGAGAGATCGTAGTTTAGTTTTTTTTTTTTCAATTTTAAGTGATAATTTGGGTATGAAAGAGTTTTCCGCAAGATGGGTGCCGCATTTACTCACAATCGACCGCAAACGCAATCGTGTAACAATGCCGCAGAAGTCTTTGGCCTTGCTCAACCATAATATGGACGATTCGTAATCGTGGACAAATCGTTGATTCATTACAACAAACCAGAGACCAATTAGCAGCAAAAACGGTAGGTTTCTCTGGCTGAATCTCCGCCAGAAGGCAAATGAGGGTTTGTCAGCCAATAAAGTTATGGCGACCGTTTTTTTTTCTGATGCATTCGGTATATTCTGCATTGACTACCTTGAAAAGGGTAATATAATCAATGGCGAATATTATGCCAACTTATTGGGTTGTTTTAATAAGGAATAAAAATATACCATATTTGGCCAAGAAAAAGATTATTTTCCACCAGGACAAATCAAGGGCGCACATAGTGCAGTTTACACCGCAAAATTTCATGAATTAGGCTACGAAATGCTCTCTCATCCATCATATTTTCTGGATTTAGCCCCGATTGACTATTTCTTGCCTCAAAATCTGAAGAAATGGCTCGGTGGAAAGAGATATGACTCCAACGATGATATCATTCTCACAAACTAATGTTTCAACAAATCTTATTGTTTGGAGGAGATGAAAAAATTGGAGAAACATTGCCCAAAGTGTGTCAGCTCAAAGCAAACAATGTTGAGACTAAAAAAATTTTTTAACAAAACAATGTGTTTCATTCAAAAAAGGCAGTTACTTATTAAGCCACCCTCGTATCACTCCTCGTCCTCCGTTGCCTCCCATCATGTAACATATCCGTGGGAAAGAATTGATTTTATAACGCTTTGTAAATCTAGTTCAACATTTTCATTCGCGTTAATGTAATCAAAAACAATTAGAAATTTTCTCACGTTCCTATATTCATTTCCCAAGTCCATTTCATATCGAAGTAAACAGCTGGGTATTTAGCCTCCTTTGATAGCTGCAACAATACACGTCCAAACGTACGTATCCCTATGTTCCATGGTGAAGGATTCCAAGCACTCACTGTTAGACAAGGAACAGAGTTCGCCCAGAACTACTTTCATGGCATCACTGATAATGGAGCGAAATTTCATATTGATCAATATAATAGCGACATGCACTTTCTATAATGAAGATGCCTTTAACGTTTAGTAAATTTAGGTTTGGTTTGGTTCAACAGGCAGCTTTCGCTCACTTGGATCCATGATTCGGTCCTTTTATGAGTAAAGAAAGCATAAAACACCCATAGCCTACAGCAGGGATTGCACCTGCGATTCTATGACCACTAGTCTAGTATACTAGTCTGCGAGCGCACCAAACGGTTAGCAACGGACAAAATTTTTAAAAATTGGCGATATATACATAAGCTATTGTGACAACAATTTTTACGTTTTATTATGATCGATTACACTAACTGAGAAATGTTAGTAAAACGTGATGTTCAGAAGCAACAAACTCTTTAGACCTCCTCTATTTCGCCCATAAAATAAAAATTTTCTAATTATACAATGCTTTTCATAGTTTTTGAAAAAAAAACCAACAAAAACTGTCTCGCCCACCCTCATTTGCTTCAAGCGTTTGTTTACATACGCAGATGCACTTGTTTTCCATGTTTTTTTTGTAATTTTTTATTTACAACTTAATAATCCACATACAACAATAATTACAATAGATAAACCTACACACCCTGCTCTTCAGAGATCTATTGTATAGTTCAATAGAAAAAAAATATATATAAAAAATACTATAACTAAACAAACACTTGCCACATTCGTTCATTCATTCAAACCTACTGTATTGCTCGTTGGTATCGCCCCGTAAGTTCCGTCATCACTTGAGGTTTGTTTAAGATAAACACTTTTGCGTACAATAACAACTTCAACCAGATTATTGTGGATTTTCAGAATAACTACAACAACAACGGCAATAATAAAACTGCACCATCATCAAGTGACAACATAAAACTCACTTTCATTTATACAACAATGTCTCCCAAAAAAAATTATGTATTGTGCCACCGCACAATGTAACAGTCCAACAGATGTCATTATTTTTATTAATTTGCATAAATTATGAAGTAATAAAGGGGAATTTAAATAATGCCTCTCTTTCACTTCAAAACTTTTTTTATTTTAATTTTTGTCCTGAAATTTTCTTCTCCATTTGTTCCAGTCTGAAGATTTTGTATCATTTCATACATGTCACACTGTTATATTGTTGCATATCTCCAATGTAGAAAGATTCTATTATTTGCTTTTTAAACCGGAAGCAGTGTGTGTTTCGTTCTTCTTCTTCTTCAGCTCTTTTCATTATTCCACTTTTTTTAAATGTTCTAGTAAAAACAAAATGAAAAATATAAAGTATTAAATTACTTAAAAGCCACTTTGATAAATTTGTTAAAATTGTAAAAACCTCTTTGTTCCAATGCAAAAGTAATTTAATTATAATACGGGCGTATATTCCTGATGGAAATGAAATTCTTGCTTTAGTTCGAAAGTAGAACAGATAGAGGTTCATGGAAAACTTCGTTACTTCTACTACTTGTTATACATTTTCCCATAAAGTTTAATATTCTGCAGTAAAATTTGGAATAACGAGCGCCGTTTGAAAAATAAAGATATCGCTTGATTGAAAACGCAAATTCTTCAATATTGTTTTTGATTAACTTCAAAGCACTTTACTTCGTTCGCTTAAAAGAAAATCTGCTTAAACGTAAAACCTTATAAACGAAACGCATTTTTTGTTGTACAAGTGTAAGAATAAATGGAACAAATATCGCTTAAAAGAAAAAAAATATTTTAAAACGATTTTCCGTCATCCCACGTCAAATTTGGTTTATGAACAGACCGGTTTCGGCTTTGTGCCATCTTCAGTGTTCTCGAATACTAAATTCGAGAACACTGAAGGTGGCACAAAGCCGAAACCGGTCTGTTCATAAACCAAATTTGACGTGGGATGACGGAAAATCGTTCCAAATTCAAACAAACCCCGTCGGAAGAATATCACAAAAATAAAAAAAAATATTTATTTACTGCTGATTATTTACCGAGTATTACATGCAATCGATTATATCAGTTTTGAAAATAAATCGTGATTCAAAGTCGACGTGCACATATTTTATTTTCAGTGTTTATCGCATTTTCTGTATTCGGTTCGAAGAACAATTTCTAAAGCTTTAAGCTCGTTGAAACGAAAAACACTTTTTCTCTTATCCGAAGTCCGTTTGCTTTCATCCCAATTTTACGGAAGATATTTTATTATGTTATTGTTTGTTGTTGGCTTAGCTAGGTATATGCCTGCATTTCATTGGCGCTAACCAAATCATCAGTACCCTTTTAGCCAAATCATGATTGAAAGCATTCAAAGCTCGTATACTTATGCAAACAATTACAAATATATATGAGAATTCTATCAGAACTCTATCATATTTTACTATTTGTAATCAACAAAAACAAAAGTATAAATAGCTATAGAAGCTTTTGTACAATCACAACACAACAAACAATTATAATTGACTTGCGTCCTTTTGTTTTTTCTTTTTACGCCTTTATACAATTAATCGCCCGTTGGGTGATAATGAAAGTATTTATAAGGCAATGAAAAAACAAAATTTATAATAACAATATTTTTCAAATTTGTTATTCGAGATATTCTCCAAAATAACTATTTTAATATGTTATTGTTTGTTGTTGGCTTAGCTAGGTATATGCCTGCATTTCATTGGCGCTAACCAAATCATCAGTACCCTTTTAGCCAAATCATGATTGAAAGCATTCAAAGCTCGTATACTTATGCAAACAATTACAAATATATATGAGAATTCTATCAGAACTCTATCATATTTTACTATTTGTAATCAACAAAAACAAAAGTATAAATAGCTATAGAAGCTTTTGTACAATCACAACACAACAAACAATTATAATTGACTTGCGTCCTTTTATTAATTAATTGTATAAAGGCGTAAAAAGAAAAAACAAAAGGACGCAAGTCAATTATAATTGTTTGTTGTGTTGTGATTGTACAAAAGCTTCTATAGCTATTTATACTTTTGTTTTTGTTGATTACAAATAGTAAAATATGATAGAGTTCTGATAGAATTCTCATATATATTTGTAATTGTTTGCATAAGTATACGAGCTTTGAATGCTTTCAATCATGATTTGGCTAAAAGGGTACTGATGATTTGGTTAGCGCCAATGAAATGCAGGCATATACCTAGCTAAGCCAACAACAAACAATAACATATTAAAATAGTTATTTTGGAGAATATCTCGAATAACAAATTTGATAAATATTGAAGATATTTTATATTTTAATACATATGTATACGAGGGTGGCTCAATAAGTCCATGACTTTTTGAATGGAACACAGGTATTTGGATACAAAATCTTTTTTTTTCAACATAGTCCTCCTTGAGTTGTATGCACTTTATCCATGTAATTAAAATTGGTATTTTTGTTTGTGAAATGATTTCATTTCAAATCTCTTTACGCCGATTCATTTCTTCAGGTTTTGCGACAAAAAAGTCACTTGGTGCTAAATCCGGATAATAGGGAATGGAATTTCGGCATAGAAACTACACATGCGTGTAGGTGGAAAATAACTTTTTTCTTGGCCAATTAGTTGGCATATTATTCGCCATTTAATGATTTACCCTTTTCCAGATAGTCAATGAGGATTATACGGCCGTCAATACTTTATTGGCTGACAAACCCACCTTGATCTTCATTGTCGCGGCTGTTTTGAGTGCTAGTTGTCCCCTGGTGTATTGCCCACGGTTACGAAACGGCGCAAACACTCATCCATATTGCGGTTGAAGAACGCCAAACACTCCTGTGAAGTTGACACACGGCTGCGTTTAATGCCGATTGTGAGCAAATGCGGCAGCCATTTTTAATTAGTTCTCAAACTTGTGCATTTTCGAAGATAAAATCCAACAATTCATGTTTGAAATGTTGCGGTATCTGAAAAGTTCATCTCTTCAGACTTTTGAAATCTTGAATTGGAAATTAAATTAAATGGAAATTACAAAGAATCAATTCAAAGAATCCCAAAAAAGTCACGAAAAATGCTGATATATTAGGATTTGGAAGAAGGGCGTATTCGGATAATTTTCAATGATTTTAATATACGCTTGTCATTGTAGGTTGTTCTCTTTTTGCTTCCTATTCATCGATTTAGAAGCTGTTGAGAAAAGTAAACGTTTTATGTTTTTTTATATCAGCTGTTTCTCACTGGAAATAGACTTTATATCCGGAAGGCCTACAATTTGCCAGTAGTCATGATTTCTTTTTTACTTATATTAAAGAAATTTTATTGAAGAGAAATCATATTTTCAAGCAATTTTAAAGAAATAAGTATTTTTTATTATTTTCAAAATCGAGTTTCACAGATTTGTGTTGGCAATTCCTATTTTTAACAAACATTTTGTCAACTTGACTTCCGTGGAAATTGGAAAAATGCACTATTGGATTTCTTTAAAGCATTCCTTGAGAATGACTTCCATTTCTTTTGTTGTAGTTGGTTTTCCTTTGCTGAATCAGACTACAAATTTGAATTTAGCTGTCACTTAAACAGATCCTATTGCCAATAATTTTCATAAATTCAAAACATTTCCTTTTTGTTTGGAGCAACTGTACCTATTTGATTTCGTTATGAGATTTTGGAAATTCAATCTACATACGAGTAGTAAGAAAATTTTAAATTATGGGCCCGGAGGAAATCCTTAAAATATGTATTTATTTTAAAATACATACATGATTTTTTCAATATGTACACATATGCGGCCTATTACATCTGCTCTGCGAAAGTAAATGCATATTTGTGAATGCAGCTGCTGATGTGTAAGTAATTATTGAAATATTTACATTTCAATTATGGCAAATCCGAATAAACTAAGTGTATAAATATAAAATTTCATTTTATGTACAGACGCGTACTCGTATTAGGAATTGTATGTATTGTTTTAAATAACGATATTAAAAAATGTGTGGCTTTTGCATCTGAATGCTGCTCAAATAAAAATATCATTCGAATAACGTCATTGCTTTCGATTTATGAAGAAAAATTACAAACGACAATCATTTAGCAGCAAAAAATTGTGAAGAGAAAATGAAATTCTTCAATTAAAACAGTGAATCTCGGACTTGTTGCTTAATAAATCACAATAAATATGAGTGGGTTTCCCAATAAGGCAGTGCCATGATGCTATGATGGGATTTCGCAATCGCTAGTTTGTTCGATTGACAGCATGTCTACTGGACAAAATATTGTTACTGCAAAAATGTTGCCCTTTAAACTTGGTTGTTCAGCGCTTTAATAAACTATTATTAAAAATCCACAATTCAAAAGAGCGCTGGCCGCAGAAGGGAGAATGGAACTCAGAATTTCTCGATGTATGCAAAATAATAAATTACTTTGGGCTTAAAGCTAATTTAGTTAACAAACACTTTCGTTAAGAAATTTTAATTAAAACACTACTTTAACTATTTTGTAATTAAAGGAATTTAATTGGCAACGCACTCTTAGTTTGTGATGTACAATAACGATTAAAATTTTAATCGAGTAGTCAAATATATAAGTATAATAAAAAGCTATTTTCAAAAATTATGAGTTTCTGTCATCGTGGTTAGAGCCTGATTTAATAAAGCGAAAATAAAATTTTGTTCGAGTATATTCTTTATTTATTTCTTTAATGCTTCATAAAAGAACAAATTCCTTTAATGCCTCATACGCTGTTTCTGCAATTCCTTTCCAATGTTGGCCTGCCCTTAATGAAAAAGTCGGCAAAATACTTTTCAAAATAAAATTAATGTCGCAACAACTTAGAAGATTTTAACACCAATACCTTCTTACATCGTTTATACCCATGTTATAATTTTTGATAGTGAATTAAAAATATTTGCGTTCAAAAATAATATAAAATATTTAGAAGGATATTTATTGTCGTATGGAATTCATTGAAAAATTACTTATTCTAGATTTTTAATTTCTAAGATTTCGTTTTTAATCGTATAAAAACGTATAAACATCTAATATTTATACACACATGTTTAAAGTTAATTCTTTAAGAATCTAATTTTTAATTATTTAAAATAACGATAATAATAATAATAATACAAGAAACAGATCTTAAGTTCAGTTGACATTCCTCTAGAGTAAAATTATTGTAGCAAAATATGTTCAGCTGTTTGAGGGCTACGATGCCAAAGTTACAATTGAACATTATATTATTACACCGCTTGCTAAAAATAGCAAATATGAAACATTTTGAAAATATCGAATGACTCAGTGTATTGCCACGATAATTTTGAATATAAAAAATTATGATGGTATACATTTTCCATCCCTGATTGCTATTGTAAGAGTATAAAAAAGTATGCAATAATTTTTATCTTTTGCAGATTTTCTCAACTGAAGGAAATCGGAAATTCTTATTTATATTTTCTTAATACAGTATAGGAACGTTAGGTGAGGTTAGGTTGTGCACTCCACCAATCGCTACATGATATAACTGGCTCACTTGGAGCCTGAGCTTTGTGCTGCCCGAGCAGAGAAGATGGCCAATAAGACACATATTCACAACTTGTGTCCCCTCAATAGATTCGGTATTAAACCAAAATGATGCCCAGATAAGAGTTTATACTCCTTATACCGCAGTCCGATGTGTCTATCAGATTCCGCAAAAACTGGCTTTTAGTATGAGTCGGCTATGACAGAGGAGGTGTTCAATACTTTCTTACTTCTCGTTCCAACAACTATCGTACAGAAGTCATTGTAAGCGAGCCCTAATCTCATGGAATGAACCTCTATATAGCAATGCCCAGTCAAAACAGCAGCATGTATATTCAATTGGTCACATTAAAACTCCTCTAGGACTGCAGATCTCCTGCAGCCATGTCTGGGTCATGTCATTCTCGAGATCTCCCAGTTGACCTCACTGGAATATATATTCTGTGCGATCTTGCATAGTCTCTGCTCAGTCAGCTCCCTACAGTAACAGTATCCCGACCGCTCAACCGGGTTCCACCCTTGGCCATTTCGTCCGCTATATACCAGATCAGATGTGCCGTGTAGGCATACACTAGAGATCTCACCACAGCTTTGCTATCGGTACATACATATATATATATATATATATATATATATATATATATATATATATATATATATATATATATATATATATATATATATATATATATATGCTAGATTTACAAGGTCTGCAAGGTCAATTTACAACCAAGAGTGATTTCCACTATAATTTATAGACAAGCATGGATAATAAAAATGCCCATAGTAAGAATATTTTTGGGCAATGTAAATACCATAAAAAATAACTTCCATATCTTTAAAATGTTATATTATATAAAAATTGTTATTTTCGAAAAGATTTTAGGGAATATTCGTATATTGAAGAAAATTTCTTTATTATTATCTTTAAACTTTGAACGCGTAGGAACAACGGCCATAATTTAAAAATTTATTAAATATTTTTCATATGTAGATTACAATGTTCGTTACTCCTTATCTATTGATGTGGATTGCTGGCATGCAGACATGAACTGATTAGAAGGCTTAAAATAATGATTTTATGGCGTCACATAGAGAGTTGAAAGCACCAAAAATGGAGATTATTTCGGGAAAGCTTTTGGAGGGTGTAATGTTTATTTTTTCGCCAATATTTTTTTTTAAACTAGTAAAATAAAATTAAATTAAAAAGAAATTAAAATAATACACAGTGATCAATTAAATTTAAATATTATTGAATGCATGAAGGCGATCTTATATAATATATTCGAGATCTTATATAATGTATTCGGTACTCAAATCAAATATTAAAATTATTCGATCCTATTTAGACATTGATCTTATCCGTTAATATTGAAGCAAAAGCTATATAAGAAAACTTAAATTTCTGATAAGCCGGATAAATTTATTAATGTTCCCCGGTGGGGGCACTTTTAGTTCGGAAAATTAAGCCTCTAAGTCCAAAAATATTTTTTTAATATGTTTTTTTTTCGAACGTTTTGATTTCTTTAGTTTATATTAATTTTATATTAAAAAAGAATTAAACATGGGGAATTTTCTAGAGGGGCTGTCAAGCTTTAGTCATGTACATTAATGAAAAATTCTGGATATTTTATATTTTCCTTTTAAAATTTTCCAATACCTTAAAGGGCTTCGACTGTGTTTTTCCCCCCAGGAATTTCTGTTTCGTAAAATCCATCAGATCGGCCATAACTATTCTTGATAATAATTCAATCAATCTTATCG
This sequence comes from Germaria angustata, assembly GCA_963681545.1. Taxonomy (NCBI): domain Eukaryota; kingdom Metazoa; phylum Arthropoda; class Insecta; order Diptera; family Tachinidae; genus Germaria; species Germaria angustata. Next base: position 31,508,729 of record OY813002.1, read on the forward strand.
CGAATAAAAGCAAACCTATTTTCACATGAATTATTTCTCATGAACAATAAATTGTGAAAATGTTAACGAAATATAGCAAAAACAGAACAACAATATAAAATTGACCATCGAAATTTTAGGGAAAAGGAACAGTTTCCACTTGAAATTTGGTTCAAGATATGGTTGAACGAAACCTTTTTGTCAGTCTTATGCTCAAGTTTTGCTATTATCTACTATAAATGCAAAATGTTTTTAATTATTGGCGTATATATTTAATAAACAAGCTAAACGACAAAAAATATCGCATGTAATAATTTTTTTTTTTTTACATTTCGTACTGAATACAGACTGAACCATTCTCCATTAACGTATCAAACCTACTGATACGAGTATATCAAGACAATAGACGAGGCTACTAAACTGTTTTTAGAGTTTTCCCGAAATGCTTTTGTGAAAATATTTGTAAACTTTTGAAAATATGAATAAACGTTTTGGTTACAGTAACCATATTTGTAGAAAATTCTCAAAATTATGTGTAGAATGCTCACAATATCTATTATTCGCATGCGATATATTTTTTAAACAAATTTTTACTTTATGGAATTTAAAATTCTACAAAAACAATTCGATTTAATTATTTTGTATTATCTTTTGTCTATTTTATTATAGAAGACATATAATAAACTGAGAGAGATTAATATGCGGATAAAAATTACAATTATTATAAGAGATTTTTTTTTAAATGTTCATCACGTTTTACGTCTCGACTATTAAAACTTGATTATGAATTTAAATTAGTTTTACTTAATGTATGTTCACTTCTACATACATACGTAAAGTGTGATTTTTTAGCAACTTTCTTTCTGGCAACATTGTTGTTGGTAGCTCAGCTGTTTCCGTGTAACATATTACTGTTAAACATGTTCAGTTTGGTCTGTAATTTAACCATGAATCAACTTACAAACGCTTACAACGCTTGCAGATTATTGAATTTTATTATCAAAATTCATGCCCGGCTAAGAAAGTGCATCGTCCACTTTGTTATCGGAAAATTGTGTTCAGAGACGAAGCTCATTTCTGGTTGAAATTGCCATATTTGGTGTGAAGAGCAGCCACAAGCATTGCATCCCGATAAATGCATCACTGTTTGGTGTGGATTATGGGCCGGTGGCATTATTTTACAGTAGTTTTTTAAAGACGAAGAAGGCAGGAATGTTACTGTAAATGGCGAGCGCTGCCGTGCGATGATTACAAAATTTGTTTTGCCCAAAATGGAAGAGCTAGACTCGGCGGACATGTGCTTTCAAGAAGACGGTGCCACATGCCACACAGCACGCGAAACAATGGCCCCTTTGAGAGGCGAGTTCGGTGAAAAGTTTATTTCACGCTTGAGGCCGGTCAATTGGCCGCCTAGATCGTGTGATTTAACGCCTTTAGGCTATTTTTTGTGGGGCTATGGTAAGGCTCATGTCTATAGAGACAAGTTCTTAATAGTTGAGGCACTGGAAGCCAATATTGAAGAATTTATTGCTGAGATACCGGGCGATATGCTGGAGACAGTATGTCAAAATTGGACCCAGCGTATGAACCATTTGAGTCGTAGTCGCGGTCAGCATTTACATGAAATGATCTTAAAACATTGAATTGCATACTTGCATACGTTCTATCGACTCAAATAAATATTTCATACATTTCTCTAAATTTTATGTGTGTTTTTTTTAATCAAATCCGAAAGCTGTTAAAAAATCACCCTATATGTATGCATGTATCTGCTAAGTCTGATTGTAACTGACATCTGACAAAAATGGACTTTTTTTTATATGAATGCAAATAAAGAATAGTTACGAATACTTGTAAAACGAATTTAAAAAAAAAACATGAGTAGAACAAAGTTGGAAATGATACGCAAAATAAATTATTAAATGAATGTTTCCAAGTAAGACCCCATCATAAAACTTTTTATTATATGATTTGAAATCATTCGACATTCTAATGAAAACAGCAAATTGTTTCCCTATTCTTTTCGATTGTCGTTCCCCTACTAATTGTTTGCATTGTTTCATAGAAAAAAATAGTTGTGCACTTAAAAAAAATGTCAATGCACTTGTGTAAATCTCTATTTTATTTTCTGTTTTTATATATTTTTTTTGTTGCTAAATTTCAAGTAAATTTTCTAAACTAACTTAAAATGTGTGTATGTGTGTCTAAAAATTTGAAACAAATTCTATAAATTCTTCCCCTTTTTATATTATTGACTAGATAAACGATGATGAATTAAATTTTATGAATATTGTGATTGAATTTTTTTCCATTTTATTTTATTACACGCTTTCTTTTTGCAAGGGGTTTAATTTTTAATTGAAATTCATTTTACTCATTCTTTTATTTTTTTTCACTTTTAATTCAGTGGAATCATTCGAGTATTTGTTGCCAGTTCGATATTCCTGAATTAATATGTTCATTGTGCATACGAGTATAATTCTTTGGAATATTGACCAGTGTGAACTGTGGCAGAACATGTGTTGCACGTTTGCTAATGTTGCCTATATCTGAATGTATGTATTTATGTATTTAGTTTTATTTCTTTGGTTTAAATTGAATTTTTGTTGCATGAAATAAGCAAGCAAATAAATAGCAGCCAAGCGAGAATGTTGAATGAAGTGTTTATATTTATATCTTTGCTTACGAGGGTTGAAGAATATAATGAAATTTTTATTTATATCAAAGTTTTTTCTTTTAGAAAATTTTAAAGCAGTGATATGCAACGCTTATGGGGTGGGGGCTGTTATTGGGCAGTGCGGAACAATCCGATAAGTGTATTATGGGCGCTATTTAAATAAAGAAAATGACGTAACAGTACAGTAATTAGTGATTGATCTTTTAGGTCCTGCGGTGCCTTTTGATTTGTGCAGTCGTAGTTGCAAACATAATTTATTCAAACCACTATTTATTTGTTTAATAACCAAAATAGAGAGAAGCATCTCTATGCGTAATCGGTAGAAAATAAAAGTTACAATTTAAGTAAATTAAAAAAATAAAATGAAGAGTTATATGGCGTACACCAGCAACACACACTCTGAAACCATTCTCATCCCTCTGAAGCCACCAAAAGCACTGATTGTGACAAGATTATCCACATTATTATCGATATTAGTATTTGGTAAATTCCATCCTGGAAGACGGGGTGTTTTTCTAAGCGCATGTTGCTTTGCAGAAATATATTGCAACTGATTCCCAAAAGTTGCGCTTAAAATTTTTGCAAGGCATACTGTTATCATTGATGCGCAGGGAAAAACAAACTATGTATCCAGAAAGAAGTTTATATGCAATGCAAGTTGCGTCAAACATATCGAGCTTTAACCGAAGACACATAATTTTTTCACTAAGTTGTCGGGTTATTGTGAATTTTGTATATTTCGGTAAGTGTATATTTCTCTCCCGGTGCTCCTCTCCCATTGATCACTTTTCTAAATAAATTTAATTTTTTTGTAGTAGATGATGTATTGTATTTAAATGTTCCGTCATCAGGGATAAGATGTAAGATATTTCCAACTGACGAACTCTACAAACGTTTGTTGTTTATGTACATAATTACATCATTAATTACTCATTTCATTTGGATCCTCTTCCCAAATTAATTTTATATTTGTTAACGACATTTATTTGCTGAATCTTTCTGCTGACCGCAGTAACATGGATTGGATTAACTTAATTGCGTGCCTTAATGGTTATGATATCTGATATATGTATGATACACTGCATGCAAAACATCCTAAATGCCGTCAGGGATGCAATGTATCCGTATACAAAGTATTATGAAAGTAACTAAACTATGTATCAAACACTATATTAATACTGTATCGATACATTGTAAACAGACTTTTAATAAGTTAACCACGTTCAATATTTTCGGAGAATATTCCTTCCCCCTTCGGCGTTGCCGCCCACTACTAAGCTGCTCATGAATTAATTGAAATTATGAGTCTGCCTTTATATATATCCTTTCACTCCTGGAGGGAGCGTAGGGCTTCTACAAAGCATATCCATCATTACATGGGTTGTTGTTGCAGTTGTTTTCGCATTGTTATTATTTGTTTTTTGCCTTGTATCAGCTTCGGTAATCGGTTCTTGTTCCAGTTAAGTAGATGATTGGTCTGCTGTAGCAGGTCTAGGATAATGGGGATGCCATCTGTCGTTGCCTAGAAAAAACGCCCCCTCTGTATTTTGGTATAGTGGTGAGGAACCTCGCTAATCTTTGATTCCTATCTTTTTTCCCAGAAAGTGGTGGCTCCGCCTGACCTTTCATTGTAATGATGTTATCGTCTTTTCCAGGGAGAGGGGGTGGTCAGGGGGCTCATTTGGATGGATTTTTAGGAGAGGGTTGAAGCCACTTCATTTTTAAAACTTCAAAAATCATGGTGAAAAATTTGTGTCCTCTGCCAGGGAGTGAACCTGGGCTACTCGGTTTTGTAGGCAAGAACTTTATTTTTTTCAAGCTCTTATATGAAAGGACCTCATTTTACATAATACGATGATTTGCTATATCAAAAACGGCCTCTGAAACATATTCCTTGTTTTTAAGGATATAACCCTCCTTTTGAACGTTATAGTCTACAATACTTGTATTGCGGTCTAAAAGGAAGTCCTTTAAAATGTTTTTTGGTAGTGAAACGATTTTAATAAAATATAATTTCTGGCGCTTCTTCTCAATTTGGACTCTAACTTTCGAATATACAAAGAAAATTTTCGGAAACATTTAGTCGAATAGTATTTCCTTCACATGTTCGTACGTATGTGTTTTATAGTTACCAAGCGAAAGCTTGTTTTCTTCTCTTTTTGGAAACTGCGCTGTTTACCGATGTGTGCACCTGATCCTCGTTGTTGCATCAGTTGCATATTAAAATATTTTCGTATGTGCTCGTATGTACATATACTGTGGCGATGACATATTGCTCAGTTGTTGCACTCAATGTTATGCTTTTGATTATTTTATTTCACTGAAAGATTAAGTAGGTATATTGGTAAGTGATACGATATTATTTGATTGATTGTGATAAGAAATTGGTTCGATGGCCAAAAGTTATATTTCATATGTACTTGTTATGAATGAGGGAGTTATTTTCAATATGTTTTTTTTAATAAAGTTATTTATGACTAGTTAATAGCCTTCGCCTTGTTGCCGTATATTAAGAAATTTCTATATTTCATATTTCATTAATATCGGCTTTTTAGTTTCAGTGACGTCGTTTTTTGATTATGTACTAATATTTGGCTTACGTGGGAGGTGCCACACTCACTTGAAATATTTTAGAAAAGGTGTAAACAACAGGTTTACAAAGTTTTATCGCGATCGAATAAGAGGTTTGACCGCGCATAGAATATGAACAAATAAATATTAATTTATATAAATAAAATTGATGTTCTAATGAATTTCGATTTGAGAATACCTGTTCAGTTAAGTCGCACTTGTAAAATAAAAGGATATTAAAAAAATTTGTCTGGAGACAAAAAGTACATATTTTTTCATTCTAATATTTATAACAGAGTTATTTATCCCCCTTTTTAAAATTTAACATAGACAAGAGGAAACAAAGTAGCACAACACATGTGGACTAAAGCCGAGAATCGGAAGATGAGAACTGGAGAATGAGTGCTACAAGTAGATAGGTATAAGGATTTCAGTTGTAGAATAAGGTGGCGAGAAAAAACTTTTTATGGTAAGTTCGGATTGTGCTCAAGCAGAAAAAATGTATTTCGATATAATTGGAGTAAAATATCGCCTGACTAAGATAAATATCAAATAAAAAAGAAAATACTTGCAGACTAAGAGAACAACCGAACAAAAGAGGAAAACACGCCTAGAACAATAGTGACATACTTGGATTAAACTTTAAGTAACTGCATGTATAAGGTTGAAGATGAGTGGTCGATTGTGGCATAAACTTGCCTCTTCAAAGAAACCTAGTGGCGTCAAATCACATTGAAGTCCTTAATATAGTCCTTCATGGCTGTACCTTATGCGGTTCTATATGGAATCTTTTCGCCCACGTCCATATCGTTCATTTCGAAATAAAAATGATCATGGACGAATGATGGTCGTCTCAAAGTTTGCACCAGTTACTTAATGCATTGTAACCTTGACGTAACGCTTTTAACAGAGGTATTCATCAAAAAATACGCTTAAAAACTAGCTTGAGACCAATATTGGAGTCCTCTTCCAAATACTAAATGGCATTTCATACGGCTGAACTCTTAGATTAGTTGGACCTTGAGGTTTCTCAAACTCATTCAGAGGCCCCGAAATATACTTATACCCTTATAAGGACAGATCTCGACTAATCTGGCGACTATTTGACGTACTGTTATTACGTAATTGTTTGCAGAACCGGTTATCTCCAATGCATTTATCGTAAAATGAGTGCAATCTGCGCAAACTTTTTGTGTGACTCCGGTGATATGTTATGAGTATTGGAATAATAAGAAACATTTGGCAGACGACGCTTGAGCAACACGGGCGTTGTTATTTCGCAGCATTTTTTAATAATTACGTTGTCAAAGAAAAGCTGAAATAAAATTTTCGGAAAATGTTGGAAAATATCAAAAGGAAGGTCTACAATCCGTAAGAATTATTTTTTCAAGCGGATAGTTCTATAAAACTTAAAGGAGGAGGATTATTATGTCACTTATTAAAAATTCCATAATAAAGAAAAAAATTCTGGTTGTGTAAAATTTCGCCCATGGAAAAAAATACCAAACCTGAAATTCGAACAATTAATTGAGTGAAGCCCAATTGATTGATTTTAAATTTATAAAGAAAAAACGATCAAATTCATCGTGACTAGACTCACGCCACTACTAAGTTTGAAAATTGCTTGTATTTTTTTGATAAACATGTTTCAAATCGAGAATTTCATTATTAAATTACGTTTTTGTTGTGATTAAAAAGCAAAGTCAAAGTTTGCGTTAATGGTCTGAACGTTAACTGAGTGAAAGTTATACCTGTAGCGGCAAATGTCTACAATTGCATATACAAAATTAAAGCCATAGAATTGCTTTTAAATAAAGCTTCCGTAAAAGCAACGGGCATATGACACGACAGACCTCAAGAAGTTTTCAGTACAAAATAAGAATGTCGTAAACAGTTGCTTTCTTGAAATTTATTTGAAACACTTATGTCGACATAAGTGGTTTTATTTGAACATATTATACTCGGTCTTCGTTTTAACTCTATTCTTATGCGATTTTTGTCCATCAGATGTGTTTAAAAAAAACCTTTTATCGATCGTATAAAATTTATATAAATAAATCTGTTGTGAGTCTTCAATACAAAAATTTATGACATTTGCTGCTTTTATTCATCCGAGTAACTGTCATATTTATGACATAAATAAGGGTAAACAAGAGTGATATATGTATATGTCTCGTAAATCTTTTTTGTCAGTTTTCTTTTATAGATATTATTTATAAAATTTATCAATTCACACATACATACATACTCGTATGTGTGTATATGTATATATTGTCTTAATTGAAATAAATTAGAAAAAACAACAGCAGCATTTTTCCGTCTTTTAACCAAATTATTAATTAGTCCTCGCATTTTGTGTACGTACAAGTGGAACATGACACTGTACTCCTCGTACCCGTATAGAAATAGATAAATTATTTTCAAATACAAAAACGCAGACTAAAATTTATCATGTGGAAATTTTAACCAACTCCTATTAGTGTGGCTTAAATGGCTTATTTAGCAGTATAACAGTGGGTCTCTTTTCTTTTTCCTTTTTCATTTAAGTTTTGCCAAGTTTTTTACAAATTACTTGGTTTATTCTTCTATTTGCCTGAAAAAAAAGAATATATCACACATGAAAATTTCCAGTTCACAGCAGTTATTTGCTGATTCTATTTTCTTCTAAGTTCTATGTAATTTGCTTTTTTTGTTGGTTTCACTCACGTTTTGTCTATTTCTTCGAGTTCTGTAACTATTTAATTGTCAGAAATATTTCATAATTTTATATTTAAACAAAAGCAATAAAGAGGACTTGTGGTTGTAATGATGTGGTGTGAATTTTTATTTTATCTTTAGGTCAAAATTAAATATGGAGATACATATGTATGTGCCAAACAATGGAATTCCTTATGTGAAGTATTACTTATTTGTTTCTTTTTCAAATTAATTGAACGTTCAAATGCAAATTATAATTAAGCAGCTGCAATTTTTTTGATACGAGGATGGTTTAAAATTTGTCTGTCAAATTGTTAATGGCAAAACTATTCAATTAAATCTGATAAAAATAGCCCAAAATATAATTTGAAAACGTGCAATACAAAAGATTACTATAGTTCTTCTATAGTAAAATATTGGATGTAAATTTTCATAGTTGAGATGGTATCCGTCAGAGAGTGTTATGAAAATTGACTGGCAAAGGTGCACGAATTAACCATCGAAATTAAATTTTAGGATATTATTTTTTAATTGCTTCCAAAAAATAAGTATATTTGAATGTTAAGAAGATAAATGCTTTAAAGAAAAAGTAATTAAAAATTTATGTTATTTCTACTTCTGCTACATTTTCTATTTTCTGGTTTTTTTTCTGATAAATAAAAAAAAATATTAAAATTTAAATGAGAAATATTTTCCTATTGCGAATAAACATGATGTAATTTATATTCACATAAGAACCCTCAAAATCTTAGATCTATTGTTATACCGCTCAAGTTCTTATTAAATAGAATTTCTACCGATGAAACAATCAGAGCTGTTGTTGTGTCGCATCGTCTGCGTCTGCAATGTTGGAGAGATTCTCGTATTGCAGATAAACCATGATATCCATTCGATTTTCTGCTGATTTTGGGAAATTTTTAAATTGCACATTAAATAGTTTCTCTAGTTCTGGTAAATTTAATATACGACAATTAGCTGTTTCTTGGTATGTGAGGAACCCCTCTCCTCTCGAATGTTGGTGACATTATTTATTACAAAAATGAAAATCGGTATATGAAAAAAAACCTTTAGTAAATTCCTCTTCTAATGAAATAGTATACATTCGTGAGTACTTGTTTTCTCGGATCTCCGCTATCCTTAAACTGAGTCTAAATTTCTTTCCCCTTTATAATTGACTTCAAAAAAAGGAGAAGGTTATCAATTCGTATGTACACTCAAAAATTTACTATTTATGAAACGGTTTTCAAGTTTGTTTTAGAGGATTTGCTGCAGGTTGGTCTCATATATATATATTTTTTCGAAAATCGATGGTCGATTTCCCCTCCCAAAATATTAACTTCTCCATTTGTGGGCCGATTTTCAAAACTATTTGCTTGATACCATGAGTTTTTTTTTCAAAAATAGAACGGGAAATATGCCCCTCCTCGAAATATTGATTATCGTATAACTCAACGATTTATGGGTTGACTTTGAAAAATCTTTTTTATTTACAAGTGTAGCTTGCAGTTTGCTTTCACAGGAATTTAATTTCAGAGGATATTCCATCCAATATTTCTTTGGAGTAAAATAGAAACTAGAAATGGTTTATATCGGGGTTTTAAATTAACCCATAGTTGCTTCTTTCTTGTAATCTGTTGGATTGGGTCTTTTTATTACATTCGGTTTTTGTTTTGTCAGAATTAATTAAAGGAAATATCTTCAGAGTTCATTAGAATAAATGAGTAGTGCCACAAGATAAATATGGATATGTGTGAGTATTTTTTCAATTTCTTTCACTTCACTCATTCTTATAAAATTTTTAATACACATTGAGTTTCCAGTTCCACGTTATGATTAGATTAAACGTAAATAACATTTTTCAAATAGTTACTTTTATTTAAGAGGTTTATGTTTATTTATTTATTTATTTATTTATTTGCAGCTAATATTTACAGCTGAGAAATTAAAACGATAACATACATATATTTTATAATAGTTACAAACAGTTATATATATAATTATTTGAGTTAAGATAGTTAATTAGATTCTTTTTGGTAATATTTACATTCTCAGACAAATCTATTTGACTGTAAAATTTATTAACTTCTGAGCAGATTCTTCTCATTGGATCAAAGTTCAGGAAATTCGTTCTATGGAACTTTAGGTGTAAAGGACTATATAATCTCAGTTGCCTTCCAGGGACGTTAATTTCGATTTGGTTCAGAAGATAGGTTGACTCAAGTTTTCCTTGAAATAAGTTTATGAAAAAAACAACATTGTATACAATTCTTCGACTTTTTAACGTTGGAATATTAATAAGTGCTAATCGACTTCTATATGGCGGCAAATGTTCAGCTGGATTCCATTGAAGAGACCTTAGAGCAAACAAAAGGAATTGCTTTTGAACAGATTCGATTTTCTTTACATATAAATTGTACTGCGGGTCCCATACCACGGATCCGTATTCGAGTATCGGTCTTACCAAGGATATGAAAAGAGCTTTGGTTATATACGGATCATTAAATTCTTTTGACCATCTTTTAATGAAAAATAAAACAGAATTAGCTTTATTTACGGCGTACGTTACATGCGTATTGAACGTTAGTTTCTTTTCGAAGTATATTCCAAGATCTAAGCATGAATCGACAGCAATAAGTCGAGCACCATTAATAAAATATGTCGTTGAAAGCGGAGAGTATCTTGTATATGTCATTAATTTACATTTGCTTATATTAAGATCCATATGGTTAATTTTACACCAATCATAAAAGTTATCTAAATCTGTTTGAAGATTCGTGGAGTCATCTTGTTTTGCAATATTTAAAAACAGTTTAACGTCGTCAGCATAGAGCAGTATATTACTGTATTGTATAACATTAGGAAGATCATTGATAAAGAGCAAAAATAAAATAGGCCCAATGTGACTACCTTGAGGAACACCAGAAGTTACTTCAATATATTGAGATTTTGAGTTGTTAAATATAACACGTTGTTTACGACCTTTTAAGTAGGATTCAATCCACTGCAGGAAATTTCCGTTAAATCCAATAGCATACAACTTTTCGATCAATAGCTCATGGTTCACTTTATCAAAAGCCTTACTGAAATCAGTATAAATAACATCAGTTTGTTGGCTGTTATAAAAGCTTGAGTTTACATATGTTGTGAATTCAATCAAATTTGTCAATGTAGATCTACCACTACAAAATCCGTGTTGCGCTGGAGAAATTATCGACGATATTTCGTGTTTAAGGCAGTCAGTTATTATTTTTTCAAACAGTTTAGGAATAGCATTTAATTTTGATATACCTCTGTAATTTGTTACGCTGTTACGGCTGCCTGATTTGTAAAAGGGAATTATATAAGATTCCTTCCAGCAACTAGGAAATAAACCATATTTCAGCGAGCAGTTGAATAAATACGTCAATGGTTTGACCAGTGATTCAGCACATTTTTTTAATATAACGCTCGGAATACCATCAGGACCAGGCTTATCGCAACTCTTTATTAATTTTATATTACTAAGGACTGTTGCCTCATCTAAGGAAGAGATATATATTGGAGAATTAGACGTAATATCGTATGGGTACGATGATTTTTTATACGTGTTTGATGAAAATGTGGAGGCAAAGAATTCAGCAAAGCTATTAGCAATATCAGTATCATTATAGTATGAAGTACCATTATATTTCATTGTAGTAGGATATGAAGAAACTTTCCGTTTTGATTTTACAAAATTATAAAACGTTTTAGGATTATTTTTAATGTTAGATTTCATTTTACACAAGTAACTCTCATAACATTTCTTGTTTTCAATATTGAAGTGACTACATACGATTTTATATTGAAAACGGTCAAGAGGACAATTGCTTTTAATAAACTTTTTATGAAGTCTATTTCGCTTATTTTTGAGCCAAGACAACATACTGGTAAACCAGGGAGGGCGGTTACTATTAAATATTTTCATTAGTGGAGTAGTTGCTGCTATGCATTCCTTAAGCAGAGAATAAAATCTCTGAACAGCATGCTCGAAATCACTTCCGTCATTATTGAGTGATAGTGTATCATCCCATTTTATATCACACAATAGCTGATTAAGTAGAATAAAATTTGTACGTTTGAAACAGAAAAATTTACATACGTTTCTTACTGATTTTTTCTTCGGAAACGGTGTGGTAAGAAGCAGAAGTTAATATTTTCACATAAAACAATTAAAGAACGCAAAATATGTTACACGTGTTTAAATAAGAACACACTCACTATAAAAAAAAACATTTCTAAGTGTATATTAAATTGATTAATTTTATCGAAAGTATGAAAAATTAAGTAGTAAGAAATAAAACGTTTTTAGATTGCATATTTAGTTACGTTTTCTTATTATGTCATAAAAATATATGTATGTACATAAGTACATAAGAATATGTGTAATAGCCTTGATAATGGTAATTAAATATAGAACGTATATTATATTACTGTTTTAAACTTGATTATTATCATTTTATACAGATTTTTTTTTATTACTCGAAAATTATTTTACTTCCACTCTTTTACGACCATTGGCACTTGTCGTCTTTCAATATTATAAATTATAAGGAGCGCAAAATGTTTATTTAACTATCATACAAATATATGTATGTATGTATGTACATACATATAATAGTATGTACATACTTATGTACTTTACATACATATGTATTTCATTGTATAATTTGAAAGGCACAATCTCGTCAACGTATTCGTTCGTTCCTCTTGTGAGATTGTCCACTAAATTCGCTGTTAAGCTCATGTCGTTCCTAATTCAGTAAAAATGTGCGTAACTTTTTTTTGTGCAACATGACAATGATAATAATTTGAATTTGCAAAAAAATCGTGTTTTCGTGAACAGCCGCACATGTCATTTTAAAATTTTTTTTCAATTAATCTTAAAAATTTTATCGGAGGTAATAGAGTCGGTATACAATTTTTAATTTATTTATTTTTAACAACGTGATAGATTATGACGTATAAGTCTACAAAGATCAGATATAAAATACAAAATTTTAAAAATTTTTTGCTAATTTTGGGACAAGAACAATGGGAAGTCGCGTCTCATGCAATTTGAGGCGCTGAACTCGTATCTGCACTCAGTTTCTTCAATTAACATATTTATTTAAAATCATTAAAATCGATTCAGAATTTTTTATTTGATTCATTGCTGAGTGATGGTACTTCGTTTTAACGAAAATTACGATATGCATATAAAAGTAGCATTTTATGCTATGGATTTTGTTAAAAAAAAAAAACAAACACACATTTCAATATAATAGTTTTTATTAATAAACTTAATTTAATTTTTAAGCTTAAGGTATTTTAATTTTTATTTAAATTTTTATCGTTATTTTGGTCAAAAAACTAGAACGTATATAATAGTTTTTACCTACTTTTTAAAGCTCTAAGTATAACCTACTTCGTAGGCTAGTAACTAGTGTACTAGACTATTATTTCGAGGGTCGCAGGTTCGATTCCTGCCAAAGGCTCTCAGTGTTTTTACATACAAGCCAAGTAGCTTCGCATTTTGTGTTTGAAACTTTGTTAACAAAAAAGCCACTACTGCTAGGTATTAAAACAACAGACCGCATGGGATGGGAGTTACAAGCGTGGGTAGCGGATGTGGATGGATGTGTTTTATTTTTGTTAATTGTTGTTGTTTTATGACCTATCGGATGTGGTATTGTATATTTTTTTTTACTTCGAGTCTTAAAAAATTGGTTTAAAAAAGTAAAAAGTGTGAAAAATTTGCATTTTGTGATGGTTTTCTGAACAAAATCTTTAGCATGAAATGCTACTTTTATATGCATATCGCAATTTTCATTAAAATTGAACTACTGCCGCTTAATTGTGTACAATCGATAAATCGAATAAATCGATTTTCATAAAACATGGCTCGTTTTAAAACATATTTACATTTACGTATGTATTAATTGGAAATTAACGTATTTTTTATATATCAAAAAAAAAATTAAAAATTTGTTTTGGTACAAGTTCCACAATATCTCTTAAACTACTGAGCAAATTAAAAATCTTGGCAAAGCAATTTTTAGTCAAGTTTTGTATTTTTCTTTACTTAACTGAATCATACAAAGCATTTTCCAGTTATACTAATATCTGTCGTGCAACTGCTTTCTTTTTTTTTTTTAAATAACGATATATCTCGAAATTTAGAATAAATTTCTACAAAACGAGCGCAGATTCGTATTCAACAGAAGAAACAACTTTAAGCTGCTCCAGTACAAAACCTTGTATGCTTGTGATATCAATGTGGCTGGTTCTTACAAAGGGACAATTTTAAAAGCTATATTATACTATATGTACATATATCCAAATATGTCCAAAAACAGCAACAACATATGTGGTATATATGAAGATACATAATTATATATGTACTAGCTCCTGTTAAACTAAATTTTCAAATTTGCTAAACCCACTCACAAATATCCTTTTCAAATAAAGTAATTTAACTTCAACAACTCAATCAATTATTGCCTTATGCGGTTATTAATAAAACTATGAAAAAAGTTACTTAATATATAAAATGTTCTGGTATTTGCTTAACGACATTTAGGGAATACCGCAATCGACAATGATATTTACATAATAAAAAATATTTCACAATATGTGTATTGACCGTTAAGGGCGAAATTATCATAAAAGCCAAATTCCAAATTTTCATGTAGAAATTTGTTTGCGTGATAAGTAAAAATATAGAAATTTAAAAACATATTTATGCACTTTTAAAAGTTTATCAATTTACCTGCTAAATAATTATTTTAGATCTCGGCGTGGACCTCTTAAAAGTTACTGCCTGTCCCACGATATCATTCGACATCGATCGCTCGCATAAATACGTTTGAAACAGCAACAAATTTTAAAATGTTGTTTTTGGTTTGAATGTATTTATGCGAGCGATCGATGTCGAATGACATCGTGGGACAGGCAATTTATCTGCGACTATTAGAATAGGAGTATCATTAAAAAATCTTCTACATATAAAAAAAGATAATTATATTGAACTAGCTGACCCGGGCAAACGTTGTTTTGCCTTCAAATTTTATTTTCACTGCAAGTCTGGTTTCGTTGCAAAGTCATGGTGGATTGATATTTCGAAGAAGAATGAAAGGTGCACTAAATCGACATAGCAGTTATTGTTCAAATATCGGTATCGGGCTAATTAACGCCACTACACGCTGATTAAGGACCCAACGCCTTCAGCGAAACACAGCATAGGCTTATCGAGCTAATCTCTATCGGGCAAAACACAAAAAAACTAAATATTGGGCCACCTGTCGTACGAACTTCAAACTACACAGAAAACTCCTCACTGCCCATAGAGCATGTATATAAAGTTTGGTCAAAATCGGTCCAGTAATTCTTGAGTTTAGCGATCACGAACATACACGTAATTTTTATATATGTAGAGAAGAGATATCATTCTTTATATAAGTATGTTTGGAAAATTTTTAAATATTTCAAAGCAATTAGATGAAAATAAAGCAACGATATTTTACTGCACCTTCCATGTTATTGTACTGCGCTAATCGGTCTCTAAATTTTAATTTGGACAATCAATTTTCCACACCTTCTGGTTTCATCAACATCATTTTTATTTTACATATGTAATATATGTAACATTTGCGTGTCCTTTCATTATAAATATTAAAAAAATCGAACGAGCAGTAATTTAAATTTGGATGAGTAGTACGAAAATTCATTAAATTTTTGTACCAACTCTGACGCTATTATTTATATAAATTGCATATATATTTAATGAACTATCGCTATTATTTGTTTAAAACTATCACTTGCGATAATTTGCCGCAAAGGGGTTGGTTGCTTGATGTGCCCACAAGCATTTCTTAATAGTAAATTGGTTATAATTGTTTATGAATACACAAAATGTTTGCATATTTTATTCATTCGTTTTGTGTTGTATCTTCTATTAGCTTTTTCTTTTGGGTTTTTGTTTTCGTGGATTGTTTTGTTTACATATTTATTTATTTTATTTATTTATTTTATTAGAAATAGTCCCCAGTGCAATAAGACATAATATCTTTTGAATTAGTTATTATTTATTTTAAATTCTTTGCTTTTCAGTTTTCTGCTTTTTTAATTTTATTTATTTAAGTTTATTTTACTCAAAGCTTTTTATATGTCAAGCAAAGTGACTCTTAATTGAACGCGGGGTTGCCTTTTGAATTCAATGACATTGAACAATTTTCATTTGTGTTTATTAAGAGAATATATTTTTTTAAAATAAATATATACTTATATATACATATAGTTCATTTACTGTAAGAGCATCTCAACTAAAGAATAACCATATCGTTCACATCGGTCATATCATTCTTTATATTTTATAAAAATTTCATGCATGTCACATTCTCAACTTTTGGGAGGGTAACAAATAATACTTTACTCTTGCATTAATTTGTGAATACATTTTAAACTTTTAATTTCGTGTTTACCACACAACAGATTTCGAGTTAAGTCGTTTTTGCTGAAAATGAGCGATACGCACCTACACAAATTAAGAGTAATTCATTTAAAAACTTGTGTATAAATGTCTTCTCTTAAATGTAGCTGCTTGTGATCCCTTTGTTGAAATTCACTCACGTTCGACACAGTTTTTTCAACTCGGTGCGTTTCGCACTATTTTTAGAGCTTTCAAAAAAATTTTCGAGTAACTGACCTTCGTAGACTAGTAGGTAGTGTACTATACTCGTAGTGCGAAGGTCCCAGGTTCGAATCCTGCCGCAGAACTCTGGCAGTTTGTGTCTGATAATTAAATAGAGCGCACAACAAGCCTTTACTGGCTTAAGTGTATGTCGTATGACATGGGCTTATCATCACCCCTCCAATCAACATAACCTAACCTAGTGATCGGTACCATTCATTTTAATTTTATTTGCTTTATTTTGGTACCTCTGAACACCAAGTCCCAATATAAAATATTTGGCGTGTTAAATTTAATTATACAATAATAATTTTCTCATATATAAGAATAGTTCAACTTATCAGCTGATATTGACTTTTAACAGCTGATATTTTTACCTCATCAGAAAATTTATATTACGCATTTTGGTGATTTGAATCAATCAATCTGTTAGAAACCATTGGTGTTTCTAATAAATGCAAAAATATATATTTTTATTTATTAACTGCTTTTTTATGTCTTAATTGCTAAAAAAAACTGAAACCCAAGAAACATTTTGTATTAATAATTTTTTAAAAATGTCTTATTACACTGTGGAACAAATTTAAGTTAGCAAAAGTTAGATCGGTTCTGAGATTGAAAATAGAGGCTAAATTAGAAGACCCGTATCGCAGCGTTTGTTTATGTTAGTTCGAATTTTTTTTTAATCGACCGTCGAACTTTGCAGTCAAATGCCGATTTTCAGCATATTGTTTATATGGTTTTTTGGCTATAACTCGTCGACTAATTGATATTTTTTAAATCTGTAAAAGCCAAATTATTGCTAGAGACCTGTGCAACAATTAAATTAAAAAAAAAAATTTGATTTAAAAAATTTTTGTGGTGGCTATGAAGCAAAATGTTGGAAAAAATTATTTGTGTTTCGTGCTTTTTTTATAATATTTTCCACAAAACTAAGCCTTTTTTTTCTGTTTGATCTATAATATGCAACTCAGAATAAAAAAAACTCGCTATAAGCAAGGATATAGGGACCTGAAATGTCATAAAAAATATATATTTCATAAAACGTTACTGTAGGTCTTTTAATACATGAAATTTGAAAATCAAACTTGAACGCCAAAAATAAGTAAAATCTTAAAATGTATTCAAGGATTAAATTCGTACATATCCGATGGAAGTGGATTTTAGGGAGTGATTTTGTAAGAGAAAAATGTGTTGCGTATGAATTTACTACAGGCCGCCACAGCAGTACAATGACAGAGGAGGTGTTCAACACTTTCCTCCTCATCCTCCTCGTTCTGACAGCTTTTACAGAAGACCTACAGACACAGTCTCCCTTATGATAGAAATGCTTGGGAAAGGAAAGCCAAATTTTGCACACCTTAGAGAAGAAATTCTTTGCGAAAAACCTTATTTTAATCGAAAAATTAAATAAGGCCCCAAAAGTTTTTTGTGGTGTTTTTTCATATGACATGAGTCCTCTAAAATACAAAGGAAGTGTGACCCTAAAAATCTTTGTTTTCGCCCTCTGTATTTTTTTGTGTGACTTATTTTTTGGAGAGTGAACTTCTTGCATCGCGAGTACTTTCCGTTTCGGAGCATTTGCGTTCATTTACGAAATTTTTACTTTGTCTGCTTTACATTGCTTGTACCCAAATGTCCCAAATGGTGTCATAATGTCTATAAATACAAACGATCAGTAACACAGTAACGAAATAAAACCTTTTTTCGATATTTTTGACTGATTGCAATTTATGTCAAAAACCCATTTACAGGATAATGAAATTTCAGAAGACTTTTGATGCTTCATCTTATTGTTATATTTAAATTTTAACTTAAGATATCTTTTTTAAAGTAAACTCTTTGAATCCTTCTTCTTTCAGATTCATCGTTTTGATATTCGTCTGATCTTTTGTCAGATTGTCAAACAATATGACTTCATCTGGCCATTTAGAATGTGTTGCCGACACCGAATGGCTAGAAGATCTCCTTAAAGAAGTTCAACTTGAACAATTCTTAGAACGCATTAGAGATGATTTACAAGTCACCCGCTTGGCACATTTTGATTATGTCCAAGGAGAAGACCTGGAACGCTGTGGACTAGGCAAACCAGCCATTAGACGTTTAATGGAAGCGGTGCGCAAGAAAAAAGCTCAACAGTGGCGCAAAAATATATTATCGAAATTGATTGGTGGCGGCAAGCAGCCGTCATCGAAAAAATCTTCAAATACAACAAACAAAGATAAACAGCAAAATACTCAATTAACCTGCCTAATACATGAAAAAGATATAACGCTGGGCAGTAAGCTAGGCGACGGTTCATTTGGCGTAGTACGCAGAGGAGAGTGGTTGACAGCACCTAATGGCAAACATTTGCCAGTAGCAGTTAAGGTGGGTTTTTTTCTGTTGTCGGTGAAAATAGTTAAATGGAATTTCTGATCTAATTTAAAGGTCCTTAAAGCTGACAACCTTACCCAACCGGGCATAATAGAGGATTTTTTTCGTGAGGTGCAGGCTATGCATGCCTTAGATCATTCAAATTTGGTGCGTTTATATGGTGTGGTGCTATCGCAACCCATGATGATGATAACAGAACTGGCGGAGCGAGGTTCCCTGCTCGACACTTTGCGCAAGCAGTGCAAACACACACCTCTGACCACCATATGGAATTGGTCGGTTCAAATTGCAACTGGTATGGCATATTTGGAACACAAGAGGTTTCTACATCGTGATTTGGCCTGCCGTAATGTTTTATTGGCCTCAGGAAATAAAATAAAAATTGGTGATTTCGGTTTGATGAGAGCTTTGCCTCAAGAAGATGACTGTTATGTTATGTCTGAACACAAAAAAGTTCCTTTTCCCTGGTGTGCTCCGGAATCCTTAAGATTTCGCCAGTTTTCTCATGCTTCCGATACTTGGATGTTTGGTGTTACTTTGTGGGAAATGTTTACATTCGGTGAGGATCCTTGGGTGGGTTTGAATGGCTCTCAAATTTTGCGCAAAATTGATAGGGAAGGTGAACGTCTACATCATCCTGAAGCTTGCCCGCCAGATGTTTATGAAATGATGTTACAATGTTGGGATAAAACTCCAGCGGAACGGCCTACATTTGCAGCAATAAAGTAAGTTTTTCCTGTACTTAATAGACATGTGGTGTAAAATTGTTTACAAAATTTATTATTCAAGAGAGTTTTTGGTTGGAGTATCCCCACAACTTGTTAAAGCAGCCAAGAGTTTCAACGAACTAAATCGTCTGCAAATTGAAGCTGGCGATACTATCGCCATCATTGATGGCAGACTCGAGCTGAAACTGATCAAGGGGCAAAACCAAAGAACATTTGATATAGGAATATTTCCACGTCAAATACTCGAAAAGATGAAGCAAACTAACAGCGATCTCATACGACCAATGCATGAAAGCCTTAGAGCTACAGGCCATTCAGGATCACCTTTTGGTTTTTGCTGGAGCGGTGCTGGCACTATGGCAACCAATAGCAGTGAAATGCATGCAGAAAGAGCACGAAAAGCAGCTTCCTTACAGGCACACTCCATGCAACAATTGCATCATGCTAAAGAACGTAAATCCATTGTGAACAAACAATTCTCGTACAATAAACTAGTAAACGAAAAAGCAGTCGAATTACAGCGACAGCAATCAATGCAGGCGAATGCAAAAAATAAAACTGGCAAAAACAAGACACCACAGAGACCGCCACCTCCTCAGTTGCAACAGCAGCAACAACAAGAAGGTATACTTATTGATATATCCCCAGAATATGGTGGTGGTAATGATCCTCAATCTTCCACACAAAACTCTTTACTGCACATGGGTGAAAGTTCATCAATGCATGCTGACAGTTCTTTTTGTATACTTGATGCTCCCATCGATGTGCCTACGGAAGGCGATGAATATTTAGAAAATGATGCTACTTCCTCAAGTGTTATGCCTCCAACTCCTACGGCCATCACACAAACCAATTTTGATTTCGGTGCTTTCCCTTCACGGCTTCAACCACCTCCATATCAAATGCCACCAACATACTCGAATACTATTGAATTTAGTCAACAACAGCAGCAAACCACACGTGACCCTTTTGATACAAGTAAAATTAGTTTAAATGACACTAACGCTACAAATTCAAGTGACGATATTAATGCTTTATACTCCAATGTGATAAAAACGCACCAGCAGCAGCAAGGCACTACCTTAAAGTAAGATTTCTTTAAAATAAAATAACCCACACAGTTAATAACCATCTTTTTATTATTTCAGTAATACTTCCCTTCAAAATTCGAACTTGAACAGCCCATCAGCACGTAAAAGTTTATTTGGTGCTCCAGGGCCAGTCCCAACAGCTTCTGATACAGCATTATTGGCTGGGAACAAAGAAAACATACAACATATGCCTTCAGAAGCAGCTAGCAACAGCTCAGCTGTTGCTAGACAATATGATGTCACTAATCTTCAGTCTGCCACCATCTCTGCAGCTGAAGATTCGGCTTTGCAAAGGAACTTAAGTAACCTTTCGCTGGAGAAGCAAACTTCGTCTTCAGCAAACTCCTTGGCAGGAATATCATCATTGGCGGCAAATACCGTCAATCCTATTAGAGAGCAAGTTATGTTGGACAAGAGCTTCATAGCTGAATTGGAAAAGGACATGTACTCGAATAAAGGACAAAGTGACTATGAACGCAATTCATCCCAAATGTATGCTAACAAAGAGGCAGTCTTTAAACAAAATCTCACACCACTTAAAAACTCTGTTGCTGTTGGAGGCCAGTCAAATCACTCTAGCCCTTCCTCGAATAGTGGGGCATCGCCAAAAATGCACAATACTGAAAGGCAGGCAAAAGAGAATCGCTCTAGTTTGTATGGCGCAACAACTGCAGCATCTCTTGTGCCAAAGTCAAATAACTTGGAAAATTCAACAACCAACGGCAGCAGCACTCAAAGTGTGGTTAATCGTATATGGTACGAGAGAGTGGCCAACCAATCAGAATACTATGCCCAACCAGCCTTAGAGAATATTTATTCGAATCAAGGAATTTATCAAGCCACACCAGTAGCAACAGCCACAGCATCAAATTCGAACGTCAGCAATGAAGCTAATCATAGTTTTGTCGCCATTTCCAATCGTGTTGTAACGTCTAAGGCACCCAATCAAATGTATGCCTCATCTGCTTCAATATATGGCAGTGTGACTGGTCCCAACATGTATGATTTGGTGGCACCAACGCCATCTACCTACTATGGTCAAATTCCTTTAAGTCACAGTAATGGCCAACTCTATTCGAATGGCAATGGCGTTGCTAACACTGTTACTCAACCAGCTATTTACGATGAGGTGGCATTAGATGATTATCTTAGACCAATTCGCCCAGCACCTTTAGCACCTCCACAGTTGTCTGCCCAGCAAATCCAGAGGCGCCTAGAGAAATTAAAGAGACAACAGGAGTCGCAAGTGGATGGTCACAGTTCATTGTATGCCCCTCCACCGTCTGACTATGAGCGCGAACATCTGAAAATACAGCAAATGATTCAAGACTTAGGACCAAATACTTTAGAAACCGATGTACGCAATGCGTTAAGAGCTGCCAGTGGTGATACGAACTTGGCTATAAGACACTATAAAATTGATCAATTATCAAGGTGAGTTGAATATGTTTTATTTTGCGATCTAAAAATATTTTGTAAGAAAAGTTTGAATATTTTAATGAGAGAAAATATGCCGGCTGGTGCTGGTTATTCGAGTGGGTGCTTGCTTACTTAACTACTTATCCCAGCATTCGGAACATAGTCATTAGCGTTGTAATTAGTAATGCTTCTACTGTCTACATGGTAGTCAATCGCAGCATTACACTGACCAATATTTGTTTCGCTCTTTTGTAAATAGGCAACATATGCTGATGACGTATAGAATAGCATCTGCATTCGATGGCATCAGCCGATTTAGTGTCAAATTAGGTAAAACTGAATCTTTAAGATTGCTTTGCAATCTTAATCCTTAAGCCTGTAAATCTCGAAAAGCGCTAAATTCTATGGTGTTATCCTACATTACAAGATATCGTGGAAGCTACATACATATGCAGGCTAGGACGCGCATAGTGTAGGAAAGCAGTTGGTTGCAAAAAGCCAAAGAAGATGTAAAAAGAGATTAATTATATCTTGTAAGATGCCTTGGAGAAATACTCTATTAGACAAGAAATAAATTTGTATTCCGAATAACATATTTATCAGGACATTTTGACGTTAAGACATTTTGACCAGGACATTTTGACGTTGAGACTTATGGCCAAGGGATGAGCGTAGGTATACCAGTACTTTGAAATAATATCGTGTATATATATATATATATATATATATATATATATATATATATATATATATATATTATAATTTAGTGAGATTTCAGTAAACTTACATTCGAAATGTTGACTCACGGTTCTAAAAAAAAGGGGGAGTTATGGTTTCTATGTTAAAAAATATTCTACAATTGATATTTTCCCTTTTATTTTGTACTGGGTAACTGAAATTTATATTTCACAGTTCAGAATCATAAAGAATTATTTTAAACTAAAAAATTATCTTGAATCAGTTTGCAAACTCATTTTTCTTTAATTTCAGACTTGGTCTTGCTAATCGGCCCCAATGTGAACAAGCTTTACAGAAAACTGGCTGGAGTTTAGAACTTGCAGCTGCTGTTCTACTAGAATCTACTTCCTAAGTTTTATAGAAAATATATATAAAAACATAATGCAATACAACACAAAATCACCATCTTAAATCTACATCAAATCATTCCGTTCTTCCCGATGAATTAAAAGCGAAATCTTGCTTAATTTTATACAATGAATTTATTCAAATTAAATTAACCAATTATTTTAAAATGTGATTTCAATCAGTACAATTAACAAAAGAAACATCACCAACCAATTTTTTTAATTATAATTTAATTGAGAAAATAATAAGAAATTTCACAACAATCCGCCGTCCCATTTATATCCCACTTTATACCAGTGAGCATGATTTATTTATAAAGTATGAACGATGTAAATAAATGTCTAATATTTAAATTAAATATATTTTGAAGCGTAAATAATATGACGATGGTTTAATAAATAATACGTATCCCATACTATATGCCTTGTTATATAATTTTGAAGTAAGTGAATTTTTTATAAATGCATGTACTATTTTATAAGCGAATTTTGATCATTGACACATTCACTCTTATGGCGAATAAGAAATTTCCCACAATAAGGGTGATTATAAATTATTTGTGTAATTGGAACTATTGTCCATGAGAAGGGAAATTAACAAGATAGGAGCAATGGAAAATTCAATTTTTTTTATATAGAATTTAACAAAATGCTATTGTTGCAAAATAATTAAGACGAGTTGAATCTGCCATTACTCCTACCCAAACTAATCTGCCTTTATGCTTTGGATACATTATTTTTATAGACAAAAATTACTGTGTAAATTTACATATTAATAACTTAAATATTTTGTGTTGTTTTAAGTTTCGAAATTCTTCATATATATTTCATTTCTTTCTAGTTTTAAGATATTTTAAAAATATTTTAATTACTATTACTTTTAAACATACATACATATGTATTTTGATTTAATTATTAGAATGTTAACTTGTTTGCATTTGTAAATAAAATAATTTTATATGCAATGCAATTAATTAAAACTGTGTAAATTATCATTTACGAATGAAATAGTCTTTCTGTGAAACATAAAGTATAATATTTCTATTTTTAAACTAGATCAAGAAATACAAATTTATAGTAATACATTAAGCAAATGAACGAACGGACAAACCATAAAGAAAACTTATTTACAACTTGTTTATTTGCTATTCAAATAAATATTATATTTAAGCTATCGAATAATTGTGAACAATTATAGAAATAAAGAAATATATTTATGAGAAAATAAGACAGAAATATAAGTACATTCATACGAGTATGTATATTATTTTGGTGACGAATTTAGCTTGGATTTTTTTTCGTTTGATATGGCCTAACTCGCCCGTCTGAGTCGATCTCTTAAGGCTTGCCACTCGTTCGATATTGTATGAAAATTTGCAAATGTTGAGTAAAAACATATTTATATTATGCAGGCGAGAGAAATAAATTATAATAAAGAATTTTTAAACTTATGATTTAATACGACTAAAATTCGGAGTATCCACAGAGTAGGGAAGAGTTGCAACTTTCACACGCAATTTAAAGTTATCCGAATTGGATTCTATGAACAGAGTGATTAGCTGATTTTAAAATCTGCTAAGGCCGAGGCCACATAATGATATATTTTGGCAATACTGGCGTATGACTGCGAAATCATTTGATTTGCTGTGGGAGAAAGTTAAAGACAAAGAAAAGGAAATTTCTACAAACCAAAGACTTGTTTTAACTTTTTTTTAAATTTATTATCTTTGGATTTAAATTCTCATAATACAAGGTAGTGCAAAGTAATGTAATAATTTGAATTGGCTGCTTTATTTGAATATGGCGTCTCGAATATGGAGTAGTATTAGTTGTCCATAAGCCATAAGCTGAGCGCCTAGTGGACCACTATAGATGTGGCAAGAAGTGGCCGTCCTTGTATTGCTCGTTCGACCCAGAATATCGCTGCTGTTTCCGACGACTTTAGAGAGCATCCACAATTAGTCATCGGTAGACGTAAAACGAGCACAATTGAATCGTGTGATTTTAAAACAACACATGTCACATTACCAACACATGTTACATGTGTTGTTTTAAAATCACACGATTCAATTATGCATCAGGTTGCCATTTGGGCGATATAATTTTTTTTCCAATTAATATCATCAATTTTAGATTTTCAAATAAACTTTTAATGAATCAGAACTCTTTTTTATTTATAACAAAATTGCAGCCAATTCCAATTACGGTATTAGTATTGTGCCACCTTGTATTAAACTTTGGACTGCATTTCGAATATCAAAGTTTTCGAAATGATCAAATTTTTCAGTACTAGTATTGTTTACTAATATATTTCTCTAGCGTTGTTGAACAAAGTAATTAATTAATATATTCCTTGCCGCTCAGAAACCAACTACAAATTGAAACAAATTTTTATTCCTAAATGGCGAAGCTTAGCGTGGCCATTTCAACAGCACTTCGTATGTTTTAATTTTCGGCCTTATGACATGTTTTTTAAGGTAGTAAAATTTATGTATACATTTTCGGACCTATTCCGTAAATCTTTGTGTTCTCTAAATTGAATTCATATAGTTTAAAAAAGAAACTTGGGCTATACTTCAAATAATGCCAACATGGTTAACCATATATGTAAACACGTATTTATTTAATAAAATTTATTTATATTCGAAAATAAAGAAATGAAATTGGCATGTTTCGTAATTTGTTGTCCAAACCTAATGATGGCATGATCATTGACTATGACTGTGTGTGCGCAAGTGTGCATCTTTGGCTAATTCAAGCGTAATGTAACTCATATATGTACGTTTGTTAACAAACGATGTTTTGTTACCCATCGACCAACCTCTACAGGTCGTTTATCTATCGCCTCATATACTCGTATGATGGCAGATAAGTTTTCTTTTCTGTAACAATGATAAAAAATTTATTTATTCATGGAAAATAGCTTCCATAAAAACAATCCCATAATGTTATTAGTCACCAACAGTTTTAGTTGAGATTTTATGTCTAATTTCACATACCAAACAAAAAACGAAAGACTTAAGACACATACTTGTACTATAAAATTGTGTGTTCTTGTACTTCTTATTCTATGTACTTGTAATTTCCATAATATTTTTGTCCATTATAGGTAAGTGATCCAACTTGACGATATCCGGACGTGTGCGGCGAATTAATCGAAATAACTTAGAGACCTACATTGTAAGACAATCTATTAAAATCCAGCGAGAAACGTAGAAGTCATACTTCCAAAGTGTCAATGCACTTCTTTGACTTCTTAGGAATTTAATTTAATCAAAGCTTTTTTTGGGGACTTTCCAGACGTTAGTCGATTCCCAGTGGCAAATAAATTTAGTCTTTAAATATTATACGACTTTGGATTTTAGGTCTGTTCGTTTATTTTCTCAGTAAAAATTGTAATTGTATTTTTCAAAATTATTCTTCTAAATTTTCAAAAATAGAAAAAGTGAACCAATCTGCAACTAAGGAAGCAGTTCAGCAGTTTTCAATATATTTTGTGTGTGTGTGTGTATGGGGTTTTTTTATATTAAAAAAAGGCTCTTTTTGATGTTGCAAATTAATTTCTTCGTTTAGAGAAGCATCCATTGTCCCGATGTCCTCTGATCCCACGTTGTTGAAAGCGTCTTTTGTGCCAAGAAAGGCTACCAACGCACATTCCTTTTGTTCTATCGACATCTAAATAAGTGTGTGGAGTGCAGATCTACTACTTGTGTAGACTAGCTGGGACTCTAATTTTCGGCGTGGATCTATTGTCATTCTGAGATAAAGATTGGTCATCCACTCCAAAAGTAAAAAGGCGGTCTTATGAATCTGAAGTCTTTCGGAGTGGAGTTCGTATGTGGTTTCCCCCTTTTGGGAATGAATACTGGTTCCACGATTTGGGATTGTAGTTCCACTTGATACAGGACATATATATCCTTATTAGTCATGGTAAATCATTTTCTGATTATGGTATAAATCGGCTGGAATAAGTTGTTGTTCCCTGATTATGGAATATGTGCTAAAGTAAAACTGAATGTATTATTGGAGAGTGAGTACATTTTGAAATCTTTGGTTGCAACGAACGTATGCTGATGCCTAATTGTGTGTATCGTCATCTCTGTGATGCTTGTGGATATTTTATGACGTCATCGGCAACAGCAGTTTGCACGAGTTGCTCAAACAATCGCTTAATTGTTCGAGCACATAGAACACGACGACGAACAAAAAGACAACGATATTCGCGCTTCGCTAAAATAACAGAGTGAAAATTTGCCAAATAAGCAGTAACAATAGTTCCACGTTCTTGAGGTGTGTATCGCTCCATGGCTTATTGGCAACTAATCCTTTATCCAATTCAAATTATGGCAATACTTTCGTCCCACCTTGTATCAGGACTTTTGCTCAGCTTGATTTAAATAATAAATTTTCAAAATATGATAAGAGAGGCGTCCATCCTTAAAGCGATATAAAAAAAATTTTGTACACAAATTTTAGAAAATTTTGTTTACCCTTGTGCTTTACTTTAGCCCCAAAGTTAATCATAACTTGATGAAGTATGGAGTACTAAAGGAATTTTTTTAAGCAGAGTATTTTCATAATAATTTTTACCAATTTTATTCAACGTCGAAGTACTGTGCATTTTTTCTAGCAACTTTTATTTGAAGATCGCTAATACTTAAAGTTTTTTTAATAAGGGTATTCACAAATTAAAAATGTATGGAAATAATTGTGTGTAACTGATTTTCAAATAATTGTTGAAATAAATTTTTTTTATACGAGAAATAAAGTAAATTTTTATAAATTTGATATAAAAGGAGTTCAATCTTCACACAAGACGTAACAAAAATAGAAATATTTTAGGATTTATTTTATGTTTTCCAATAATACAATGCAGTACCTGCAGCAACGATTTCATAAATAAAATTAACAGTTTGCCAAAATAAAAAATTTAAATACTGGAATTATATAAAAGAAAACATAACTGATTATGTCTTATAAAAATATTAGAAAATTATTAATTGCCTCGCAGAAATGTAACAATAAACTGGCATGTACGTTTATGTATTTAAGTATGTTCGCATAAAATACCTGTAAAATGATTATTAATTATAATAGACTTGCAATTGCTGCTCATTAATTTGTTCAGCAAACAGAAAAAATGAACAATTGGAAGCACTGATGCGTTTCTCAAAAATAAATTGATGATCTTCATTCATAATCACATAAATATGTACATATTTATGGTATGTACAGTTTGTAAAAATATATTTGCGCAGAAAAAAAATCTTCATTGAAGAATTTCAACAAAAACATATTTACATACGGTTTATTTTTTGCACACATTAAATGGACATACACATTACAATAACAAAAACAGAAGTTTACTTGTTGCATTAAGAATGATCACTTTATAACTAAATCTTTGTTTGCCTCTTTCACATTCCATTCCATTTATGAGAAAACTCAAATGCACAAAATGTTTCCAAAATAATGACATTTTGTCCTTTTCTTCAATGTCTTCACTCAATATGCAAATATTTTTTTTACAAACTGTATATATGCAGCACGATCTATGTACATATGTGTATGCGCAGATTTCTATAAACTTTGATTATATAAGGTATTTATTTCAAAATGGAGACTTATTAACGGAGATATTGGTGATAATAATATAATATTTTTAATTCAAAATATTTCTTTTTAAATGTTCCATTGTTTAAAACAGTGGTTTCAAAACACTTGACAATATACATAATAAACTGGAGTATCATCCAAGCCCACTAGCCCGCAACATTCTAAATTATAGAGGGCATATTTTGTATTTCTTGC
This sequence comes from Germaria angustata, assembly GCA_963681545.1. NCBI lineage: Eukaryota > Metazoa > Arthropoda > Insecta > Diptera > Tachinidae > Germaria > Germaria angustata. The sequence goes on from OY813002.1 coordinate 31,537,852, forward strand.
AACATGTATACAATTAAACGCCCGTTGGTCGTTAATGATTGCATTTAATCAGACAAAACTGAAAAATTAAATCTTTATTAAAGAAAATTATTTGATTAAACTGACCTACTCGAGTCAAAGGCGCCCAAAAGAATTTTTGAACTGTTGTGTTTGGCCGATGAACTACAACCGATTTTTGAACGTTGCCCAGTTTTATTACAGTTTACGTTTCATTTGCCTTTTTTATCGTTTTCTTTTTTGCTAAATTATTACAACATTTTGTAATTTTGTTTTTAGTTTTCGGTTGCATTTGTTGCAACATTTAAAGTGAAAGTTATTTCTGTAATAAGTTTTCTGAATATTGTTGAGTGAATAATTATTTCTTTTCACTGGTCATTGAAATTGGATTTTTGTTGGGAGGAAAAGAAACAAAGAAAATTTATTATGTTGCTAGAATGTGTAAATGTAAATGTAATGCAATCTACTTGTATATTTGTCACGAAAATTGGTGGTAATACAATACGTACTGGAACATTGATGTAAGTGTTGTATGTTGTCTGCAGCGTGGAGGCAAATTCAAAGAAAATGTCTTTATATTTGAAATCAGCCACATACTTTTATTCACGCAGCAGCAACTTTAAATGCAAACTAATAAGTAAAATTTTAATTATAATACTGTTGATACTTCATAGCTTTTATGACATGAAATGCCATGTGTGGCAAATATCTATCATACTTGCTTGCAGGTAAAACGACTTAAAAGTACTGAATTAGAGAATGACAACGAGTCACTAATTAGTCAATGGAATCAAGCATGTGTGGATGTGTTTGCTTTAAAGTTCAAAAGTCATAATTTATGAGCAACTTCCCGTTTGAATTTTATTTATAAAAATGTCATAAATATAACCCTTTGTATTGTACAGAGATGCTCTATCTTGTGACTATCATGTCACATCGATCACTGGTTGTCATTCCCTGACTATCCAAAGAAAGAAACAAAATAACAATAGGCTTCCCATTTGCGGACAATATCAAAATTCTAAAGAATATTATGATTTCTTATTAGCAAGATCTTTTTCGGACGCCAACCCAAAATATTATTAAGTTAATTTTTTTTGGACCACTGTCTATACCAGCAGATGAAATGAATGTGTGTTTGGAGGCGTTGTCTTTGTGACCACTGGTAGCAAAGGTTCACTTTAGGTGCGAAGTTGCTGCAAATTGGAGAGGGTCTACTGTTAACAAATATAAATGGTATAATTGAATTTATAAATGAAATATGTCACACAGTGCAACAGATGTGTCTAAGATTAACGTGGGTGCATACCTTTCGGCTTATGTCCGCTGTTAATATTTTGTGAACTGAATGCGTCCACCACCAGTTTTCTATATTCATCAGTTCTACACTAAATTTATAAAAATATATTGAAATTTAAAAAAAAATAAGTTTCTGTTGAAATTTCTAGTTGCACTAAAATATTTAGTTGAAGATATAATTACCATTTACTGCTGTTGGCTGAAATTATTAGGACGGTGACCAATCATCTACTTAACTGGAACAAGAACCGACTATCTAAACTGATACAAGGCAAAAAACAAACAATATGCATGCGAAAACAACTACAACAACAACCCGTGCAAAGATGGATATGCTTTGTAGAAGCCCTATGCTCTCTCCAGGAGTGGAAGGAACATATATTATATACAAAGCAATTTATGACTGAGAATCTGGGTTTTGATCTTTATTAAGGACAAGTGCTCAACATCATGTGTTTTTATGATTTACGTTAGCGCGGCGTTGTGTTAATTGTTGTTGGACTGTTTAGGTGATAAAGGCACAGCACCGGTCACTGAGCAGTACCGGTAGCGATTGCTAAACTCCACACTAGAATCGTCGGCGAAGTAAAACAATTAATAAAATGGCTACAGGTACAGCTTAAAAAACTTAATGCGTCTACTCCCCACTAGACTCGTTGAAACTCTGGTATAAAAAATTAATAAAACGCGAAAATGATAGAAACTCATAATTTTTAAAAATATTTTCCTATTTTAATTTAAAATAACAAATATACGTTCTAGTTTTTTGACCGTTTTATTTTAATTAAAAAAACAATTTATTTTATAAGGTCTGTTAATTTTTTTGAATTTTTAACGATATTTTGGTACTCATCGAGTACCATCTTATGGATATTTGTTTGTTTTATAATAAAATAATAAATATAACCAATACATATATTTTTTACACATTAATCGTTTTTGTACATCAGAGACTATAAAGTAAAATTTTATTGCCAATTAAATTTTTTTAAATCATAAAATAATTAAAGTAGTATTTTAAAGCAAAATATATTTTTTGCATACGACCGTTAATTAAAGTGTATTCTTTTGTAAATTCTTATATATTCCCCGTCTAGTTCCATTTATAATCATAGATAGAGGCCTATAGGAGTGGGGCTTTGCTCACTCAAAATTTTTTCCTTCTAATTATTTTTGTAACAAATTAATTATAATTTTCCACTTCATTAAAATAGAAAAACTCTTAGGAGCCTGAAAGCTCTCTAGCTACGCCAAATTACAATTCGTGCCAAGACCCAAACTTATAATATCAGTCAAATTATTATACAAACACATACATATATTCTTTATCCTTTTTGTCTCTGGCTTAAGTTGCTCCTGAATTTCTTTTTCTTTCCTTTCAATTTATGGATTATTATTGTCTTGCTGTGAACGAACGGGCTTATAGTTTAACGACGCATACTGATTAAATATGGTCATCACGTCACACTAGACATGACCTGGGTACGTGTGCTAATGCCCATGTATGATATTCACTCATTTGTCTGTTCATTCGTCTGTGTGGTCACAACTGCAAAAGAGTAGCAACAACAGCAATGAATTTCAATACTATATTTTCAATGGTTCAATTTGTTTTGCATTTGGTAAACATTTGATCGAATGCCATATTGATGGTTATTGAGTTGTTAGATTTTCCAATGTCATTGAGTTTTCGGAAACGCTGCAAAAAAAACTTTTTGTTTAAATAAAATAACAAATAGCATTTTAATTAATTGCTACTTGAGGTTGCAGAACCATCTAAGATGCAATACACCATTTATATTCAACATGAGGTAAATATATTTTCTCTGAATATTCGTACATTAAAGGTACAATCAGAATATGGAAGTTTTCCTTAAGGAATGACATTTTCCTTGTTTCAAATTAACCGCTAGTGCATTTTTTTTTTTGCTTCCAAGCAAGTTAATTTGGGATAAAGCTGATTTCTGTAGATCTTTTTATTGTTTATTTAATATTACATTATCTATTTCCTTAAAAAGGAACCTCATACTTCTCTTAATATATTGAAGAAGCTTTAAGGGCATTAAAAAAGCAAAAAAAGTAATGAAAAGTATTTATGTATGTATATGTTAAAATCATTTCCAAATCAGCCTGTTTGGCATTTATTCCATATCGAACTCACTACATTTTCATGACTTCTGGGGAAGGTCTTTTCAACTTTGCCTCTCTATCTCTCTCTCTCTCTCTCTCTCTCTCTATCCAATATACATGAGCCTAGTGGCAATATTTTACATAGTCATGGGACTTGAGTGGTGAAACGCATTGACTCTTATACATGCCATGATGAAATAATATCCCCAGGCTAGGTTCCAAATCCAGTCGATAGAAACATCAATAAAAGAACAAGGATGACTTTCGTGTATACTACAATGTAAAATATACTACGTAACGAATAACATTTGAAGTACTTAGAAAAATAGTTTTTCCATAACATCTTGTAGATGTCTTTAGATCCAATTAACAGGATTACAAAATGACAAAATCATGCAGTCACAAGCATATATTAAAATTATTGGAAAAATGGTATTTTCACTACTTCCATATGAAAAGTTGTAGATATTATTCACTTCCTTGGAAGTTATTTCTTATTGGGGGAATACTGTCGATTTTAAAATCGACTTAAACTAAGGATATGCCAGCTGTTGCTATCACGTACTATGTAAGTCTAATTCTTTATTCATCTTTTAAAAATTTCTACATTTAAAAGTGTTTCATATAAGGGAAAATAGGTATTGTAATAAAATAATCAAAATGTTATCTTTTTATTCGAAAGTTCTTCATCTGGAATATAACATTCTTAAATGCCCATTACAGCTTTCCACTTTGCAAGGCTTAAAATGGTCGAATGGCTCTGCTGAATAGATCCAGCTTAATTTCTTTCGTAGATCAAATTATATTGACTATAACGTCATCGGACCTCTATATGTAATAAAATATTTGTAAATTTGAAATGGTCGATATGTATATGCCAGAACTGTTTATATATAGCGTTTGTCCAGCAAACGGTTGTTAATAACGATTACCCAGTCTTGAAAAAAGATTTATCACTTGGCTGTATTACTCACTCGTATAATTAAAAATGGAAATTTTGAAGACACAATTGCAAACCAACAAAGCCACAATAGGCAGCGAATACAATAAGATCTTGGATGGGTCATATAGAATTCATAGGGGTTTAGAAAAAAATTAAATATTGAAGAACTACTGACAGGAGAAAACTGAATGCTCTAACCTAATCTATTGGATTACGTCGTTAGGGGCAAGATGAAATTTTTCCACACCAACTAAAAAAAAATAAATCTTATATAAATTGAACAAAAAGTACTAGAGTATTCGATCGAATTGCTGCCTAAATATTTGAACTAAATTATTTTTCTAAGTGACATTTTAGAATATCTCTTTAACCCTCAAACAGCTGACTGTTTACTTTTACCTATTTCGGCGGACTGGTTTACATTTGTAAACTCATATGTAATATACGAATATACGTGTAAAGATGCAATAATAAAATGTAAATTTGTGTTTTAAAGCTCAGAGAAAACACGTGTATCGTTCTTAAAGTGAAAACAAACGAAAAATAATAAGAAAAATGTCAAAACGTGCACGGAATGTTGTGGAGCCACCAGTTTTTGAACTCCAAGGAGGAGTTCTTCCAGTCGATGTGCATTAAATTTACCTGAGCCTGAGGCTGGGCCCAGCAATGTTAAACAACGCAGGTATATTTTTAATGTTTTTATGTATAAATTTTGTCATTTATGTTTTTGTGTATTTATTTGTACAGTAATGAAGTATTGCCTTGTGGCGGTAGCTCTATTCGGTATAACCGGTTTGGCAAGATCGATGTAACCAGGTGTGTATCATGTCTTCATATGTGAAAGTCCATTTTAATTTTTATTTAGATTGACCGAAGCGGAATTAGACGAACTTCTAGCAAGCGAGAGCGATGGTGGCAGCGACTGCAATGATGAAATTGAAGATATCGATTGGGTTCCAAATGAAGCAGCGTCGGACGAAGAATTGGAAGACGTACTTGAGATTCATGAAAGCCACTACGACGATGACGATGAGAGGAATGATGGAGAGGTCGGTGATGCAGGTATGATTAAAAAGGTTGAAGAACCTGATTGGAATGCTATCATAAATCTTCTTGGACCAGACATAACGTATACATCGAATACGTATACACTACATGATCTAAAAATCCGCTTCCCACTACTCGAACACGATTGCACAATATTATACGAGAAAATGGTCAGTATTCGAAAATTCAATATCTTTGGTTATATTTTTTCTATTATCCATTCTAATTTGTTTTTTATTTTATTTTTGTATTCGGCAGGTGGCCCATCCAATAGAAATATGCAAACTCCTAGTTCCATAATTGCATTGGCGAACGATATGACCACTCCGAACATCAGACGTCGTGCACAGATTAGCCATGTCAATCGTTGGTCTCATGTTCGGAATGCGATGCTGGACATGCTGGACATCAGGAGCCTTCCATCGGATCAATTGCAAGCAAATTCAGGAATATCGGGCATCAAAGGAAAGTGCGTCTTCTGCGTAATGGAGAAAAAGCAAAGCGTAACCCGAAAGTATTGCACTCTTTGCAGTAAGAAGATATGTCTTACGCACTGTGTCACGATTAAAAAGTGCCCAGATTGTCAATAATTATTTCTATTTTTTTCTCTAATTATGCATAATTTTGATTTCTTTTAATTTAATTTTGAATAAACCTTGAATTTTCTTGAAAAAAAATACATGTGCTCTTACTATTTAATTCTTTATATATCAAATTATACTGGTTTACAAATGTAAACCAGTCAGCCGTTCAGCAGGTAGTTTTCAAAAACTGGTAAAATGAGGAACAGAAAAATATTTTACCACTCCTATATTCTTATATTCGGTTTAGAAGTAAATTTGTAGTTCTCTTATGAAGTTTTAAGAAATTCGGACAATTCTAAATACATAAAAAAACTTTAAAAAGTCGAAAAGTTTACATTTGTAAACTGTCAGCTGTTTGAGGGTTAATCTGTTCAACTAACTGGCAAAAGGATCTCACTTGGTTATTTTTTTTCAATTATGAATACTTCATTATCTGATTTATTTCAACAATTGCTTCTTCAATAACCCAGAGTGTCTGTCGCTTTATATAAAACTTGGAAAGTTTGACTACTTGTTAAGAAGCTCTCATAAATATTTTATTTTAATAAATATTTTATTTTAATAATATTCCATTATAATCGTTTATAAAGATAATTATTTATGTTGAAATATTGTAAAATAAATTAATCATTAACCATAAGATAATAAATAAGGAAAATCCGTTGGTGTTTTCGTAAAAGTTTTTCGATCAATTTCCACAAAACAATCTATTTATCATTCTAATTTAATAAATGTAAATCCTTTACCGGAATATATGCTAAATTTTTATAAATTTTGCTCTTATTACAGAAGCCCTATGCTCCTTATAGGAGTCCTTTTTTATAGAAACGAAAACGTTATATGTTTTTAATTAATGCCTTATGTGTCACTTATGATTTTGTTTTGCCAGTAATTGGGAGAATTGTTTGAATGTTATTCAGACACTTACCGATAGATATAAATCCATGATATATGTGTGTATGTTCACACTATAAATAAATAAAAACACAAAAAAAATCATGAGAAACTTGAAACACAAGTATCTTTCCTAAGTCTTTTGTTTTGTATGTATGTTTTGTTTTAAATTTATATAATTATTTTTTTTTGTCAACTTAATTAAGCCAAATTCAAAACAAACACAAGCATCTTTAATGTTATTATTCAATAGCATTTTTAATAACTTTTTTGTACATAGTTAGTTCTGGCAATTGGCTTATTTTGAATATGGCCACATCATAGGCGATAGCAATGCACATCATATCAGCTTAAGAGTAAATTTAAAATTAAATATTTACTCATGCCAAATATCATTATACATATAGCACTATATAAATATTAATTTGTGTTATTTTTGTTTGAAGTTTGTTTACTTTTTTGTTAACATTCAATCAAAGTTGCGAATGTTGAACACACTTGAATTAAAAAAAAGTTGCTCAAGAAACCTGATGTCATCCATGTCGACCATGTCTTTTCGAGGTTCGCACTAGAAACTAAAGAGAAACATTTCACTGTCAGATCTCTATTTTATTTTTATTAACAAATTTTACTCAAAATCTAATTATAAAAAATAATGAAAACACATGACACCTCAATAATTTAATGCGAGTGGACAGAAAATCCAACTCGCTGACATGAGGAAGAAAAATATTACAAAATTTCTTCGTTACCATTTGGGAATATAAATTCTTTTTTTATATATTTTTTTAAAGAGAAGTAATACTCAGTCAATTAATATCTATTACTTAAGGTGTTACTTCATTATAAAAGGGTTAGTATAAAGAGGGCAGGTGAGAAGAGAGAGAGAGAGAGAGAGAGAGAGAGAGAGCCTAAATTCTTTCTACAATTCTAATATTCCGCATTTTTTACAGCACCGTTGCTTCCCCTCTGGTGTTAAGTAGACGCAATAAGCTTTTATAAGCTGCATGTGTTAAGGCCCATTTAGCCGGCCGTAGAAATCGTAGATGTAAATGTATCGTAAATGTATCGTAAATGTAAATGTTGCAGCACTTATAGAATGCTAAAAACGTATGTGTTGAACATTGTTGAACATATAATATTGTGTTGCTGTTTAATATATATTTGTTATACAGGTATTCGTTCCCCTGCACCAACAAATTTCATTTTTCATCGTCCATTTCACTGCCCTCAGTTTTAAATTATTTACTTAGATTTAATTTTTTCCACAATAAATAATTTTCATTTATTTATAAATGCAAAACAGCTGTCCCAATACATTGATGGTATAATGTGTACAAAATAATTATGATTGTACGGAAAAAGTACGGAAATGGAACAAATTTAGTTTACTTACATACATAGCTCTAAAATTAAAAAAATTACATAGAACGATACAAAATTGAAAAAATAAGATGAAAATTTAAAGTTAGAAAGTTGTTGGAGAAAGCTAGTTTCATCTTTTTCTACAATGTGTGTACTTTTATTTTGGAATAATATATATAATTTTTATTAAAAAAATTTCCTGAAGAAGACGCCCAAAGAGGGGTCGAAATATTGAATAAAATTATTATTTAAAAAAAAAGACCTAACGCTTGATTACAAAAATTATATATATTAAAACAAAAAAGGTCGAAAAAATAGTGTTAAAAAAAAAAACGCATTGGCAGTCTTTTGGTAGATTTTATAAAAATTCATTTATATTATTTATTTTATAAAAATTTATTATTATTTTTATTTGGTAGTATGTGTTTGGCGAATCTTCATGTATGATGTAATTTCTTTTTAGTTTCTTCATAAGCGTTGGGGAAAATGTAGCTTAAATCTGTTTTACTAACATTGGAAAATTTAGGTCCAATTAGCGTATTAAGAAATAAAAAAATTATATATTTAATTTATTAAATTATCGTGATTCTAATTCCTTTGCTCTTTATTCAGTTATAAACGAATATTTCTGTAGAAGTTTTCTAAAGAAAAACGATTTTTGAATATAAACTAGAAATTGTTAATTCTTATATAAAAAACTAAAGACTTCCAGCTAAAAAATTATTTTAAACAGATTATACATAGTGTGTGTATATAAATTTAACAACTAAAAAAAGTTTCAAATCTAAAAATAAAAAAGTATCAAAAAATTGCTACAGCGCCAAATTTATAAAAAAAAAAATTGCATCAAATGCACACAAACTATTATAAAAATATCCTGTTGCTTTTCATTAAAGAACAATTGACACAAATAACTAAATTTATAAAATATTTTTTATATTCAAAGAAGATTCACAATTTATAATCTTAAAATAACAAAAACACAAAGAATTACTAAAAATAGGGTTTTTGTGCCACATTTTCGTTTACTTTTGTATTTACCATCACTGGCTGCATATGTCACGTGTGAGGTTACGTGAAATTCTATTTTCAACAGGTTCAGACGTTACTGCAACGTGACACTTCCAGTCGGCTAAGCGTTTGCATACATTCTCATATAACAGAAACGATCAGCTGATTCGGCTACATTTACATTTCTACATTTACGGTCGGCTAAATGGGCCTTTAATTGTTTTACTTCGCCGACGAAGGAGGGTGGAGTTTAGCAATCGCTACCAGTACTGCTCAGTGACGGGTGCTATGCCTTCAACAACAATTAAACACAGCGCCTTACTAACGCAAATTAGAAATACTCATGATATTAAGGACTAATCCTGAACAGGGATCAAACCCAGGCTCTCAGTCATAAATTGCTTGTTGCTTGGACTATACTGTACGTCCAAATGCCACTACCATCTTTATTAAGACAGAGTTTTAATGGTCGTAACTAAACGAAATACTTACTCGTATTAACTTAAAATAGTTTGCTCTATTAAACGTATTTTAAATAAAACGCGTACTGGTATAAATCTATGCTCTTTTTAAATAAAAAATTATAAAAATAGTGTAATGATTGTTGAAAAACCATTGTAATATCAAAATCTGAAAACATAATTCCTAGAGCAAAAAATAAGAAAATCTAGTTGCCAAAAGCAAAAACATTAAATAAAATAATTAATATTTCAATAAAGTCTTTGACTATCGAACCACGCAGTGTGTAAGATCTTAGTATTGGGTTCTATTTATTACATACTTATTTGCCATTAATGTGTTTTACTTGCTGGTAAATGGTCGCAATTAATTTTTTAAAGTTTTTTTGTAACGTATAAAGTAGTTTTTGGTAAAATATTTTTGAAAGGCACTCGTTAACGACGTCTACTCTTTTGGAATTCTTAAAATGAATTTTTCTTGTCAAGACCATTTTTATATTTTATGAAAAAACAACTTAAATTGATTTATTCTAGATAATTTTTACTTTTTAAATTAATTTTTAAAGAGAACTGTTTACGTTTTTAATGGCAAGAGTTGTGCAAGCGATTTGATTTTTGATGAAAAACTGTGTCAAAACATAAATTATTTATTTAATTGATACCACGAAAATACAAGGTGGCGCAAAATTAATATCATAACTTGAGTTGGTCACTGTAAAAGAATTCGTTAGCAACAAACTATGGAGCCATGATACACACCTCTACAACGTGGAATTACCAGTATTACTATAAATTTTCTGTCTAGCATTTTAACGCAACGTGAATTTATTCCACTTAAATGGTTTTATGATGAATTTGCATTTCTGGAGCACGGAGAATCCACATAAAATACATGAAAAAGTATTGCATCCACTCGAAGTGACTGTTGCGGTGCATCATTTGCAGTAAAAAAGTGATTGGGCTTTATTTTCTTGGGGAAATGCTAATGGGGTACCACTGTTACCGTAACAGGCAAAAGCTAAACGAGTTTTTCTTTGCCATAAATTTCTGCATTGTTGGTTTCAACAGATTGAAGCAACTGCTCACACATCTCGGGTAACGATTTTGAGATACCAATTTCCAGCTGGAGTGTTCTCCCGTCCTGGAGATTTGAAATGTTCGCCAAAATTGCCATATCTAACAGTACCAAACTTCTTCTCCTGGAGATTTTTAAAATCTCGCTTCTGTCTTGAAGCCAGTTTAGCGAGCAATAATTAAATCCAATGCAGTAAAACGAGTGCAATCGGGAGTTGGCCATTGGATCAATATAATTTGTTCCAATCAATTTCATCGATTTTACACTTTCAAATTAATTAATTTATGAAAATAGAGCTCTTCTTTTTATTTATAGCAAATTGGCAGCCAATTCCAATTATGACATTACTTTTGGGCCACCTTGTATAAAGTGGAAACTGAACTGAACAAGTTTTCCTCTTAAGGTTTCGCAATAAGAAGTAGTTTATCGAAAATAAAATCGATAGATTTTGCCACATGTGGCCTGAATTAGATTATTTTGGTAATTATTTCAAGTGTTTCTCTATAAGACTACACAAGACGTATAGAATATTCATTACATTTGATTTGTAGAAACAACTTCACATCAATATCAAAATAAGTAAATAATTAGGATACTCATAAAAATAATCCCAATATCGTATGTTTATCTACAACAAAAACTTAACTGAACTACTTAGGATTTTATAAAATTTAATTTTTTATACATACTTTTAGTTTTTTTCTGGTTTTGGCCTTGGCCTTGATTTCATTTCGTTTTGTTTTTTTCCAACTATATTTTGTAAACAGTCGCATTTGGATAGAAGAAAATTGAAATTTTCATCACTTTTTATTTATTTCAGCGATATTTTCCATGCTTCGTATAATAGAGATCTGCTCGTTTAAACGATCTTAGCATTTACAAAATTTTTCTTTCATTCGAAAATATAACATTTGTAACATATTGAAATTAAATACATTTATTCCGATTTTGAAGTACGATTTAATTTATCGCTTTTTAACGGTTGCATGTTGTACGATAAATAGAGCCGATAATGCATGGTATTTCATAAGCGATAAATAAATATGTTTTTTTTTCTTTTAAGCGTTGTTTGTTTCATATAATCTTATACTTTAGTAAATAAAATATGTGACATTTAAATGAGTTTTTGTTTAAGCGTAAGTCTTTTAAAATTAATCAAAAACAAAAGTTTCTTCCTTAAAACGGTGTTCGTTTATCCAAATGCCACTGTAGTTTATCAGGTACTAAAATAAATATCAGCTTCCAAATATATATCACTCCTTTAGTGAAAAATACTTATATCCCGAAAATTAAAATGTTCATTATTTATTGTGGCTTTAGCTGTTCATATACCAAGATTTTACTTCACTTCACTTCGTTAACATTAAGTGTTTGATATTTAAAATTTTTTGAATTATCAAGTAAAAATTATTAGTCAATAACCTCTTCATATGTAAAAAAAAATCAGATATTTTTAGTCAAAATCGTTCTTAAAAATTTACGTGTGGAAATCCTTAGACGAATATCAATTAGGAAAAGGCATGATCATATAATATTTTTCTTTGACTTTGTGCTGCTGTTGATATTTAAATATTGTTGTGAATGAAATGGATATTTGTTTATGAACATGCGATGGATTAAGAGGCCTACGTTCACGATCATTTTCATTGAAATTATTATAATAATAAATGGTTTAGAAGATTTTCAACAATTCAATTTCAGCTTCAAGAGAAAAAAATAAGTAAAATAATGTATAAAGTTTTTATAAATAATTTAGTTAAAGCAAAGCTTAGTTAAGAAAAGTAAATCATAAAATTACTTGCTTTCAAATGATATCAACTAAGAATTGATAAATCACAATTTTGAAAGTACGAGTAAATAAAGTGTATTTAAGAAAATAAAAATTTCACACTAATTGCACTTAGATAATGTCAAGTAGAACTATTAATAAAACTTTTATTATTAACTTATGGGATGTGTAGGAAAAGACAAATTATCAACAACTGAAATAGACATAATTCCGGAAGTTAAAAACTCCACAAAATGTGGTAATTGCGATCAAAAAATACCGATAAGCCTAAAATAACCAGTAGTTTTATTATATTTTTCTTATTACAAGAAATTCTATGTTTTGATTTCTATGAAGTAAATTAAGAGTTATTATTTAGTAGCACTTCTATGTTTTTCTATTACTGTTGCTTTTTAGAAAAATTATTCCATCGAAATTCTGTTGCACTATCATAAGTCATTTGCTTGTGGGAAACGTCTTACCAATAGAAAAGGTACAAACTTGGGCATAAACTCAATATGCTTTTTTTTTGATGTAAAAAAGTAATTGATGATAAGTAATTGATGATCTTGTTGGCAGAAGTAAAACAAATTTTCATAGATGTTGTTTCTCAAGAACTAAGAAATAGACAAGCATTATTTATTTTATTTTATTATCATTTTTATTTTTTTTGAATCAATGAAAAACTTTTCATGGTGTGCTTAATGCAACAACTTCAACCTCGTCATACACAACATGTTTGATGAAGACAAATGACTGCAGAAAAATAAGCAGCTGGGAAAATTCACTCAGTTTTTTAAAATGTTTCAATGTTATCGGTTGTATGATAATGTATACGCCTTTCTTTTGTTAAATTTGTTTGCAAAAGTACGCCAATTACTGTATTTAAATTAAAAAAAAAGAAATTATATGAAAGAAAACCATATACATGACATGTGTAGAGTATGCAAATTTAAAAAAAAATCATTGTCCAAAATAGGAAATACTTTAATGTTTAACGGAAACCGATTTTAACCAACAAATACGTGGGGTAAAGAAAAGCGTACGAAAGAAATTAAAATTTAGTAAATAAAAGTTCAAGGATGTAGAATATAAATGTGTAGAAGAAATTTTCTTTCGCGTTCCCCAAGTGTCTAATAGACATTACTTTTAGACAACTGATGATGGTAGACTGATATTTAGAATACGTTTACAATAACAAGTGACTGCATTTTGTAACTTTTAAAGAGTTCTTACGTCAAGGAAATGCTAAAAAATTACAGACCTAAATCTCTTAATTTTAATAATCGCACTTATAATGAATAAAAGGCAAATATATTTTTCATTTGAACTATTTCCCATGAACAAGAAATTATGAATAAAGTTTAAGAAATTGTACACAATTTCCGACCAAAATCTTTGGAGTATGGAACAGGTTGCACAAGAATTTTTTTCTCCCACGAAAGGAATAAATATGTAATGTGTAAATAACGGGTCTTGCAATAGGGACTTTTAAAATTTGACTGTTAATAGCGGCCACATTGTTGAAGCTACATCTGTCAAGTTGGCTGTCATTTATTAAGTCTGTTTCCTAAATTACTATGGAAGGATAAAGCGCTTAGCAACAGGTGCAAAATTGTTTTATCAAATCGGAACACGTTCTGCGTGCGTTCTTCAAAAAATCATCTTCAGCTATTAATCCCATTTCTGGGAGAAAAAAGACAAAAAAAGGCCAAAAAATTTGGGACGTTACCAATCAACACAAGATCCAAGAGCATCTAAAATATCCCGAAAAAAACCGTTTGGTATGGATTTTGGGCTGATTCATATTTCTTTGAGAATACCGTTGGCCAGGCCATCACCGTCAACAGCAAACGCTACAGGTCAATGACTAGAAACTTCTTTTGACATGAATTGGATGATATGGACACCAACGACAAGTAGTTTTAACACGATATTGCTACGTGACAAACAGCTCATGCCCAGGTGGAGGCGATGTCAACTGGCTATTGTAATTATGCGATTGGAGCCCGTTAGACTTGTTCTTGTGGGGTTTACTTAAGTCAGAAACATATGCAAATAAACCACAAGCCACAGTGGTTCTCAAAGCCAACATGACTCAAGCAATCGGTCAAATTCAACCTGATTTATTAACGAGAGTCATAGACATTGAACATTTCAGAGAAATCGTGATAAAAATTTACTCTCTGACATATTTTATACAGTAGCATCGACAGGTCTTTAAAATGATAAAAAATCGGGATGTCGTACCCAGACTTTCTTTTAAATTTATTATTCATTATTTTCCTAATAGAGTTCTTTGTTAAGAATAATAAATTCTGGAATCAACATATAATGCAACTTAATTATTAAACTCTCTCGATTCTCATTAAATGCGTTTTCTCGCTGGATTGTTTCTATTTTTGAGAATTTGGGAGTGTAAAGCTTTAAACACATAGACGACAGCAGACTTCACGACTTCACGGCTTCAAATGCAGCCAACTTCAAATGCTGCTCTGAAGTCAGCTTCATAATTATT
The DNA here is from genome assembly GCA_963681545.1 of Germaria angustata. Classification (NCBI taxonomy): domain Eukaryota; kingdom Metazoa; phylum Arthropoda; class Insecta; order Diptera; family Tachinidae; genus Germaria; species Germaria angustata. Next base: position 31,552,941 of record OY813002.1, read on the forward strand.
TTGAAGACAGCAACAGCATAATGGTCAGCTGATGTGTATTTTAGCAATACAAATTTCAGGGATGCCGGATATATATTTTATAATGAATAAAATTGAAGTTATTGATAAAAAAAAAAATGTAATAATATCACGAAAAACTATAAAAACACATAAATTTATTTCTTTATTGTATTTTTGTAATGTTCTTTTATGTTTAATATTAAAAAAAATTTTTATGTTTTTATTTATCCAATTTATATATATAGTGGCAACACTATATTTGTTTAGTGCTGCCCGTCAAAATAGAAAATAGCCTAAATTGGCAGCAGCAACAAATGCTGTTGTGCAGTCGTGCTGCTGTGCTGCCGTCAAAATAATCGTTTTCATTTAAATACATGCATTTTATTTTTGACATATTGCTGCTTGCTGTCTGCTGTCGTCTATGTGTTTAGAGCTTAAGTTTACAAATGTTTGTGTCACTCTCTCTTTACCAATTTCTTACTAACGTAGTAAACGAACAGACCCTTTAACAAATCAATACATTTGTGTCCGCTGTGTAAGTGATTCCAGCTTTGAAACATAATACACCTTTTTAGCCTGTCTATCACAGGATGATAATATATATTTTTGACTCATATAAAGTTTAGTTTAGTTTTATTGAGTAGTATTTTTAAATACTTTGAAATTAACATTACATTAAATATGTTAAAAATAAAATTATTATATGTTCTGAACTAAATTATTTCTAATGAAATTTACAACATTTTTTCTGAATAATCTAACATTTTGTTCATTCTTAATTTCATTTGGCATCAAATTGTATAATATCAATCCCTCATAGAAAAACGTTTTCTTCATCTCATTGTTATGAGCTTGTTGCAGTCTGAAGCCATTAGCATTTCTGAGGTTGTATTGCTGAGCATTTCTCACGTATCTTGTCTGTTCCAATATATAATCAGGTGCATCTCCCATTTTCAACTTTTGAGTAAAACTTATTGTGTTTAGTTGCAGTCCTTCTTGAATACTTAACCATCTTAGGGTGTTTAGCATGTGTCTAATTGATGTTAGTCGATTACATTTCAATATTGCGCGCATGGCTTTGTTTTGAAGCTTTTGTAGTCTTGAAGTTTGTTGATCACTGCAGCTTGAGTATAATATAGTTGATCCATATTCGAAATAGGGTTTAATTATTGTGTTGTATATATTTATAGATGTTATTGTAGTAACTTTATTTCTCAAACGCTTAAAAAACCCGATTTTTTCCCCGATCTTTTTACATACATATGTATTCAATATGTTCGTTGAACTTTAATTTCTTGTCAATAATGAAACCTAGGTATTTAATACTGTTAACTTTTTCAATTGGTAAATTGTTTATATTAAATATTCTGTCTGTGTTCATATTAATTTCCATTAATTCGGTTTTCTTTTCATTAAGTTTTAATTTATTAATTTTTAACCACTTGTTTATATTGTACATGGCACTTGTTATATTTTCATAGCACATTTTTTCTGTTTCTGATTCTGTAAATATAAGCGTATCATCTGCGTATAGGATTATTTCGCACTTTTCCAATATCTTTTCAATGTCGTTGTATAAATAATAAATAGGAGAGCTCCCAAATTGAGCCTTGCGGCACGCCGTATTCATTTTCTATCGCAGTCGATTCTATGTTATTAACTTTTGTTTTTTGCTTACGATTTGCTAGATAGGTTTTAAACCAATTTAGCTCAGTGCCTTGTATTCCAAACCTGTGAAGTTTTTGTATTAGAATGTTTCTATCAATCGTCTCGAACGCTCGTTTAAAGTTAAGAAAAATAGACAAAACTTTATTATTTTTCTTTACACATTTCCACCTATTTATTAGATAATTTACAGTTGTTTCGTCTCAATTGTTGTTTGTTGATCAGTTGTTTGATCTCAATAAACAAATTTCTACAACATATAAACTTCCTGGGAATAATTCTGAATACCGTTTCACCGCGTCACTTTTTTCACTTAAGCGCTACCTAAACGGTGTTCAGAATTATTCCCAGGAAGTTTATATGTTGCAGAAATTTGTTTATTGAGATCTTAGGTAAATTTTTGTAGTTGATTGTTTCCTTAAATTTTGAACGGTTTGCTACCTATGGACCTGAACAAGAGAAAAAGGTAAAAAAATCGAATTTTTTTAAGTTTTTTGCGATTTTTATCTGGAAGGTGAAGTTTTTTTGATTTTATATGTTCGCAATTTTTGTTCTTTATGACAAGAGCTACAAGTTTGCCTCAGAGAGTAAATCGAAATTCGGAGCGGTTTGCAAGATATGAGCCCGAGAAAATGATCACTTTTTTGCCAAAATGATACCGAGGCCCCAAATCTTTGGCGGCCCATAAAAAAAGTACATGACTTTGGGAAAAATTGGGAGACACGGGTCTTTTTTTTAGTCTTTTATCACGTAGTGGCGTCCGTATATGGTTATTTTGCCACGACTTAAAAAATTACACACAGTGTTATTTATATAATTGCGCTTTTCATTTTCTATTTTCGTTTTATATTTATTTCTTAATGTTTTGTATGTTGCCCATGATGAGTTTGTATTGTCAATTACGGCTCTTTGGTATGCAATCACCTTTTCTGTTTTTAGATTTCTTAAGTTGTTACTAAACCATAAATTCCTATTGTATTCATTAATTTGTTTTTTTACAGTGAATTTTTCTATCGTAATTTCCATACATTTATCAAAGTTTTCCACCTGTTCATTAACATTAAACATTCTATTATATTCTAGTATTGCACTTAGTTCATTTCTAAAACGGTTTTTATTATATTTAAATACATCTATTTGTTTTCTTTCCATTTCTGGAGTATTGTTTTCACATTCAATAATAATGTCTATTGCTTCATGATCTGATATTTTATTGTGTATATTGGTTGTTGCAGATATACGTTCATTATTTGTTATAACATAATCTATTATTGTATTTGAGTTCTGTGTTATTCTGGTATCTTCAAGCATTAGCTGTTTCAACCCATTATCATTAAGTATGCTTTCAATTCTCTGTTTATAAAAATCTGCCCTCCAATCAATATTAAAATCACCGGCGATAATTATGCCGCAAATTAAGTTCATATTATTCTTCAAGAAAATTTTGGAATTCATCACAAAAATCCGCCTTCGAATAACTCGGAGATCTATATATCGCTATTACAATAAATGAAGAATTCTTATTTTTTGCCATATATGCACTAATCCAATATTCAGTATCTTTTACAATAGTCTTTATATTTGATAACAGCCATTGTTTTTTAAAATAGATAATAACACCTCCTGTTTTTGTAGAACTAGACGTTGTGGTAAATAGATCATAACCATTTATTTCAACTTCTGCTTCATCTATATTATCTGTCATATGCGTTTCTGATAATATTATAAAGTCCGGCTTAACATATTGCACTATAATCTCAAGCTGATTAAAATTATTTGTTAGTCCTTGGATGTTAGTATATAATCCATGTATCTTCTCTGATTGTTATATTTCTATATCTACCCCAGACCGTTAATAAAATATAGGAGCAGGTGACTAATAATATTTCTTTAGCAACTCTTTAAAAATGTAGTACCATATGTATGCATGTGAAGTTTAATTACTGGTTATACTAATAAATATACAGTGCTGTTCGGTTATAATGAAGTAAATGAGACCTGGTTATAGACGAAGCTGGTTATAGATGAAGATCGTTATAATAGGGGTACATATATATTTTTTAAATAAACAAAATTGAGCAACATTGGAATTGATTAAGGGGCCTGTTTTTATAAAACGAAAAGAAAATTTCGTTCGAGTATTTATATTGAAAATGACAATAAGGAATACAAATTCGTTTTTGTTTTCAAAATAAATACTTGAACGAAATTTTTATTTATTTCAATATTGTTTAATTTTGTTTATTTCAAAAAATATATATAAATATTTATCCCTGTTATAACGATCTTAGTCTATAAAAGGAGGTCCAAATTTTTTTTCTCACAAATTCCATTTATTTTACATTATTTTCTATATTTTTTTTTCAAATACCAATAAATAACTATGGTATTTTAACAGGTTAAAAAATTTTTGAAAAAATTTGGTGATTTTGTTTTGTTCGTTGTAAGCGTAAAAATTTATGAACTTTTTTTATTTTATACTTAACTATAGTTCGTTATAAGCGAAAGTTTACAAAAATATTTGCTCTGGAAAAGTTGTTCCTTTTATAACGGGTGTACGTTAAAGTCGAACTCCACTGTATATTGAAATAATTGTTAGAAAAAAAATAACAATGAAAGGAAATTTTAGTTTCAAGTACTTGAAATTCCATAAGCGTAGGCTAAACTCACATTATGATTTCATTGTACGAGTATTGCTTCTCAACTGATATTGTCAGTAATAATTAGTTCGTCATATTTAATTTGTTGTACTTGAAATCTTCTTTTTTAATGTTTTAATAACAAATGACACCTTCTTAACATCTTATGCTTTATGACTTAGAAATGATTCATGATCTTTTTATGGTTAAAAAATGTATAGACTTATTGAAGTAAATGATATGGGCTTGTTTAAATCTGACATGAAATGAGATTGATGCGTCTCTGGAGGAGGATTTATGTGGGTTTTCCTTAAAATTTTAATATTAAAACTGTTTTATAGGGTTATAATAAAACAAGACACTTCTAATTGCTTTACTTGCATGTGTGTTAGTAATTTCTGGGGGTGTCTTTGCTTATTATAATAGGATTATTTTTTTTATATTTCGAGTTCGAAAAAAGCAGATGATTATATATTCAATAATATGTTTTTATAAGTAGAGAGAATTTTTTTTGTTGTAATTTGTGTGACTATTTTGAACATGCTTTTTTATAGGAAATAGTCTGCTCCAGATGTGCTCACATTTCAATCAATGTGTAATGAAACTGATGTGTGATTAAGATCTAATTTTTTTTCATTTTATTATAGTGATAGTGTACAAAATCGACTTGGGCTATTTTACAGGAAAAAAATTTGAATGGAAATCTTATCCAATATTGATTTTTTACTTAGTTACCAACATATCGCACCCTTTTAAAAATTTCTGAAAAAAGGGCCCAGCTGATGTAGCGCAAGAAAGAAATGGACAGAAAATACAAATATCTTTTGTCTCGTAACATCTTTAGTCTACTTTGCGTCTGGGCTGGAGAACACTTCTCGCGTTCTCGTTATAATTTTTTAAGTGCAGTCAGGCTTATAATTTGTTTCTTTTATAACAAGGCACTCTGGGCTTTAGTGTAGAATTTTTTTCATATTCATGAGGATGAAGGCCTCTTTTATCCACATTCATTAGTCCAAAAATTACTAATATCGTTCTTCTTGCAACAAGATTTAGCTTTTTATTATAAAATATTTATATTATAATTTTGTGTGAAATTGGAAAATTTATTATTTGGGATATTATCCCCAACTAATAATAAATTTTTTAAAATTTACTTGTACATATTATAATATACAGTGGACGTCCAATAGTGCGTACTTTCGCTACTACGAATTTCCAATAATACGAAAGGGAAATATTTTGCATTGGCGTTTCTATAGTACGAATAAAATTTTTTTTGCTATTCGATAATACGAATAACTGTATTTTTTTTAAAGAATATGTTAGTTTTTCTATATATGAATGGAAATTTTGTAACGTTTTTTAGTTTTTGTTTTGTTTGTTTTTTGGTTTTTTGTTTTTTTTTGCGGTCTACAAACAAATGCGTAGTCATTTGGTATGAATTTATAGAGATAACAAGTGTCTTGTCTCGTGCTTCAAGAAACAAATTTTGATTCCTGTAAACTCATTGCCAAAGGTTATACATGAGGATGCAATTAAATGTTTGGACACATGCATTCAGTGGGCTGTTGAGAACAACATTAAAACTTCCAAAACACTTTTATGGAGATTACTTCAAGAAAAGGCAGTAGAAATTAAACTGCAAAACAAAACGCGCCAATGTTTAATGGCTGATTTTTTTAACAAGAAATTTTATACTTTAAGTAAGTATTTACAGTACAAATGTATGAATTAACAAGTATTAATTTAACCTGAATTTAAATAATTTTTAAGTGTTATTCTTTTTTTTTTTATCAAATTCGTTATTCCAGATATTCTCCAAATAATAACCATTTTAATATTCTATTGTTTGTTGTTGGCTTAGCTGAGTATACTTATGCCTGCATTTTATTGGCGCTAATCCAATCATCAGTAGCCTTTCAGCCAAATCATGATTGAAAGCATTCAAAGCTCGTGATTGTACAAAAGCTTTCTAAAGCTATTTATACTTTTGTGTTCTTTTTGATTACAAATAGAAAAATATGGCTGAGTTCTGTTTGAACTCTCATATAGTGTTTGTAGTCTGTGGCTTAAGTATACGAGCTTTGAATGTTTTCAATCACGATTTATTTTTTTTGTTTAAAATAAAAATCAATTCAAATTAAACTATCTGTATGTGTTTTATTTCATAAAAAGGGGGAAAAACTGTAGTCCAATAGTACGAATTTTCCAGTATTACGAAAGGGCCTGACATTATATAATTCGTATTATTGGACGTCCACTGTAGTAGTTTTTATTGACCCTAAGATGACAACAAATGGACATAAACATCATGTATCAAGGTTTTTGTATTTTTCAATGTAAAAAATTGTTTCTAATGCTGTTAAGATCATGGCACCATGCAGTCTTCGTCAGCGTTATTATTCATACGTTTTACTCTATTTATTATTCTTTGCCATTTTCAACATGAATATATTCAAGTTAAATATGCATGCCTCCTTCCCTCTCTGGTATCAAATTCCAAACCAATCCAGTGGTTGAAGAAATGTCCCTGACTTTAAACATGGTGTTTAAAGACATTTTTAGTATTTAATGTGCGAAGCTTTTTTTCATTTGATAAATAATAATGGTATTGTCGAACTCATAGTCACTTCTCTATTGTAAAAATAATGATATTAATAACAAAAATAATTTTTATATATATTTCAAAAAACCATAATAATATACTTCCATCTGTCCACTGACAAACAATTCAACGATGCTTTGACTGTGAACAAATATTTAATTTATGTATTTTAAAATAAACAACAAAAAGAAAACGGTGCCAAATATTAACACTTAAATGATGAGAAAATATTATTTAAAATATGAATGAGTTAGTTTTTGGCATTTAAATAATAAAAAACCATAAATAATAGTATAAAAAATGCTTCTTGGCTTTAAACAATTAAATCTTGGACAAGGTCACATTTGTTTACTTTATTTGTATTTTTCAAATAAAAGCTTAAATAAACGTTAATAATTATTAGTGCACATTAGAAACTATTAAATCAAGCTTAAGCTCTTAATTTTTTCAAGTCGTCACTCAAAATTGTAATTTGGGTTTCATATCAAATTATTTATTGTATTCGAAATATTACATGTTTAAGTGTTTCTTCGATGTAAAATGGATTACAGTCAACCCAGTTAACCAAATAAAAATCTTGTTTCCATTGTTGGCATGTAATAATGTTGTATTCAAATCTTATATACTAAAAGTAATAAAAATGGCAATAATTAAAATGCAATAAATTTTTTCTGTTGCGCCCCTAAGAAGAACATACTTATATACATATATGCCCCGATTATCGTTTACAACACTTAAATGTTGTTTGGTTTCGGCTACAACACAACATCAATTTAATTTTTGATTACGGTTTACAACATCTAGGTGTTGTTTATGTCACAGGGTTGCATTTTATTTGTAGTATATATATCCGTAAAAATACATACCTGCATGCCAAAAACTGTTAAAAAAGAATTTGAGACAGTTCAAATCTATTGGAACTACCATATATATAAAATAGTTTTTATAAAACCAAAAGTTATTACAATATCTTAATTACAATAAAATAATTTATAGTTTTATAAAAATTTTCTGCATAAACAAGGATGGTTTCTTATTTTTGATACAAAAACCGAGCACTTTTCAAAAAACTAAATCTTTGCCATTCTTTAATATTTCTAATTGGCTGTCCCAAGCCATTTAATTGTTCAGTAAAATGATTCCATTTGTCCTTGAGCTGTATTTTGTTATATCCAAATGGCAGCTTGCCTCGGCCAATATCTGGATTAATTTTCATCAACTCAACCAGCTTTGCCATTTGTTTTTTATTTGTAATTTTGCGAAGAGATATTTATGTTATTATTTTATTATTTTATTTTATTTTATTATTTTATATTTATTTTTATTTTTTACAGTTCTGTATGATTTGCAAAATAAATTTTATATGCATTCTTAATTTTTTTTAATCTATTTTCGATTTTCAACTTGTAATGTTAATAAAACAACACCTAATGAGCTGTTGTAGATTTTTGACAGTGCGAACAATACATACTGATAACAGTTGTAAACCATAATCGCATTTTAAAAAATACAACATTAAAATAATCAGGGCAATAAATTCTTTCTGTTCATCAATTATATTCGGATTTATTTATTTATTATTTATTGTTGCTACAAATTGACTACTTATTTTATAGCGTATAAGATCGTATTTGCACCTTGCAACAAAGATTGTGATGGTTGCATCTATTTTTTATTGATTGGCAAGAAGTTTAGAGAGGGAACGGGAGTGAAAAAGTTACACATCCATAGAACTGGACTATACATTTTTTGCATTCTCCATTTGTTTTATTTTTTTCAATGTGTCAAAGTTGCTTAAAACTATCATGCCTTAACCGCCAAAAAAGCTCAAAGGACAAGAAAACAAAAAAATTTTACACGACACCTGTTTTTATGAACTTTACACTAAATTTGTGATAGTACTTCTAACGATGATGGAATTTTCAGACTTGATTATAGTGACATAAATTATCGACTGCGATGGAAAAGCGAAAATCAAAAATTATATTACTTAAGCTTTTTTACGAGGCACGATATTTTCAATTTTGTTAACAAGGCGAATCTACACAAGGTAATTTCAAGAGGTCACAGGTGATGCGTTCGCTCGTCATATATTTCTCCACATTGATGTTAAATTTTTTGATATTTTTTTTCGACAAAAATATATACATTTTTTTTTCCAATTAAAAAAATAAATCAAGGTGCCTTAAGTAAGATTCAGGCAGTAGCTCAATTGAGATTTTCGAATAAACGTGAAATATTGTTGAAGAAATTAAAGGGCCACAAATATTTTTCTATTGTCTGCTTTCTTGTATTATATTAAAGAAAAACCGAAATAAGCATTAATATAAAATCAAACATCGTTCCATCAATTAATATTTGGGTTAATGCAAATAAATAATTTACTGAAAAGGACATAGTTTATGCAGGATAGTGAACCTAAGCCATCTTATGGAAATATGAAATATTAATTTCTAAAAAAACGATTATTTGAAATGGATTATAGTTAGATACCATTAGACATTTCTAAGAAACCAATTTATATTTGTTAAACTTAAAAATAAGCGCAATATATGGAATAAAGTTTGGCTTAATCCATTGATTTCTGTCAATACTAACACTGACACGTATGTATGTATATTGAAGTTTAATATTGATATGTCCGGCAGTCGCTTCAATCTTATAACGATTACTGAAACCATTAATTTAGTTGATCCCATGCTCCTTGTAGGCTTGTGTCAAACTTGAAGATAATGTTTCTCTGTTTGGATTGTACAATATTTTGATGAATGAACTTTGAACTTGAAGAGTCATAAGAATCATAAAAAAATTTTGAATTAATTTTGTGAAACGTTTTAGACAAATATTGCACTCTAATTTGTTAATGCATCTATTTTGCCAATTTATCTTCAAAGATATTAAATATGTTAAATGCGATTGTGCGATTATTTTAAAATTATTCCTATTGTTTTCCTATTTAGAAGCAATGGGGCACAAATTTCAACACGTTTAATGGGCTATAATTTAACCAAATACAAGTCAATTTAAACTTGTAACATTTTAAGCCATTGTTTTTTGGAGAAAAAAAATCACAGACGTGACACCTTGAATACAACAATATGCAATAGACCTCATTAGAATAAAGCTTTCAGTATTATTTGTGTGTTAGGCAGCAACAAAAAGAAATAAATGTTTTAAATTTTTTTTTTATTTTTTCCCACTTTTTTCCAAGTTCTTTGAAACGAAACTTAAATCTATACGCATAAATAGTAAATATTTTTAAAACTATTTTTACCACAAAAAAGCAACGAAAATATGTATTGTTTATGAACATTTGATTTCGCACAGTGGGTATGAAAACTCGTACAAATTAAAACAAAAATTTATATTAAGCATATTGTGAGAATGCTCCAACAATTTCTTTAAAATATTCCTGAATATAGAATATTTTGGACTGATATATATTTATAGAGAATGATATAAAAATAAAAAAATATATATAAATTTTATATACAAATTGGAGGGAAAGCAAAAATTTATTTATTTGGTGGCATTAAGTGTCTATAATGAATTCCTTGCAGAAAATTTAAGGGTGGGCATTCTCCAATAAAATTGAAGATTTTTGTAGATCTTTCGGTGGATTTTCTATTGTAAAAAGCCCACTCATTAGTATTAATGGACTGGCAATGGGTGGATTTTGAGCTTCTTCCATTTTGTTATGCTCTTTCCAAACTCTACTTGATTTTAGTTTGATTTATTTTAACTTTTGATGACACGAAAAATCAATATTTTGGACAATAGTATGATTTATTTTTGTAAAAAATATATTTTTTTGAATATTCGCTTCTTAACTTGCAAAAAATTAGCGAGTGAGAGCTCAAACTGCAATAAGAAGTGAATAATTAGCAAATGTAAATGCAAATGCGAATATTCTCAGTGAAAAAAGAAAATGGAAAAATTATCCCAAGGAATGACATTTTCATTACTTCCAAAAATCCATTACTGCATTTTTCATTCTACTAAAAACTTAAGTTGAAAAAAATTTTAATTAAAATTAAAAATGTTTTCTTAAAGAAAAAAAAAATACTAAAACCAAAAATCATTATTTCTTGCAATCAACAATTGATATTTGATAATTGAACGTGACTCTTTGCAAGTTTGTATACTTTTCAAGTACAAAGCAGATTCCCAGTGGTAAATAATTAATCCTGATTAAGTATAAAATAATTTTCCTTACGAAAAAAAAACACAAAAATTTATTTTTTGCAGAAAATTTAATTTAGCTTTCAAATCGGCGAACATGCTGCAGTGATAATAAGTCCATGTTAAAATCATTGGAAATAATCCGAATTGGAGTTCAGCATTCTCATGAGTTTCTTGAAAGCTTTTTGTTTTCCTACTAGGATCACACTACACCCCTGACACCCAGACGCATGTATCGTAGGGCATTTAGGTCGAGTCTTTTGAGATGTTCAACAACGTTTCTATTTTATTTACACATCTTTAAACAAAAATTATGTTTGATGTGGTGCTTTAAAAGAAACTGCGTGTATTTAACAACAAAATAAAGATCCAATCAATTTCATATTTAGAAACACAACAAATAATCAAACACGCAATATTGTTATAAAGACTTTTTATGGGCTGCTGCTGCAGCAAGCAATAAATTGCGAAATTTTCCAATTTAATTTAAACAATCAGAAAAGTAAAAAAAAAAAATAAAATTATACTTGTCTGTAGGTAGTGAATTCTCTGGCAGTCGAAATTAAACTAAAAACAAGTAAATTGACCTAAATTTTTTAAATTCAGACGTACTTTAGTAAAAATATAAAGCCGATTGCGTTTCTTTATAAATTAATACTCGTACTCAGGCCAATTTGTGAGTGTGTGCAACATGCAACAATTTGACTTCTTTGACTTTAACATGCATCGATGGGGATCGCAGTGCTTGAATATTTCTTGTATCGGTGCTGTTGAGACAAATCTTAGTTACATATTTGTTCATACGGGTATATACCATATTTTTTTGTGTATATATTTCTGATCTTATACGCAATTTATTACGCAAACATTTTAGATCAACTGCTCCCATTTTTCTTTGTTTTTCAGCTTTGGTTTTTTATTTCCAAGAAATACAGCTGGTTTTTCCTTTTTATTTCCCTCTTACGCTTAAATGTTTGTCATTAAACACCGTCTGGGCAACATGCTGCAGCCAACACTTTTTCCATTTGGCAAAAAATAACGTCGACATGCCACTTCCACATACGAGCAGAAATACAATACTCGTACAAGGTGTTAAACTGTGAACTAAAAGGTGCTGGTATATGAAGATCAATACGAGTACATTTAGACAATTTTTTTCAGGAAGCAGAGACGTTTGTTTGTATATACGAGATTATGTTTTTGATTTGAAACTCCCTTGATTGATTTCGAGAAATTCCATGTTTATAAATTTCATAAATCAGCTGTGTGTTGGATTTTTTTAATTAATAGAAAAGTTTTAAGTTAAAAAAAAATAATCTCGACTTATTAATCAGTTTAAGTTGTTGACTAGTGAAGCGTAGATAAAGGGTGAAGCGTTTAGCTGATTTGGGTTCCGATTAATAATAACTGAGAAAGAGAAGGAAAAGATTATCAAATCAAACTAAAGTAAAGGGTGGGGGCAAAAGTAATGGCATAGTTTGATAATGTCAAAACAATAAACTGAAAATTTGTCATAACAATAACAATAATTCCATGTTCTTCAGGTTTGTATCGCTCCATGGATAGTTGATACATCATAAATGTAAAAACACAGTGACATTTGGCGCCATTTGCAAATGAGGCATCCAATCCAAATTATGACAATATATGGTATTTTGAAGAAGCTTTGTATAGAAGGGGCAGTAAAAAAAAGTGCTGATTCTAATAAAACAGTTTGTTTATATTTTTAAGATCCACAATAGATAGTCGTAACTCAGGAAACTCCTAAAAACAAAAAATATTAACTGCGCTCATTTAAGTGGCAATAATGATTTGTTACTTAGTTGTCTAAATTCATTCATACTCACATGGAGACAGAAAACTTACTCCACTTCTTTTGGGATTGAATAGAAAATACATATATTTTTTTTCAAATACATTCGCATTTTTGCATGTGCAACAATATTATGGCATCGATTGCAGTTCAAGAAAAATATACAAAAACAATTACGACATTTAAATTTATACAAAAAGAAAAAAAAACAGCGATTACTTCAACTTCAAATAATAAAGAAAAAAGTGCATTTATAGTTGCAAAATAAATGCACTTTCAACATGTGGCCATTAGACAGCCAACATTGTTGTATGTGTATAGTGGAGCACCTACATTCAAATACTTTCGTTTTCATTTATTATTTATGTTCATAAGCCGTATGTACTTATTTCTTGCACTTAACAAACGGATTACAATTGGCACCACAGCCACATTCCACAGACATTGTTCCAAATATGCATTTTGTATTTGTAGGAAACTACTTTTTGCAATTGCAATATAAAAATTAAAATTTTATGAAAGAGGTTCGGAGAAAGAAGCACAATTGGGTTGCAAAGGTGCAACACACAAACTTAAAATCTACTTCTTTAATGTCTCATTACCCTTTTCATTTAAGAGGATCTCATTTCATCTCAATTTCAATATGATTAAATTAGTCCAAGAAAGGGTTTTAAAGTGTAACGTACAGAAGGATGTGGATATTTTTTTTTTGTCTTAAAATAACATCAACAATGCTGCAAAGCGTCATGACTTCCTTCTGTTATGATCACACATTGTTGCATCATCGTTCAGGCAAGATCGTTGTCAATCTTATTGACCGTTTGAACAAGTGAATAGCAGAAACTAAATTTTATTTTTAGTAACCAAATTCTATGAATAAGTAAATATTTTATGTGATACGGACCTGACAACAACTTTGTAAATAAAGGGTCCGCCAAATAACTTTTTTTTTGAAAATGCCATAAAAAATTACTTAATATTTTCTCAAATTTCTTTTTTTATTTGAAAGTACAATCCATCCGGTTAATAATGGAAAATAATTTCATTCAAATGGCTGCCTCGGCTGGCTATGCTGTAGCCTACACGATCGGTCCAATTTTTAAGCACATTATCCATTGTGTGCAGCTGTATTTCACCAATGGCTTCGCGAATATTGTTCTTTAAAGCGTCAGTTGTCTCTGGCTTGTCGGCGTAACACTTATCTTTGACGGCACCCCACAAATAATAGTCCAACGGTGTCAAATCGCAGCTCAGAGGTGGCCAAACGACATCAGCTCTGCGGCTGATAATGCGATCTTCAAAAACAGGGCGCAAAACATCGAGTATAGCTTCAGCTGTGTGGCACGTAGCGCCGTCCTGTTGAAACCAAATGTTGCCAATATCCTCCTCTGTGAACAAAAATGCGTTCAACAAGCCCCGATAACAATCACCATTGACTGTAACGACCACTCCCTGCTCATTTTCAAAGAAAAATGGCCCAATTAAGCCTCTGGACCAAAATCCGCACAAAACAGTGACTCGTTTTGGGTGCACCGGCTTTTCAATGTATGCGTGCGGGTTGTCTGTGCCCCAAATGCGACAATTTTGCTTATTTACATACCCACCAAGATCAAAATGAGCTTCATCTGAAAAGATGATTTTTTTTTTTTTGGCAAAACCGGCATCTTCTGTAAGTCGATCGCAGGCCCACTTAGCGAAGCGTTGTTCAAGCGTATACACAACCATATTCGTTCAGCGGAAGGTTAAAACTTACAGTTACCATTCACCAAATAAGCACTAGTTGAAAAAAACGTTAGATGGCGGACCCTTTATTTAACTGAAAAAAAAATAATTTTTAATTCCATTCTAACAACTACAACTATTAATTAACAGGGACAATAAGAAAGTTTGACTGCAAATGTTTGTTTGTAATTCCTTTCTAGTAGTATTGTTTTCCTCTGTGTGATGAGAACTATTGCCAGCAGTTCAAATTTGTGGTTGGATAACGAAAAATCACTCCAAATTTAAGCAAAGACCATTAGAAGAAAAATGCAGCTCACGCAAAATGTTTACGTATTTGAAAATTTTTGAACTGGAGAATGAAAGGACTTCATAAAATACTGATGGACAAACACGTTTCATAAAAATATCACTAGTAAAATGTTTTACTTGTAGGAGTTGTTCAAACAATTGGGCTGTAATTATAAATAAAGTTTTTTTTTTTTCAAAAATATCTACATAAAAAAGGAAATTTCATAATCCTTCTTATCATTTTAAGACTCTACGTGAAACCTGTTCCATTTCCCCTAAACTTCGGTCTGTACTTTTGTATTATTGCTGGCTTTTGTACTATTTTATTAAATTAATAGAATTTTACTCATGGAAAATAGTTCAGGTAAAATTTGTTTCTTATTTTATTCACAAGAAGCATAAATATTTGAGAAATTGTAATTGTCAACTTATGGGAACAAATTTGAAATTTGTGTATTTGAATTAAGCGCTGCAGAACATAGTACTTAAGGGGCAGTCAGTGAGTGGGTGCTTCTTTAAAAGAATTATCTCTGAATTTTCAAAAATATTAACGTGTCACCAGCTGTCACCACCTTTGTCTTATTATATCTTCAATCAAATTGCAATTATTTACTCTTAGTTCAGAAGTGGGTAAATATTTTGATAAAAGACTTTGTCTTAATCGTCCTTATCGCAAACAGTTAGCGAAAATTTTGTTTCCTTTGGAATTTTCGTACTCAACAAAAAAGAGAAATTCGTTTTACTATTAAGAAAAATGGAGTAAAACATTTTTTTTTATCAATTTTGTATTAATAAAAATAAAAATAAAATAGCCAGACCTTTCACAAGGTAGATTTATCATCTAAAAATATTTGATTTTTGCCGATTTTACCTCAGAAAATTCTGGCAATAGTATTGAAAAATGGACTTACATTTTGATATTTTGTGTTGGTCTCATATTTTCTTGCAACCACAACAACATACATATGTTACTATTTCTCTTTTCATGCAGTTATGCAGAAATTTAAAAAGAAAATTTATTGTGATCTCATCAATAAAAAACTCAAGGGAAATCAGGTCAAAAAGTCCGTGGCTTTTTTAATGAAACACATGTTTTTAGATAAAAAGTCTTGAGCTCTATACACTTGGTCCAACATTTTTCCAATTTGTTATAGATTCCAAAAATTAAGATTTGTCTACGTCATCAAAATAGGTATTTTGGTTTGTGAGATTATTTTATTTCATCGTTGGAGTCAAATCTCTTTCCGCCGACAAATTTCTTCAAGTTTGAAATCTAGAAGTAGTCATTTGGGGCTAAGTTTGATGAACAGGGTGGATGAGGGAGCGATTCATAGACTAATTAAAGGAATTTTGCCATGGAAACTGCACAAGTGTGCACTCCTGCATTGTGTTGATGGAAAAGAACTTTTTTCGTGGACAAATACTGTCGAGCTTTTTTAAATCCTCATTAAATCGGCACAACAAGTTGGCATAATATTCGACAATTATAGTTTTACCATAAATGCCATGACATTATTTACCCCGAGAAATCCCTTGTTTTGATTGCTGTCTGGTTTCTAATATGTTGTGGTGGATCCACGTTTCGTCCTTTTTGTGTTTTTACGCAAAAATAATGCTTAACGAGCACAGGAAATTCAATTTTCTATTTTCTCCTCACATCAGGTGTCCAAACAAAAACTAAATGGCGTTGCTCGTTAAAAATTTTGACAGGACTCAACTGACAGGTGTCTCTTGACAAAAGCAGTAATGCCCTTTCAGTTGAGAGGAGCGAAAAGTCATGGACTTTTTGAACCGCCCTCGTATTATTCTCATGAAATTTTTAATACGTTTATATTCTTAAAAAAAATTTAAAGCAGCTATAAAATTTATGGAACGTAAGAATTTTATTTAGCAGTCAGTGAATATTTATTTTATATATTCACATAAAACTAATAGTTGCAATTGATTTAAAATGCAACTGAGATAAAGTATTTCAAAGCTTCATTAAAAACAATTTACGGCTTTCAAATCACCAATAGTCAACCAACAAAGTGTTCTTAAAAAAAAAGACAAATTACCTTGAACAATAAAGTTTGCGTTTTTGGAATTTAAAAATCAGCCATCAACGAATTTTAAACTTGAAAATATATTTCATAAATTTTGTATGGCAAGTGTGTGCTACAGTGGTTTTTGGTGCGTGTCAAAGAAATTTAATTGGCAAATTGACATTATCGCATTGAAATTGTTGTACTTATACACATGAGAGCATATACTTATAAATTATATGTGATTGTATTTGAAGTTTAAGGAATTACATTTTGAATAAAATTGTCAATACAACAGATTTGATCTGTACTAAGAAAATACCTTAAAAATAAATCTACTAAAATAAAATTTTCCGCTCCTAAAAATGGTTTTAACTGCCTCAGTTAGGAAGAAAATTAAAATAAATGGAAATTTCTAAATATAACTTGTACAATACAAAAAATTTTCCTTAAATTTTGCAAAATGAAATGAAATATGTAAAGTAAAATAAAATATTCTATTGTTTGTTGTTGGCTTAGCTAGGTATATGCCTGCATTTCATTGGCGCTAACCAAATCATCAGTACCCTTTTAGCCAAATCATGATTGAAAGCATTCAAAGCTCGTATACTTATGCCACAGACTACAAACACTATATGAGAATTCAAACAGAACTCAATTATATTTTTCTATACCAGCTAAGCCAACAACAAACAATAGAATATTAAAATGGTTATTTTGGAGAATATCTCGAATAACGAATTTGGTAAAATAAAATAATTATTTGAATAATTTTTTGTTTGCTGTTGGCTTAGCTGAGCATATGCCTACATTTCATTGCCTCTAACCAAATTAATAAATATTGTTATTAATTTTGCCTTATTAATACATTCATGATCACCTAAAAGGATGATTAATTGTATAAAGGTGTAAAGAAAAATAAAAGGACGCAAGTCAATTACAATATTAATTATGTGTTGTGTTGAGTTTGTACAAAAGTTTTCTAAAAACTATTATACTTAAATATTTTGCGAATCACAAATAGAAAAATATGATTAAATTCTGTGGAATTCTCAAATAATATTTGGTAAATTTAATATAAACATATTAGTTTGAATGCCTGAGTGCAAATATGATTTGGCTGAAGAGTACTGATGATTTGTTTAGTGCCAATAAAATGCAGGTATGATCGCTAATCTTCAGCTCCTTGAACTTTGTACAGTTGTAGGTCTAAATCACGATGCGACGTGAAATCGGCTGCCTCGGATTCTCCTGAACACTATCATGGAGAGCGGGGGTGTTTTCAGAAGATGTGGCATTTTGTCGTCGTTAGGGTGTTGGTTCATTATTTATTGAATCTGTGGACTCAAATTGCGAATAGCTTTCCCGATAGCACGATTTTAGCAATCGTAAACTGGGCGAAGTTCACAACGCGTTACCCGAACAGAACCCCCATTGTTGAACGCTATTTCCGTTTATGATAATTTGACAAAACTAATTAAACAAACGACAGCCAATTTGTTAGATAAAGCTTTAAAAAAAAGTTTAAAAGATCCTATTGGAAGACCCAATAAATGGTCAACTATTTTACTGTGTTGCATTCTTTGTTTTTATTGTCAAATTTTTATTATCACAACAACTGAATCAATTAAAAACCCCTTTGAAGTCGCAAAAGTCAAGAGTTACTGCCAACAGCAAACATTTTTACTCGCACTATACACATCTGGGCGAAATAACAAATATTAAATAGATTTAAAATCTGTTTTTCAAGTCGAGAAATCTATGTAATATTTCATTATTATTAATAATAAAAAATTATATAATGAAAAAACATAAACTGACCCACCCCAACAAAAAAGAACTTAAGCTACGAGTAAAAAAAAAACTTAACATTTTTGTCTGAATGATGAATTATCAGCAATTGGTGAATGTTGCACAGTGGAGTTGTTAATAAGAAAATGGTTTTACAAAATGGTTTTAAACAAAGTAATAATTTGAAAATTGGAGCAATCTGAATTTTTGAAATGGTTAATTGGTATACGTGGCTGCCTTCAAAGAAATGAAGAGCCTTCGAGTAGAATCAAGTGATTCCATTTTGATAAAAATCACTACTCGCCTGAATCAACATGTTAGTGTCCGGATGTAAGACCAGATCCATTGAATGGTACTAGAGTCTCTCCGTTAGACCAATCTTTATTAACACCGAAAGGTTATCCTGTAAATGCCCGCTTAAAAAAATCTCTGTCTCGAAGAACTCTAAGCCAAAAGTTCGCTTAAAAAATGGAAAACCGCCTTGTATTTAGTTACCTCACTACTCTTGCTGTAGAACACATTGTAGGAAAGCCTTAGCTTCATAGTGTGTCTGCCCTAAGGCCAGCGAGCCAGTGACCTGAAAGCATTTGTTATTGTAACATGTGCCATTGCAAGTATCAAAATTTCGACAACTATCTTTAGTCCTCTGACGGTAGTAACTAAGGATGTTGTTGTAAATAGAGTTGAAATTTATAGCGACCGATAATGACCTTCGTAGACTAGTAGGTAGTGTACTAGACTCCTAGTGCGAAGGTCTCAGGTTCGAATCCTGCCGCAGAACTTTGGCAGTTTGTGTCTGATAATTAAATGGAGCGCACAACAAGCCTTCACTGGCTTAAGTGCATGTCGTATGACATGGGCTTATTACACCCCTCCAATCAACCTAACCTAACCTAACCTATAGCGACCGATACCTGTCCACCACATCAGGTCGGCAGAAAAACTATTGTGTGCAGGGATACAGATGAGAATGACGTCAGCTCGGGAATATCATTATATTAGCTTACTAGGATTAAATACACAAAGCGAAGTTTTAAGGACAGAGTTACTGTTTGGCTATCGTGAAAATTGGCAATTTTTCTACAAGGATTTCTGTCTGCCAGTATCCTTTCCGTCTACCTAATGGCCAGTATTGCTTCATTGGAAAGAATGTAAGCAGGTAAGAGTACTTTATGTCAAGATCCTCTAAAATAATATCAGAGCTGACCCCGCAGACCATTCTATAGTTATCAATGTGAGCCGGTATGCCATACTGTATTCCTATATTCCCTTCTTTTTACGACCGTCTGGTTGTGAAAAAAGCTTCAAAACCGCTATCAAGGTGCAGCAGAGGTGTACCATAGTTTGAAGGCATTGTCAAGTCAGTATGAAGCTTCGAGATCCTTATATGCTCTTAGACCTTTGACCTCGAGTGACTAGATGCGGCTAGTCTAGCTGTACTGCTGCTGGAAGCGCACATTACATGCAGTTCTATCCTCAGAGACTCTGAGGAGCAAGTGCGTAGGCATCCTGTAATACCGATGCAAGCAGATCTGTAGACTCTGCATTATTGATGCACCACATACTTCTTCTCATCATCTCAGATACTTTATAGATATGAATTTTCTTCATAATTTTTTATTTGAATTTTTGTTGATCATTCTTTAAATTTGTCCCACTGTTCATTGCTTAGGTATTAGAGCTAATGTTTAATTTCATTTTGTATGGTTTTTTTCAAAATTAAAATTATTGCAAAATTTTCAGATTTTCTTTTTTGAGTTTGTCCGCAGCCACTTAAAATGAAAGTTATTTCTGCAAAAAGTTTTTTGCGCCACAAAACGCGCATAAATTTTCAATATGACTGGCAATGAAATTAAATTTTCTTGTGTTGAAAACTAATAAAGAAAGGGCAATTTATTTACAAAAATAAATGTCCAAATTTAAGGTAATAAAATATCTGTTTGCAGAATAATGTCATGGGACTATTTATTGATCTGGGCATATACTTCCGGAGTGTGAGGCAGGATTAATAGAAAAGTTTTATCAGCTTAAGAAAATTCATGTTTTTCTAGGTTTTGAAACAATATCTGGAGCTCTCCCTTTGGCAGTTCTTGGTCTATATGCTATTCAAAGTAACTCATATTACCATAATCTGTTAAAAATTTTATTATCTTTTATTCATTTTCTTCATGAAACATTTGTTGGCCTTCCGGCTATTTATGCCAAATTCAAGATCAATACCACCAAATTTTAAAGTCGCTTAGAATCAAAAAAATCTGTTTTTCAGAACATTTTGAACATGACTTTAGATCTATCGAATAGGATGCAAGGAATAGTATATATTCTTGCAATGACAAGCCTGTACTAATTTTATTAGAGAGAATCGAATTTTATATACTTTCGGATCTACGAGGTCTGATCAATAGAAAAGTTAGTTTTGAAATTTCTAGGCCTACGTACATTGAATTGGTAATTTTTTGTCCAATCATGCCTCAACGAGACTTGGCCCCCTGCGCATTTTTTCCCAGAATTGAAGAGACCCATGAGAGGACGACGTTTTGCGACGATTGAGGAGATAAAAACTGAAAAATTAATATTAGAACTGCCTCGAGGATTGGAAAAAACGATGCCACAAGTGGATTATATCTAAGGAAGAATACTTTGATGGGAGCAAAATAGAAATTAATGAACAAATAAATTAATAAACTTAATTTATTTCTTAAGCTTATGCTCATTTAATTTTTATTTAAATTTTTATCGATATTTCGGTACTCATCGAGTACCATTTTCAGGATATTTTTTTATTTTATACAAAAAATTGATAAAAATTTAAATAAATATTAAAAGACCTTAAGCTTAAAAAATAAATTAAGTTTATTAATTAAAATAAAACTGTCAAAAAACTTGAATGTATAGAAGAAATAAATTTTTTTTTTCAGAAAAATGAAAAATCATCTTGAACATAAAACATGCCTGGTGCTTTTTAAATGTGCATTTTTTACTGGGAACTTATAAGAAATTATAAATTTAAAATATTTAACTTCAGTAGAACCGCAAATTAAAATTTAATTTCCCCCATACTCAATGGCAATAGAAAATCTAACAAAGCGATGGTGCAAATGGCATTCAATCGAATGCTTTTTACCAAATAAAAAAATGTGAAAACAAATTGTATTATTGAAATAAAGTCACTGACCAAAGTCGAATTATATTTTTTTGTTGTTTCTCTTTTAGTTCATATCTAGTTCATTTTATTTTCGTTTAAATTATATTATTCAACTTTGGACTCTTTTTATACTTCTTTGACCATAAAGACGATACTCGTACTTGTGTATATGGATGAGCATATTATTATTGTGAGTGCGTTCATCGTACGTGAATAAATGTTTAAAATATTGACAGCAACACAAGTCCTCCGGCCATGATGACTGTGACACGATGACCATACTTAATCATCATGGGGCACATATATGACTGACGAACCATTCTCAATCGACCATAAACTCAAAAGTCGTTTTCTTTTTATTTATTTATTTATTTATTAGATTTTAAATATCTAATGCTAAAGGTTGAATCAAAAAAAGGAAGAGTAATAATGCGATAGACTTAGAACGCTTATTAAAGAACATTACATTTTTCTATTTTCTCTTCGAAAGGGGAATAAAATTTTTCATTTATTTTAAAAAAAGAAAAGGTTATTCTTGGAACGAATTGTTACATCTGTGAACATACAACTCGTCACGTAAAAATACTTTTTTAAAATTATGACATACGAAAAAGTACTGCAAATTTACAATAATTTTAATTAGGACATTCCTCGTCGTAAAATTGAGCGTATTAAAGGTCATCTGTTAATTAAATTGTAAACGAATAAATTGCAAAATTTAGGAGTTTAAGAAAAAAATTTTAATTTTTTGATATTTTCTTGTATATGCAATTTTTTACAATATTACGTACATGCATAAATATTTAGGACTAGTTACAACCAACTTAATCCTAACAAAAGGAAGTGATGGCAGATTTCATGAAAAAAAATTTTGGAAAAAAATTTATTTGCTAATTGCGAGCCGGGAAAAGCTTTTGAAGCTTCCCAATTTAGTGGGACCAGCAGTGAAGGATGTAAGGATGTGGAAAAAGTAAATAAAATTTTGTTAAAAACGCTTAACGATGTTCCTGCGGTGAGCAGAAATATCAGGCGAAGAAAAAATTTGCATATAATAAACTTTCCAAAAAGGAAAAGGGTGAATGTCCCTATGAGGAAAATATATTGATGCTCAGCGAAAGATTAAAAGCAGCTGTTGAAGAGAACAAATCAGTATCCAGATTTGGTAACAAAGAGATTCCAAATTTCAAGAGGCAGCAGTATGAATTTTGATATGTAGCAAACCTGTCGTGGATAAATGTAATGTAATGCAATGTAATGGGGGTTTGGCCCAGGATGGCCTTTTGCACTGCGACTATTGTTGATCTATTACGCTTCCCCTGTCCCTAGCCGTTCAATACGTTCGCAAAAAGGATCAGCTCCTTCAAAGGGAGCATTAGCAGATCCTCTTCACTCAGCGTATATGCATGTAGAGTTCTGTGTCTTCTGTGGCACAATGTCCCACAATTTGCTATCAAGTGCTCCAGCGACTCCTCCTCCTCACCGCAAAATCTGCAGATGTCCGTGTCAGATAAGCCCATTCTGTATAAGTGGGCTTTGCAGGTGTAATGGCTTTTACTGTCCAGTCTTAGAGCTAGATCCGCCCTACCAGCGTCAAAGCGTATGAATTTCTTGGAGTGTCCTAACCCATTGATGTCATTCCAATGTTGTGCAATCCTGGACGATGACCATTTCTAAATCTCCCCCTTAAGGAGACTTTTGTTGAATCCAAAAGAGGGGGTGGGTCCAATAAAATTCCCCTCAGCCCCTCTTCTCGCACAGATGTCCGCCATCTCATTCCCTGTACCCATATCAGAGTAATCTGATTTTAAATCGCCAGGTCATTGAGCCTGCTGTGGCATTCCAGTAATAATCGTGGATAAAACTTTTCAAAAGCCAAAAGCAGGCAAGAAGCAAGTGGTATGCCGACCAGAAACTGTTGTTGCTTGAAAAAAATATTAAGGCAGCTACAGCGGCACAGCCGCCATGGCAGTCGCGAGCAACCAGCGGTTCCAAGTGGAGAGTCTCAGAGTGTTTCCGGGTGGCACCGGACTTCCAACAAGTCCAGAGTGCCTACAATACTTCGAACGTCAAGGCGAATAATTGGCGCCTTCAAATAGCCAATAGCCAACAAATAACATTGCACAAATGCTTCTATTTAGCTTTTTAGAGGTCTGTTAAACGCCATTTGGCAAAACTTGTTGGGCAGAACCAAAACGATCTACTGATATTCTCTTCTATATGTAGCATTCAAACAAATGCACCATGAGCTCCAAAAGCTCATATGAACTTTTCTATAATTTTCGTTTAAAGTAACAAATAAATAATTAAGTATGAAATAGAAGAAAAAAGGAGACTCATGTTACAAAATGTTCGCCATTAAACATGGTTTTGCGTTTAAGTTACAAAACGTAAAAAAAATTGTTGCCATGTAATTGGTTTTAGTTTTATTACGCCGGGCACATTTCTATTTTCTATTGTTCTCTGCTTAAATTTTCAAAAAATAATGACTTGCAGTTGTATCGTGTAATGTTGTTTAATTAAACTAAAATAAGTCACTGAATTCGATCCTTAAATATCATTTCTATCTCTCAGATGCCTCCATTTTATTCTTGCATCTTCCACAGCATCACTTCAATATAAATAGAAAAATAAGATCTTATTAATTTTTTTTTTAAATAAATTTAACACATCTCGTTTGAAATTTTATAAAAAAAATTTAACACAAAAATTATTGTGAAAAATTTCTAAGTTTTGTTGCTCCTGTTATTTATAAAGGAACATTATTTTTCCAGCTAAATTTAAAAAAAAATTATCTGAATTTATGAAAAAAATTTAAAGCTCCGCATTCATATAAAATATTTACTGATTCAAAAAATTTAGTTACTGAAAATAATATTTAGTTTTTTCTGTGTAGGGCATTTCAATATTGACAAAAAAAGGTGAATGCCTTATCTACATTAACACAAGTGCTATTAAGTTCAAATAAAAATATATAATAAATAATCATAAAAAGAATTGAAAACAAAACCGAAATCCATAATTAACTGAAATAGATGAAAAAGTGCAATTAATTTTGAAGACCATTAAAACGGCAAGTGCTTGTACCAAATCAAAATAAAAAGTAATAAATAAAAACAAACAGACAGAAAAACTCCAATAAAATATTTAACTATTCAACAATATAGATTGTTAACTCTAGGCATTAGTGGCTTGCATTTAGTAACACGTACGTGAGTGTGTTCATACGTGAGTATTCTAACATTTAATCATTAATGTAAATGTATTTTAAAACGTTTTTACACAGGGTTTCGCAAGGCCTTTAATAAAAAATAATAATAAAAAATTACTTGTTAAGAATTCTTTAAATCATTTGGTATTTTGCAGTTCTTTTTTTTCTTCAATACTTCATTACAACTTAAATTAATTCATTCTACATATTTTTTTTTTTAATTTTTTTTACGTTTTACGGACGTTTCTTATGTTATTTGTCGATTTTGATATTTTTGAGAAAAAATCAATGACCAAAACATGATAATGATTAAGACGATAATTAAGAAAACACAAGCTTTCCTGCTTCAAGTATCAGGCTGGTAGAGAGGAAAAGTGAACAAGGAATTTTTTATACCATTTAAATTCTGCTCGTAACAGGACATTTCTATTGGTGAGGGAATATAAGGACAATTCATCGACACTAAGTCAAGATTGGCACGCGCCTCTGAATTTATTTTGCTTTTAAATTCGGCATGTGTGCAGACATAAAAAATAATAATAATGAAACAACTTCAACCTGCATACACATACATTATTATGTTCGCTTCGAACTTCGTAATGTTTGAAACAAACAAAGCTGATGTAAAAGTCAATTTCGTATTCAGTTTTTGAACTTGGTTTATTATTGGCGGTTGTGTGCCCGCGGTTACGCGTTAAAGCGTTTCTTTTATAAAACTAAGTGGCGTCCGTCAACAGCATATTTAATAAATTTAAAATACAATAAAAAAATTGAAGAAGGGAAACGTACGTATATTGAAGAGTGTAATACGTTAAATAAATAATAATAGAAAATTGCAAGAAAGCAAGTGTGTCATTTGCCAAAAACGGAAAAAGCATATACATAAATATTAAAAGGAAATGGTTTTCAACCACCAAATGCGTTAATAAAAGAACAACATTAGCCAACAACAAAAAATAATATTATGCTAAAAAAAAGTTCCATGAAAACGTGCCTCGGATATCCATAGCCCTCGTTACTTTATATGTGCAATTGTATTAAAGAAGGAAAATTTTTTGAAAACATTTTTAAGTGATTGAGTAAAAACTTATTTATTTTATAAATTTTATATTTGGAACACATCTTTAAAAACAAGCAGGTGACTTTTAACACTTTTTCCCGTTTTTTTTCAAAAATATACTTGACAGATTTAAAAAATTTACAAGTAGAAATTAAGTGCTAAAGAAAGTTTTTTGTGTAAATATTTAAAATTCCACAAACGTAGGCTTATTACTCATATTTCTAATTATTGCTTAAATATCAGCATGAGTTTGGTTTGTCATTATCATTATGCTGAAAGCTGGCTTTTATGTCTTGATGACAAATTACGCCTTTTCGACAACCAACGCTTGTTAATATATAGAGACGACTCATGTTCTTTAATTAAAGAATATTGAATTATTTTAAGTAAATAAAATGGGATGGCTTAAATCCTATACAAATTTAATGCATCTTGCAAGCAAATATTGTGGGTTTTCTGGCTTTTTTTAAATTTGTATAAATTATAAAATATTTCCTTATTTGCTTATAGTTTTTAGAAAAAACATTTTTTTGGCCTTTTCAAAAACACTATCTTTAATTCAAATAATAAAAAATACGCGTCTTTTTAGTTAACAAATGATTAAATATTTTTTATATGTTAAATTTTAATATAATATTTAATTTGAAACAAAAACACTTTGAGCCATAAATCAAAAGACTTAAGACAAAAACTGGTACTGGTGTGCTTGCACAGTGTGCAAGCAAGTCTTAAATGAAAAAAATAGCTTGTAGGGGGAAATTTGTGATTTTGAGGGGTGAGAGATGTGATTTTTAATCTCTATTTTGTTGTATATGAAGTTGCAGTTTAATACTAATTTTTTCTTTATGTTATAGTCTTAGGCGGTATATTAAAATGATTTATATCGTTTATATTTTTTTCTTTTTATACATAAAACAAGATAGTAAAGCAGATTTGGGGTATTTTAGGCAACATTTTATGTAGCATTTGGTTTTCTTCCTGCAATAAATATAAACTCATATATAAGAGTAGTGACCGATATGGTGAAGTTATTGAAAAAATTAAATAAGTAAACCATATAAAATATATATAAAATTTTATTAGATAATTTTATGAGGCTTGAACAAATTTTAACGTTGGCAGGTTTGAATTTTGTGTACAAGTTTAACTCATGAAATAAAATTTCTTGTGTTTCAAAAAAGTCAGCACAAAAAAAAAATATGGTTTAACGTTTACGTATTTAACGATAAAAGTAACAAATTTACAATGCTTCCATATAATTCCAATATAAATGTATTTTGAAATCTTTTAAGGAATGTGTTTGTTACAGAGTTGCAAAAGATTCACGTCAGTACCTGCCCGAAGGCCTAACCTGACGGTGCACTATTGCACAAGGGTGAATAAAGCACGTTCACCACCGCCCCAGTAGCCCCCGCCAAGGGCACATGACGGAGCGCCAACTAACATGTGCCCCTGACAGGGACAACATGGTAGCAAGTTCCGTACAGGCTGCTGGACCATGTACAGACACCTTGCTAAGATGCTTGGAGCTATCTAACCTCCTACTACCCAAATGGCACAGCAGTGGAACTTTTACCCCCATCTGACCTGAGGCTTCACCTACCGTAACCATTAGAGCAGCTCTGTCGAATAGCAACAGCACCTAGAGATATATGGCCTGAAGAGAACATCCACATCATACCACTAGCCCATGATTGAAGACACACTCATCCAGCCCATACCTCTCCCCGCGTATCTTTGGGTTTTAACCACAGCCACCACGTGATCCCCGAAGGGGCCTCACCAATAACCAGTCTAGGACACGTCCTAGGGGCTACTGGTTCCCGTGGCACCAGATAGGACTCTGGTCAGCCGCGTGTTAAAAGCACCTCCGATTTTAGGTCCCGTGCAAACCTGAGGCATCGGTAACACCTCTACCCAGACTAGCGTAGCAAGCTACTTCCTTGATTACTTATATGCACGCCCGTTACCCTGGTATTCAGGGATTGGGTAGTAACATATTAAGTTTTAGGGCAATTGGCCAAAGGTCAAGGTCTGGAAAGACCAACTACCCCTCCGGACGAGCGAACGAACCCGCTTTTACCTTTAGTTTACTTGCATGCGCGCCCGTTGTCCTGTTGTTTCAGGGATTGGGTAGCAACATACAAGTTTTTAGGGGTTATCAGCAAAAAGGCCTAGGTCCGGAAACCTGATAACCCTATACCCCAGGAGGTTCAACACCAAGCCACCAAGACAAGATGAATTTACCGCGCCCCCTGGGGGGAATGTGTTTGTTACAATCGGAACCGAAGTCTTTGAGATTTTGTTCTCGAAATTAAAAAAGTTAGGCCCCTTATATTTTAATTCAAAAAATTTCAATTTTCGCCACCATTTTGTAGCTAAAATGTTAAACTGGCGAAAATCATTACCATTAATCATAAGGGAAAGAAAATTTTAAATTTATTTCAACAATAATGCTTTTTCTTATAATTTTTAATGAGAAAAGCTCCGTATTTTTCATGCAGGAGGCTGTTATTTGTGCCACAGGGTTAATGCTAAAATATTTGGTATATGATGGAAATTTTGTGAAAAGGAGCAAGTGAAGAAAGTTTTTAACGAAAATTTGCTACTGCTATAAATATTTATTTTAGCAAAATAGACACACAGAAAACAAATTTCAAGGCACCCTTACAATAAGTACAGGAGGCCAGAAGAACCATATTTTGTTAAAAAAAATTAAAACAGTGATTAGTTCAAAAAGCTTAAATTTTTAATAACAAAAATTAATTGTTTTGATAATTAATCAATGACTAATCAACTGGCAAAATTGAACAAATTTTTTTAATTATTTTTTGTAATATTTTCATATCAAACGGGCTACTTTAAATACACATTGTGCAAGATTTTCTTGTCATCGGACAGACACTTTATCAACAATTTTTCACAAACCTGCAAACAGTATACAACAAATAAATATATACATGTTTATATTTTTTTAAAATACTGAAATACTTACAGTTGCATACAGAAACAACAACAACAACATGTATTTAAATAAATGTTGGCTCATGAACAAATATTTAAAATATTTTTAACCCAAGACACTTGTGTAATTAAAAATACGTACTTAAAAGTTTAATGAGTTTTTGAACAAGATCTCATGACAGCAGTAACTCGAAAGGCAAATCATAGTGACTCTTAATTAAACAAGGCTGCAGTTGTTCGTTTGCGTTGTTGAAAGCAACGTTTACATTAGTTTATGGAGAAAAAAATTGCATATTAAAATAATAAAATCAAGGCGAATTATTAATTTTTGTATGTCGCCCTAAATTTTAATTTAATATTTTTATTACTTCGTTTCTTCCATAATTACTACAATGGTGATATATACCTACGCACATGTAACCATTTATAGTATAGAGTTATCCATTTTTAGGTTTTAAAACTAAAGTTAAATAAAACGCACATAAGCCCATTTTATAAAACACACATGAAGCTATGGCTTCGTTAAAGCTTTTATTTCATTATAATGCTTAGACGTTGCCATTATGTACGAAATACAATGTCCTTTAAATGACCGACTCTAGATCGATTGCAGCAGTGGATACTGTTGAGGTAGCTTTCCATCACTTCTTTGCACATTTCGAGCGGTGTCTCGGCGTTAACTTGACGAATTTTTGTTTTCAAATTCACTATACGCGTAAACATGGTCTCTGACATAGTCTCAAAAAAAAAAAATACTAACGGCGTCAAATCACATGATCTTGGTGGCCAATTGACGTCGCCAAAACGTGAGCTTACGCATTTTGGAAACTTCTCATGCAATAAAGCCAAAATCGGTCGAATTGTGTGGCTCGTGACTTTGTCTTATTGACTCCAAATATCGTCCAGTGCATAATCTTTAATTACAAGCCAAAAAAGAGTCGGTTATCACATGGCCATAGCGCTCTGGATTGACGGTAACGGTTCTTTCACTGTCATCCCAATGACACCACACTCCACACCATAATGAGTACCAAACAGTCAATTTTTTTTGGTGCAATGACTTGTCCACAATCACTTTTGGGTTCTTCGAGCCCCATATGCCACAATTTCGCTTGTTGACGTAACCACCCAGTGATAAATGAGCTTCACCGCTAAAAGAAAATTTTGTTCGAAAAGTCAGCATTGAAAATCTGTTGCTCTAGCACCCAATCAGCTTATCTATGGCATTGTAAATGGTCAGCCGGCTTTAGTTATTAAGTTGATTGGACTATATACATACAAATTCGGACTATCCGGCACACTTTCACTAACAGAAGAAATATTTTCAGCATTGCGATTATACATAGGCTTAACCACATCTGTAGCGTTTCCAGTATCTTCCAATTTATTTATAATCTTCCCAATTCCTTGCACAGTAGGTCGATTTTGACGACCATAATCACCCCGTAAAGCTCAAAAAATGGTAACATTTGCACCATCACTTTTAACTATCTATATGCGTTTTTTTAGTTGCTAAATAAACCATATTCACAATTAGAAAAAATTTTATTGAATAAATAATATTTTAAATGACAACCATTTAACAGCTGACATCTTTTCTTAAACCATTAAATGGATAACCCGATTTGTTAAATATTTTTCTTTTCCATTGTTTCTTTTGAATTTCTTTCAATAAAAAGAACACTTGCCTTTAGAAGCATAAATTTTAACACGTTTAATAGGCCACCAGTACTTCACAAACAGTTTTATTCGTACTTGTAAATATTTTAAGTCATTGTTTTTGGTAAAGAAATAAAAAACCTTAAACGTGACACCTTGAATACAACAATAATACACTGTGTCAACCCCATTAGAATGAGAGTTTTTAAATTTATTTGTAAGTGCGGTATTAAAATTTCCTTTAAACCTTAATTATATTAAAAAAGTATTATTCTTTAAAGCTACTCGCAATGAAACCTATAAGAACAATTTTTACTAAATGTTAGAAGAAACATCGTAGATTTGGGACGAGTGTTTTCTTTCTGTGATTATGTTTATTGTAATTTAATTTTCAAAACTTAAGTCTTAAATTAAAGTTCCAGTAGGAAATCACTGCAATTAAAATTACCAATTTCATAAAAACTTAAAGAGATGCCCCACTGTGCATTTAGTGTTAAATAATAATATTGAAAAATTAATTTCCTGCTAACGTATTATTTAACTAATTGTGCAAGAAAATTTTATTTATGTTTCACATTAAACGATTTACGTACAACAATTAATTTGAATGAGAGCTTTAAGCACTAAAAAGAAAGAAAAACTACTCTAGACAAAAAAGCAACAATAATACGAATACTCTTGTAAAAAATAATAGAAGTCAGATAATAACAGAGTAGAAAATTAATTTTGATGAATTTTACATTTTATTTAACAACCATTTGTTTGTCAAAGTCAAATATTTGTATTTTAGTTAAATAAATAGGAAACAATAAATCAATCCACAAGAGGCATAAATATGGAAATTATATGGAAAAAATATACTCTTTGGAAAACACGGTTTTAACATACACCAAGGAAGCTTCAAGTATATGTACATATATAGATCCTTATTGATGTTACACACATTCCTTTTATATAAAGTATTATAAGTATTCTGAAACCAAAATAAGTACAGAAATACGCAAGTACACACCAGGCTGTTCAAAAGAAATGGGGTTTCCAACTCCCTCCTCTACCAGTACATAAATAAATAAACAACAAAAGCTTTTCGAACTTATTTTCGAAAATGTAAAACTTCCAACCTTATCTACTCCTTTGCAGATGACAGCAGCATAAGCCATTCCTGCTCATTTGACCATAGACCAAGTCCAATTAGGTCGATGAGGCAAAATATGGATAATACGCTTAATCAAGAGCTTGTAATAATCTCTGAATAGAATCTTACCAGTTGAGTCGATTTTTAATGCTCGTAAGACGCAGTGCTGTATGACATATGAAGATCTTGATGTTCTTGGCATGAACATTCAGTGTGATATTCGATGGACTGAGCACATTTTTCATATCGTTAAATAAGCATTCAAGTGCCTTGGTTTTTAAGGCAGTGTAAGCGATACTTCACTCCTTTTGAAAATTTAACACAAATCTCATTTATGGGCCGGTGTTTCAAAGTCTATTTTGAAGCTACTGGATCGAGTACAGGAGAGGGCGAAAAGGGTCATTGATGACAATAGTGTAGTCAACTCTATTGACTCATTGGAACATCGTCGCAACGTAATTTAATGTGCTCTAACGAAGTAAGGGAATATGTTACCGAGACCCGATTTTATTTGCGAACAACACGTTCTTCATTAAGAGCGCATCCATTTGTGGTCGATATATCAATGAATAGCACTTCGCATTATTGAAACAATTTATTCTATGTTCAACGGCTCGTATGTCGAACGAGCTCACGACAGATTGTTTTCCTGTCATCCCCAACGTGGAGAGGTACAAATCAAATGTTCATCTATACTCCCTCATATATCGTATTTTCCTAGTTCCAGCACAATGCACTGCATAAGTAGGGGTCTTCCTCTGAGTGCTACTCTAATCGCATTTTCAATAATTTTCTTAACAGTTGTATTTGTTATTTTTAATGACATGAGTAATCTTGTCCTTTCACACCACATTTCTGCTTGGCTAGGCACTAGGCACTATCTTTAAAAAGCCCTTACAAAGTTGTATGGTCTAGCATTGTAGTTTTCCAAATATATAATATGTAATAGAGCCTTTGTGAGGAGAGCCCGTCTCCCTTCCCCCGACCCTCTTACATCAGAAGGCTTTTTCTCAAAAAACGAACTTATTCCCTTAGTACTGACCTTCGTAGACTAGTAGGTAGTGTACTAGACTCGTAATGCGAAGGTCCCAGGTTCGAATCCTGCCGCAGAACTCTGGAAGTTTGTGTTTGATAAATAAAGGGAGCGCACAACAAGCCTTCACGGACTTAAGTGTATATCGTATGACATGGGGCTATGACACCCCTCCAATCAACCTAACCTATTCCCTTAGTAATCTGCACAAGATTTAGAGAGTTTCACTATTGCAATTTTCCAAACAGAGAATAATTGATAAATACATTGTATGGAGGATACCCATCCATACGCTCATTTTTATACCTTCATTTCTTCGCCGGAATATACATTTTATTCCCATAGTGAAGCAAATCAAATTCAGAATGTCTCACTATTTGCAGTTCTTCATATATGGAATAATTAATATTTACTTTTAAGGGGTTACAGGCCTCCTCTCTACTACAAATCCCTGATTTTACTCCAATACGAGAACACAAATTGTTTTCATAAAATTTTGACAGTTGCACTATTGTAACTCTCCAAATAGAAAATAATTAGCAATTGTTTTTTTAAGGGAGTAGCCTTTTCCCCGTATTGTAAAAAAAAACAAATTGAGGGTGTGCGTAAAATTTCAAGTAACCTCGGCCTTGTCGTTCGGCTTGTCATGAGGAATAAACAAATAAACCCACATACAAAAACAGATATATTTTTGTACATGTATATAGATTTCAAATCCTAAGTGCGTAAGCAGGACCCGAATTCGTTCATCGCTAAAAAAATACTGTTTGTCATAATTGCACTGTAGTGTAGGTATACTTTTTTCTTGCAGTGTTTAGTATTTTAAATAACATTTTGCATCTTTTAGCTTTTATTAAAAATTAAATTAATTTCAAATAGAATCGACCCAAAAAAAAAACAAAATGTTAGATGTTATAAAATGCAATGAAAACCACACCATTTACTTCAAGACTTCAGCTTTATTTTAATTTAAAAAGGAAAAGTAGTATTTCAATCGATTTTAACTGAATATACAAGTATATTTTAATATGTTTTGCATTTTTGTGCGTTAATTTTATTTATTTCGTTTTTTTCCAGTTTAAACATGATTTTATGCAAAATCTTCCAGCGCTGGTTTCTTTTTTAATATTTTAATCATATTAATAGATGTTAATTCGCATTTTTTTCGCTTAAAAATATTTAATCGCACGGATGTTGTAACAAAAATATCACCTTTAACTATTTGAACGAACAAATATTTATTCACCATCAACCATCATCACGTGTGCGATCACAAGTGAATAATGCCGAAACTGAAAGTGATGCAACAACGAAATGATTTTGTGTCATGAATTCCACGTTTGAAGAGAATTAGTGAATAATTGATAATTATAAATAATTTTTTTTAAATACCTGATCATATGTAAATTAAACTTACGCACAAAAAATTATTATAATTTTTTATAAGCTTCATAATCTTAAAGTTTTCAATCAATTAATTAAATTGATTCAATTATCCTTTAATTACCTATAGAGAACGAAGCAAAGATTTAGGGCTATAACAATAAAACAAAATTACGGACTATTTCTTCTATGAAGTGGGCTTCATGGACCCTAATAGTATTCTGTGAGCTTTCCTGTAAACTTAGAAGAAAAAAATACTCAACAAATGAAATGGAAATGAGACTATGGCCGCTTTATAGCATGTAAAAAGCAAAGCATATATTAAGTATAAGACATTTTTCAACATCAATAATGAGATGTTAGGTTAAGTTGATAAGTCTGCCAGTTAGATCTTACAATTTAACTGGTCCATTTGGTTCCTGGTTGGTTGGATCATATTGCCTGTAGAGAGGGAGGATAGAAGAATAGTGAATAAAGTTCCTCTAGCATGAGTTCCCTCCTTTGATTCGATGTCAAACTACCTTGATGTAGGGAATAACAATTTTATCTTTTTGATACTGCTGCAGTCCGATATGTCTGCCAGATTTCGTAGAGGTGGTGCTCCGTAGTATACTGCTGCTTTTAATTCTGGCGGATTCTACAGATTTCATTAAAAAGGATACTGAACTTTCCCGCATAGACACCTAAATGGCATTGTCTAAACAAAACCATTACAAATGTGCCCATTTGATCTCGAGAAATTCCATCGAAGCATGCAGATCTCCTGCAGTCATATCGGAGACAAGCCAGCCTCGAGAAAGCCCAGATGTCCTCATTAGACTACCCGTTCTACTCAATTTTGAAAATTTTTTACTGGACTATTATCTTACAATATTTACTGGACACCCACTGGTTGATCCATTATCCCGATTTCTCAACCGGGTTCTAGTTTTGGCTAGCTCATCCATTACAATATTGCAGCCATACATCCTTTCCCTGTATACAGAGTACTTTTAAGTTCAATGTTTCGCTATATTGTAAGCAACGACATTTGTAAGCCAGCTTGGATATCGTGTAGATACTCGACAGGATTTGAAAGTTGCTTCACCTCCAGTACATATTCCAATTTCATTAACGTTTATCCTGCAGTTAGGAACTGTTTTTATGGCCAATATCTCAGCCTTTAATGCACCACAACGATTCCATGGTCTTAAATTTATACTCTTTTCAAAACGAGGTATCGTAACACCTCCAACAACCCTTAAGACTTGTCTAAGTCCTTAATAAAGGCCCTTGCAGTGCCAAATAAATTTTGAGTTTGATTATGATAATTTTTATTATTATTGAAATATGTTTATAAAACAAATGTCAGTCAATATATCACTTTGTACTTCATCATTTTCAATTAATCTAGAGCGTAAGAAAGTATGTGCGCAGGCGTGTGTTAACAAACAAATGCTATTAAAACGTAAGTAAATAGTTTAAATTTATTCCACTTTAGCAATTTTATGAAATTGTAAAATTTTTCTGTGGAATTTTTCATAATACCCGTATTGTGAAATATTTCAAAGAACGTAATTTCATTTTTTCCCAATTGATATGAAATTAATAATTCCAAACATGGATTATTAAGCAATTGTAAAGAATTTAATTAATTAAGTTGTAGGCATTTATTTCTCCGGGTGTCTCTGCAGATAAGCCAAGTAGCTTCGCAGTTTGTGTTTGTTAATTAATTAGAAAAAATATATATATATTTTTTATGCACATCATAATACAATAAAATTAAACTACAAAATTTAAACAAAACTATAATAAAAAATAAAACTGAAAATCTCCAAACTTCCCCTTATCTAATCCAGTACACAACGTAACATGAGCATGTAGATGTCACATTTTGTGTGCTCATCTACTAAGAAAAATGCGGATCTGTTAAATGATTTATAATTAACAGATCCAGTCCTAAATCTTAGGAGCTACGATACCACAGACAGTCGCATAGATAT
This sequence comes from Germaria angustata, assembly GCA_963681545.1. Lineage (NCBI taxonomy): Eukaryota > Metazoa > Arthropoda > Insecta > Diptera > Tachinidae > Germaria > Germaria angustata. The sequence continues at coordinate 31,589,239 of OY813002.1, forward strand.
GCAGACACAGCATATAAAAAAATTTAAACTGGTATTAGCACGAGACTTTTGAATACAAAAAAATAAATTAAGATGGTATACATTTTCCATCCCTGATAGCTATTGGAAACGTATAAAAGACCATTGCAATGACTGTTAGTCTTAAAGATTTCCTCAACTCTGGGAAATCGAAAAACCATGCATAGTCTAGGAAACTGTAGTATTTATCCTAGACTTGCCAGATTTACAAGCTTTGCAAGGGTAGTTTACATGCAAAAGTGACATCCACTAATGTGATTTGAATATAATTATTTTGAGAAGTTTATTTTTAAAATTTTTATTGCATTTTGCCTTTCAGAATAGATTCAATTCACCGTGAAGTTTCCTTAAATAATCTCTCACTGAACAATTATTGACGAAGTGCAACGAACTTGTGTCTTCAAAAGCATATCAAAACTTCACCGACAACTTCAAAGTTTTTAATGGACATTTTAGCTAAAACAACATGATTTTAAATTTGTCTAATAGATCATTAAACCAAAAACCACAAATATTAGAAAAATTAAACAAACACTTGCAATTGCTCTTTAAAAAAAACATTAAAAGTTTTAAATTAAAAACTTACAACAAGAGTTAAACAAAGCGTGAAGAAAAGCAAAAGAAAATTAAAAGAAGAAAAACTAAAGCAAGTGAAATGGATACGAGTCTTTTTTTTTCTTGGCGTCGTGTTTTTTTTAATGAAAAGAAATTTTTTGTGGTATCATCATATATGTATTTATGGATTTGATTTTGCGAAACAATATGAATGTATTTCAAGAACATGTTAAGAAACATGAAAAGCATTTACTACAACATCAAAATCGGCGGTAATTATTGCCTCCAATATCCATCCATCTATCCACCAGCATGAAGGTCTTTGCTGGAGTTGGAGAAAAAGTGAAACTTTATGTTGGAAAATCTTTTTCTCTTTTTTTTTTTTGTAATTAAATAAGATGTTAGAAAATATTCATGCAAGAAAACAGGGAACAATTTATAAGTCTTTATTACATTTTCACACGTCAATATAAAAATAACAACAGAAGCCACAACGATGAACAATTTTTAATAGATGCAGCAACAGAAAAACAAAAAAGCGCTCATAAGGGATTTTTTCTGGAGGTGGGATAATCTAGAATACGATTTTATTTAGCTTATTATATGAGATCGAGGCCCTATGCTGCTCATAGGATCGATTGGAACATATATATTCTATAATATAGTTTCTATGAAATTCAAGTTTGAATAGCCTTTCGAGCATGTGGTCGCCACGGTTAAAGTAAATGGTGTGATTTGGCGGTCCAATTTGAACACACGTTCGCAATAGTTTTCTAAAGTAATCTAATCGAATAAACTGGCATTAGGGAAAGTATCACTATGCCGTGAAATTAATTGTTAGAAAAATATTTTTTGTAAATAAATTTTATGGATGCTCGACACTGGGCACACATGTCCCTAATGCTAATTACTTTCAATGGCGTGTAGTCCGGCCTCTGTAGTGCATAAAATATATTTATTTCGAACTCGTTTTAGAAAGTTAAATTTTTTCTTAAAATGCTTTTATTAACATTTAAAGAGAATATGATCAAGAAATGATCATAAATACTATGGAGAAGATTAGTATGGGCAGAAAAAATGTCTCGATATTTCTATGAATTGTGCTAAAGATATATGTGGCATTTATTCATCATACACTTACGCTTCAATGCACAAAATATGATTTAAAATAAATTGATAATATTGTTCGATCGTAAAGTATTTTTAAGTATTTTTAAAAACAATAGGGGAATTCACACCGAGTCTGTTAATCCGGTAATTTGTTAGTTGGTAATTTGTTAAAACACTTTACTGTGAACACACCTTTTGTTCTATCTCAGTAGTGCGGTAACTTTTGCTACAAAACAGATGATTTAAATTTATTAAAAAGCAAAAATGCCTCGAGAAAGTGCAAAAACAAAAATAGTAAAAAATTTAATTGAAAATTCTTTGGAGGAAATAAAATTTATTACTGGTAAGTATTTAAAATAGGTAATCAGAAAGCAGCGAAAAGCGGTCGTAGGAAGGGCAAATTTTGAGAAGTTTTTCTGAAAGAAAGTGAAAGTTAAACCAAGGAAAAATTCAGCTTAACATTAGGGCCTTAATTACCTTTTATTGTGGAAGCCTCAACGCCAACATCAAGTCCAGCGCCTGTCGATTTCCGCCACTGCTCAGCTTTGTTGAAAGTCTGCTTCCAGTAGCGGACTTTGCAGCGCAGCATTTCGGGAGTCGCACCAATTTGGGTTTTCTCTATCATCTTCCTGTAGTACAGCTGCGCGTTCGGCTTCTATAAATAATTAATAAAATCATTTGGCTTTATCTTAATATATTGTATAAACAAATACCTCAATTTCCACGTTCTCCAACAAATATTCCAAAATCAGGCTATTTTCTTTCTCGCTCCATTTCTTTTGCGGTTTTTCCCGCTTGCGCATTTTCTTTAGCGGCTCCACTGAAAATTAGTTAATAATCAAAGCGAATGCAACAATTTTGTTAAAAAAAAAATAGAAAAATTACTTACTTTTGCAAAAATTTTCCTTTTTTGCAGTAATGAGAATATAAACACAAATAAACACAGCTGTTTTTTGTTACCGAGTAACAAGAAAATTACCAAGCTTGCCAGACTGGTACTTTGTTACTCGGCAGTTCGATAATTTGTTAATTTTACAAAAACAAAATACACGTAAAAAACTATCGAATAACGACTAACGAATTAACAAGGCCGGTGTGAATCACCCTAATATATTTATTTTAAATTTTTAACAATATTCAATATTGCTACAGCCTGTGGGTGTCTTCTTCAGGAAACCTAAATTATTAAAAAAAATTATATACAATACAGATAATGAAAAAAATGTTGGAAAAATTTTCATAGAAAAAATTGACAATTGAGGAAATAAATAAAAAAATAAAAAATTAATAAATTTAGAATTTTGTGTTAGATACAGATAACTTAGCTCAGAGTTATAGGTATTTAATTTACAAAAACAGAAACGGAAACTGAAGGAAATATTATGTTATTTTTGGATATTTGAAAATTTTTAAAAATTTTATGTGGAAAATTTTTATCATTATTATTTTTTTAATTTTTTATTCATTTCCTCAATTCTTTGTGTTGAATATATTTAAAAAAATTTTCTTGTCATTATATCAAAATATTAAAATATGTAATAATAATAATTTCCAAATAATCGAAATAAAATTTTCTATGAACAAATTTAACATTTGACACTTATGATAAATTCGCCCAAAGGCTACAATATGCGTGTAAGTCTCTATTTCCACATTATTCATACATATTTTTACACAACAATTTTATGACTTTATTTGAGGAAGATGCTTGATTATGTTATTGTCTTTTCCATATTCATTCATTCACAACATGAGAACTTAATGATGCATTTGGCCACTCGTACTTGAATGGCAAATCTGTACTCCTCGCTGAACATCACCATCATTATGATTATTTGTGTGTGAATTTTTCATAGATTAATGAACTTGCAGTAGCAGAAGCATAAACTTTAATTCCCTATATTCATGTTATAGCAAAATTTCTTGTTTTTTTTTAATTCATTAAACAAATTAATGTTTAAAAAGTGCATTAGAAGCGCTAAAGAAAAACTCATGCAGTAAAAAAGTTCGCTGTCCTCAGCTGTCTAATATTTTTCTGATGTGTGTTTGTGTGTGTGTGTCGTATGATCAGTAGTTTGAAGCTTGATTTAATTTTGTAATTACATGTATTATTTTGCATACAATAAACAGGAATTTCATTAGAAAATTATGAATTCATGTTCACTCACAATTAAGCAAATTTCAAAATTGTTTATTTAACACTTTGCTGGCATGAAAACGTGAAGGATATTTATGTACCCTACAATGGTTGTTTTGCTAAAAAGGAACTAAAGCATTGATTGTTGAAAAAATACAAAAATTTTAAATAAAAATTTGAGTTAAGCCCTTTTTATTTGGTCTTCCAATACAGAGTTTCCAATATTGACAGTTGATAGCGGCCATATTTAGGCTGTTTTGCCAAATCACCATGAACGCATAAAGAGTTCAGCAACACGTGCAAATGATAAAATTGGTTTATAGAAAATGGGTGTTCTATTCAGAAAAGGTTTTGCATGCTTCACCCACTTCACGGTCGACATAATCGTCCTACTGGAAGGACTATTCGCAGTTTGGTGGGTAAATTTGATTCCACTGATTCAGTGAACAATAAATCAACAGCCTTTCAATGACTAAACGAAAGATCTAGCGAAAACACCACCGTTGTCCGTGAGAATGTACAGGAGTGAGTTAATTTCGCGTTGCTCACAGGAACTCGGCCTTGCGCAGACCATAACTTGGCATTTTTTGCGTCATAACTTGGGCTTACACTTGTACAAATTTCAACTCATCCAGGAGCTGAAGGTAAATAACCAAAGACAATGGCGTGTGTTCTCTTAATAGTCCCTGGAGCAGTTGTAGACTAGCCTCAATTTTCATCAAAAAATCATCTTCAGCGATGAGGCTCATTTCTAAAAAAAAAATAAACAAAATGATCGATTTTGGGACGCTACAAATAAAGCTTTATATTTGGTGTGTATTTTGTGCTGGGGTAGTCATTGCTACACATTCCTTTGAGAATGGTGTTGGCTAGACCATCACCGTCAACGGCGAGCGCTATGATTATGCTTATCAACTTCTTTTGGCCTGAATTGGTTGATTTGGATACCTACGATATGTGGTTTGCGCTACGTGCCACACAGCTTTTGTTACATTGAACATTCTGCACGAGCGATTTGAGGAATGGTCATCTCACATAGAGGTGATGTGAACTAGCCATAAAGATCGTGAGATTTCACCCATATTAGACTTTTTCTTGTATAATGGCATTGATAGGACTTTTAGCTGAATACACAAAATTAATGTTATCTTACACATACTTTGTGTTCCTTTAATTACAGACAGGAAGCGCTTAATAAAAGGCCCTTTGTGAATATGGTAAATTAGTATAGCGGAGGAGTAGCTTAATTGAATTTTACAACTTTGAAATTCTAATTAAAATTGTATGTGGGATTTCATTTGTTTTAAGTAATTAAATGTTATACATTTATTTTTGGAAAAATCTTGTAATTTTCTGAAATAAGCCTTATGGACGAACATCATAAGCAGCTGATACCATAATAAATAGTCTTATATGTATAAATACGTAAATAAATAGTTGGTCGCATCATTCATAACGACATTTTAGTTACGCTTCACTAATCAAGAAGAAAATTACTATACGTGTATGTTATTGTTGGAAATATATTTTAAGTACTCTTAAATTGCCTCTAATTATTTCCTTGATAAGCATAAATTTAAATATTTGAGCAAAAACATTTAAATGAATTTTTAACACTTCTTCCCTTCCAAACTTAACACTCGCTTATTCTTAATAGAACATATAATAAATTAATAAACAATAGTATTATTTTTTTCTAGAATTCAAAATTATGCAAAAAATTAACGCCAACAGATATTGAACTTGAAATAATTGAAATGAAACCAACACCACATACATCAATTTATAGTATTTTGAACTCGTATTATGTTTGAAAATTTTTTATTACGAGTACGAATTGTTTGTTTAGTTGTTTGTTACGCATCCGTTTCCGTTTTTTTTATTAATTTTATAGAATTGCTTTACATATTTATGTTTTTCTTTAAGTTCTACGTGTTTTTCTTTTTATATATAAAGTGATATTTGTTTATAAAAACAATAAAAACTTGCTAATAAAAACTTAAGCAGATGGAAATAAATCAAGGATTTTCCAAGAAAATTATAAATGGTTATAAAACCATTTCTGAGAAATCATTTTAATAGTAATACTTATTTAACTAAAATCGTAAATTATTAATTGTATTTCCAATACAACGTAAATTAACAATAAACATCAATAGCCCCGGTCTACATAATTTAACTTTTTGTGCAACTATTAATTAAATGCAATATTTTGATTTCTGAATACAAACACAAAAATATAAAATAAAAATATTGAAGAATAAAACTAACAGAGCAAATCATCCTGATAGCATTTTTCAATTGGACCAGCGCTCAGGGGATGACCCTATTCACGTAATGCAATGTGCTGGAAGTAGAAAAATAGCTTGTGGGGAGGATAATAGAGGGATTAGCATCTGTGGAAATTCGATTTGAACTTTTCCACGTTGAAATCGACTGGAAAGACATCTGCAGAGAAAATATTTTATTTAAAAAAGGTTCGGCTAAAGAACGAATTTTCCCTGTAATGCAAAGTGCCACTCGCTGGCACATCAACTACAAATAGATGTGTTCTTAATGGAGAATGGCCTGTTAGAAAAAAATTAAAGGGGTTTGGGAACAAGTTCCCTAATTTAATTCGCGCATTTTCCATTGCAGCTAACGATAGAACAGCGAAACATATCCCACACTGCAACGATGCTCCAGTGAGTCAATAAAGATAGTTACACTACTGTCACCGATTCACTTTTTCATCGTCTCCTGTACGTGGTCAAGTAACTTTAAAATATACTGTGAAGCTGCGGCCCATACAAGAGAGTTGTATTTCATTTTAGCATGGATAATAGATTAGAAGGAGTAAAACATATCTTACATCGTCTTAAGAAACCAAATTGAGTTGCCTCTTTAGCGACATGAAAAATATGCTCCATCCATAGAATATCTCACTGAATTTTCATGCCAAGAACATCAAGAACTTCTAATGCCTTAATGTCTATGTATATATGTCGCTTATAATCACAGCATGGACCGGCATGGTTGATGTACATACATGGATGCTTTGTACACATTAACAATCAAGTATAATCAAGTGATTCCATTTTGATTAACACCAATCCACTCGCCTATGTTAACCTCCTATAGAAGCAATATTTTTTGTCTGACATACGTTTATTCAAAAATATGTCTCACGAATAATATTATGACGCGGCACAAACGCCATGCCATTTATTTGCACAATAGGTGGAAAAGTACTTCCTATCTTGCACTCAGTAGCTACGGTAGTATGTCTGTCGATCACCCTGTCAGTGACCCGTTGCGACTAGGTTGCTGTTCTTTTAAAACTTGCTCATGAGTTGTAGCGAGCATAACATGGCAACATTTTCTAAGCGATCTTAAAAGCACTCAGCTCACGCAATCTGTTCCTAAGCCAATGCTCTCTTAATAAATATTGACCGGGGAAGCTTGCAGATGGAACTTAGCCCTAGCCTAGAAAAAAGTTATGTTACGAAAGTCAGATAAGGGCTGCAGAATTGTCATTTGGCTATCAGCAACAAAAAAATACCCGATACAAACAACATTCAGCATCTCTAAATCAATTCGTTGATATTAAACATTTAATTTATAAGGAATTTTCCCATATAACATGTATATTGCGTAATTATTTACAAAAACAACGTATGAAACTTGTAATTTCTTTTAAATTATTATAGTTTCACTTGTCCCGCTCATAAGTTAAGTTCAAGTTTAATGAAAGCACATTGATTACATCAAGCAAATGTAAGAAAAATCCAGTTGATTGAAAAATTCACCATAAACATTGGTAAGCAATAAAATGTAATAAATATTTCTTAACGCAGAAAAAAAAAACCAAAAATATGATCGTAAAAGCAACTGAATTCAAGATCAATAACAGGTTGTGCCACAATCATCATCAACATCATTCAATTGCTGCCAATATATATGTATATACTTTTTTTTAATTTTTTGCAATAAAATTTTATTGATGTAATGGAAAAAAATATATATAAACCTCTCTATGGTCATGAAGATTGTATGCATAATTCCAACTCTTTAGTTCAGCAAAAAAAAAAAAATTACTGTTGCACTTTGATGCTCAAGTTGGACACAGTAAAATAATATCTTCCGCTTCAAACACAATAAACTTAATAATAATAATAATAAAAATCTGCTTCCGAAACGTAAATATAAAAGTTTGTGTTTCCTCTTTAAACACGAGCACACACTTATTACGCAAACAGGAAGAAACAAAGCAGGAGTCGTGCCACCGATAACTGTGCCACTTTTGTTTATGTTGCAAAACCTAACATTGTCGGAAAGAGTCAGATTAAACTTAATATGTCTTCGTCTGCTTCAGGTATTTACAATTATGACCAATAACTTTAGACAACTTTATGATTATTGACAATATTATCATGATTGTGGTGATCATTAACACATTGATGATATTGGCTTTTAGCTGATATATATTTTTTTAATAAAAATTTATACGAGTACGTAGTGGTTGATTTCAAAGATTCTTTACACTCGAGGGACTGGTTATATATATTTAGATTATTTTCAGTCACTAAATTTATTTACAATTTATTTTAGCATTGTATTGTTGTGACAAACATATTTCATTTAATCACGCTTGCATTTACCCTCGATTCAATGTAGTTGGCCTACAACGACAGCGTTCTTAAAGGGTACAAAATATTTGTAATAATATTTGATTATATTAAGATAATTTTTAAATACAATATGTTCTTGAATATATTTAACTTTTTATTTTATGGCAAAACTATGGCTGTTCACGCTACAGCGGAATTTATTTCACTACAATCAGCATTACCCACCCAGTGGAAGTAATTCTTAAGGAATAAACGTATCAGTTAGGGAATTTTTTCGTCATATTATAAAGTTCAGTTGACAATAGCTGAATTAAATATTTATTTTACTCAGCCATTCTATTAAAGTTTTTGAAAAGCATGAAAAAGTTATATTTATTTCTTTATATTTTCATGAAAATATCAATGACCATTAATTGCTATTAATTGTGATGATGGCCAATATAAAATTATTTTCTTTGGAAAAACATTTTAAAAAATGTATACATTTTCCTTAATATATTTAATGCAACTTTCAATTCAGTGAATATGCACCAAAAAACATAAAGTCCTGCAATGACAAGCCTCTGTTAAGTTCATTGGAAATGGACCAAGCTCACACTCTTTCAGGACTCTATTTATATCTTCATGTCGTTATTGTTTTACATGGAATTTGTTGTTATCGGATTATGGTCTGTTCAATCAAGTTTTTTCCTTGCATTAATTAATACGTGTTAAATGTAATAAATTGATTAAATCAAAATTTACAAGGAGGTTTATAATTGACGGTGTCGTTCCTACTTCATATTAAAATTAATATATTTATTTGGATTCTCAATATATTGGAATTTCTTATAAAAGAATTTAATGCTTCTCTTAAACTCACGCCCCTATAGTTGAATCAAAACAAATGAAGTGAATGTATAATGGGTCATGTTTTTTCATTCTTCCTTTTGCCTTTGTTCATTAATTTCTTTAAAAACTATCAATTATGAAAAAATAATCCTAGTACTAAAAATATAAAGCTTTTCTCTATAAAGAAAATAACTTTAGATCAAAACAGAAGCAAGAAACAGATAACTGATCTACAATAAAATGTGCACAAAATAATAAATAAAAAATAGACACAAAATTAAAAATAAAACGAAATTACAAACAGGACAAATAACAAGTCAAATTAGCAAACAGTTTGGAAACCATGTTTCGTTTTTGACTTAGGACTACATGTTTTCCTAGAGCCCATAACAAAAGGACTATTTGAATCAACAACTTTCGAAATTATATGAAGATATATGGACACAATTTGCAGTCGGATAGATGTGACAACAGAGACTAACCAAGTCACATTTCTTTAAAAAGATATCGAATGAATCCTTTCAAAATATCGAAAATTAAAAATCCTTAGCAATTTATGTGAAGCTCTAAATAAATTATAAAACATATATATAAATGTGATGAAATTCTCTTTTGATTTTCAATAGCTGTGTCCTGGACTATACATAATGCTAAAAAGAGAAATTTTAATAAAATTTAGTCTTAGACTCGATTCAACTCCAAAAAAAAAAATTCGCTAAAAAACATTTTTTCCAGAATTTTTAACAATATTTCTAGGAAAAAAATTACAAAAATTTTATTTTGCCTCAATATCTCATATAATCAGCTACCAATAGAAAAAATTTGGATCAATTTCTTAAAGCTATTAATTTTTAAAAATTAATTTATCTGACCCAAGAAATAACAAAATTTTTCCACATACAGATGATGAAAAAAATTAAAATACGTCATAGAAAAAATATAAATTTTTGGGTCAGTCATTTCCATACTACAAGTAGTACAACGCATGCATTTCTTTTGTATGAATCGAGTGTTTTTTTATTGTTTTAATGAATAAATGCGTCGTATCTCCAATATTGAGTAATAATTTACTTCTTATCAAATCGACAATAATTTTTATGGATTTAGTTATCAAATTTTAATGCCAAAAATTTAAAAAATATATACGATGTTGTATGTTTACAGATATTCTAAAAATAAAAAAAATGCGTGAACGTAGTCATACAACTCCCAGAAGACGCGGTCCGAAACATCCGCTGCCACAGGATGCACTGTACAACGACTCATACGATTCTCAAGAGTCACCATATTATACAATTGATAATACGGAAGATATTTACAGTACAACGCTGTTGCCATCTCAGAGATGTTATGTGGATCCATGGGACTTAGAGAACTATGATTATGTTAGAAAGTAAGTATTAAGTCAACCAGTTTACAAGTCCATCAACTCTGTACGGGAAAATATTAAGAAATATTTGGGAGTAAGAAATTTAATTTTTAATAAAAAGCGTTTCGGCTCTAAAAAAAATAAAATACCAACAAGTGGACTTATGCGATTTAGCAAGTAGGGTGTTTCACATATCGGCCAGGATCCATTTTTTAATCAGGTTGAACTGAAAAAATTAATATCTTTAGGCTTTCAAATGTAATTGGAAAATCTCAGAGGTGTTAAGACAATTTTTGAGACAGAAATGCCTTGAAAAAAAGACGAGAGTCCTTTTGCTTCTTAACAAAAAAAAAAAACAAATAAATAATTAAAAATTTTATAAACATTATTATAAAACAGTTAACATCTCAATCCAACCATTCATAACAGCCTTCAATTGAGACTAATATATGTACATACAATTCTCTAAACATGATATGAAAATCTCAAAAAATAAGGTTGCTTAAGCTTTGGCTCATAAGATTTACAGTGGGTCCTAGGCCCACTAGACTTTGAGTTCTTAGAATAAATGGTCTTAATTGAAAATATGCCAAGTCGGAAGGATTCTCAACAAACTGTGTTCGTTTTTATTTGAATTGTTCGCGTTAAAATACTTTTTGCATTCAACTTTTTTTTGTAGGATAAAGAATGATGGTAAATTTTTAGGCGAAAATTCCGAAATACAGAACAAAGGCACATGTTATCCTGAAATTTTTATACATCACATAATTCCACTAAATATGTAACTAAAAAATGTGGAAAACTTCTTCAAAATTGGGTCGAAAATTTTTCAAAAACTGTCTGCAGGTATATTAAACAATTTCAATTTAAGTTTAAATATGCGTACTAGATAACTCCTTGGCTATCGCCACCTAAATTTATTTCAGTCGTTCTAGCCGTTTGGCAATTGACGATCAATTTCGAAAATATTTTTATTCTCTTACCCTTGGAAATGCCTAGTTCTATATTCATACTCGTAGCGTACTCAACAGTACTTAATTTATATATTCCACATATAAACAAATTATTGTTTTTTTCCAACCTCTTCTTATTATTGAGGTTGTCCAGATCTCAAAAACCCTAGTAATTTCTCAAACTTTTTCCCCAATTTTGAAAATTTCCATGATTTAGACTCCTTCGGAGTTGGGTTAAGTGTGTGTACTACATTATTTTGTGTCCTTCACTAAATTTATTATAAAAAAGATGTTCTTTATTCCTCGCACGGTGAGGAAAAGCAACGTTGATGACCATTTATGTACACAGAAAAAAATTTCTTTTCATTAAACAAATTCGTTGAATCAGTAAATATTTTGTGTGAATACGAATTTAGAAAGAATTTTGTAAATTCTGACAAAAATTTTAACCGGAAGAAAATTAAAAAAAAAAAATCTTGTATTCTAAAGACTCTAACTAATAATTAACTGTGGCAATACAGAAGTTTGACTGAAAATAAACTTTACTTTAGACAAAATGTTTGTTGGAAGCAATAATTTGTTCTGTGTAGATCTCCAAAACGTGCTAAAGATATGATCGTTAATGACAATTACTTAAAGTAATCATCATTATTTGCTTAGCAACTAAAATTTCTTGATTAAATTTAGTTAATAAAGGAGAAAAGACTGGGATGTCATATTTTTATATCTGAAGCCTTTACCAAAAATCTAAAAGTTTTAGATGCCAAAGAATTTTTTTATGTTCAATAGTTCTTAATGTCTACATTCGGACGGACTCCGGAGGATGTATTTCATATTATTCAGCATAGTGGGAAGGAAATAGTGTGTTCGTTGATTATATCGTAATTTAACTGCCAAAAACTATTAAGGGACAAACACGAACTTATACAGGTACGTTTTTAATAACCGCCTTTGCACTAAGTATGACTATTAAAATATTGATTGATGCTATAAATTTTTTATGCCACTTCTTATAAAGTTTTAAGATTTCATTTTAGTGATCGTAAATTATCGATTCTGCTGAAAAAGCGAAAATCAAGCTTTTTGGCGGTAAGTGCACGATATGGATATGTTGAGAACTCATTCCGCATATAACTTTATCTTCAAAATTTAATCTTACTAGTATTTGGTCCCATAGTTCTATATAAATATTAATAATAAAAATAGTTCTTGATGGTGCACAGTTTTTCTATTTCTGAAATTTTTTCTTCTGACTAGGAAATTTCTTCAATGTCTAGGAAATTTCTTCAATGTCTAGGAAATTTCTTCCATCTTTATGATCTATTGAATAAAAATTTTTAGTTTTTTTTTTTAGCAAATTTAGCTTTAAATAATACTTCCCTCAATAACTTTTGCATTTCATCATACAAAATTTGTATTTTTTTTTTTTTGCTTTGAAACATTTTGTTTGTATTATTTATATTTCCCGAAATATATTAAAAAAAGCTTATATAAATTTTATATGTAGACTTTAAATTATTTAAAAAGCAATTTATATTGCTTTCTGTGAGTTGCTTTAAATGTATTAAAACAAAAAAAGTTGCATCAACTTCCAATTTCTAAAAATCAGCAAATTTAAGGAAAAATTCGTGAAATCGTAAAAAAGCTTTTTTGCGTACCAAAATCGACGTAAAGACGATAAATCGTCTAATTTGGCAGCAATACATGTTAGAAATTTTCATTGCAGAAGGTTAGAAGCACAAACACAAAACAACAAACACTTATTCACTCAACTACTCAAAGAATAGATTAAAAATTTTCTCAATTCTCCATGAAACAAAAACAATTTCATCATCAGCGTTGCCATTAGGATACGAAAGATACATTTTTGGCATCTTTTGACGACTTCAGGTACCATGTATAATCCTGACATTTTTCGTATTTTTTGAATCTGTACGCAAAATGTACAGAAATTAAATATTAAGCTTTCCGTCCCTGACAAAGTTTTTTAAAGTTACCACTTCGTTATGAATACTAAAAAACAGTGACAACTAAATAGAAAAATCACATGTATTTTGTTTGCTAGGTTTTCTAAGTTCTTCTGTCATCTGCTTATTCTTGTGTACATATACATATGTACATATATACATATGTACATATGTTAAAATGAAATTTTGGAAGAAAACAATAACGATCTTTACAGTTAATAATTTCAGACCGTATAATAGTTTTATAAAATAAAACAATTTTAATCCCCAAAGTTAAAAGAAGAAAACTAAAACAGCTGACTGCAAATATTATATTATATATTTATGTACATTTTGTTTATATGTACATATAAACAAAATGAGAGTAAAGAGCCTAATGAGCACATGAATGAGCTCCCTCATGGGGGAGAAGAAAACTGGCGAACCGTTACAAAAAAGGGGAAGAAAAATAAAACGAAAAAGAAACCGGTCGAACCGAACAAAAAGAAGAACGAGCGGCAACAGCGAGCGAAGTCGGAAGCGGTAATAATTAAACCCGCGGCGGGTCACAACTACGCGGAAGTTCTAAAAGATCTGCGCGATAAAATAAAGACGGACGACTCGGTTAGCATAAAGACGGTTAGGAAAACGCAGACCGGAGCCATCCTCCTTGAACTCGGAAAAGGACAATAGGTTAGGCCGGATTTCGTTCAACAGTTGAGGAGTACCATAAGAGATACAGCCTCCGTCGCGGAACTAAAGCCAAAGGCGACTATCGAGATAAGAGATCTCGATTCGCTTACACTTAAGGAGGAGGTAGAAACAGCAGCCCAGAAGCTGCTCAGCAACCCAGGGGAGCAGATCCAGATAAGGATCACCGCACCCAATGTGAGAGAGCAGGTACGAGCTTTCCTCACCCTGTCAGCTGAAAGCGTGGCAAAACTCCTTGAGGTTGGCTATATAAAGATTGGGTGGGTCCGAGCGAGGATGCGATTGTGCGAGGACGTTAGGAGATGTTATCGATGTCTTGGAACGGGACACGTACAGGCAAATTGTTCAGATTTAGACAGGAGGAGCACTTGTATTAGGTGTGGGGGGTCGGGACACAAAATGAAGGACTGTAACGAAACCCCCAAATGTGTCCACTGCGCGGATGCAAAACGCGACCGGACTGACCATCTTCCGGGATCGAAAAGATGCCCACTGGTCAGGAAACGATGAATGTGCTTCAGGCAAATATGCACAGAAGTCGGACGGCAGACGCTCTGATCGAGCAAATTGCCGCTGAAAATAGGGTAGACGCCGTCATTATTTGCGAACAATATAGACGAATACCCCAAGGGTCCTGGTACGAAGATGAAACAGGCACGGCTGCTCTGTGGCTACCTAGCGGCAGTAAGCTCGCGGTCACGCAGAGGCCACTGTTACACGTACGTCCACGCTAATGAGCTGCTACCTTACCCCTAGTGATAGCATAGGCCAGTTCAGGATAAGACTAGACCTGATCGAGGATAGGGTTAGGGAAATAGGCGGATCGCTTATAGTAGCGGGTGATTTCAATGCCAGGGCTGTAGAATGGGGGGACCGGACAACGAACGGAATGGAAGAAACATTTTAGACATGGCTGCTAGGTTAGGTTTGATAGTAGCAAATACCGGTAATGCCACTACTTTCAGGAGGCCGGGATGCGAACACACCACCCCAGACATCACTTTGGTGTCCGAGAGCTTGGCTACAAGCGTTAAAGGGTGGAGAGTGTTAAAAGACTTCACTGGTAGCGATCACCAGTATATAACCTTCCGGACCACGGAAAGGACGAACTCTCACCAGACGCCAAGAAGGAGAGGCACACGCAAGTGGAATGCAACTAAGCTGAACCACGAAAGATTTCTAAGCAATTTTGACGGGGTCTCAGCTGCGCACACCATGAGTGATGCTGACGCCATGGCAATGACATTGAGACAGCGCATAGCTCAAAGCTGCGAGGCATCAATGCCACGTGTAACGCAGCAGTATAGAAGACAGGCTGCGTACTGGTGGATGCCAGAAATAGCTGAGCTCAGAGGAACCTGCCTTCGTAACAGAAGAAGATACACCAGAGCCAGGCGAAATGGCGAGGCAACCATGGTGGCCGAAGAATTCAGACAAAGCCGAAAAGCATTGAAATGGGCGATTATTAGAAGCAAGAAGTCGAAATGGGAAGAACTTCGGAACGATCTGAACAGCAACCCCTGGGGACTCGGCTATAAGATCGTTACGAGGAAGCTAAACGCTAACCATGCTGCTCCGCATATAGGGAACGATATCAACCACATCGTGGATAACTTGTTTCCCATGCACCCTCCACTGCACGATGAACGCGAAGTCCTTGCTGATGGGATGCCCACGCCCTTCACTGAAGAAGAGCTAAAAATCGCGGCTAGAAGCCTTAAGAGGGCTAAAGCCTCCGGGCCTGATGGAATCCAGCGGAGACACTCATACTTTTAGCCGAAAATCGGCCAGACGCTCTGCTCGAAGTGTACAACGCTTGTATAGCCCAAGGCAATTTTCCCAAAGAGTGGAAAAGACAAAAGCTCATGCTGATTAGCAAGGGAAGAGGCGACCAAACGCAACCATCAGCTTACCGCCCTCTATGCATGTTAGATAGCACAGGCAAACTATTGGAGAAGCTTCTGCAATGTAGATTAGAAGAATCCATCGAGGCAGCCGGAGGACTATCGGAGAGGCAGCATGGCTTTCGACCCGGAAGATCGACTCTTGGTGCCATTGAGATTGTAGTCAGGAGTTTCGGAAACGCACAGAACGGACGCTCCTACCCGAAACGTATAATCGTTCTCGCAACACTCGATGTACGCAACGCTTTTAATAGCTTACGATGGGCAAATGTTATCAAGGCATTGCGGGAAAGATTCCGCATACCTATATATCTTATGAGAATTCTTCGGAGTTATCTTAGGGACCGTAAACTCATATACGACACTCCAGATGAACAGAGAGTTAGAACAATCACATTGGTGGCAGCCCAGGGATCCGTCCTTGGTCCTGACCTCTGGAATCTAAGCTATGACGAGATATTAGGAATAGATATGCCAGAAGACACACACCTTGTAGGGTACGCGGACGACATAGCGGCAGTCATTTCGGCACGGGACGCGGACGACGCTAAGAGAAAATTAAACCAAGTTATGATAAGGACTCGAGCATGGCTCGAAGACCATGGGCTCGAACTTGCAGTAGACAAGACTGAAGTAATTATGATGACACGAGGGCATATGCCACTAGAAATTAGCATGCCAGTAGATGACATGCTCCTGGAGACGAAAAATATCTGGGCGTACAAATCGACAGCAGGCTCACTTATTGGACCCAGATTAAACATGCGGCTGCAAAGGCAGCAAAAGTTTCAGGCATGTTGAGCAGGCTAATGGCAAACATTGGCGGGCCCACATAGAGCAAGAGGAGGCTGATTATGGCAACCACAAATTCTATACTGCTATATGGCAGCGAAATTTGGGGCAATGCACTGAGAGCAAAGTCTAAGCGTAAGGCTCTAGAAAAAGTCCAACGCACAGCGGCACTCAGAATCGTTTCAGCCTACCGTACAGTTTCAGGCGCGGCGGTTTTCGTAATAAGTGGTGAGATTCCGGTTGATCTCCTGGCGCGCGAACGGAAAGAGGCATGGGACTCTAGGGGGGCGGAAATTAATATTAGTGTTGCAGAGCGGAGATCTGGAACCATCCAACGATGGCAAAGCAGATGGAACGCAGAACAGTCCGGTAGATGGACGAAAAGGCTCATTCCTAACATAGAAAAGTGGACTCAAAGGAAATTTGGGGAGATTAACTACTTCCTGACCCAGTTCCTTTCAGGTCATGGATACTTTCGGAAGTATCTACATCATATGGGCAAAACAGGTAATTACAGTTGCATCTACTGCGGTGCAACAAAAGACGATGCAGAACACACTTTTTTCAACTGCACCAGATGGAATACTGAGCGAATCGCATTAAGAGAGCAGATTGGCGTTTTCACCCCTGCCAACATAGTTGACAGAATGCTCGAATGCGAAAACACATGGAATGCTGTGAGTAACAACATCGAGTATGTCTTAAGAAGAAAGAAAAGAGACCTCGATGCACGGCAAAATGAGTCCCCATCAACGGAGACTTAGCCAGAATGAGCCAGCAGCATGAAAATGACGGACCCAGACGTGGGTGTTACGAGCAAAGTCCTTCTTAGGAGGATGAAGTTTCTGGGCCTTCTTGAAGTAATGTAGAAAACAGTCCCGGGAAGGCATCCCACCAGAAACGGAGGAGGGAGTTTTTTAGTGGAAAACACCACTCAACGCAGTCGACGATGGTCACTGTAAGTGTGAAGGCATTTTCAACCCTACCTCGCCCGTCAAAAAAAAAAAAACAAAATGAGAGTGAATTTTACATTTTAAACAAATTGTATGTACATATGTATATTTCTATATGGAATTATTGGCATTTCATTATAATTTACAGGTCATTCTCCAAAAAAGACAATGTACAATTTTAATGATAAATGGCTGTTAATAAAGGAGTACAATGGATGGTTAATGAAAAAAAATTAAATATGAAAAAATCGGTTAGAAAATTCTACTACTTTGTGACTATGCCGTCTTTACGTGTTATACCTGGTTCACAGACGTCAAGTTTGTGAACTTTGAATTGAAAATTTTTCAACAAAGCTTGATGTCACAATGTCATTCAATTGTCATTAAATTCCATTACTGTTTCCCCACTGGGTAAAAAGAAGGTTACTCATATTATATTTTTCATACAAAGGAACTTAAATTGTTGGTGTCCAGTTGAGGAGGATATCACTATTTTAGTCAGTTGGAAATACGCATTGAAGAACACAAAACCTTCTCTTCTGTTGAAGTGGCACAGATCCGAAGCTTATTTTTCTATTTCAGATGATCCTCATTTCGATAATCTCTTCTATGATCTCTATTTTCTAGATCACATAAGCAGTTGTTTTCTAAGCGATCATCTTCCAAAATTTTCGCGACTTGGCTAAATAAAATATTCCCCTTGAAAACTTCTTAAATATTTTAATCTTTTACAGAAGCAAATGCTTTTTTTTAAATAAAACAAATATTTATTTAAAACGACTATATCAAATTGGGTGCCTTCGTAGACTAGTGTACTAGACTAGTAGTCAGAATATCGTTTGGTATTTTGTGTTTATTAATTAAAAAAAAAAAATATAATATCAATATAATTAAATATTTTTGGATTATAATCCTCAGGAAAATTGAAGAACCATTATCGTCTCGGCCTCAAGATTATTACGAAACATCGCTATCGCCTAGTCCAATAGACGAACCTGTACACTCAAACTATTATTGCGAAAGAGATCACATTGAGGCTCCACCTCGGATGGCGGCCACTATGCCACGTAATCGAAGACGATCTTCATCACATTTTCAATGTCAAATGGAATGTTGCAATCCCCCAATCCAAAGAAGACGTCCCAGTGGTCTGTACGACGCAGGAGGTGCAGATAAATACGATGACTACATGACTTTACATTTGGCGCAAAAATTTCAAAATGCTCTTAATTTAGAAGATGTTGAACAAAATATTTATACCGGTTTCGGAGGTGATTATGAAAGCTAAAATAATATTCAATACTAAGTACTTAATTGTTTCGTTAACAGGACTCTCATCCTCATCATCCAGTGAACCACACAGCTCTATTGGCGATGACTATCACACAATGACCTTGCAGCGCCAAGTTTCTAACTTTGGTGCTCTGCCACGGCGACGAATTTCAAAACCAGCACCCAGACTTGAATTCCCATCCCCACCACCCGTGCCACCAACCTACGACTATTGCAATCCTTATTCTACAGTGCCTCCTTGCTGTAGTGTATCCGATTGCTATGAATGCTTGTCACAGGCTCAACAACAAATTTATGGCAGTCACTCGATTTATGGCGGCCCCTCCAGTTGCTATGGTTGCAATGCCGGCAGTCAGACTTTAGGACGTCGTCCTTCTTCTTCGCTCTACAGTGGAATTTACAATAGTAAATTCGGTATGAGCAAAAGGGGTTTATTACAAATCGACTACTCGTGCAGTTGGAATGATTTGGATCGTGTTATGGGTCGCAACTATTGAACATATTCATAATCACACGCATAATCTGTTTTACATTTCAATCTTATTTCATTTAATATAATTTTACTGGTTTTAACTTTTTAATAATTTTGTAAAAGTACTCCAGGCCTATATAAGGTCTATGCAACAGCCCATGTGATGGGTAAAATGATTGTCAAACTTAATTTATAAACATCTTCAACCATTTTTTTCATCTTTTTTATAAGGAGTCTGACAATTGCATTCTCGGTTTTTTGTAGTGAATTCGCCTTTCGTAAACGTTAGAAATAGGCCTTGGAAGTATATAAGTCTGCTTAAGGCATTTCAGAGAAGAAAAGTATAGGGAGAGGAAATCATGGTAATATTTACAAGAAGTTGGAGAAAATTGACTGTCCCTTATGAAAAAGTATTGAAGGTTTTTCATTTCTCCCTCTCTCTTAATAATATTAGGTGATGGCGTTAGCCCATACCAAACGATTCTACTTAGTCTACCATAAATAAATTTAATTTCTTTTAATAAACTTTTATAGATTAAGTTTTAAGACCTTTATGTTCATTTCTTTAAACGAAATTATTTTGAAGGATTTTCCAATATAGGATAAATGAATGAATTTTTATAAGCCTTATGCATGGAATATGACAGACTTAGGAGTTCGCATCAGCACTCAGATTTTGCCGTTATTTCTCCAATTCTGTCTCCACTTTGCTTTTAAAGTTAAAAGTTGACACGATGCGCTTTCGCATCTGCGCATTTTATGCATTTCATACCTTCTAAGCATTTTATGCTTTTCAATTAACATGCGAATATAGGTTGTTATCCTTGTCTATCAAAATCAATTGGCCTGTTCGCACGCTGCCTGTAACACCAACTTTTCGCGTTCCACGAGTCAAGGCATCTCTTAGCTCCCGATTCAGTTGGATCTTATGTTGATACGGCCCAAATTCAAATGAAAAAATATTCAATATTACGAAACTTCAATCTCTCGGTTATGGTAAATAATCAACCTCCTCAAATTCTCCTGCACACTTTAACTGACATGTCTGAGATTGATGTGAACATCCATCACGTTCAGCCTTGAAATATCATTTTCATGGGCAGAAGCAAGTTCTCCAACTGGCATTTCAGTGACATAAGAGATCTCCTCGATCGATTGATAACACAAAAAATTATATATATGTATGTCAATAAAATGTCTCCCTAATGAATATGGACTTGAACCTATAAATTATTATCGTAACGTTTTTGTATATTTGAATTTTTATTTTATTAATTTACTATAATCATTCTTTATTAGTCATTAACTGTAGATCGGGTTCAAAAATTCTAAAGTTTAGAGCAAATTTCGTCCTTAAATTACGAGATTGTTTAACAAAATAAAATATTAATTCAGAAATTAAAAATGTTTTTAAATATTTATTATACATATGTATATGTAAAAGAAAATCATGATATATTTTTTGCTTTAATTAGTTTTAGAAATAAAAAAAATCAACAACACGTTTATATGATTACGACATTTTGTACAGATCGTTATTTCGTATAGTGATCGTTATTTAAATTTTCAATATCTATAAAATTATTGTTATCGCTTTCATAATATTAAAAACCAAATAAAATTTAAGTTCTTTTAATTCGAAATAAAAGTATACATATACATACATACATACACAC
Organism: Germaria angustata; assembly: GCA_963681545.1. NCBI lineage: Eukaryota > Metazoa > Arthropoda > Insecta > Diptera > Tachinidae > Germaria > Germaria angustata. The sequence goes on from OY813002.1 coordinate 31,610,569, forward strand.
ATAATGATTCAAGTACGTAAGTAAAAATTTTGTAGCTAGTGCACAATTCTTTGTCCCATAGTCAAAATTATTCCGAGTTCGTTTCTGGAAAAAGTGTGAAATTGTTTGCCATTTCTAAGGGAAAAGGGAGTAAATTGGTAAAGCAAACAAACAACTTAAAGGGGTAATGTTCGTTAATTTTTCTTAGCTAAGAAATAATTAAACATGAGTCAATCTTCCAAAGTCAACAAGGAAAATTCAACTTTTAACTCCAACATACACAGCAGAATATAACAAAGCTGTCTTCGTACACCGCCACATCCCCTCTTCAGTGAATATGTGTACATTATGATTGTCGCCAGCGTTTACATGGCGATAATTGTATGTAAATTAATGCTAATTATGACAATGATTTAGGTAATAACAATATATAACGTCCCATATAAATAAGTATAATTAATATCTTTGTTATCGGCCAACGATCTGCAACTGCTTCTGACAATTTCTTTGCAGCTCCGAAATGCATAGTCCTTAATATTAATTCTAAATTAATGTTAATATACCGTTAGTAAATTAAAACACTTGTAAACTGCAAAGTTAAGCAGGCTCCTGAATGTATGTGATGGTTAATAGCGCACTGGTTGACTCGTTAATGAGTTTAAACACTCTAAAAAATCAATGTGATTTACTAAAAACAGGGTTATGATGCAAAAAAGTATCAAAAAAACGCTGATATTTTGATATGGCAGCGCCAGAGCAACGAACAAGAACAGGCACTTTTACATAACTTGGAGGTTAGACGATCAAGTTTTGTCTTTCAAAATTTAATACATTAACACTTTTTCTCCAATACACTTATACTTTAAAAAATTTAAACGAACTTGCTTTCAATTTCTCTTTCAAGTTGAGTGTTTCAATTTGCCTTCAAGAAAACAGCTGATAGCAATTCTTTTAAAGTATTTTTCGTTTTTCTTTCTACATATGTGACAGCGCATAGAGAAAGGGACCTAAGCGTCCCTGAGCATCGAATGAGACCGATCCCATGACCTAAAAATGTTCGCTTCGAGAGATATGCGCGTTTTATGAAAGTGATGGTACACCAAAGATACACGTATATATGTATTCAAATCTTTAAAATGGCTCTCCGGAACCCTTAGGTCTCTTTCTATTTTGCGAGTCAGAAACCATGAAGCTCTGTGGCATATGAAAATAGAACCGTCATCAGGTATTAACTTCTGTTATATAACATATATATAAAGAATAGGTTATACCCTGAAACAACAGTTAACAGCTCGGTTATAAAAAAAAGCTTCAAAATAAAAAATGTTATAATAGTTTTGCAATGTGACATTCAAAAAGTAGGTTCGAAGTTGACAAATTTAAACATCAAGCATTGTGTTTTTTTTCTAAAAATTTACCAAATTATAATTTTGCTTTCACACTGAGACATTACCGTTATATTGTATTTAAAACTATCATTATCATAATCATAATAATTATTATTTTAATTATATATATATATATATATATATATATATATATATATATATATATATATATATATATATATATATATATATATATATATATATATATATATATATATATATATATATATATATATATATATATATATATATATATATATATATATATATATATAGATATATATAGATATATGTATATGAATTTTTAGAAAAACATAATGCTTGATGTTTAAATTTGTCAACTTCCAACCCACTTTTTGAATGTCATAAGCTAAACTGTATATTTTTATCAAATCATTATCGTTATAAAGATATAAGTAAATATACAGAATATTATAAACTATTATATTATACGCTCATTGCATAAAAAATTAGCTATTGCTTACATATGTACGTTAGGTTATTATTATACATAATTGTTATTATTAAATATTGCTAATGTACGAGTGATTATTATACATAATCTTGAGTGATTATTATACACAATTTTCACACAAAATATCTGTGGCCTCCCCTTATTCCTAAACACTAACGAAAACGACTCAAATATAATCATAGTTATTTCATTTTATCATTAGTTTACCACATGTTTGGATTGTAAATGGCGACCGGATGTTACAAGTAATATTAGACGCGTGTCTCAGTGCTACCAACAATACATTCTTTTTAAATTTCACGGTTGAGTTTCATATGTTTATGGATTTGAATGAAATCGCTTAATACTCTTTCTAAGAATATTGTTTATGGTAGGTTGCTCTAATTAAAAAAATCTAGTTTTTCGCTTCATTATGTAGAACAAAGTATCTTGTGAGCTAAATTTGATATAATTTATAATTATAATACAGCTTTTGCAACGATGGCATTGAAGCCTTTTAATATACAACTGTATTATTTATATGATGCATAAAAATACAACACTGTCCACGGTTGAGTAAACGAAAAATGGCTTACGCCAAAAATTTCAGCAATTTTTGTTTGTGGAATGAAAAAATTTTCAATTTGATGAAAATCCATGTAAAACGATTTAAATAACATACATTTGCGATAAAGATATTCTTGAAACAGTTTTGCACTTGGTACTGTAAAAATTTCATCAAGAAAAACAAAGAAATATAGGAAAATAGTGTTAGTGAATCGAGGCTTGTTTTATTTTACCCAATGTTCGCGTGTATGCAAGAAATACGGAAGAAAAAAGAAGTGTGCTTTGCCAAATTCTCATAAAAGAATTGAAATATCACGCTGCGAAATAAAATAATAAAACGCAAAAAATAGTATCGGAAAAAAATCATCATATAAGTATAATTTTTTTATCGGTTAATTTGTAAAGAATATTAAGGAATTATTGTGAAATTTATTTAAAGTGTAATAAATTGTGAAAGATTCTGGCTACGATTGAATAAGAGGGTGTCTCCTCTAACGCAGAGCGCTCTCGGTTGTCCGTGGTATTACTTTCTGTTTTTGCTTCGTTGAGACTCCGCTGGGCGAGATACATAGACTTTCGGGCTCGTCGACGCGCACTCGTTTCATGTTGGTGGTTCAATTTAGTTGGTCTGCAAACGTCAGTGTGTGCTGTTTTAAAGGCTGTTGTCTTATTCATCGTGCCTACTGCTTACTCTGGTACTGAGATCTTTGCAAGCAGTCACAAAAACCAGAAATATATCAACAAAACAATTTGAGCAACGTGTTAATGTTACCATTAAAGGCCATAAAACAAGCAACATTAATTAGCGCTCGGCTAACAAAAACATGGAAGGATATATTTTATTAAATAAAAAAAATCTGAATGTGAAATAAAAGTAAAATAATTTATATCAAGGTAATTGCGTTTCTTTATTTGTATATGAAAACGTAAACGCATAAACGTTTTTTTTTTTTTTTGATAATATTTCAATATTGTAGTTATATATATTAAATTTCCTATTAAGAAAAAAGGCGCGTATTTTTATTTTGTGTTGAATATTCTATACTCCCATAAACTTTTTGTTTTTGTGTCTTCTTTTCGTTCCCTTTATCTCTTTCGTATATTTTAGAAAAATAATTTTTTTATCGTTCATATAAAATAGCCTGTGTAAGGGTGTGTGTTCATTTGCAATAATGTTAAGCATATCCCAGCAAATATTGTTGGAAGAAATTTTTACAGATTAAAATCAAAAGTAAATAACAGTGTTGCCAAATGTAGTTAAGCGTAATATGCGTCACAGACAAGATTTCTATATGAAAATATTAGGTAAAACTCGTTTCTCGTGTACTTGGATATTTTAAATTAATTTAATTACTAGAACTTAAAAAAATTAAAAAAAAAAATCCAGTGCGTGTTAGAAAAATTAAGCGTTGGGAAACTATATAAATTTGCATCAATATGAATTTTAATAATATACTTAATTTTTCATTATTAAACATTAGTAAGTGTTGATATCTAGTTAAATCTTAATAAGTACGTTTATATTTGCCATTTTATTAAAAAGATTTTAATCTGTTCCAGAAGTGTATTTAGTACATTTGAAAGAAATCATTTTTATTAAAATAAAATTCCTAACTATATAACAGTTTAGGCCAAACATTAAATGTCATCTGTGTGTTCATAACTGCTTATTTTTGGCCTAATTCTTCCAATGTATAATTCAAGTAGTTATATAGAGTATAAAGCCATTTTTAACATTCCTTCTTTATGTTGCCAAAACAACTGATATCAGATGTTTTGTTAGATGAAAAAGCAGAATTATCATCGCAATAATATATATCGCCCAGTCAACATATTTACAAATACGTTGTGTTTGTTGGGAAATATTTTAAGCTTTTCAAATTAGTGTTAGAATTAAGAGTGTTATGTATTTTGAATATTAAAATATAGAAGGAAAAACAAAATTAAAACAAAAACGAAACAGTGTATATAAAGCGGGGAAATAGAAATGGAAGTGGGCAAAGCTTTATTTTTGGCTATGTTCGTTTTGTTATTTATTTCTTGAATTGTTGTTGTCACAATTTTTTTTTAAATAAACATTGTGTTTTTACTGTTTTTCGCAGTTAACTCACGTGTTCTGCAAAAATCAAAACTAATCGATATCATATTTTGCGGATATAATCTGACATTCCAATTATTTCGTGAAACTGAATGCGCTCCACTAAAGCGTCATTTAAATATAGTCACTAAAAATTTATATTATGCGTTTGATCATGCATATTCCACGATACCTGTGCATTCACATGGAAAAAAGTACGCAGAGAATATTTTTTTGATATGATATTTGAACAATCTATTAGTTTTGCTTAGAAGATTCTTTTGGCAAATTCGGGTTAATGAGAACAAAGAAAAAGTGAGCATTAATCAAATTTATACAAAACTGAGGAAACGCAATATGCAACAACACCTTTTCATTGTAAAATGACTCAACATAAGATTTTCTTATGTACATATGTATGTATATATGTATTATTGTTCAAACATGCCCAAAAATGTTCGTGTAACTTTCGACAAGAAGAATTTGATCTGACATCAGCTCCTCTCGCTTGCCAAATTTTTATCTTCTGGAACGCCTTCTGGGCAAGGATACCTAATTGTCGTATATCAGTCTGACCATAGTAGTATTCAAAGTTAGCGTGGTTTACTCTGCGGCCAATTCATTTAGTTTCGAAAAAAATTTACTGGATATGAGTAAGGAGAGTGGGACGCTCCAGAGTTAGTCGCCTTTCGATTAATGTATGAGAGCTGGGGATGGGTAACTCCTGCGCCGTCTCCGAAGTTACACACTCAAAGTTTCACATGAATCTTCTTGAATATTCTGCAACAAAAATTTACTATTAAATGCAAAATCTAATTCATAGGTTCAACCATCATCGCTCCTGCATCAAAGATCTCTGTAACGCATATACATACATATAATTATACCAACTTTTTATAGGCTATCAGGATCGTCATAAGTTCTGACTGGAATGCTTTTGATTCCGATGGTTTTGTTTTACCATATTAAAGGGCCACTTTAAGTCTTTTAATTTTTTTCCAGACAAAGATTATGTGCTCAATACAACCAAAACGATCGGGAATTCCGATTGGAGCCTGCGGGAAATTTTTTCAAAAAAAGTGCACTAAAATGTTTGTTACATGTATTATTTGTTGTGGCATTAGTTGTTCATTTTGCGACATTTCATTAATCGGTAAACCAAATTGTCAATGATACCAAAGAAATTAAATATAATATGAGAATTCTAATATTTTTTTTTTATTATTATTATTATTAGTATTAAAAATACTTTATTTGACAAAATATAAATGTATATACTAGTAAGTAGAGAAAAAAAGCAATCTTCACAATATATTTAAATTAATCAGACTAAACTAAATAGGACAAAATTAACACATTTTTTATTAAAAATATTATTGTTTGTTTCATTTTTTATATTATTTGGCAAAGAATTGTAAAGCTGAAAACCTTTATAGAACACTGTTCTCTGCATTTGTGTAGACATCACCCTCTGAATTCTAAGGCCATAGGGTTGGCTCTCCCCCACATACTTTATTTGTTCGCACAGGTATTGAGGCGCATCTCCATTCTTCATTTTCCGTATAAACTTAATAGTGTTGAGCTGTAGTCTTTGTTTTATGGTCATCCATTTAAGACTTTGTAGCATTATGTTTATGTGCGCATATCGATTGCATTTTAAAATTATTATTATTATTATTATTATTATTATTATATTCTATTGTTTGTTTTTGGCTTAGCTAGGTATATGCCTGCATTTCATTGGCGCTAACCAAATCATCAGTACCCTTTAAGCCAAATCATGATTGAAAGCATTCAAAGCTCGTATACTTATGCCACAGACTACAAACACTATATGAGAATTCAAACAGAACTCAATCATGATTTGGCTAAAAGGGTACTGATGATTTAGTTAGCGCTAATGAAATGCAGGCATATACCTAGCTAAGCCAACAACAAACAAGAGAATATTAGAATGGTTATTATGGAGAATATCTCGAATAACGAATTTGATAAATATTATAATATGAGAATTCTCTATCGTATATGATTATTACAAAATACACAATCGTAGTAGGCTTAGAATGCTTTTATTTGGTGCAAACAGCACAACAATCAATTATACTTAACATTAGTCTATTTTATACTCATATTTCTTTAAAAAAAATATATATATGTATATAAAATTTTCCTACAGAAAATTAAATGAAAAATTATATTTTAGAAAGAGCGTATAATTTATTAGATTTTTTTTTTAACAAAAATTAAATAAATACATAACGAAAAATTTTATAATATTGTTTGTAAGTGACCATTGAATTAAATGATTTTATAATTACCAAAACACAGGTCAACTAACATGCACAATTATTAACAGTTTGTTTATTTTAAAAGGTCAGACAAATATAAATTCCGCCATAATTGTTATTTCTAAAAAGTAACAACATATTTTTCTTATTTCAGTTGAAATCCCAAACAAATTATGGAAACTATTAATGAGCAAACACGCGCAGAAACAATAAATGTTGCAACTATTCTGGATTCGAATACTACAAAAGATTCTGCGGAAGACGTAGAATCTGAAGATGCAAATAGCATTAAGCAATATGTAAATAAAAGTGACCATTCACAGTATAAATCTACAGCACAAGGGAATGAAACCACAAATATTGGATTACCACTTGTGATCGGAATAGAAAAAAATAATGATTATGACAAAGAACCCATGGATTGTGGTAGTGCCGGAAGTCCCCTCGACGATTCTAAAAATAATCGCAATGAAGCACAACAAGTGGAAGTGTCCGAAGAACCTCAACCGGAAATTGCAAAAGTTGAAGATCATGATAATGTAGCAGATGATGCGGATCTTGATGAAAGGACAAGCCAATTTCAACATGAAGTAGCAAAGGAAGCTGAAGAAGATGAACTATTACAATCAGATAATGAAGATGATAATTCAGGAATAAAAGAAAATGCAAAAACAATTGTTGATCGTATCTCAATGGAGCAGGAAGAAGAATTACTGAAAAGTGACGATGAAGATGAAAATATTGCTGAGGAAGTAAAAGAATCAATAACTAACACACAAGCTGTGCTTAGCGAAGAAAGAGAATCAATTGAAAATTCTAAACGAATTGAATATGAAAGCAATGAGAAGTTACAGCACTTCACACAACTTTTGGAAAAGGAAAAAGTAGCGGAAGATATGAATCAATCCAGTGTGAGTTTTGAAAATCATAATGATATAAATGTAGATCGATTTTCGAAAGAAAATCGAAGACGCAGCTTGAAGCATCTTATTGAAGTTAAAAATTATGATGAATCATTTCGCAAAACAGAAGCTCCGATTGCCGAACAAAGCGCCCAAGATTGTTATCCACCGGAAACGGAAGTGGAAAGTAAATCTAACACTAAGGTGAGAAAAAATACGGAGAATCATCGAATTTTATACCAATTCAATCTAGACGATGACAGTAGTAGTCAGGATAGTTTTCAATATCAAAAATCTCCCAAAAGATCTCAAGCAAGTGAGGATAAAGCAGAAAACGCTCAAAGAGATTCGTCTACAAATCAATCACAAAGTATTTTCGAAACTATAGATATTAAAAATGTAAACCAAGACAACAGCAAAGAAGATGAAAGAAACGATGTTGATATGAAAGCAAAGCGTAGTGAAATACCATATTCTCCCACTTGTAAAGTACCACTGTCTGAAAGTGATAGCTTAGTTAGCGATAACGAATCTGATATTCTATCAATTATGTCGCCTTCTACAATGTCACCCAAAGATGAGGAAGCTTATAGTGACAACGAAATAAGAAAAAATAATACTTGCGTTCCGCAATCTACTCATTCTACTCCAAAAAGCGATGAGTTAAGTAGTGATGAAGATAATTATACGGATCGCGATGTTGACGACGAAAGGGCTACCCAATTGTCACAATCATGGAAATCCAATTTTGGGAAAGCAAATGATAACTACGATGTAAAGCACCAAAATGAAGGAGCTGTAACTGATGAAAATTCATCAAACAGTGAAATTAATAGAAATCATATGAATGCAAAATATTTAACCGAAAAAAATAACAAAATGAATTCAATTCGACTAAATGGTGGTCATGATTCCGAAAACGAGGGCAATGGGACAGATCAAATTGTAAATTTTAATGACGTTTTTGTAAAAAACAATAAGGAAGTAAAAGAGTCGAAATCGCGAAAAGCATCACTAGATTCAACTGGTATGTCTCCAGTACCTCAGCATCAGTCTTCATATAATTTGCCCCAAATTGAGGAGTCACGCACTACTATACAAAACGAAATAAATAAGTTAAATGTATTTGTAGAGCAAGAAGCGGGTGCATACACGTGTAATGAAAACAAAATGGAAATAGAATCCGACAATGAGAGCAATTTAAAAAGAAATGAAAATAGCCAGAATTATCATAATGATGATAGCAATAGTAAAGAAGATGCTATAAAACCAAGATTTTCACTATCACCGCCTATGTTAAATGATGAGGGTGAAGCTAGTCGATCCTCTTTGGCCTCCTCGGCTTCTTATTCCACAAACACATCATCCTCACAACATTTAGTCATTGATCATCCTATGGACGATATTAAAGAAGAGAAAGTCAAACCCCTTAAAATCACTTTAAAGAGAAAATTGTCTAATTCAAGTAATGATGACGAGTCTATTGGTCCCCAAGAAAAGAAATTTCATTTGTATGAAGGAAATGACGGCGAAGAAAATGTACAATCAATTCGCAAAGAGGAATTTCAAGCATATGATGAAAACACCAGAATTGCAGATCACAAAATGGAAGAAGACGAACAGAGAAGTGGCATCGTAGCAATAGGAAACAATGAAGAAAATGTATGTTGATATTTGAATAAGATATGTGTATTATTAGAGACTTATTCGTAATATTTATGAAAGGTTTATAATAAAACAATTTTTATGAAATTTTTTATAACATAGAGTTGGCACATTCATCATAAGACAAATTTATTAGCCGTAGACATCAAGTAAACCTTTTGAAAGTTATTATGAATAAGACAATGATTATTTAACGAATAAACGTTAACAATATGTTATATATTTGTATTTTCAGGCTTCATTATTTTTACGGAAATCAGATTTCACAGAACCATCAACTTCTAAATCAATACTATTGCAACAGTTGGAAAAACCCATAGCAGCGACAAATGAGGAAATTTTACCATTAACTGCAGGAGTTATAACCAATTCTCCTACTCTTCTAACAGAGTCGCCCAAACAGACGCGACACTTAGAGACTCCACAAACTCAAATAATTCCAGTTTCTTCGCCTGCAGTAGCAAGCATTACAAAATATTTGTGCTTCAAATGTAAAACAGGAAGTTTTGATACCTTTGCTGCACTTACAGAACATCAAGCTACATGTTTAGTTTCTAATAGTCTGTTTCCATTAAGTCAAACAACAATTCAAACCTCTCAGCCTGCACCACAACCTTTACCTTTTATTAGTCCTAAAACCGCAAATGCTTTCTCGCCAACGAAACCAGTCGTCTGCCCAGAATTTAAGGAGGTAATTGCACCTTCAAATCAGTCCGGAGTTCCAAGTGTAAAGAAACGTTATTACAAATGTTCCACTTGCAATACATTTCATGAAAATTGGAATTTATTTTTGCACATACGTGAACAACACAATCGTTACATGTGTTTGTATTGTGTACGTTTTTTCCCTACAGCTGAGAAGTTGGCATTGCATTTGGAAATCAAACATGATTTGGAGCAAAATCATTTTAATTCCGAAGAGGCTCTACGCGATAGCATACCGGTTTTAGAGGGCTATCCTTTAGAGTCGCGATTCCTCATGTGTTGTACCTGCCAACATATCTTTACGCAACATGAACAGTTCTCCCAACACGATTGTAGCGAGTTTATGAAGCCCTGCTCACTGTGCGGTCAAAAAGGTCGGCATACAAATCAATGCAAAGCTCATCCAGATAGCAAGCGTTTCTCCAAGTTGAAAAAGAAAAAGGAAAAACATATCCAACCCTCAGAACCGTTGGCTGCGCTACCTAACGCTAATGCAAGGTATCAAGTTATTAACCTCAGAGATTTTACTTTAAAATATTCACTTGATTTTTTGTTTCTTCACAGAAATAAAGCCGACTTAGTTGTTCCTCCCATAACCATAAGTAATCATAATTTTGATCCCACCATAATTTCCAATTCCAACTGTGATAGTGGGCGTGCAGAGAAGCACCAGACACCACCAACATTCAACTCTATACATAACGAAGATAGCAACAGTAGTAGTAACATGGTTATTGATGAGTCATGTAATATAACTCATATGCCACCCGCACAAACTCAATTGCAAGAAAACTCAAATACCAACCTGAGTTGTGGAACACAACCGCAGAAAACGAGTGTGTTGCTCGAGCCAGACATGCCACCTGATAGACAGTTAAACGTTGAAAACGAAATTTCACCTCCGTCACCTATCAAATTAGTTGTACCAAAACTTAAATTACGTGTTCCCAAGGAGTTTCAAAAGTCTGTGGACGATGCTTTATCAACCTCGGATAGCGAAGAGGAAGTGGACGATGATGATGGAGACGATTTGCATGAGCAGGATAATGAGGACAAAGTTGAAAATGAAAAAGATTCCGCCCCTAAAAATATTCCGGCTTTAGAAATGTATATCGCAAAGGAATCCAGTGTGGATGCCACACAAAATTCATTGCTTGCTGAATCTACACCTGCCAATTCTCAAGATATGGAAATTGAACGCAACTCTGTGACGGAATCTGCAATGGAAGCTGGAAATTCACAAGATGGTGCTGTTCACGAAAGCGGAGATACCAATAGAAAATCGATGAAATCTGATTCAATTCTGGAAGATGATGATTCATTGGACGAGCCAAATTCCAATCTCGTACGCATTATGGAGGAAATCGAACGAACTAAACTAGATATACAACGCACTAAGAAAACTTCAACGCGCCACAATAAATTATTTGCCTTGCCGCGTCAACCAACAATTTCTCAATCAAGCAATAGAACCGCTGACCACAATTGGTCACCAACGCCACCAGCATCACCAAATTCACGTTGGTTTACGCCAAGGCGATCCACAATATCGCAAAGTGGTGAGGAACAGTTTCAAAAAACGCCTCATCAGCAACGATTTCTATTACCGCCTCCAAGTCCTGTAAAACAGCTGAGTGAGAAACAAGAACGTCATGACACTATTGGCAGTGATATGATGGATATTGATGAAACCATAACGTCACAGCCAACACAAATAATTTATCGGTATGTTTTTACAACTTTTTAATTGCACTCGTTTCTATGAATTTTTGTTTGTTTGTTTGATTGTTTAATACAAGTGTTTTAAAATGATTCATCATTCATTCTGAAATTTAATTTTGCAAAATCGGTAGTTAGTCAAATGAAAGTGGTTAGGATTTCATTTTATTTAATATAAGGACATTAATGATATTTATTATAAGGACATTAAATACGTCCAGATGTCATTTATATTCTCTTTTGCGGGTGACGGTAACATGCAAAATGTTTTCTTCATTCTTTCGTACTAACGCAGACCAACAAATCCCATCGCTTCGTTATTCAAAATATAAAATTCTTTTCACGTTTCTAAATAATTTCAAAATGAAATGTCTTTTTTTTTACTTAAGATCATTTATATCGAATCAGAGTTTAATGATATTAATTTTATTTTGCAGCAATCAGCAACATCCATTAGACAACGAAAATCTGAATACTTCAGTCGAAAGTAATGATGAAAAATCCTCTAATGAACCTATGGATAGCAGTCAAATAGCCGGCAATGAAACATCAGTATCGGATCTTAATAAACCTGTAGTGGATAGTGAAAAAAGCAGTAAAGCACCTACCCCGCCACCCAATGATCCTTCACAATATTATACGAAACAAGAAGAACAAATAAATATTAAGCATGATTCAAATAGAAATTCATCCGAAACGCCACATAATATGGATATTTTGCCGACACAATCTACAGGATATGAAAAGAATGGACAGACAGACACGAGGCAAAGCCAAGAAAATGAAGCAGAAGATGACACTGAAATCGATGTATGCGGTAATAAAGGGCAAGAGGATGAAATCCATGTCACTGACAATGAAAAGATATTGGATGTAGAAAAATTACCCCCAGCCGATGGCATTGAGGTGGCAAATGATGACACTGTTATCGTTGATATGAAATTGGATAGGCCATTAGATAAGTACGAAGTCATTGATTTTGTTCGTATCTGTTTAAAGACAGTCTATCCGTTGTGTTTGTACTGTAACCATGCTCGCCGTATAGCTGTCAATGGCAAAAGCTTAGTATTGCACATGATAGGGAATCATCGTTTTACAGCCACAGTCGATAGTATAACGGCGGAAGAATTGTTGCCAGCTACCATAGTCGCTAAATTAAAAAGCTTTTTGCAAGAACTAGAAGAACACTACTTCAATTCGAATAGTTATTGCACTTATGGGAATGGAGCGTTTACGAATCACTTCAACGAACGCATATTTGAATGTTTTCAGTGCCGGTTTGTTACCTCCACGCATAAAGAATTATATTTGCACAATCGTAAAATGCATTTACGCACTGCCATTTTGTGTTTTATGTGTCGAGCTAATTTCTTTAGCTTTAGTGAGATATTGTGTCACATTTGTCCTGGAATGCCTAATAAAGTTTCAGTATTTGATGTCAAGTTCCGCTGTTGTCTCTGCGAATTAGATAACATACCGTCTCCATTTCGTCTTATGGTTCATTTGCGGAAGAAACATTTTGCTTGCGACGTTTGCCTCGAAGACTGCCGCGATCAGAGTAAACTATCCTCGCATGTGTGGAAACACAAATTACATCATTTGTGTTATCGCTGTGGCATTGCGTATCGCAACAAGTTGGATATAACAAAACATTTGTTTTGGAAACACGGCACTGAAAGTACCATATGCAAAAGATGTTTGCAGAAGAAATGGAGGCATGTTTACCATTTTTGCATACCGCCTACAACATTTGTATGTGAAGTCTGCAGTTCGTGTTTCTCTAAAGCAATGTATCTAAGAGTGCACAGACGCATACACAGCGGTGACTTAAGGTACCCGTGCATAGAAGACAACTGTGAAGAGAAGTTTATATCCAGAAAACTTTTGCTTAAACATGCGCTGGTACATCAGGTGCCGCCACTGGAAGCTTTAGCAGAAAAGGAAAAAGATTCCGATACACCTTTGGAAAATAAAGAAAACGAATTCGGTGTTACTAAAGACACAAGCGGAGAAGACCTCAAGAAGCCATCAGATTCAAAAAATATTAAACAGGAGATTATAGAGATAAAAAAGGAACCTTTAGATGAATCTGAAATGGAAAGTCAGATGTTGCCTAAAGAGGAGAATAAAAGTGATTTGGCGAAAAATAAAGAATGTGAGGTAAAGAATAATAGAGTTAGTGGCATAAAAGATGATGAAATAAAAGAAAAGAAATCCTTAGATACAAAGGAACCGCGTAAGAAACGTAAAAAGAGCAAACGTTCTAAAGAGTTATTGGAAGACTTGAATCTAACAGCCCCTAATCTGTCAGAGTCGGACTCAAGCAATGAATCGGGTTCAGACTCTGATACCAAAACTAAAAGTGAAATAGATGCTCTACCGCGTGTAATGTTGTCGCCACCTTCGGAGGAAGAAAACGAGGATAAGGAAGGTAAATCATCAGAGGTAGTAGAACCTGGACAAGTACTAGAAATTTGGAAAAACTTCCTAAGAACTCAACAAGGTTCGAGTACAGCCGAAGAGTTAGAGCGTTTAAAAGCCACTAACGAAGAGAAAACAGAACAGCCAAAACGCATACCCGTACATGTAGCATGTTCAGATCATGATTATTGTAAAATTGAACCAGATCCCCCAGTGCCGCAAAAGGCGCCTGAACCATCAGTTGAACGGTCCAAAGATGATTTCAAAAAGCCTACAGCAGAGTTAACATCCACACCAGAAACCTCGCCAACTAAAAGGAAGCAAAGCAAGTCGCCAAGACGATCATCTTCCAGAAGGTCTGATGGGTCATCTTCCTCCAGCGATTCAAGCTCTAGTTCCGATTCAAGCTGCTCGTGTGGTTCTAACTGCTCATGCTCATCGTCCGACTCTAATTCGTCTTCCTCCTCATCATCTTCCGAAGATAGCGACTCATCCCTGGCATCAAACAATTCTGTGCGTAAAAGACATCGTAAAAAGTCGGAGCGAGATCGTATGCGTAAACGTAGTGAAAGTATGTCACCTCTTAAGCAGCACAAGCAGTCAAGTTCTATTAGTGAGGTCGTTCACGTAGATGATGAAGATACATTTAAAGAAGCTGATGTAGTTTCGGAGAGGCCGCCTTCTCCCCCCAAGGAGCCACTATTCTATGAAAGTGATTTGGAAACTAATGAATCTGAAACCGATGAAGAATTTTATGATGAACATCCGCAAAAATTGGCCAATGAATTGTTGGCACAAAAACGTGCCCAACTTATGGCGCAGACTAGACTGTCGCCATCACATAATTACGACATTGTAGAAAACAGTCGCCCATCTACTCCCTCACTTCCAGAGGAAATGACAACCACCGAAAAACCGAAAATTAAAGTCAAAAAGAAGAAACGCGATCGTAAATCTTCTTGTAAAGGTCAAGGTTCACACGCTAGTCATACCGCAGTACCTGAACAAGTTATTGCGCCGGCGCAAACAGCTCTTGAAGGTCATCAGCCAATTACTTCTATTACGCAGGGAGTTCCAAATCAATCTACCAATCAGACTGGAACTCTTTTAAATAGAGTGATAGACTCACAGAATCCTCAATCAACTAACTTATACACTATGAATCAAAATATTATGCGGGCACAAAATATTTACGCTCCACCGCCACCTGTTGTGCTTGCAGAACAAGCCACTTTAACACCGCGTCCATTAACAATGCATTCCTATGGAAGCGCACATCGAATGAGCGAGGGCAGCAGCTGCTCCGATGCTGATGGTTCTCTCAAACGTTCAAAACGTCAAAGAAGGCCCAACAAATTCTATGGTTATACAAGTGATGATGAAAATCTTATGAATGGTCCTCCTCTGATGATTGGCACAAGGGCCTTTAAACCGCAACCACCGCCGCAGCTAACGTGGCGTAAGGAGGATCTTCCTACACCATCAAAAAGCATACTTAACAATAAAAATAAAACGCCAAAAACACCAAAAGTACCAGTTACGCCCGCAAACTCCTTTGCAAGTACATTTAGTTCATCATCATCATCAAGTAAAAAGAAATCAAGGCTTTCGCTTATCGGTGGAGAGAAGTCAGCTCGCAAAAGACCCACTAAGAAAAAGGCAGAGAATAAATTTCCTCCAATACCAACATTAAAAATAAGACCATCAGAGATCGGCCTAAATACAACCATTAATCATTCTATCTCAAAATCGGGCAACTACAACACAACCGATGACACAAGCAGTGACGACGATACTCCAAAGGGGCATTTTTCAGCTTCAACTGTAAATCAAACAGTAGCAGCAGTAGCACCTCCCATAGTGCTGCCATCACATCCGCCGGCGCCACCCACGCCACAGACTACGGCTTTTAACCATAGAATACCACCAGCGCTCTTGCCCAATCCAGACTTTGCCACGCTGCAATACTTTAAAGCCAACAACATACGTTATCCAATACGACCACCGGCTGGTGCTCGACAACCGCGAGAAGGAGAATCGGTGTACTGTTACTGCCGCTGCCCCTACGATGAGGTATCAGAGATGATAGCCTGCGACGGAGAAAATTGTCTCATTGAGTGGTTTCATTTTGAATGTGTGGGCATAATGGTGGCTCCTCAGGGTAAATGGTTTTGTGCCGAATGCCGACCAAAATACTCAGAAGAATTATATCCGTCAACAGTAGCGGGACAACTAAGCAATGTCTAGTGTAAATATAGAACACACAATTTTTGCTCAACTCGTTTAAGAAATCTATGTATGTATATATCTCTTGATTCTCTTTTAAGTTATTCGATATCCCCCTTTCTAATTCTTATAATGTCTGGTTAACTACCCTTAATGAGAGGTCAGTTTAGTAATAGCTCAATCTTCTTTTAAAATTTCTGATTAATGGTCATTATGGCTAATATTTAGAAACGATATTATTATATCATGTATGACAAATTTTGAATTTTCTAACACTAATAAAAAAAACACGCCAAAATACGCTTACTATGTATATGATAATATTAACTAAATACACTTTGGTTTTTAGCTTAAATTCTCTTTTAGTATTAAAACTTTAACAAATAGAAAAAAACATTTAGATTTTAACGATTTTGAATTAAACAAAAACTATATATAGGATAATTTAATTAATAACATTTGTCAAGAAACCAATCAATGTTGTTTGTAATTAAAAATGAAAAATAATACTTGAACTCTGGGAATATAATTTATGTTCATGTTTTGTTTTTCACTTTCTCTCTTACTTTCATTTAATAAAAATAAATTAAAAATAATAACTACTGTAAGCTACATATAGATCTTTATAAAAATAAAATATAAAAAACAACAACAAGTTATCTGTAAATATTATAAATATTTCCCAAACTTATTTAAATGAATAATTACATTTAATGCAATTGTTTATTCGAAACTTTTTTCTGGCCCATTTTCCTACTCATTTGTTCAAATATCTCTTTACAATTTTCCATCTTTTGTAAAAACTTTTTTTTAGCATTTTTATTGAAGAAATATTATGATTAATAAATAAATATTACGTATTTTTATATTACCTACGTAAGTTATCTGTGCATATTATTATATAATATTGAATATATATATACATATTTAGTAAAAACAACAAATAATTTAAACTTAACTTTATTAATAAACAAACAACACTACTAAAGGAATAAACAATTCATTTCAAATATAATGCAAAATATAAATAATATGCAAAATCAATAAAAATTTACTAAAGATGTGCAAACATTTTGCATAGTTCTTTGGGAATCTATATAAAAAAAAATTAAAATATACATACATATTTTTGGCTGTTTTTATTATGGGAGGAGCTACGAGGACAGGTCAATTGTGGTGAATTAGTATATAAAAGAAAGATTGATAGTATTTTCTTAGCACTTCTGCCGTTTTGCTTGCGAGCATCAAAATGCCATTTTTTGAGAATTAATTAAAAGACAAGTATTACTTTGTACTTCTAGATCAATTCTAGTTCAAAAAAGGGCATTTTGATGCTCGCAAAAAATTTTAATTTTTAACTCAGTGTCTAAAGTTTCTCCAAATTTTGTATCCCTTGCAAAAAAAAAAAATAAGATTTATCAACGTCATCAAAATAGGTATTTCTTTGTGAGATGATTTCATCGTTGAAGGCAGATCTCTCTCCACTGAACAATTCCTTCAGGTTCGGAAGCAAGAAATAGTCACCGGCTGCTAAAAAAAAAATCCAGAGAACAAGGCGGATGAGAGAGCAATTCGTAGCCTAATTCATAGAATTTTCTTATGGAAACTGCACATGCGTTCATCCTTGATTTGTCCTGGTAGAAAAGAACTTTTCTTGCACAAATGCGGTCGTTTTTTTAACCCTCATTAAATCGAAACACTAAGTTGGCATAATATTCGACATTGAATGTTTTACAGCTTTTGAAGGTATATACATTGACGTATATTATATCCAATGTAGATTATACCGCGCGCAAAAAAAAAACGGTCGCCATGACTTTATTGGCAGACAAAACTAATTTTGGCATTCTCTAGCGCTGACTAAACCCGATAAACCCACTGTTTTGGCAGCTATTTGGTCATTGGCGTGTTGTCATGAAACCATGTTTCGTCCACGGTTGTGCAACGGTGCAAACTCGTCCATATTGCGGTTGAACAGCGCCAAACAGTCCTGAACTGAAGCTGTGGCACAATTACACCCATTTTGCGGAAAGCTTTCTTATGCCTAACTGATCATTAAAAATTGAAACCACTGAGCCATGTGATACGCCTATGACTTCCACAATTTTTCGCACTTTCAATCTCCGATCGGGCAACATTTATATTGCTAATTTTTTCAATTGTTACGAGTGGAGAGATCTCAACTGGGCGTTCAGTAAACCACTTCTTTTACCAATGAAGTTGATGATGCGAAATTTCCATAGTATTTATGAAGCTTAGCGTTGGTTATTTTCCGCAAAAAAATTGTGCTTAATTAGCACACGAAATTCTCCATTTTCTCGTCAAATCACGCGGTAGTCTGCTATCAATGGATGTCAAACACAAACTAAATGACGCAGCTTGTTCAAATTTTGGGCGGGAGCCAACTAACCGCTGCCTGTTGATAGGAGCAATGTTAATATTTCGTATTAATTTATATATTTCTTTAATAATTTAATATACAGCGTATATCCTACCTTGGCACCTCATAGAATTGCTGGTTAGTGATCCTGGGCCTACTTCCTCTAAACTCTAACATAAGTTCGTCAAATTGCAAAAAAAAAAAAATAAATAAACCGGAAAAGTTAGGTGCGCCCTTTATTCTTTTAACTTTCTGGTATCGAGATTGTAATAGAATTTTTTGTTAAGAAAATTGTCAATTCTTATAATTACGACAAACCATTAAAATTTAAATCTACATTCTTCTGAACAACGTATAAAATCAAATCAAGTTAATAATTTGGTTCGACAGAATTACGTAACGATTTCACATATAATTAAAACAATTTCTGAATTTTTCTCTTTCTCAACAAAGGCAGCAAATCGTTATAAGTTTGATATATTGAAAGAAAATGAAAAGAAAAAATTTCCACTCTACATCACACATATTTATTTAAACGTCTCGTTTAAAATACGAATGTACTCGTATATGTAATCGTATGTTTAAATTAAAAAGAAATTGCAGCCTACAAAACACCAATTCAAAATTGAAAAACATCCGCCCTATAGTCTTCAGCTCATGAGCTGATTTTTTAAAAGAAATATTTTTTAATTTCATTTTATTTTAATACTTCGCCAGAAATTCGACTAACCTCGTCAGTCAATTTTTTAAAATTTCATTTGAAAAATTTTGTTTATAATTTAAATAAAAATTTTCCTGACGAAAGTCGAAGTTCTTTTGAAAATTTTTTTTTTAAATATTTCTCTAAAAAAGACCTGCTGCTAGAAGAAACATACGGGTGTTTTTAATATGTATTGATGAAACTGGGTATAACGTAAATTTTTAAATATAAAAATATATATTCAAATAAATTGTATAAGCTTATTCCAATTCCTTGAAAATTGAACAATGTAGCTGCTAAAATAAATATTTATTTATTAATTTAAACAAAGTACACATTTAATATACATTTACAGGTCCATAAAAATGTGTATATACAAACCGAATCTTAAATATATTTATGTATACAAAAAGTGATTTTTTTTTTAACTGAAACCTCTTATTCAATCAACTACATACAAACGATATTTTTCTAACATAAATAAATAGTTGATTCCCATTACACATTTAAAGTTTTTAAATTAACATGCTGGAAAGAAAATAAAGAAAAAATTTCAATTAAAAATATTATATACTTCAATATGTACATATACTATACATATGTATATATCGCCCCTTAAAAAAATTTTAGCATTTTGAAAATATCTGCTTTTGATAAAAGAAAGTAGGGTTGAGTCTAGATCACTTGGGTCCAGTTGCTGAGTCATGGCTGGTTTAGCGGTTAAAATTTATATATACATATTAAAGATTTTGTGTCAACTCTATTTTCTTTGTAAATTACCAGAATTCATCAGGTGATGAATTCGCTCGTTGTCTACCTTGTGACAAATTCGTAATGATTTCCTTTTACCGACAACTCTACAATTTTCTTTTATCCACGTAAATAATTGCCCTTATTATGATTGTCGACGTCCACGTCACAACAAGTCGGCATCAACATATTGACAATTGTGGGATCGTTATCGAGAACTACTAAATATTATTGATGGGATATTACTACTACGATGGGTTATATAATTACAATTGGCCATCAATATTAGTTAATTATTGCCTACAACGACTTCAGAACTGTTGTCTTTTTTTACTGTCGACTTGATGTGACGTCGACGCGACAATCATAATAAGAGAGAATATATAATTTATAAAATAAGAACATACGAGCTTTGACAGATGATAGCGACAACATCGTTGCAGCTCAAATTGGCTGCCGTCTAATTAATCTGTTTTGGAAAATTACCAAAAACGGATATAGCCTTTAACAACACGTGCAAATGGTGAAATTGTTGTATCAAAGTGGTGTTCTGTTCAGATAGAGTACCGCTCCGTTAGCCCATTTTACGCTCGACATAATCGTCTTACTGAGAGGTTTATAAATTTGACTCTACTGGTTCAATAAAAAAAACACTCGTATGACGACGAAACGCAAGATCTGCCGAAAGCATCGTCCCTGTCTGTGTGATTATGCAGAAGAATGCGAGGCAGATGCTCGCAGGAACCCTGCCTTTCGCATACCACAACTATACCGTACAAAATTCAACTGATCCGCGGAGGATATTTGCAGGATTTTATATTCCATACATAATGGCATCGATAGGTCTTGCAAGTATATATAAAATGTATCTTACAGACACTTTGTTTTATTTAAATTTAAACATAAGAAGCGCTTAATGAAAGACCTTGTATTTTTTTACATCATTGCTTTGGGAACGAGACCATCGTATAAAAAAGTGTCAGGTGTATTTTTTTATATTTATTTCCTCTACTTTCTTTACAAAACAATTTATGTTCGGCATTTCACAACAATAAAATGCATGTAGTATGTAAGACTTACATTGTAAGTAATTTAGACTTTTTCTTTAGATATGATCATATTACACCAAAGGATCGATATTTATACATGTGCTAATAAATATTAATTAAATTAAAAACTTACTCTGGCATTAAACCATTGACATGAGAATTCAGATCATCTTGTACTGTCGTTTGAGCATTTGTTTGATTCTTATTGCTATTATTATTACTATTATTATTATTGACTTCTTTCGTTTCATTGAAGTTTTTTTTGGGAAATTTATTTGCCATATCCAAAATGTTACGAGCAATGCGATGTTGATCGATCTGCCTTTGCTCTTCATCTGATCGTTTGTCATTATTTTCGGAAATACGTCCTTTTAGGTTTGAAGGATTCTGGGAAAATATTTACATAAATATACGATTAATTTTGAATTATTTTAACTATTTTCAATAATGTACTTCACCATCCGTTTGAGAGTCTTGGGGATTGGTCCAAATTTCGGTTCCCGCTGTTTCACTGCCCGAAGCAGATGATATTGCTGGCCTGGCAGGTATTAGAGGAGAACGAACACAAACTCTTTAAATTTAAATACGAATAAAAAACAATATTAACTCTTGATATAAACAGTTTCTTAAAGAGTATATAATTATTTTGAAAATGGAACAATCATCCAGTTTTCAATAATTTTTTGTGGCCATTTGTTATTAATATTTGTTATTTTTTACACAGAGGGGAAGATAAATAAATTCGTGAAATGTTTGGCAAATGAACCACCCTTTTTTGAGGTGCGTTAAAAACGTTGCCATTATTTTTTCTTTAATAAAAGTCCCCTAAGGATATAATAAAAGCAATCAGTGGAGGAAACTAATGTGGTGCGTAATTAAAAAATTCCTCACACCCGGTATGTACTACCTTCTCTATCTTTCTCACAGCTGAATTGAAAATTGAGCAACAAAAGTTGACGTGTGTGAAGCGGGTTTTACCAAATGGTAATAAAATGTATTAAGACAATGACAATCAATCGCTAATTATACCCGGTTCAAACACAGCTGTTAGAAAGATAAGGTAGTACATATCTATCTTTCTTACAGCTGAATTGAAAGTTGCGCGACAAAAGTTGCCGTGTGTGATTTGGGTGTTAATACATCGCAATAAAATTCAGCTGTGAGAAAGAAAGAGAAGGTAGTACATACGTTCTCTATCTTCCACACAGCTGAATTAAAAGTTGCGCAACAAAAGTTGCCTTGTGTGAACCGGGTAAAAGTTTGAATTAGCATCATAGTTATAGACATTTGATTCATTTCAAATTGGACTTAAATATGTTTAAGTATGTGCAACAAATTAGTAAAAAATATTTTCCTAAAGAGGATTTTTACTTTGTTCCAAAAAAAAATGTAATCGAATATCACAATCACAAAGATTAAATTTTTTTAAATAAAATAAAATTTCATGTATTAATGTACATACATACTCGTACGTATTTTAAAATCTTTTTATTATTAATTTTATTATTAATTTTCCAATGCCATCCCCTCTGTAGCTTGATAATGCAATAAATTATACTCACTTGTTAACATCTTCCAACTTCTTGAGTAGACGTTCATTTTCTCGGCACACAATTTCCTGATCCCTGAGTATAGTTTCTCGCACCGTAAACAGATGATTATTTTCTTGCCTCAACGCTTCATTTTCTTGCATATATAATTTTACCAATTCAGCCAATTCACTGCCATCCAATTCTGGCAATCTCTCTAAATCAACTTTCGGTATAACGCCACCATGATCCGTTGAAATTTCTGCCACTCCTGCACCTTCGACACCAACTTCCTTGATGGAATTTTGGTGTAGATTTAGCGCAGCCTTCAAGTGTTCATTTTCCAATTGTAGCGACTGTATGTCTCGTTTTAAGCTGAGAATTAACGCTTCTCTGGGATCCATCATAATGACAGGCTTAGTGCGTATGCGCTTTGCACGCGAAGCGTAACGTAAAGTGTTCAGGGTTTCAGCATAATTGTACTGGGCTGGCGAGACACAAGCTATCATGAGAGTTACACCATTGCCGGCCAAACTGTCAGCCAATAATTTGGTCAATTGGCTGTCACGATAGGGGATGTGACCAAAACGTTTTTTACTATCACTGAGCGAAGCAATGCAATATCCTAGATAAATATACATATATACAAACATATATATAACATAAATAAAATCGGTTTTAATATACAATGTACGTAGTAGATATTTAAGTTATAAAAACGCACCCAACACCATTAAACTTTTATTAATATTGTTGGCCTCCTCCAAAGTTTTGCCTTCACTCATGGTCTTCTTTGTCAGTTCACTGCCGGCCAAATCAACAAAATTAATCTTTCCATGCTTAGATAAGAATACGCCACCATCCGTTTGTTGCTCGGATATTATGTGAACGGTAAGAATTGTGTGTGATCTTGAGGAATGATCATTCATTGCATGAGATCCCACAGCACGATTTCGCATTCCTGCAAATATAAATATCCTATAGTTTAGTCCAGCTGGGAGTGAAAATTTGAAATAAAACAATAACTAGACTTTGCTTTTAGAATGCAATAGAAATAATAAATATTTTACTCGTATTTCTTTTCCGTCAAACTACATACATACATTTACTAAGGACTACCGAGACAGAGAATGTCTTGATGATACTGATAAAAATTCGACTCAGTCGTAACTTGTTATGTGACCTTAACATCTTAAGAACCTTAATGCATCTCCTTAACATCAGGGGCGCTGCTACTCTTATATAAAAAAGTGTAATAGTAGAGTTGTAAAACAGAAATTAAGCTCTCTCTGTCTTCTAATTTCACTACCTGTGCTCTCTACCCTATCCCTTTCACAAAGAAGTAACTTCTCTTTATAAAAAAAATTCTTATCAAATCGAAGTTGATGTCAAACAGAATTTCTATGGTTACACTGTCAACAACAACAATTATTTATTTTGTTGCAAAAACTAACTACTCAGCTAATTTGAAATTACTTAGTTCATACCCATAACATTTTAATTTAGTTAACTAATTAATTATTTCTAGTCGATTGAAAATTAATAATGTTTGTATAAAAAAAACCTTACGCTTAAACAAATAATTATGATTGCAGCAGTAATAATTACTATTACGAACATTTTTCTTAGAGTGTAGAAATGCACATCAAATTAGAAAAGTAATTGACAGGCGATGACTAATAAGGCATTTCCACATGCATTTTTTTTTTAAACACAAGCTTACTCGTATAACATCACTAGACATGTAATTACAATAAAAACTGTAATATTTGTGAAGAATATAACTAATACAAATTATAATTAAACCTGTAGATCCTTTATATTGTATTTTTATATCAAATGTTATTCGGTTTACCTTCCTCCAGTACAGCCAATAAATCATCCAATTCTTCACAGTCCACCGTAAAAAGATTTTCAACAAAAAAACCTCCGGACTTTTTCGACCATCGTACCGATAGAGGTTTGCGCGCCGAGCCGGGATTTAACAAATCAATTACCTATAAGAATAAATAATTATTAGAAATAAATAAAAGTTAATTTGGTTGCTTTAAGTTTGTATATTTGCCAATAGAAGGTTGCAACAGTTGTAATAAAAAATGTTGTAAGTAATAGTACGAAATTTTATATGGGGTTCTTTTAGTGGATAAAAGAAGTTTTATGTTATAGATTTCATGAACTAATTCATGTTATTAATCCAGTCTAAATTTAAAAGTTTTATAGTACAGATTTGCGCACAGTGGCTTATCTCCATATAGAGAACCAGAAAATTGGAAGTTTGTGGGCAAATTGGTACAAAATTGGTTGCCATAATATAACTTTAATTTTAAAAGCTTTAGTTTCGCCTGCCAATTGGACAGATTTTGTTCAAACATCACTAATATTTAAATTAAAATTCGCTGGAGTACAAGTACGAGAAATTTCCATTCTTCATCATTTATATATTTTTAAATTATAAACGAAATTTATATACTCTGTACAAGCTTCCTCTGCTTATTTTATTACTTCTATTTTTCATATATTATAACTTAAAAGCGTTTGTTCTTAGTGTCAGATAAGCAGATAAATGTTATTATTGTTACAGTATTTAGTTATTTAATTTCCATTTACTGGAAAGTGTTCATGTACTCAAAGAATTGGTAATGAGAGAGACCATAATGAGACCATAATAAATTGAGAGACAAAAAAGTTTTATAAAATTGTTACTAGTAAAATTTTTACTTGTACGAATTATTTGAACAGCTCTTATGTTTTTAAAATAAAAGATTGCGAACAGACCTTTTGTGAAAACATACCCTAGTGGTAGACTCTGCTGCTTATGAGGTGTGTGGCGGCATCAAAAATGATCGCAGGTTACCCCGGCTAGTAATCAAATTTACATTTCCTGTCATTTGTAATCATGAAAGATATTAAAAATTAACAACTATCATTCTCTAATGGACTGTGATAAGATTTGAACTCAAGCCCATAAAGAAAAATTGTGTTCATTTCATTAAAAAAATTTCTTTTTTGGAAATAGTAATGCCGCCAAAAAAAAATAGATTTTCCTTAAAATATTTTTGAAGCATTATGCTCTTCAAATGCGCGAAGAAGACCTTTTATTTTCATACAAAAGTGAGTTTTAAAGTAAATTTAATAATTCCACAACATTGACATTCAATTTGAATTACTTAGTTCCACAGTAAGTCAGAGAGAGTTAGTTCAAAGAAAATTTATTTTTCATGATATTCAATTTTGTGAAAAATTAAGCATTTTTCCCCTAAAATCTTTACAATTTTCTTCGTTCTGTATAAATTTTGCAAATTCATTTAACCTAAAATCGATTTTAATAAATAAAACCAAAATCTAATTAAATTGATCCCATTAACCTAAACTATTTAATTTCATTTCGTCTTTGCCGTTCTAACTGACACCTAATGTTGACAAATTGTCTGCTGCGACTGCATTGTCATACGGTTTCGCGTGGAATAGTGGCAGTTGCTCATTTTACATGCATTTATTTTTTCTACTTGCATCAACACAAACATTAAATAAGCAGGGCGTGTAGTGCAAAAGTAAATAGAAAAATATCAGATCATTTAAAATTCCACGCAATATAAAAACAATATTATCCGCTGCAAATTAAATTTTTTTTAGACACTTTCAGTTGCATATGACGAAAGAAGGCAATGAACAATAGTGATGGGAAGCTATCGATACAGGTAACAATCGATATATTTCGGCAGTATATAATTGAAACCGATTTATTAAAATATCTTACCAAATAAATCAAAATAAAAAACGCATATAATGAGTTGATTTTATTAAAGGAAATTTTAGGCTCCTTAAATTAAAAAAAAAAAAAAAACAGATTATAATAATTTGCTCCTTATGGGAACCAAAATTCAAAATGAGAAAAAATTTAAAGTAATTCTCAAGGAACAACATTTGTATTGCTTTAAAAAATTCAATATAGCATTTTTTTAAACTTCTTGGGAAGTCTGAGAAAGCACTTAAACGAATATGCTGAGGTACTCCCAATAAAGCAATTATGCGAATATACCTGTATATGTATGTATGTACATATGTATATATGTCTGTAAACATTGCAAAAAACTATTTAATGACAAACAAAACATTAAAAAGGGTTATTAACTAAAAAAATTTGTTAAATAGTAATAATCAATTTCATATAAAAAAGTAAACAAATTAGGCTTGCCAGATGGCCGGGAATGAGCTTGATTGTCAAGATATTTTAGTGCATGTCAAGTTTCAAGCTCAAGCAATATTTGTCAAGCTGAAATTGAACATTTTCAAAATTAAAATTTGCAGTTGGTTACATCTAAAAAATTTCGTTTTTTGGCAGTAAAGTTTAATTGTTGGCAACATATAATTTTATCCCTGTATCAACACACATAATTTGACTCATCACTGTATTTAGTACGAACTAAGTCCATTTTTTTCCAAATTTAGTTTTCATTGAATTGAACTCGAACGGAAAGAATATAAAAGGTTTTTTAGTTTTATATTTTCTAAATAAATTTTGTTATCGCTTTTAAACAATATTAAGAAATAACTTTCTATTTTTGTTGCTTTTTTATTGTTTAAAACATAAAAGACATTTCTTTTGGCGCTTACTGTGCATACACCTATGTATGTTAAAAATATACAAACGTACATTTATAAGTAACGAACTGAATGAATTTTATGTAATTTTCCTGTAAAGAAATGACTGAATTGTTGAACTTTTTATGTTATTCTTGTTTTTTTTTCTTTTATGTAAGTAAACAGCCTTTATTTCTGTTTTTAATAAATAAAGAATTTTTAATAAATTAAAAAAATTGATATTATCCCGTATTTTTAGTTTTTAAGCAAATATTTCAATTTGTCCAGTTCTCTTCTTAAAATCAAGCTCATTTGCACTAAATGTCAAGTTAGTGCTCATATTGAATCTGGCAACCATAAAACAAATGGATATAAAAACGTAACCCAATAAGTACCTTGGTTAATTAAATGAAAGAAATTTAAATAATAAAATTTTATTTTTGATATAATACGAGATAATTGAGGTGACTAATCAAAAGCTAATTAATCGTGGACTTAAGATTGAAAATGGTTATAAAAAACGGGGATTTAAAGGGTGAAATGTAATTAGGCATATGTAATTAAATGGGTTGTACTGTACAACGAACATGATTAGTTTTGTTTAACAACAAAAATACTGTATGCTTCACTTTCATTATTTTTTTGTTTTGAATACATACTTATGTGCTACATTGTATGCAAGTTAAATTCATTCCATATATCATGAGATTTTGTATATGTGTGTACTAATTTAATCTATAACTCACCACAAAACATCAAGAACTCATTATTGAAAATACTCTTTCAATAAATAGAAGTAATTACCAATGAATGATATTTTATGTCCGACACTGGTTGTGCCTCATAATTATGTATATCTATACTTAAGATTTGAATACTTATTGTTAGTTCAGTTTTGAAGATACAATAAAAAAATATTAGCGCGAAAAAAACGAATGATATTTTCAATGCCTCCAAAAAAGCAAAAGTGCATTTTTTCAACTTTCTAGGAAGTCACGATGACAAAATTTTGATTAAAATATGTATGTATTTCTTCTATAAATTTTTGAATCTGGATTTGGAAATACTTTTTTTTATAAAGAAAATACTAATTCCTTGATTAAATGAAAAAAAATTCTATGTACATACATACATGAAAACATTATTTTTCTTCAATCAAAAAGTGATACAATTACTCTCACATAATAGAAAAAGAGTTATGGGCCCTGGAAAATTTTGTACGCCTTCCAGATGCCAAGTTTATTCAAAGTGGTATCCACAAATAATTTAATACAAAATTGTTTTCTTTACGAAAAATAAAACCTAAAAAGTTTCTTTTTTTCAAAATATTTTTTTTTTTCGGAAGCTCTTTTTGCTTGGCTGACTCATGTGCTTTTGTAAATGCAGTCGCCAAAAATTAACCGATTCCAGCAGCTTGATTAATAAAAATAAAGTCTTCGGAGGCTGTAGGTTGACGAGTTTCAGAGAGCATTGCTGTTCAATTTTATCGATTCACTATGTGGGACCAAACACTGTGCGATACCACAAATACAGATGCCGACAGTTTTTAAAATCGAAAACTTTTACTTATTAATTCATCACTACATACTTTCTATTGAATATTTAGTTTTATTATTTATAAATTTGTACAATGAAAATTAAACATCACTCACCCGTTCATTGTAGATTTCCATAAATGATGCCTTTAGAATGAATGTGATGTCTTTCCGTCCTTTAATCAATTGGAAGAGGTACAAAAATGAGCGGAAGATTAAACCATGTCGTCGATCTTTCGGATTTGGTTTATCCATAAACTATTAAATAATTGTATGATATTAATATTTTATAAAAAAAACAGAGAAATATTAAAAACAACTTACTAACTCGGGTGGTCCAGTGAGAGTATGCGTTTTACCTGAGCCTGTCTGTCCATAACAAAATGCTGTACAACTGAAACCCTCAATAGCCATCTCGATTATACGTTTTATGCCTGAGTAATCCAATATATCTTCCTGTGTAGCTCCAGGCTCAAAAACCACGTTGTAGGTAAAAACGCGTACACTCTCACGATTACGACTTTTAGCCGAATCGTGACTTTCAATCTGAAATGAAATTTTTTAATGAGTTTAGCTGCCATAGAGATTATTATTAAATAACTCACAATAATTTGGCCATTTCCTGGAAATTGTAGTATAGATCCGTGTCTGTTACGTTTTTCTTTTTGATTTAAGGGTCGTACCCGAACCACTACATTTATGTTGTCTTCTGGTGTTGAGGGTTCACTACCCGTTGACTTAGACGCCACTATTTCTAGCGTATCAGCACTTCCAATCCTAATTGAGTTAAAAGAAAGTGTAATTAACATTAATGAAATACCCTTGAAGTAATTCGCTCATATCGTCAACATTAACTTGAACTTGAGATTTGTTTGTATTCTCGAAACTTTAATGTTCGTGTTTGCGTTTGTGTTTTATGTCAAAAATATCCTTAAAATAGTTTTATGTTCAGGTGTAAGAAATATAAAACTCTTGGCGACTTGCTTGAATACGTAGGAAGTGATAAACTTTCAGAGGTTCTTAAACTTATGATCTGGCAAAATTTTCTTTACAAACTGCAAGGCCATTTTGGCTCAGACTTTTTTATACAAATTGCGAAGCCGTTTTCTTTGTATTCAAAAAAACTTAGACTCTTTGGCGAGAAGCAAACCCGCGATCTTTAGACTATTAGTTTGGTATACTCCCAAGTATAGAATAATTAATAACAACTTTAGAAAACGAGACGGATTTCCTTCCTATACTACGTCAAATTCCGAGAGTCAAACTATTGTATTTTCCCACATATAGAATAATTTTTAATTATCTGTCATTACACTTCCACGCCTCCATGCAATTGTTCAAAAGCGCACTTTATTATAAAAGTAATAATAATGGAGGGTACCCATTTCCCTGCATCAATACCTTCATAATTTTGCTCCGACACATATTTTGTTTCTATAGTAACGTACGTAAAATTTGGAGAGTATCACTATTGCAGTGCTCCATATATAAATTTACTAATAATTACTTTGTATGGGGCGTACCGGTCTGTCTCTCCTATACCTCTATGCTTTTGCCCGAATACAGACTTTATGCGCATAGTAACTCACATAAAATCTTAGAGTCTCGTTATTGTAGCTATCCAGATATAAAATAATTAATAATTAATCTGTATCGGGTCATTAATCTCCCCTCAGCTCCTCCGACATCATCATGATCTTACTTCAATACAAACTTTAGAACCTTGTTAACGTATATAATATTTAAAGAGTTCCACTAGTGTAAATCTTCAGATATGGAATAATTAATAATGGGTTTGTATGGAGGATACCCTTTGCCCCACACCGTTAAAAAATAAATATTTAGGTTATTTTAATTTTCCTATCGTCAGTAAGGTGGTTCTAAATTTGCAAAAGGATAGGCTTGGTCTATCGACTTATTATAAGGAAAAAACACAAACACATTAATTTTTATATATAGATTGCAAACACTGAGTTTTTATAGCAATATCAGAAAATTCCGTTTGGGACTCCCTGTAATAGATTTCCATTAAAGAAAAAACAAACGATATTCGTGCAAAGCAGTAGTTTATTTATGGGGCGTTTGTATGCTAAATTAGTTTTTTGCATTTAGTCGTTTGATGGAGTTTTGTTGAAAGAACATTTCAATATTGTAGCAAAGTGGAATGCGGGTCCACAACTCATGTAAAGTTTAAATTAACTATTTGCCCAATTCACAATGTATGCTATCAGTCATATTGTCATAAATTTCAAATTTTTTCTTTTTTTAATTATTTTGTTACAAACTTTTTTTGTAGGTGTCGATGTTTAATATTCGTCGGAGCAAAATCTCAACTCAAGATAATGGCTGAAGTGTACTGAATGAAATGCAACCCACAACAAATAATAAATTTTTGAATATACAGTTGACAGAATATCTGAAATGGTCTTAATAAATATCTCTACATATATACAAATTACGTGTATGTTCGTGATCGCTAAACTCAAAAACTAATGCACTGATTTTGACCAAACTTTATATACATGCTATATGGGGCGTGAGGAGTGTTTAGTTTGAAGTTCGTCCGACAGATGGCGCAATATTTAGTTTTTTTTTGAGTTTTGCCCGATAGAGATTAGCGCAATAAGCCTATGCTGTTTCGCTGAAGGCGTTGGGTCCTTAATCAGCGTGTAGTGGCATTAATTAGCCCGATACCGGTATTTGCACAATAACTGCTATGTCGATTTAGTGCACTTTTCATTCTTCTTCGAAATATCAATCCGCCATGATTTTGCAACGAAACCAGACTTGCAGTGAAAATAAAATTTGGAGGCAAAACAACATTTGCCCGGGTCAGCTAGTTATAAATAATTAAATATTACATAATGTTCCAAAGTGTTTAATTCTTGTCTGCTCGTACACGGCAGAATATAAAAATGTTGTTTTCGGTGGTCGTTGCAACAAAATCTTTGTGGCCGTGTGATTTGGAACTGAAAAGTTATATTTTCTTTATTCCTTTCAAATACTATCTTATTCAGAAGTTTTTCTGAATGGTAAAATCTTATGAATATTATGAATATTTTACTTGTTGTTGAAAATTCTCTTAGATAGAAGGACTTATTTGTTATTTATTATTTTTATTTTTCAAACCTCGTGTAGCAAAAGCTAGTTCTTCTTTTAAAAAGAATGACAATTTGCTGATCAGTTCATAAAAGAAATATTTTTAACACTCTAATTAAAAAAAATTAACTTCCTAACAGGATTGACGTAATTTTTCGAAATGAGTTTGCGATTATAAAGAACGCTAAAATCCATTTTATCCTTAAAAAGGCAACAAATGTTACACCTTTTTTAGTAAAGAAAACGCCACATGTTCAATGTATGAGTCTGTCTATGGCATCGCAACCTCTAAACGGTTGGATTGTTTCAGCTGACTTCAAACAAGGAGAAGGTTGTCAATTTGTGTGCATTTTTTCCTTTATCATTTGTAAAACGATTCTTAATTTTTTTCTTTGAAAGGGTAGTTCCCATAAAAATCGGATGAATAATTTGCCTCCCAAGAAATATTAATTATCGCATAGCTGCCCCTTCTTATGTACAGATTTTGAAAAAAAAAACTTTTTTATTTAAGAAGGTATTTCAATATTTACTGGGAGTAAAATATAAACTATATTACATCAGGTTTTGTAATCAGTTTCATTGGCTCTTTGTATTTAAGTCAGCTTTTTTGCCATAATTAATAGACTTATTATTGAATTGAGATATTCTAGACAACTAATCGTTTAAACAATTCGAGTATTAAAATTTTTTTTGTTTTTTGTGGGCTTAGCTATTCATATATCGATATATCATTGGCGCTAACCAATTCATCAGTGAACTTTAGACTGTTTGTAAGCATTCAACCTCGTATATTTTTGCAAAAACTAACATATACAATATGAGAATTCTGTCATGTATGGAGTCATAAAATATCATAGCCATAGTAGGTTTAGAACGGCTACGTCCACAACAAACAATAACTTATTTTATTAAAGAGTTCTAAGCTGTCACACTCTGGAACTCCGTTGGGTAGCGGATGTCAGCGTTTTTAATACTATAACATACATACATTTCATTTATTATTATTTCTGGAATCAATCTTCATTCTAAATAGAAATAGTACTATGAGTACTCAAATTTCAGTCCAGCCGATGCCAAGAAGAAAATTCAGTTTCTGATGTGGTTGCCTCCAAGTCTCTTGTGTCCGGCACGCATATTATATATTTGTTTTTCATCCGTAAATATTTTAGTCATTAATTAAATTACTTAAACAATTTAAACAATATCCCTTCCATGCATTCGCTGTTGTCTATTAATGCATTTCAAATTATTGGACTTGTACTTTTATCACACTAAATTATCTCGCACGTGCCTCATGCAATTATTATACTCGTACACCAGCGCAGACACCATTGTACTGAACTGTGTTCTATGTAATTTCTTACAACAAATATTAGGGAAACCCTTTCTGTCATAGAATTTTCTTTTGCGTGTCTAACAAGTTTTATTTTTTGCTGAGTGTTAATTTAAATAGTTTTGAAAGGAACCAGAACAAACGCTTTATTAAATGGATTTTCACAAGTAGTAACTCTGTGTTATAAATCTTGTTTACTATTTTCCTTTATACGAGCAGGAGTATGTAAATGATGAATATTATTATTGTTATTAACGAGTTGGCCTTTGTGTTTGCAAAAACACTTGTATTCAACTGCCACCTTCCAAAACTCAATGTGACAAAAATATTTGAGGGTGCAAATTCTATCTCAATTACTTCAGTGGTGTGTCAATGGGCTCACCTCTAAAATATTAAGATTACAGCGCCAACTTTTAGGTGTTAGTTTAACTAACTACACGAACGTACCACTGTGTATGAGTTTCATCAAAATCCAGTCATTAGAACTTGCGTGATACCTTTTCCAGACAAAAAAATTAAAAATTGATGTTTGGTAATCTAAATCGATGTCTGTCTACATCGCGATAGAAAAATGGAAAATAATATTTCGGTCTTGTTATGTGATGCCAACTTAAGGCTTCGTTGGTGGAACAACACTATGAGTGTCCTGTTACGTTGGAAGGCGTGTAAAGTTGTAGAACATTTAGAAACGTGTCATATTTTTTTGACATAAGCAAGGAAGTACTAAACAGTGTTCATCGCGTTTTTTATATTGAAAAAGGTTTTATATCTTTGTAAAAAGAAACATCAAAAATTTTCAATGGACTTGGATGGTTTCTTTATTGGATTAAACTATTATATTTATTTGTAATGTATGTATAAGAAAACTGCAACAAAACGAAGACATCGCCGTAAAAGGTGTTTAGTTTGACCTGTGTGCGACTAATATGGCGAATTGCCACTTTTCCGACTGTTTTGCCCATTTTATTATTTTAACGGTCACGTAAACGTCACGTAACAATATTGTGAAATTCTCTTTAATTTCGTCAAGCACTTTCAGAGCTTTTGCACAAACAAAAACGACCATCTGATTTTGTTTGAGAAACGGTACGGGACGGTCTGCTAATTCTACAAAAATTTTTTGTTCATATTTTGAAATATTTGTAAGAAAAATATTGTTGTATGTTGTGGGTTTAGCCTACTGTGAGCATATATTTCTGTAATGTTCAAGTATTATTTAATTTTATTAAAATCTCATATTGTATTTGAAAGTTTTTATATAATCATACGAGGTTGAATGTTCTTCAAACATGATGGTTGAAGTCAACTGATGAGTTGGTTAACGCCAACGAAATGTCACATGTTTATATATGTGACATGTCGTTGACTTAAAGCAAACATACATACGTTTTTCGTACATAATTGATTAAGAGAATACCCCAAATATTTTTAATAAATACTAGTATTTAAAATATATATTTATGTAAATACTATTTTTTGCGCATTTTGTCGACCTTTATTAATATCTTCTTAATATTTAGTTCAATTATGTTATTAATAATAAATTTTTATTTATTTCCGGTATTTGGAAACCCCTTTCACAAGGAAATTTTACATTTGTATAAACAAATTTTAAAATAAAATATAAAATTGACAGATTGACATTTTGGAAAAAAATTATTAAAGACAAAATAAAACAAAATTTTTCATGAATTTATATTTATTTTATGTTTATTTTTATTCAGGCTCTATGTCATATACATATTAATTTAAGTAAAACTCCTTTGTTTTATTAAATTTTATTCTTCATTTTTTATTTTTTTTAATATTTCGATCACCATCGGTTTTCTTCATCAAGAATTTGAGTAAAGCCGTCTTTTTCTTTTAAAATCACAAAACTTACTTTTAAACGAAAAAGACGGCTTTACTCAAATTCCTGATGAACAAAACCGATGGTGATCGAAATATTGAATAAAAAAATAAAAAATGAAGAATAAACTTTAATAAAACAAAGGAGTTTTACTTTAATTAATATATGACCCAGAGCCTGAATAAAAATAAACATAAATTACATGATGAAATTAATAAATATATACTTAATTTTTTTATACTTTAATATACATATGTACATAAGTACATACATACATATGTACAACTGTATATACTATGTAAGTAAGTCCCAACAATATAAAATAATTTTAGGTTAGGTTGATTGGAGGGGTGTGATAGCCCATGTCATACGACATACACTTAAGCCAGTGAAGGCTTGTTGTGCGCTCCCTTTATTTATCAAACACAAACTGCCAGAGTTCTGCGGCAGGATTCGAAACTGGGACCTTCGCACTACGAGTCTAGTACACTACCTACTAGTCTACGAAGGTCAGTTAAAATGATTTTAAGAAATAATTTTATCCTCCTCATTTTGTTGACGGTTTTGTTCAACGAATTTTCAATGACAATTTCATTATGTCTGTCGTATTTCTACAAATACACACATACAATTTCCTAAGAACAACAAAATTTGATCAAAGTTTTAGTAAACAATGTTACACTAACCTTCACATCACATCTAATTTTAATTTATATAAACACCTAAATGTGTAACTAATAAGTACATGGGTCCGGAAAATCGAAATCAATTCAACAACAATAGTGTTTATTTTATTTTCAAGATATAAATGATGTGGGTGTTGTTGTTATTATCAATGAATTGTCCTTTTGATCTTTAAGAAAAATAATAATATGTATGTCTATGTATGTATGTGTTTTCATGAAAATGCAATAAATAGCGAACAATGACAAAGATATAATAAATATCTCTCTCTCTCTCTCTCTCTCTCTTTGTGAAGCAATTACACTGTCCAAGAAAAATTGTTATTTACTTTTAAATCTGTTTTATTTGTTAATCTTAAAGAATAGCGCTTATAACGTGGTTAAAGTGTTGAAATTTTAAGTAATATATGGCAGCAGATGTCTGTGACCCTAGGAGGTGAGGACCCAATGGAGGAAAAATTGTTCTAGTTTGGTTTCTTTTTCCCAGTAAAGCCCAACTCATTAAGATACGGGTGCAGAAGTTCAATTAAGAACTAAAAAACTTAAAAATTTAAGTCCAAAGGTTGGCATGTTCAAATCGTTTTTTTCTAGTGCATCCTTGAAAATGGCATTTCAGCAACAGGTATGTATGTGGCCCAACTATTTCAAAGTATTTATGATTATGATCTCAAATACTGAGTAAGTTTGTTATGGAAATTAAACAGATTATGGATGGCAACCGAGATAAAGTTGAATTTTTGGTATTTATGTATTAGTGATGAAACGAACGTTTATATATGTATTCGCGAATATAATACCTGAGGCAATATTCGCAAATACGAACATTCAATTTGATATATAGGGATATTTATATACAGCTTGATTTGTACGTTTGAAAAAATTTTCGTGAAATAATCTTCTTGCCCGTTTATTATAATTTATGCATATTATCACCAAATTTTAATAGATAACATTCGATTATATTTAAAAAAGATACGAAATGCAAACTTCTATCATAAAGTTACTGGATTATTATTACCGGGAAAGTACTCAAACATACCTAATAACACACACTTATTATATTTAATATACCGACAATAAATCGCTTTATTGTCTTTCATAATCGACTTCAATTTTGGCCATTTGATTGTTAACAAACTCCAACAGTGCGTATGTTCAAAGCACATCCCAACTACTGACACTCCCACTAACTACGCTCAATTAAAAATCTCATTAGCTTAATATGTCTGACCTTCGTTGACTAGTAGGTAGTGTACTAGACTCGTAGTGCGAAGATCCCAGGTTCGAATCCTGCCGCAGAACTCTGGCAGTTGTTTGATAATTAAAGGGAGCGCACAACAAGCCTTCACTGGCTTTAAGTGTATGTCGTATGACATGGGCTATCACACCCCTCCAATCAACCTAACCTAACCTAATATGTCCGAAATTTTATTGAAATTTATTGAATATTTCTTGATATACCGAATTACATAAAAAAATAAGCAACTGATTGTTTGTTGCTTACAAAATTATTTTTACAAAATTATAGTCGAACTCATATAAACAGGACTAAAAATTAAGCGATTTTCATCTTAGCATTTGAATCGTTTAGTCGTTTCTTAAACATTTTCAAAGAGAAAAAACCCTTTTTGTCTTAATAAAAATCATTACCCGGAGTTCGAGAATACAACTATTTCAGACAAAGAAAACAATTACAAACGTCGTTTTTTGTTAGAAATAATAAATATATCATTACCACAGACACAGATAATTTAGCTCAGTTATAGGCATTTAATCTACAAAAGTAAAAATGGTCATTAAAAAGAAAAATATTTTATTAATTTTTGTTACATAAAAACTTTATAATTTTTTATGCATGAAATTTAAAAATGTTTATTCATTTCCTCATTTGTCAATGTTTTGTATTGAAAGATTATTGTTTTCAAAAATTTTATTAAATATTTTTATTTTCCTGATGAAGACACCCACAGGGTGTAGAAATATTGAAAAATAAATATATTGTTTATAAAAAAAGACCTAAAACTCAAAAAACTAATTCAATTGATCTTTTTTAATTATTTTTCAAATTCACTTTACATTATGCTTTTAACGACTATTAGCCAGGATATAAATATATTTCAACTTCCCCTACCGCAATACAACATTTACGAAAGTTGTGGTAGTCAATAATGAAAAAAAAAAAAATAATAAATAAATAAAAATAAAATGAAAACCATAAATGGGAATTGGTGTCATTAATATAAAAACACACCGTTTGTCATTTTTCAAAAGGGGGTGAAAGTGGGAAATGTTGAAAAAGGAAAACAATTTAAGGCTGGTTAGGAATGGAAAAAATATCAAAAAAAAAATGGAATGAACAATACTCGTATTCAAGTGAAACAAAATTATTTACACTATTTTGGTGTGATATTTATTGTTAGAAAACCATTGTAAGTTTTGAACTGTGCTGACATAAACTAGGTAGACTACTATATTTAAAGGGTTCAATAATAAGTTCACGTTAATGCTGCAAATTAACGGAAGGCAATTCATTTATTGTATATTCCAAAGTACTCTTTCCTAAAATTTTAAAGTTATTGATTTAAAACTAATCAAACAAAGTATTGCGTTCCTCCATTTGGATTTGCTAAAGATTTTTCCCGAAAATTCTTCAACTTTTTAAATAAAATCTTAAAATCGTTAAGATTTTTGAAAGATCATAAGAAACCTTCACACAAAAAATCATCTGTTTTATAAGACAAATAATAGTATTTTGGCAATAATTTGGTATCATAATAATATTTCGCACTGACTGCGATGATGCAGTAGAAGGAGCCGCTTGAGGGCAGGATGCACAAATTGCCACCTCAGCTGTGTAGTTAAAAAAATTAATTCATTAATTTTCTTTTAACTAGAGTCCTTTAAAATACAAGCTGGCGCAAAAGTAATGCCATAATTTGAACTGGTTGCAATTTTTGTGCATGCAAATAAGAGCTCTGTTTTTAGTGTAAAAACTCTATTCTTGCCCGAGCTGTGTGAGCGCTCTTCAAAAAAATAAGGTCCAATCACTTGTTTACTGCAAATACCGCACCCAAAAGTCACTTTGAGGGGATGCAATGGCTCTTCATACATTTCTGTGCTTCGGAGACGTATATTTTGTTCTTTAAAATAAGCCCTTAAGTGGAAACGGTCTTCGTCCCTCATTATGATTTTTGGTATGAAATCATCTTTTTCTTGCATTTAACAGACTATGTCAGTAAGTTGAGCTTGTCCGACGGCCAGAAGACAACAATTCGTGAACAGTTTGCACTTTATAGGGGAACATTTCCAAATCATTCACCAAAATTCGTTGCAACGAAGGTCTGCTGACGCCTAATTATGTGCATCGAAGTCTACTTGATGTTTGTGGATGCTGTCGAACGTCATCGGCAACAGCAGCGATGTTCTCAGTCGAACGAGCAATACGAGGTTGGCCACTTCTTGTAACATCTGTAATGGACTCAGTTTGCACGAAACGCTCAACCAAACACGAAATTCACGCTGCATTGAAAGCAAAGACTGAAAATTTGTCAAATAACCAGCAAAAATAATTCCATGTTCTTGAGGTATATATGTGTCATTTGGAAACTGCAGTTTTTGTTCAACTAACAATGTACATCTAATCTATTGCAATGCTAACCTTTACTTTATGGAAAACCCAAGCTAATCAATATACATACTTATTCTTTAGCTCTCAGTATAATTTTGTGCATTTCAAGGGACTAAAAAAACTTAACCAAAGAAAAGACCATCAAATAATCTATGGCTAAAATCAAAGTTTTTTTAACTAAGCGCCTGGCGACTAGTAGTTATGTTTGATTTAGATCTATGGCTAATTTACTATCTAATTCGATTTGAAAACGAAATTGTTCAAGTTTATGTGTTTATTAGATGGGAATTTGGAATTAGTTTGTTTCATTTAAATTACAGGGGTGGGTGATGAATTTGTCATTAATAGAACTCTTAATGGTAATGGAACTGCTGCTGATTGCCTGTCTGTATTTGGGTTAAATAAATGTATCTACTTATTGTTAGC
This sequence comes from Germaria angustata, assembly GCA_963681545.1. Classification (NCBI taxonomy): domain Eukaryota; kingdom Metazoa; phylum Arthropoda; class Insecta; order Diptera; family Tachinidae; genus Germaria; species Germaria angustata. The sequence goes on from OY813002.1 coordinate 31,650,502, forward strand.
CAGAGCATTCAACTTGTCTTAACTCATCCACCAAACAAAAAGTTATAGTTCTTTTATTAGAAACTAATTTTAATAGTTTCTAAAGGCAGGATCGGACTTGACATCTATTTGGAGAAATAAGTTTAAGCACATTTTTTTTATTGCATGGCATGATTGCCTGGTTGGTTTTCATGGCAGTTTACTGCACGCAAACTGTCCAGTAGAGTTTAGATGACGCCGTTTTGACATGACTATACAACCCGTCAGATGTGTTGGCATAGAACCTGTACTGGTGTTATGATTAGGAATACCAGATCCACCCTGTGTCCGTGAGAGTATCTTAAGAAGTCATCTGGCCTTGACCCCGATACTTCGCAAAAGTCATCCAATTTACGTGTATAGTCGCCCAGAATTCTTATTGCCAAGGCAGAACATTCGAAAAGAACGTGAAAGACTGTTTCTTCTTTTCCAATATCCTTGCAGCTTTGGCAGTGGTCATTAAAAGGGTAGTCCGAGGCGGCTTTAATGTATTCCTAACATCCAGTGACCTGTTAATATTGAGAGCAATCTAGATTTACCCTGTTGGCGATGCATAAAGACACTGTTGTTGCAACTGACACCGCATTGGAAATGTTGGTCTCTATGCCCAGGGATCAAAACTAAAGTAATCAGAAAGTCGACCCATGTTTGACAGTTATTCCCTACTTTGCCTGACCGATAAGAAAGCGGTAATGAATAACTTCAGATGGCATTCTTAAGATATAAAATATTTACATGTATATATGTAATTTTTTTAAAATTAATTGGACTAGTACTCAGGGGAAGATTTCTATTTATTCAATGCATTGTGCTGTTAGTAGTAAAGAGTTTTGGTTTTGGGAGAAAGGATAAAGGGTGTAGTGCTTGTGAATATTCCTCTACACGTTGGGATCGACAGGAAAGACCTCGGCAGGGAGTTTATTCAACTAAAAAACGAATTTCTTTGTACAATTCACTGTCCAGTGAAAAAAAACTGTGTCCTTTAGAAAAACAAAGAATACTTTAGTACATTTTTTCTATTTCCAGTTATCGAATTAACAAAATGTTTATTTAAAATAGGAGTTTTTTCTACAAATTTGAAAAAATCGATTTGAGAATACTTCTGTTTACAGAAAAACACTTATTTCCTTAAATCTATATGCAACCATTATTTTTCTTCAATTAGCAATCCTAATTTTATATAAAAGAAGAAACTTTACCTTTCGCAACACAATGCAGACTGCAAGACCTTCGCCACAATTTATAAGCGACAACAACGTTCCACTCTCTGCCTTTTACGGAGAGGATTCTTATCCATTGAAGCATTAATGACCTGGCTCCAATGAATGAATAGACTTTAGGACATTGTATTCCACGCTTGTGTGACATTTTAGCACAAACAAATATAGGTTAGTTAGGTTAGGTTAGGTTGATTGGAGGGGTATGTCAGCCCATGTCATACGACATACACCTAAGCCAGTGAAGGCTTGTAAAAGGGATTTTTGTCTCATATAAATAACCATGAGGAAGTTAGGACCATTAATTTGACTTCTACTAGGCACTTTGAAGGCGAATCATAACAAGATCTACGTGCAATTAATCCTGATTCGACCACTAGTTCCTTTTAGGATTAAAAACATTGTGATTTCTATGCCACATCTTTAAAAAACTTTATGATTTTTTTTCGCGTGTTAGAAATAACCAGCTTAAATTCATAAAAATATTATCAAATATCGTGTGTGTGCTTGTGTTTGTGTTTCTGTGTATGTATATGATAAGACTATAGTTTGTTTTACAAAATAACCCGCCAATTTTTAGTTTTTCCTTGTAAATATTTGCGCAATTTTTTGTTTGTACAATAATTTATATATAATCGCGTGACATTTATGTATTTTCATAATAATTTTACTCGTATCCTTTGCATTTTCATTGATTTTTTCATTACATCAACTGTTGAGTTTTTATTGTTATTTAAACAAATAGGCTGAATAATTGTTGGACTATTTTATTACGAATTTTATTAAATTTGTATGAGTTAAATTTATGTTCCCATAAGGACTTTTGAAGTAAATATCTCAAAGCATATAAAAGATTTGCATATACACGTATGTATGTATATATAAAGGGTCCTTCATTAAGTGCTTCATATCTTTTAATTAATTTTTTTTTATTCATTTGATAGGCCTATCAATGCCATTATGCATCGTGCAAATTTCAGCAGCAACTTCGCTGACTGTGACGCATAAATCAGTCAGAATTCGACCGATGGCATGGGTTATTTTGGCTCTGAGGGCCGCTGTGATTTGTGGCTTATTCGCATAGACTTGCGACTTAAGGAAACTTAACAGGAAAAAGTCTAACAGGGTCAAATCGCACATCACTTCTACTACGTGAGATGACCGTGCCCTCAAACCGCTCATGCAGAATGTCCAATAAGCTGTGTCATCCTGTTGAAACCAAATGTCACTAGTGTCCATATCATTAGACCAAAAGAAGTTGGTCGATCAACGTTTACAATGATGTCCTGGCCAAAGTCGTTTTCAAAGTATTATAAACCCACACATAACGCCGTTAGTCCAAAATCCACATCAAACAGTGACTTTTGTATTGATGTATTGTTCGGTCTAAAATCTCATGTGAATTGGTGTCGTCCCAAGTTCGAACATTTTGTTTGTTGACGTATCCATTCATCCAGAAATAGAGAACGAGTATGTGGATCGTAAAATGGGCGAGGTGAATGGACTGTTGCCCGAACAGAACAAGCACTTTGATATATTTGACAGCCGATTTGATAGCTGTAGCTTCAAGAATATGATGACTATCAACGGTCAAAGTTTGGAAGTTCCTATACGATGGTCCGTAAGATTTAATTTTTCCTTATAAAAAAGAGTTTTCAAATCAATTTGGTGGAATTAATTCATATTTTTATCAAAATTTTGTCAACTGGACATCATAGAAAGTTGAAAAATGTACTATCGGATTTTGGAAGCAATGAAAATGTTGTTCCTTGTTGTTTTTCACTGTGAATAAAAGCACGTTACGCTTTATTAATTATTATATGCACATACATATACATGCATATGTATTTGTTTTGTAGTACATATGTAAAGATCTATATTTATGAAATTGAAATAATGAAAAGAAAGACTCTTTTGTTAAAATTTGTTTTTGGACTTTTTGTGCTTTCATGTGGTCTTGTACTATTTTTGCCCAAATTCTGTGTAATTATTTAGTCTCATTAGTGGCAATGCCGGAAATTTTCCATTTTCGTTTAATATTATTGAACTGAATTATCAATCAACTACTATTTATTTAATGGTATCTAAATATAAACAAAAAATAGTTGTATATAATCAACACAACTTCACACTTAAATGCCATTGAAGACTTTTGTCCATGAGTGTTTCACTGAACTGCTTGTTTTCATAGACATTCTCCACACATACTTGTGCACATACATACATTCGTGCATACATAAATATGTATGCGTGAGGATATTTTTGTACTTACTCATTCTCGCGTGAACGTAAGAAAACAGGCGTATTTCTGGATCCTGAACTGCCCACCGTTTGTTTTTGAGGACTAACACGCCGCATTCCATTTATAAGACTTCGCGAACGCGGACCAATTGTACCATATTGTTGTTGCTGGTCGCGACTACGGGAATTCGGTGTAACCGACTTTCCACCAGTCGAACGGCGGCCTTTTTGGATGGTTGGACGACTGCGTCCACCACTAGAGCCCTGATAACTGCCACTACTACTGTTACCGCTGCTATTGAGTTGTGGCACACTCGAGGCGCGTGTAACCATTTTATTTATTTATTTTTTCAAATTCTTTTATTATTTATTGAAGCAATCAGAGTATTTTTTAAATAACATTTCACATAATCTTTTGAATTTAATTGCATGTTTATTATTGATAATAAGGAAAACACTTACTTCAACATGCCACCAAATTTTATGTATAAAAAAAACTTAATTTGCGCGTTCCGATACATCAATTGACGTATGTAGTAACACTTGTATCGGGTAGTAATTATTTAAATTTTCAAAATATATATACATATGTATGTGTGTATGTACGTGTATAGAACAAGGGATGATTTTAATGACAGTTTTTCATTTAATCATTAATATTTTGTTTTATTTCATTTCCCTTTCGAATAACCGCAGTTGTTCATGCGTTTGCGGTGCGCTCAATACAAAATTTCAACTCGTACTAATTTCCCCGCTACGAATGGTCAATGCATATTGTCCTGCTTTCTTCATATTGAGATTTATGGTAATTTTTGTGTTATAAAAAGTCTTTCTCCTGAGCACCTAATAACAGTGGGGGTTGACCATTACTATAAATTTAATAGCGGTCATTGAAGTACAGCCAGGCACAGGAATAATTAACATCAAAGACCTACTCGTGGAGTGGCAACGATCTGCTGCGTATTTCATTGTTATCAGAATTGAAAAAAATTTATGTTTTTAAAGAGTCCTTAAGGATGTAATTTACAATAGGAAATTTTAGCAAGTAGTTAAAAACGAAAATGTTCCTTAATCCTTGCACCACCGACTTTAAGCTTATGAAAAAGAAAGGTGTTAAGCACAAGATTTAATTTGTAGTTTGTAGTCATCTTAGTATTGGCTTCAAAGATCTCAGCCGATAATGAATTTATTAATATTTAAGCTATTTATTTAAACTTTGTAGATCCTATTTTTGAAGTCGTCTAAGTTTTGTTTTCAAGTTTTTATTTTAAACTTTGTAGAGACTATTTTTGAAGTCGTTATAGTAGTTACCATTCCCTCCATTCCTTTCACTTATTGGTCAAAGTGCAACCCCCTCCAATGTGTTACCTTTCATATAAACAAAAGAGTTTTCAAAATTCGACCACAATTGAGCGATAAAATCACCTACTTCTTTTTCGAATTCGGTTAAAAATTCCCTCTCGATATGAATAAAAATTTTTTTGCGTTTCCTTTTTTTAAATGTGTATCCTTACAAGAGGAAAAAATACACACATTCATTTTTGATCACAAATAGAACATTTTTAACGTTCATTTATGAGAGTAAAGAAGATATAAAGAAAATTTAGAAATCTCTTTAAAAGAAATATCAAAAATAATGATATTTTAACGCTCAACACTTACAATTTCCGAACCCTAATATAAACTGACATACTCATACATTTTTCACCAACAATCATTAAAGATATATATGTTGCTGCAGATCAGTGCTGCTGGTTTGGGTTAAATTGGCCTGCCTACCGTGTCCAAAGTTCTGATTACCTACTCACCAAAACTTAATTGTATACACGGAAAGGAAAACATGGTTTAAAATGACCATTACAGTCATATTGTGCTCATTCCTACCATATATTATTGAGAAAATTAAAGTATTTTTATTAAAACAGAGCTTGAATATAAATTTTTCACCTTGAGCATTTTGAAGTATAAATTTCTATCACTACATGATCAATTCTACTAAAATTATTGTTCTAACAATACTGTAGGAAATGAAAATGTCGATACAATAAAGTGCATACTGTAAATAGAAATTTATTGTAATTCTTTTCACATTTTAAAGTGTCAAAAACAAAATTCGCATGGAACAAAATTATTAAAACTATATTTTTAAAATTAAATTTCTAATAAGGCATGAAATAAAAAACAATAGTGTTAATCTTCTGAAAGGTATAAAACAATATGAATGTGCACAAACGCATTTCAAATAAAAATTTCATTTCCTTATAATATTCGAGTGAACATAATAATTTAGTTCTGACAAACATCGAAATATGTTTATGACAAACATAACATGTTTGATATAATTATTAAGGAAAATATTAATGATAGTTAGCGACTTTGGTTGTATCAACCATTTTTTTACGAGCATCAGAAAAATGCTTATTAATTTTGGCGAGTTAGTTACTGCGTGCTACAAAATATATTTTTGAAGCTTCCATTGTAAAACTTTCAAAATCCGCTTAGAAGTGTCTCTATGTTTTCAGTTTCATCATTTTATCGTCAAGTCAAAGTTATAAACGGGGTATAAATAGGTAACTTGATTTCATGTATGGAACCGCAGTATGTACATAGGCCGGAGGTTGGTGTACATAAATTTATTTATAATATAAAACATAAGTATGTATTTACTTATGTGTTTATGTGTTTATGAGCATGTATTAATATAAAAATAAGTTTTCTTTTTATTGTGCAGATGATCACACATTAATAACAATTTACACTTTTGATTGATTGATTGCATCAAACGTGTTTTTTTATTGCAAGCAATCGGAAAAAATGTCAATAAGAAAAAAATTAGAATATTAAATGAGTAAAAATTAAATGCAATATGATGCTTTCCAACTACATATATAACAATGTATAATAAACTATAAGATGAGTAACATTTTAAGTACTTCACAACTTCTGAAACTGAATATCGATTTCCTTGTAAGCTCTATTTTACAGGATACGAGCAGTTATAGTCTAATTTACATAATTTTCTTTCCTTAATAAAATTATTGAAATACCCAATTATTCGTCATAGAGCTGGTTGCATGTATGTACATATATATGTATTAAATTAATTTGAGTAGTTTGGAAAAAAATATTCAGAGAGGATTTGTTTCATTCAGCTATTCACTCTCTTTTTTCACTGTGGTATTATTTATTGTTTAACATTAATAACCTTGTCCCATGACATGCCTATGCATGTTAATCAAGAATAAAGAATTAAAATATCAACTACATGTGTACATATCCTTATGTATAGTATATACATATGTATGTATATTAAAATTCATATACACAAATATGCGTTAATGCATATGTATGTGAATGTACGACGTTTCATTTTATGAATTACTATTTTGTAAATTATTGCATATACACATACATATATATGTACATACATAGAAAAGTACTTGTATGTAAGTATGTAAAATGCTTTCAGATAAGCTGTTACTATATTCATGTTACTCACTTAGAGGTAATTATCGGAAATTACTTAATCTTTATATTGTTAAACACTTTGAAGTTTATATCAATAAAACATTAAAGAAACTTATAAATACATATGTATGTATATACTATGACATCCAGAACTTGTGATACGGAAGAAATTAAAAGTCGTATCATACCAGTAAAAAAAAAGAACTTCCAAAGAAGTTAATGAGTTTCACAATCAATGAAATTTCAGAAGAAGTGAAAATCCAGAGAAGTCAACAAAATCCAGAGCTTGTGATCCGAAATTGGTGGCAATTTGGATTACTTCAAGTAATTTTGTCAATGCAAGATATTCCCTTTTTGATTTTTATTCACTGGATTCGAAGTCATCTTCACAATGTTAATAGAAAATTATTTGCTGGAAGTACTTCAAATGTTATTCATCCGACTGTATATTATAAATTGTTATTCATATGAAAATCGTTCTCTATAATTTGTTATTTTTATTTATATAATTTAATTTTTTGTATTAAAAGTTTTGTTAACTGTAAGAGTAAAAGCTTTGAAAGAAACTCAGTGAAAAGAAGCTTCTAAATACGTCAATATTTTCTCAACTTGACTTTTAAGGAAGTAGAAAGCCTGCACTAATAGATAATTTGGATGCAATGAAAAAGTTGGTACTTAAAAGCAACTTCAATTCTGTTTCACTGAATATTGTCTGTTTACTTCTTATTTCACCAAAGTGAAGCGTTGCGTAGTTTTAATGCCTCACAAAATTGAGGCCTAAATGTAAATTTTAAATGTTGAATCTTCTCAAGTGAATTTTATTCGTGACCGTTCGTAGAAGTGCCCACTCGTCCACCTCTAATATCTATCACCGCAAGTAATTCAATTTAATCAATGTGTTTATAAAATTTTATTTGTGTTAACCTTTGTTAAGTTCAAGCTAACATTGTCTTTTTTAAGCTAATGACTAACCAGTTTTCAAACATCAAAGCGTTGGTGTTCGTATTGTGCGTAAATTATTCAATGCATTTCCGGTCATGTAAAGTTACTATTAAATTACAATTACATATGCTGACACGCGTATATATTACACATACTGTGCGAGTATATACACGTGTAAGTAAGTAATCACTGAGCAATGTGAATGTTTTCATAATAAAATTACACACATATTAAGTGTAACATAATTTTGTCACATTTAAATGAAAGAAATAGACGGTCCTAATTCGGGTCTAACAAACAAGTGTAAATACATATAAACACATTGCTCTAACAACGTCATAACTAAAAAATATATAGTTTTATAAAGAATTACTTCAAAGTTTTTAATTTGCACACAAGTCAATTGAAAAATGATATAATAATCTCTCAAGAAGTGAGTATACAAAATATTTACAAGTTAATCAATTCAAAAACGTGTGCGTTAAATACGAGTATTGAAATTTATCAGGGTGGTACTTAAAAAATATTCGAAAATTAACTTTTTAACTTTGTTTGTTATGGTTTCAGCGGTTCATATGCCGACATTTAATTGGATACAATCGCAATAAATTTTAATAATAAGTTAAAACCTTATAAAGATTTGGTTATTCGTTTTGCCTAATAAATACAATCAGTGGCATCCAAAGGGCATCTAATTATATGGAGGTTGCAAGAAAAATGTAATAGATTCAAATCGAACACAAATTCTTTTGCTGTGTTGTTGTAATACTATCATTCTACTATGATTGTGTATTTCGTAATAATCATATACGATAAAGAATTCTCATATTGTATTTGATTGTTTTGGCATAAACATATGATGTTGAATGTTTTTGAACTGCTGAACGTAGTCTCCTCTATCGGAAATTAAGGCACTTTACTTCGGAGATGGCCATTGGTAGTAGGAGTATAACGGTTTTTTGTAGTATGAGGTATTTGGGGTTCGTTTTCCAGGAAAATTTCCAGTTTTTACGACCTGTGGCTTACATAATGGAAAAAGTGAAGAAGGTGTACTTCATGTATCACCATTTGTTTCGGCCACGGACGGAGCTCAGCACTAAGTTTAGGTTATATCCTACGTTTGGAATCCCTTCCCACCAAATGGAGAGGTTGATAAAATTAAACCTCGAGGGGATCTTCCGCAGATCGTCCTATAGGTCAATATATGGTGCCATAGATTTTGAGGTAATATATATGTTTTCCTGGTGAGTTTGCCATTAAGTTTCTTCAACGTGGTTCACCATTAAATAATGCTTTCCAGTAGTCCGTTAAACTAGTGCCCGTTCATGGTCTTAGATATTTTACATCTAGGGATCTTTTAACGTTTTATTATTATGGCCTGATTTATGGGCCCCTTATTCTACTACAGGAAGTTGAACACTATAAACACACTTTTGAACACATTACGGACAAGTGAAATTTGAACCCACGATCATTAGTTTGTTTTGTCTTTGTTTTTGTGTATTCAGTTTTTTAAATAAACATAACATGAAATTAAATGTTTTCAAACTGTTTAAAGTTCACTGACGGTTTAGTTAATGTACCAATGGAATGTCGAAATATGAACACCTAAAGCCACAACAAGCAAATTTGAAAAGTTCAAATATTTTGTGGGTACTCGTACCTTCCCGATATATTATAATATTAAGTATGTAAATAAAATATATATTTTAAAAGAATAATAACGTGCACAAATCATTTTAACACCTATTTTAATTAGTTGTCTATTTAACGAAAATCAGTCATCAAAATCAAAGGGGGATGTCTATTACTTAAATGAACTTTAAAATGAATGCTTCGATTTAAAAATATAAAAACATTTTAATACGGTGTCACTAACTGTACCTAAGACACAATTATTTTCAACACATACTTACGTTTTGTGCCGTATGGCTGTTGCTGTCTCAACCCTAAAAGCATTGAAAAAAGTTCAATGGTATGGGATGTTTTGCATATCAAAGGTGTTCATTGGAGTCCTTGAATACTGTTTTGCAAGAATATTTAATATTCCCATTGGTACATACAGCATGCAGCAGCAGGAACAAAGTGATCCATACAAGCGCAATCATTGACCGAAAAGTAATTTGCTGAACTTCATTCCATCTGTTGCTTCCTTCCGTCTTCATCTTTTTTATTATAAAAGAAACTTCCATTTCCGTTCTCACATACATATGTATGTATGTTTTCACACAAAAACGACTGCACTTCTTTAACTTTCAGACATTTTTTCAAATTTTAATAACTTAATTTCTTCTTGTTTAATATTTTAAATCACTTTTTCACATGTTGTTATTAAACTGCAAAAATTTTTGCACACACAAATTTTTAAATCAATTCAGGCCCTCTCCCATATGCAAAATGTTTAACAGAGATGGCAGTGCGAGTTTTACAATAAGAGATAGTACTTCCATAAATTCAAATTGAACAAAACCAATTTGTTTTTGCTTACTCATATTATTTTTATTTGAAATTATATAAGAATATATTTATAACAATATATTATATAACAAAAAAGTTATATAAATTTTATTTGTACTATTAAGAACACAACTGTAAACTACTTATAAAAAACAAATGTACAGTAAAGTAATTGCATTTTTCAGAATTACAATTTTGATACCTAAACGAAATCTATTAGGTTTTAATGAAAATCTTTATTAAAATCCATACACCATTATTTTTTGATATTTTACAGGATTTCATTTTCGTTTTGATCCATTTATATAAAAAAAGGGATCCTCTATTTGCTTTAAACTACGAAATGTTACAGCTTGTAATCTTTTTCTGATTTGATCCCTAGTCCAGAGTAAGCAAATATGTTATTTTGAATTTTACTAAACGCATTAGACGATTTTAACAATTTTATTTTGAAACGTGTAAAAGTAGAATACGCAGACCTTTAGAGCAAAATTTTTAGTATATATGAGTTTAATTTTTTTATTACTATATAAGTGAATAATGGAAACAAAAGTATCATACACATCTCATCGAGTATTTCGTAAGTTTCGTAACCTTCTGATGTCATTTGTGGCAACAATGTGCCCACCTCCGCTCGTCAGTTTTTGTATATCAAATTCCTCTGAATATATAACGCAGCTGAAGGAACATGGACTACATTTTTATAGATAGATTTATGAACATTTATAGGAAAAGGTCCACAAGGCTCATTTGTTAACCGCAATGAAAACCGTTTTTCTAGTTCAACCTTCAACCGAAACTAAAGTATATATATAATCGACGAAAGCAATATTTTCATTAAGCTAGAAATAAACCAACCAGAATCAGCTGTTCATGAGTTGTAGCCTTTAAGGAATTCACAGCCAAAAAGCAAGTATGAAAACAAAACACAACAACAAAAAGAAATGTAAAAACTTAACGAATCTTTATTAAAATTCTGCCTTTAACAAACGCCGGCGACACGAGGAAAGAGAAGCAAATTTTTTAAGTGATTTCGCAAAAGCAACATAATAAATGTGCTTCAATATACCAAGTGATTTTTTAAAGAATTGTCTCTTAATAATTCAAAACTAAATTTAACAAAAAATCATTGTGTAAAAGGTAATGAATCTATGAAAAATTATAAAAATTCTGTGCTAAAAGTAATAAATGAATAAATTTGTGACAAGTAGTATGTGAAACGAAAAAAAAAAATTAAGCAGACAGTACGAGAAGAAGAAGCATTACAAATGTTTTGTGTGCAAATCTAAACTAAAAGCAAAAGTGGTGTAGTAGTAAAATAGAAGTAGAAAAAAGACATCGCAAAATAATTGTAATTTAAAAGGCACTTGGCAATAATCATCGACGCTTAATAAGTTATAAATAGAAATTATTATACTTTTATATTCATATTGCATATTCATTTTCTTTTCCATTTATTCTAACAGTTGCACGTTAACTAACGTCTTTGTTCTACGAAAAAAAGGGAAAAGCAAAGACAAAGCTGAATAGCTAATAAACGTGAGTGTAGTAAATACAATTTATTGCGAAATAAGTGTGTGGTGTAAAGGAGTTAAAAAAACGTTGATTCTCAAATTTAAAGACAGACAGAAAACGTAAAACTTCTTTTAAGTAGTGGTGCCGGTTGCCTGTATTACTTGTTTGAAAGCCAACTGATAGGATAAACTTTCATGATAATTTGCTACTTTTGAGGTTGCATTTTTGGAAACAGATGTCTTCGAGCCCTCAAGTTGAACAAGCAGCTTCCTCCTCTACTCTTGAGCAACCAGTAGCCAAGAAACGGAAGCTTGCATCTGACTCTTCACCTACCTCTACTAGTAATTTAGTGAATAATAATATAGTCGGCGGAGCCAATAGCGAAGTCAGCGCTGTTGTTACTACTAGCAGCGGCGACGACGCCATTGGTAGTGGTAGTGGTAAGAAAGAGTCAGCTGGTGTTCATAGTTCATTAGTATCGTCGTCCTGTTCGGTTGTTTCGTTAAGTAGCGAAAACGCAGCCGGCTCGTTCGTTTCAACAACGGGTGAGAGTAGTTGCGGCAGCGGCGGCAATATTAGTACATCGTCAGCAGTGAGTAAAGGAAGCAAAGTTACGAAAAGTGGTGGCCAGAAGAATTCCTCGTGCATTGTTGGGCAACAAAAAGAAGAAAAATCCTCCTCGATAGTTGACTCCAATACAAAGACAACAAAACAAATAGCAACTAACGCTAGTAATTCAACAGTCTCCTCGACAACCAATAACAGTACAACAAGCAACAGCAACAACACGGCATCGACAGCAATGGCCTCGAATTCCCAAAATGCTGGTGGATCTGCTGGATCATCCACTGGCAATGATATCGATGAGTCTTTATACTCGCGCCAATTGTATGTATTGGGTCATGATGCTATGCGTCGTATGGCCAATTCGGATATTTTATTGTCCGGTTTAAATGGTTTGGGCTTGGAAATCGCAAAAAATGTCATACTGGGCGGTGTGAAGTCCATCACTTTACATGACACTGATAATTGCACAGTAAGTTAGTTATAGATTTAATTATAATACTTGTAATAAGATGAAATAAGTTTTGTTCTATCGATATGTGTATGTAGTTTGTTTTAAAAAATGAATCAAAATCGATTTTTTCATTAATGAAAATATTTTGTTTGGTTATGTTTTTCTCCCTCCCATTTTTTCTTTCCAACTTTTTGTTAATCATTGTCATACAAGAAAAACTTATACTAGAAAAAATAGCGTCAATTCGTTGCAAATTAGAGTTGTCAATTTGTTTTCTTAATTTCACAAGAAAATTGAAAAAAGCCATTGCTGAAAATGAAGAAAGGAAAATTGTTGTTGTGTCACTGTGTGTCCCCCCATGTAAAAGAGCACTGTTACCAACACATGTATATGCATGTATATAGTATGTCGATATGTACATAAGTATATGCATGAATATATATGTACATACATAACTTTTCAATAATTCCTCCATTTCCATTGCTGCATATTGGTAATGTTTTCATTATCTTTCCATGCGAACATTTTTTGGAGTTGCCGGACTGTTTTTAAGTTTCGTCAAGTTCATGTCTTGTTTGCCACTGGATATGATGTGGCAATTCTGATTTCTTATTGCAATGGGTCCAATGTTTATAATTCTTTAATAAAAATGTATATAATTTTCTCTCAAAATGTTTAAATCTTACCATGAGTCACTAAAGCAATGCAAACCAACTTTTAAAAAAAGTAATTTTTTAAGTTCCATGAATTTATGATGCATATAATTAATAATGGAGAGCAAAGGCTTTATAATCTGTAAAATATATCTGTACATATTTAAGTACATAAACTTTAATGCTTCAAATCGTTTTTTCCGCCTAAATAATTCTGTATATTGTTTCAGAAAGTTCAGTGTATACAACATTAGAAATATTTCAATCACAACTGTACATTTCAGAAGAATTATGCAGTTAAGGGGACTCCCGTAAAACTTAGCATTTTTTTTTCTCTGTCCGAAGAAACAATTTTGCATACCTGGCAACAGTATAATTATTTAACAATTCTAATGGTAACAAATACATTCCAAAGTTACAACAGCTTCACAAATTATAGACGAAGTCATTTTGATTAAAATGTTAGCTTTGCCACTGGCAATATCTTGATGCATATGAACCAAACAGTTTAATTACCAAGAGTAATATGCGTGATATACACAACACAACAATTTTTTTTATTAAACTCATTCGAAATATTTCCAAAAATAATTATTTAAAAATTTATCAAGGCATACATAGTATGCCATGATAAATATTGTCAATGCAAATCTTCAGCTGACTACATGTACGCTATTGTGACACTGTTACAGTCCAATGAAAAAAAAAAAAAAAAAAAAAAAAAAAAAAAAAAAAAAACATACGGATCTGTTCTGTAAATCACGTGATTTCAAATCTAACGATTTTGAGAAAAGTAAATTGTTCTACGTATTGCAGGATGTAGTTCTGTAAAATTTAAGTTAGAATAAGATATTTTCAACGAAAAAAGGTTTGAAAATGAATTAAAAATGGTAAGTTATTTGCAGCCAAATTTGTGTTATTAAATCGCACGATTTGAAATCGCGCGATTTACAGAACAAGGTCGATCAAGTAGATTTTTCATCTACAGTTTGTCAAGAATGAGATTGCACATTAAAAATATATGAACAATTTGAACTTTATTAATAAAAAAATATTTGCTGTGTTTTACTACATGCTTTTTTGAACTCCCATACTCTTTGCTATTCTGTATACATGACGTCTGAGGAAAAAAAATTAAATTTTTGTGAAAATTAAAGAAAATATGCAACAAAAACAAATACTACCTAATTTTGTTAGTGTCAAGAAACTCTTTGCACAAAAGTTATTTTTTTCTCTTTTGCAAGAACTAAGACGATTAGCAGTAAAATGCCGTTATTTTTGATGTGCATTAGTTTTCTTTGTTATTTTACAAATCATTTGGTATGTAATTTTTTAAGCGCCAAGTTCATTTAGTAATTTTTTGTGTTAAATAAAATGACAGGCAAACGTTTAACTTACGATGTCATTCAATTGATTTATTATAACCACCAATTGGGAGCAAGTGTTCAAGAGTTGTCAGAAAGGTTCTTGGTATCACGAAGAACCATTTATAATGTGCTTTACCGTGCTGAAAAAAGGGTAGGTTAGAATTAAAAAGTGGAGGAGGCCCTAAACGTAAAATAAATACACGCACAGAGCGTTTACTTTTAAGGAAGGTAAACGATAATCCAAAAATGTCCACAAGAACCATTGCGAAGGAGCTTCAAGAAGAGTGCAACGTGGTTGTTTCACATGAAACTGTTCGTCAAGCCTTAATAAGAAACAAATACTCTTCAAGATCAGCCCGCAAAAAAACCACTTCTTTCTGCTGTAAACGTAGAAAAACGATTCTCCTTCGCTATGTTGAACATCTCGCAACCATTGGACTATTGGGATGACGTGATATTCTGTGAAGAAACCAACATAATGTTATATTACAACGATGGACCAACTAGACTGTGGCGAAAGCCGCCAACATCGCTGCAAAATCAAAACATCATTCCAACAGTAAAATTTGGAAAAATGTCCACAATGGTTTGGGGTTGCATCTCGAGCAGAGGGGTAGGAGATTTGGCCTTCATAGATACAACGATGGATGCTCAACAGTATTTAAGCATTTTACAAACAAATTTAATACGAAGTTGCGAGAAATTTCGGGTTAATGAGAGAAAACAAACCACGTTTTAAATTTTACCACGATAACGACCCGAAACACAAGTCGCATATGGTAAGAATGTGGCTACTTTTTAACTGCGGTAAAGTTATAGACACACCTGCCCAAAGTCCGGATTTAAATCCGATTGAAAATTTGTGGGTGTATTTAAAAAAAGTCGCTAAACGTCAACCGACTAATATGAAAGCTCTAAAGGCTGCAATATTGGAGGAGTGGCAAACTATTTCAGCCAACCAGACTTATGCCCCTATTGCGGTTCACCACTCAACTCAGTTTGGTCGTGTGAGAGTCAACCCAACTTATGCACAACCACACTCACTTTAGTTATTGCGATACACAATAACTAAAATGAGTTTGGTTGTGCATAAGTTGGGTTGACTCTACACGACCAAACTGAGTTGAGTTGTGAACCGCAATAGGGGCATTAAAAAAGTTAATTCAGTCAATGAAAAAAAAAGATTAAAATGCGTGGTAGACGCAAAAGGTGGCCATACCAAGTACTAAAGCCAGTCTTTTTTTCTTTTTTATTGAATAAAATTAGTTCTAAGTACAGATCTCAATATTTGTGCAGAGTTTCTTGACACCAAAAAATGGAGTAGTAATTATTTTGTTTAAGTTTTCAGCTTAGTTTTTAATTAAAATGGATTTTTTTTGTTTTAAATCAGTGCTTACAATGTAAATAATTAGAATGAATTAAAAAAAATTTCTTTTATAACAAAAAACTAATTTTTTATATAAAATAAAATCAAAAATAATGTTTTCCTTTAGTGTGCAATCTCATTCTTGACAGACTGTATAAAATTTCGACAGTTTCACGATTTTTGTTGTAGATTAATATACCGTTGTAAGTAGACCTTGGGCTACGTAAAAAGTTATTTACAACTTTTTGTAAAAAAATGTTTTGTTTGTTGTATGTAGCTTAAGCTGTTTATATGCCAACATTTCATTGGTCGTTTAAGCAAATCGTCAGTGAACTTTAATGAGTTTGAAAACATTGAACCTCATACATACTAATGTACATACGTATGTACTTAAGTATGTATGTTTATGCCAAAACAAAGAAACTCAATATAAGAATTCTATATTGTATATGATTATTACAAAATACACAATCATAATACATAGGTTTAGAATGCTTTTTTATAATCATTCAAAAATAGAATTGTATCATTTACTCTTTTATTTCAATAAATATGTTTGAATAAAATGTCGTCATATGAACATATAAAGCAACAAACACAAAACTTGAAAAGTTAAAATATTTGTTTCTAAGTATTTTATTATTTGACTGGTTTAGCTTTTCTTAACACAAGCATTTAAAAATTTACATCGCCTAGTTTGTGTCTTCTCAAACGATTCATATCGAAATCCCAGCAGAAAAAAAAACAATCGTTATACTTATTACAGGGGGTTATTCTCTATTGCGATGCGTAAGAAAAATGGTACCTAATCGTATAATTGGTACCCTTCATTGCGATTACGCATTTTCCTTTCGCATCTAATTTTTTCACTTTCGTAAACCTGGCATCAGTGTGTGTATTCTGTAATATGAAAGCGCATGTTAAAATCGTTCTTTAAAACTAAATATCTTGCGCTAACAAAATATCAAAGCCATCGAACTAGCTTACGCATCGCAAGAGAGAATAAACCTCCAGGTACAAGAAGAGAATAATGCAGAGAATAAAACAATAAGATTTGAAAATGGTAAAAATTTACTTATTATTATTAACAAAAGGAATTGGATTTGTATTAAGAAGATATCAAATTGAGATACATATACATAAGTAAAAGTTTATATTTATGTACTGCAATTTTATGCAAAGTACCCATCCAAAGAAGAACTTTAATAATTCAAACATTTTATTTTTCCATTTCAGATAAATGACTTCTCATCACAATTTTATCTCTCCGAATCGGATATTGGTAAAAATCGTGCCGTTGCATCTTGCAACAAACTGTCGGAATTGAACAATTATGTTCGAACCAGTTCATACACGGGTGATTTGACTGAAGATTTTATTAAGCAATTTCGTGTCATCGTTCTGACTAATGCAAGTGATGCAGAGCAGCATCGCATTGCTAAAATTACACACGCCAACAATATTGCATTGATAATTGCCGAAACGTGTGGTCTGTTCGCTAAAGTATTTTGCGATTTTGGTGAAAACTTTACCATTTACGATCAGAATGGTGCACAGCCTGTATCAACAATGATTGCGAGTGTTACGCGTGACTCTCAAGGTGTAGTCACATGTTTGGATGAGACACGCCATGGTCTGAATGATGGCGATTATGTGACATTTACCGAAGTGCAGGGCATGACCGAATTGAATGGCTGTGCTCCTTTGAAGATAAGCGTTTTGGGTCCCTATACCTTTAGCATCGGCGACACTAGCAAATTCGGAGATTACATTAGTGGTGGCATAGTTACACAAGTGAAAATGCCAAAGACAATCAGCTTCAAGTCGCTGGAAGTGGCTGAAAAGGAACCAGAGATCTTGCCATCTGATTTTGCTAAATTTGGTCATCCAGAAACACTGCATGTAGCTTTCAAAGCCTTGCATAAGTTTAGAGAGGCAAATGGTGGCAAACCACCACGCCCTTGGAATGAAGGAGATGCTCAGAACTTTTTGCAATTGTGCAAATCAATTGATGAAAATGTCATAGAAAACTTAGTGCTTATATTTGCTAAGATATGCTCAGGCAACACTTGTCCTATGGATGCGGCTATGGGTGGCTTAGTGGCTCAAGAAGTCTTAAAGGCTTGTAGTGGCAAATTTACTCCAATTTATCAGTGGCTTTACTATGACGCTATTGAGTGTTTGCCAGATAATGGCGTTGAAGAGAGCGATGCTCAACCAATTGGTTCCAGATATGATGCTCAAATCGCTATATTCGGCAAGAAATTCCAAGATAAATTGGGCGACATCAAGTAAGTGTAGTTACTTTAACTGACAATAATGTATTTATTTTGATAAAATTTAATTTTAAAGGTATTTTATTGTTGGTGCTGGCGCAATTGGTTGTGAATTGATTAAGAATTTCGCCATGATTGGCGCAGGCGTCCGCAATGGCCAACTGTTCATTACTGACATGGATCTTATCGAAAAATCGAATTTGAATCGTCAGTTCCTCTTCCGCCCGAAAGATGTTCAGAAGCCTAAAGCTCAAACAGCTGCCGCTGCTATAAAGCAAATGAATCCCAATGCAAAAATAACCGCCTACGAACTACGTGTTGGCGCCGAAACTGAGAAAGTATTCTCCGAAGATTTCTTTGGAAAATTGGATGGCGTAACGAATGCTTTGGACAATGTCGATGCTCGTATTTATATGGATCGGAAATGCGTTTTCAATCGCATTCCCTTGGTAGAGTCTGGCACTCTTGGTACCATGGGTAATGTGCAAGTGATTGTACCCTTCTTAACTGAATCGTACAGTTCATCTCAAGATCCACCAGAGAAAAGTATTCCAATTTGTACTTTAAAGAACTTTCCCAATGCAATTGAGCACACTTTGCAGTGGGCTCGCGACTGTTTCGAGGGCATATTCACACAGACAGCTGAAAATGCTGCCCTTTATTTGTCTGACCCCAACTTCCTCGAACGTACTCTAAAATTGTCAGGCGTGCAACCTTTGGAAATTTTAGAATCTGTAAAGGTATGAAAGTTTTTCACTTGAAAATATAATCTATTAAACTGTATTTCCTTCGCAGAAAGCATTAATCGATGACAAACCTAAAGACTTTGCCGACTGCGTGAAATGGGCTCGTTTCTATTGGGAAGAACAGTATGCGAATCAAATTAAACAGTTGCTGTTTAATTTCCCACCAGACCAAGTTACCTCCAGTGGAGCACCTTTTTGGTCTGGTCCAAAACGTTGTCCCGTTCCTTTGGTATTTGATGTAAATGATCCCTTGCACTTTGATTTTATTTATGCTACAGCCAATCTACGCGCTGAAGTCTATGGCATACCACAAGTTCGAGATCGCGAAACAATTGCCTGTCTGGTACAGCAAATTTCGGTAAGAAGTTTGCAGCAGTTATATCCTTAAATTGTGTATGATAACTCTAATATGTTTATTATTTCAAAAGGTGCCCGAATTCAAACCACGTTCAGGTGTAAAAATCGAAACCAACGAAGCTGCAGCTGCTGAAGCCAATCACCATGACTCGTCCGAAGTCGATCAGGACCGCGTTAATAAAATTCTTAACGAGTTACAGTTATTAAACAAGTCTTGTTTGCGTATTATTCCCTTACAGTTCGAAAAGGATGATGACAATAACTTGCACATGGACTTTATTGTGGCTGCTTCAAATCTAAGAGCTGCCAATTATAAAATCGCACCTGCTGATCGCCACAAGTCCAAGTTGATTGCTGGCAAAATTATGCCAGCCATTGCTACCACAACATCTCTGGTATCTGGCTGGGCTGTATTGGAAGTAATAAAACTTGTTATGGGGTAAGTATTCTCAACCTCTCTGTTCTTTGCAATATTTTATAAACAAAATCAAAATCCCTGTTACAGACATAAGGAATTATCAAAATTCAAAAATGGTTTTGCTAATTTGGCTTTGCCATTCATTGGATTTTCTGAGCCTCTGCCTGCCGCTAAGAACACTTTCTACGGCAAGGAATGGACACTGTGGGATCGTTTTGAGGTGCCCGGGGAAATGACTCTGCAAGAATTCCTAGACTACTTTGAACAAAAAGAAAAACTCAAAATCACAATGCTTTCGGCAGGCGTTTCTATGCTGTTCTCATTCTTCATGCCCAAAGCCAAGTGTGCCGAACGTCTGCCTCTGCTCATGTCCGAGGTGGTACGCCGAGTCTCCAAGAGGCGCATTGAATCCCACGAACGTTCATTGGTCTTTGAAATCTGCTGTAATGACGAAGAGGGCGAAGATGTTGAAGTACCCTACGTGCGGTACACCTTGCCCTAGAAGCATACATATAACATAATCGAACACCACAATATCTACATTAACACATAAATCAATTGAAAACCAGACATTTATCCTGCAGTAAATTTTTTTTAGACTTAATTTGCGTCTTAACTCAAAAGTTCATTTAATCCTATTTTATATACAAATAATTTCAAAAGAAGTAACAATAAATGCGGAGCGAGAAAAAAATAAAGTTGAATCTGTTCAAAAACTTGAGCGTTTAAAAGCGCAAACCACAAACGAATTAGAGTTATACATAAACTTTTGGAAACTTTTTCTGATATATTTTCATTATATAGAAATTAGTTTTTATTTTTTAAAACATTAACAAGATTGAAAGTCTGCCTAAATTTCTTTATATATCAATGGCTGAAAAATTATATTAAAAAACAACATTGTATTTGCAAATTAAATTAAAAATTTAATTTTTTATGAATTAATAAAAAAAAAAAAATTAAAAACAAAATTCCTCGCACACTTATTTAAAGAGAATTTCAAATTAAGCTGAAAATTTGTATAATGTAGTTATAAAAAAATTACATATATAGATGAGTTTTTAAAATTTTATATTTTTCATTATTATTTGGATATCCTTCCGATTGTTTATAGAACTATTATAAATTTCCAATAACAGAAGAACTTACCTAGCGAGACGAGTTTTGGAAGCGTTAGTGTCATCCTTTGCTGCTTTCCTTTCATCTACTAGCTTCCATGTTTCCTCAGACATCCATTCTTTCCGTCCCTTCACTTTGAAGCCTATATTTTGAACGGCAGTGTCGACCAAGAGGTGTTCAAGTTTCGCCCAGTTTTATTCAGGGGAATTAATATACGCCCATGTTCTGAGAATTGCATATCGCTTAAAATTTGCGTTTTCGATTTGAAAATGCCAAACAGGTGTTCTGGCAAACGAAAACGCTAGAAATCTGGGGGCAAATTACGGCATTCGATATCGATCGAAATTTCATACAAAATTTTCTTGAATTGTATTGAAATTTCGATCGATATCGAATGCCGTAATTTGCCCCCTGGCGTTTTCAAACCGCTAGTTTATGCTGAAGCGATCTGGTCATTTTTATTTAAACTGCATTTGAAAGAGAAAATAAAATTATGTAAAATTGAAATTTAATATGTTTTGTTTTTATTTGAAGAAAAACTTAATTTTTTTTTGACAATTTTCATTAAAAATATGCAATTTAAAATTTTGCTTTGTTTTTGTCAATTATCGGTATCATTTGTTTACTTATAAACTGGCGATTTATGCAAACAGCTGGTAAAAAAAAACGCCAGCAAATCGCTTCGTTTTCAGAACATGCTCAAATGCGTTTTGCGTTTTAAAAACGATTTGTGATTTGAAAACGCAGCGTTTGTCAGAACATGGGTGATAGTTTGGCATTGCTGTTTCCAATATTTTATCATACTTCTGAGCAACGACGGGATCCTTTAGTTTAGTTCATAAACTAGAACTAGACTCGACAACTTTGTAAACATGCATAAAGTTTGTGTGAAAGGGAGAGCTAATCTAGTTGTTTTTATATAGATATCTCTTCACACAAACTTTATGCACGTTATACAAAATATGCAAAATATGATTCGGACCCTTTTTATACGTCAAAGTTGGGTATTCTGTGTATATTCTGTGGTTTAGTTATATCGAATTTGATGCTCGACGATGTTTTGTTCTTCCTTATGGCAGCGGCTATCATTCGAAGTGTGGCTGGCAATTACGGTTCTATGCTCCTTATAGGAACAACATGAATTAGTATATCATATATTATTTAATTTATTTTCAGCGTATCGAGTTTGAGGTCTTCTTTTTTTTATAAAAAAAAACAATACTTATATTTATTATTATTATTTTTTTTAATAAAAAAAGACCTCAAATTCGATAAATTAATTCAATTAATTAAGAAAGGTCGAATAATATCATCAATTTATTATTTTCAGTGTTTTAACGCGGAGTGAGTTTCGTCGTCGATTTCCTCGTTGTTGTGTTCCATGTGCTCGAACAATTAAGCAGTTGGCTGAGCGCTTCGCACAATCCATTTCCATTACAGATGTCGCAGGACACCAGAGGTAATTGACAAAAACATTAACGAGATTACGATGTCTGAATCAGCAAACGTTCTTTGCGACGATTTTGTGCAAACTGTTCAGGAATTGCTGCCTGCTGTTCGTCGGACAAGGTTTACTTGCAGCCACACTGTTGGTTTCATGATTTTAAGACACCAATTTCCAGGTCGAGTGATCTCCTGTGTTGAACATTTGAACTGGCCATCTAGATCGCCAGATCTAACAGCAGTAGACTTCTTGCTTTCGGGCTTTTTAAAATTACTCGTTTACCACAATAAACCACGAACATTGCAAGTTTTGAAGAAGACGAAGATTGAAGAAGATATAGCCAAATTGGACCCGAAAAGGAGCGCAATTACCCATCAACTCGCGAAGTGGCCATTTGAAGCGTTGATTTTCCATTTTCGATTTTTTTTCGTCTTGACTTAATCTAACATGAGGCGAGATCTCTATTACCGGGATATTACTCTTACCCAATTAAAAACAAAGTTTCCAAAAAAGTATGAAAATGTCGGGACTAGGAACCGGAAGTAGTGTAAATTTTTTAATTATGCAGGTTTTGGAAGCTGTATTCATTATGTTTGGAAAATAATATATTTTATTTTTTTGCAATATTGTATTTTATTTCCAGATGTTAATCTCAAAATTTTTTGTAACTTTTTTGAAGCTCTTTTAACAAAATTTAAAAAAAATTCAAATTGTATTTTTGGGCCGGGAAAATTTTGAATAACTAAAATCAATTTTTATGGAATATTTCTAATTTTCTTGCTACAGAAAATATTGATAACATTTACTAAATCCATTCATTCGAGATATACTCCAAAATAATTATTTACAATTTGTTTATTGTTTGTTTTTGACATTAAAATCATGTGAATCATAAGTAAAGTAAAATCTAAACTATGAACTCGATCATTTAAAAAAAGTAACGAATTTTAAATAATTAACATGTGTATTAAACAAATTAGAAATTTGTTAGTGCCATATGAAATAAATTAATTTAAATTTAATACCCTTTTTTTGTTTAACAACACGATCACATCCATGAACAAAACTTGTGTCGAATTCTCTATCGTATCATTTTCCTATATTCCCATTAAATTTGTTAAATTATTATAGTCTAATAATTAGTTAATTTTATGATGTATTTTGTTTTGTTTTACTTCCAGTGCAAAATGATTAGAAATACTGTGTGTTTAGCGCATTTTTTTCTATTAATGTTACTCTTCTCAAATGGTTATTTCCTCTAGTCTGCCTCTGAGTAAATGTCGTTTTTGTTTCTTTTATTTTTGCAATTCAGTTGATAGAAAATCGTTTGATATTGAGTTTATTAGTCTGTTTCGTGCCTCTTCAAACGGCAGTTCTATAAAAATAAAGTCCCACCAACGATCGGAGCGAAAAACGTTTATGGTTTTAAATATTCCATGTTAATTGTGTTAATAATAATAATAATAATAATAAAATCATTGAAAGTTGTTTACATAAATTACACAAAAACTGTTCTAAATTGTTTACAAGTAGAAATTATTTGCAATACATATTTCAAAATTAATCAAAAATTTTGCAGAGTAATTTGAGAGTGAAAAAAAGGTGAAAAAGTGAAGAAAATACAAAATAAAATTTTTAAAGTAAATTTTGCTGCTGGCAGGGTATCACATAAAGGGTGCTCTAAATACAAAAATCCTTTTGAATTATATGTTATTTAAACAATAACAGATTTGTTTCTATACGAAATTATGACTATCAGTATCGTGCTTTCGCAAAATAAAATGAGTCGCAAAATCCGCAAAAAATAATCGAATATCGAATTTGGCCGAAACCCAAATTTTCTCTAACGAGGCACATTTTCAACTCATCGGGTATGGCAACAAACAAAATTGCCGCATCTTTGTATTGGAAAACCCGCACATCATTGTCGCAAAGCGAAATGCAGCCACAGAGAAGTGAACAGTTGGGTATAGACTTTGGCCAATTTTTTTTTCGAAAATTCTCTAAACGATATTTCAATCAATGGAGAGCGCTACAAGATTATGGATTTTTTACTGCCTGAACTTGATTAATCTTTGGTTTCAGTAGGATAGCGGCTCATGATTGTCTCACACATCTCATCAGCATGTCCTTACAGCTCCTTAAATTTTTAAGAAGATTTTTGTGTTTGGATCTGCCATTATTTCTAAAATTTTGCTATAGTTAATATTGAAATTTATCGGGATTGACCAAAAAGAAAATAAAAAAAGAAATTTAAACTTTCAAATTTGTTTGTTCTGGCTTTAGCTGTATACAATCTTTCCTGTTTTGAGGGGTTTAATAAAAAAAAAAAAATTTATAAAGTAAACATTTGCTTTAACTTTTAAGTTAAAGTTCATATATTTATACGAATAAGTTTTTTATTTAATTTTATTTAAATTGTTTTTTTAGAAACTTTTTAAATAAAATTAAAAAAGTATAAACATAATTTCTGGATCGGTCAATAAATTTTTGTTTAAATTTATTAAAATTATTTCAGGAAACTGAACCGTAGGCCCTGGTAGCTAGTGTGTTTTGTAAATTAGATTAATATTTTATACTAGCTGACACGGGCAAACCTTGTTTTGCCTTCAAATTTGCACTAAATCGATATAGCAATTATTGTTCAAATAAAGGTATCGGGCTAATTAACCCCACTATACGCTGGTTAAGGACCCAACGCCTTCAGCAAAATGCAGCATAGGCTTATCGCGCTAATCTCTATTGGGCAAAACAAAAAAAAAAAAAAAAAAACAAAATATTGGGCCATCTGTCGGATGAACTTCAAACTACACAGAAACACTCCTCACGTCCCATAGAACATGCATATAAAATTTGGTCAAAATCGGTCCAGTAGTGTTTGAGTTTAGCGATCACGAACATACACATAATTTTTATGTACATATATAGCTGACACCGTCAGCTCAAAATATCTTCGGAACTACATAACCGATTTAAGAGTTTGATATCTCGTTTTGAAGAACATGACAACGGCTTTCCAAAAAAAAAGTAAAATAAAATAAAAAAAAGCACAAAAAAATAATATATGTATACGTCATTGGTGGTGCAATATGAAAATTGCATTTTGCCACGCCCCTCCGCCCACAGACCGAAAATAAAAAATCAGACTTCACAGTGTCACCCGCCCGAGTATTCTGAAGGTTCCCTGAAAATTTCGTCAAATCGGCCCAACCGTTTTGGAGCCATTAGGTTACATACATACATACATACATACATACATACATACATACATACATACACACATCCAATTTTATATATATAGATTATTCTAATAAATAATAATAATATTTAAATTAAATAATAATAATATTTAAATTATGAAATTTTTTTAAAATTCCAATTTTATCAAAATTAAAATATAAATCCGTCTTTTGATGAAATTTTTCTAAAATTAAGGATATGTAATATTTCTGAGCTAGAGAAATTTACAAGCCCCGCAAGGCTACAATATTATTTCATTTATTAGAATATCCTTAAGAAAAAAATAATTTTTTTTGCATCTAAATTTCTTCTGGGGTGGTGAAGCCTATTTATGCCTTTATTTCCGATTGTAAATTTGTGTAATCTGGAAAATTTTCCAAAAATCCGGAATAACTTTGATCAATTTTTATGCTTTATCAAAACAATTGTTTCGATATTTTTTTCTAATTTAAACTATGACCTACCAAGCCCTAATTTACCCCGAACTAGATACTTAGGGGTATGTAATGAAAATCGATTTTAATAACGAATCGATTTCAAAGCAAAAAAAATTTGTGATGAGCTCATTAATTTCGTTATTTCATCTTGTGATCTTCTTTTACAATTTAAAAATTTGGAATTTGACTCAAAAATAATTTTCAAAATCGATGGGAATTCATCACACACATCACAAGTATAAAAACGTACGTTTTGAAAGCGATAAATTTCCATCATATACCTTAAAAAACCTTTTTTAGGTGATAAGCATGGTGCCTGCTTGCAAATGCATTATTGTGCTGCATCTGATGCGCATTGTAAAATTAGTTTGCAATGCGAATGTCAATTCATTTATGCTGATGCGCAACAATATATTATTTTTCTTACAATTTCGAACGCGAGAATAATAAAAATGGAAAAAACTGTGATATGAAATTTTGAAATTCAGAAAATTATAGAATTTTGAAATGGAAAAAGAGAAATTTATTGCAAACAAAATTTGTGTATAGATGAAATTAAAGTTTTAAATTCACAAAATAAAAAAATTTCGAAAGGGAGAGAAAAGAAGTTTTTTGCGAAAAAATTCATTTGTGGAAAATTCACCTGGGTTAAATGAAATTTTAAAATTAACAAAATCAAAGAATTTTGAAATGGAAAAAGGGAAATTTATTGGAAAAAAATTTTGTTTTAAAATGCATCAGTCCCTTTTGTGTTATATGTTTGGCGTTTCTTTTGCTCATCATATATTTTAATGACGTATGCATTGTTACCACCTTTTGCATTTGCGAATGAAATGAAATGCAGTGCTGCATTTCCGAACAGGTCCATATTGCACTGCGTTAAACCTGAATTTAAAAGATTATTTTACACATACTTTCTAATAGAAAGCAAAAATTTATGCATGTAATATCAGCCTTTATGTAGAAAAATATTTAAAGCCATTGTTGTCATTTTATTTTTCAGCGCACACCACAATGGCTGATGTACCCGCGATCATCGATCTCGATAAAATCGTCGAGCCCCATTTAGAAGGTGGTAAATTGCTGACTTACACCAGCCGATATTTGACGAAGCCAGGGGATAATTATGGCAGTGTTTTGCTGGCCATCGATGCTAAAATATTAAATAAGAATGGAACCGTACAAGATTTACCTCTAGTAGCGAAATTACCACCGATTACTAACGAGCTGCTTTGGCAAATGTTTCAACCAGAACGAACTTGTTTGACAGAAAATGCCGTTTATCTATATTTAAGTCCAGCCATAAAAGAGCTGCAACTTGAATGTGGTATTGAGGAATCGGAACTCTACGATGGATTATCAAAATATTTTGGCTCCAGAATATCACTGGATACTAATTCACTGAAAGTGGATAAGAATGCGGTGTTGGTACAGGAGAACCTACAAAGTCTCGGATTTCGAGCTGGCAATCGTCATAAAATGTTCGATTTGCAACATGCCCGAACAATTTTGCCACAAGTGGCCCGATTTCATGCGTTGCCCATAGCATTGCGTTTGAAAAAGGCGGATGTCTTCAATAGGAATATACGCACACATTTTCGTAGATTTAATGTCAATAGTGGCATGAGCGAAGAAGATCAAAAGCAATTTGAAAAAGAGCTGTTAGACGATGTGGCTGCAGCTACCGGAAATGATCAAACCATTTTAAGGAGAGTTAACGAATTGATTGCCGATTATAACGAATTGCTGAGTTCGCCTGAGAAGGAAGATGATTTATATACGACTATAGTGCATTTTGATATGTGGATTAATAATTTGATGGTTAAATATGGTTAGCGTTACTCTATTACCCTACATACGTGCAAACATGCTATACGTACATATCGCTCCTTAAGTGCAAAAAAGACATATCTCAAAAATCTAAACTTTTGGGTTATTCGGCAGAAAGTATTCCTTAATATCCCCTTTATATGTAGGAAAAAGATGAGAATCATATCTGAAACTCAGGCGAAGTTATTCGTAAAAGCATCGATGTGTAATTAAGATATTCTTAAATACATTTTCCTCATATTTAAAAAAATTTAAAAAAGAACCAAGTGTTCCTCAATATCCTTTTTATATGTAGAAGAAAATTCAGAATAATATCTGAAGTTAAAATGAAGTTATTCCAAAAAGTTTCTCAATGGAAGCTAAAGATTTAAAAACTTTAATCGCATTATAATAAGTTCGATATTTTTTGTTGAGATGTGTCTATTACTACGTTTATACGCACGTCTTATTTGCAAATAGAACTATTTGCAAATAACTAATTCACTGTTTATACGGGAAATTGCATACAGAACTTGTGTTATTATTAGTGTTGCCATATGACGAAAATATGATTGTTTGGTAAGTAAAACACAAAAAACGTTCATGAAGTGGCAACGTCTTACTTTTTATTTGCAAATAGTGTCGTTATTCACGACTTGTTTAAGTGAGTTAATAAGTTACAATAAAAAAGTTATACGGCAACATTCTTCTTTTTTATTTGCAAATAAGACGTGCGTATAAACGTATTATATGTTGCATTCAAGAAGCGATATATATTGTGGTCCGAATACAAGTATCCTTTTAAATTATATGTTATATGGACACTGATAGATCTTTTCTGCTCGAAATGTTGAAACTCCACGAACCAAAATAAGTCGTTTTTCACTTGATTAGTGTTGAGAAATATTACAAAACAATGGGACATCTTCTCTGACGAGGGACATTTTCATCTCGGCGGGATCTGGGGATCGGAAGCCCCGTACGTCATTTTCGAGGAGCCAATGCAATCACAGACAGTGACAGTTTGGTGCGGATTTTGCCCAATTTATTTTCAAAAATTCTATAAAAGCCATTTCAGTCAACGGACAGCGCTACAAGGTTACAATTACGGATTTGTCATGGCCTGATATGGAAGATATGAACTTGGTTAATCTTTGGTTTCAGCAGGATAGCGCACCACGTCGTTGCAGTTCCTTTGATTTTTAAAAAGATTTTTATGTTTGGACCATCCGATACAGTGAACTCTCGTTAATGTGATCTGATATGTAGATTTTAGGAATATATTGAATTGTTTTTAAAGGTCTTCTGAAAATTTTTACTTACATACTGAATTCGAAGTTCAGATAGTTCCCATTCATTACCTTTAAGAGACATAGGTTAAGGTTAAGGTTAAGGTTGATTGGAGGGGTGTGATAGCCCATGTCATACGACATACACTTATGGGGAGGACATACACTTGTGGGGAGGACTCATTGGCCCATTTAAAAGGAGTAGTTGGCTGTGGTGGGTATTGCAAGAGATGTTGCAACGGAGAAGAGGAAGATTTGGATCGTCAGCTTCTTTTTGACTGCCTAAATATTAAGGAGCGCTAAATTAGACATGTAACAAATCGTTTCCCTCAAGACCTACACAATCTCAGAGATGTGCAACCTACTGGTATGATAAAGATTCTAAATGGCTGTCAGAAGCTTGTAGATCCTTTGGGCATCATAACAAGCCAGATGGATTTCACATGCTCTTACAAACTGCCCTTATAAGGGCAGTTATAATATAAGATAACTGTCCATCTCAAAATGTTATTCTATATATCACTGAATGAAATTGTTGAATAGAGTGAATAGTTCACACTTTAAAAAGCTCAAGCTAAGATATGTATGTTCACACTAGCGGCGAGTTCACTTTGCTAAAACTTAATGTTAACGCGCGTTGACTGTATACGATTAAGAGAATATACAGTGATTTTTTTTTACCAATTTCAGATGAACACAATTGTCCGTGGCAAGTTAAATTAATCGATTTTCAAATGGCTGAGTATGAAAGTTTGGTCTATGATGTGATTTTCTTTATGTTTTCAAGTCTTGCAACAAACGTGATTGATGATCATACAGACGAGCTTTTGACGCTCTATTTTACATCTTTTATCAAATGCTTGGACTCTGTTGGAGTTTCGACCAAATGTTATACATTCGAGGGGTAAGTTATTAAGTCATATATCGTTACCTTTAGTCGCAAAGCAGCTAAGTCCACATATTTTGAAAATGCATTATTTTCTAATGCAGTACAAGAGAATTAGTAAAAAAATGCAGCTGTTTCGTTTTTATTCCTTGGACTTTGGTCCTTTGCAACTGAAAGTAATGATATATACGTACATATGTACTTATATTATTTTAATGTTTTTTTTCTAAAATTTTTAGTTTCATGCAAGAAATTCACAAATACGCCCCTGTGGCAATTTGTTTATGCCTTTTCATGATTCGCATCATTTTGGCTGATGATAGTAAAATGCCTGAAAATTTTAAGGACATGAACATGGATGTTTTATCGAATAACGATAATCCGTTGGTGATTCAACGTACCAAGGATGTCTTATGTTTGGCTCAAAAGTTAAATTTTTTCTTTAAGGACTAAAGCGAATATGTGTAAAATTTTTACAGTATTATTATGGCGTTTTTCTTTTCAAAAAAGATGTATAACACTTTTCCCAAAAGTGGAAATAAGTGGTTTTTAATAAGTTAAAAGGAAAGAGTACACAGTCCTGTAAGGGAGTTAAAAAATTTTACATTAGAGTTATAAATGGATTTCTTGTTTGAATTTGAAACTATTTGTAAAAAGAGAAACGCCATTAGTTCAAATTAATACAAAATTAATTAGATTAATGTAAATTGCAATTATCTCGTTCAAATTAGTCGTTATTAAGATTAATGTAAATTAAAATTGATGTCGTTTAAATAAATACCCAAATAAAAATGGTTGGTGGGTTTAACTCACGACAAAGGAAGGAAGTAGATATGAATATATGCTTTACTTACATACAGTACAGCCTTGCTTTGAGCAACAACTGCGGCTGTTGCAGTATCCGGGTACATATTTCATGGATTAAAACATCGAATTTGTTAATCCAATTCTTATAGAAAATTGGAACGACGTTGCGTCATTGTTGAGAAACCTTCATACATCAAAAAGATGTCGGATATTTTTACTTCTTTCTTGTCGCAAGAAAAGTATTTGTATAATGCAGATTTACGGAGCTCTTGAAGAATTTAAATCTCTTCTTAGTCGATTATATTTACTTAGACCCATTTAATGCAATTGTTAAAGGGATTAAAAACCAAAACTTTTCAATTTCGCTTTAGGAAAGTCAGATGCACTATCAAGAACTTCTATATCAATGCCTTCACTACTCGTATATTCTGATACGATGTCAGTTTCTGCTAAAAAAATACAAACATTGATCTCTTCTGATATTTCAAAGGATATTTCATGAAGATAATCAGAGGGCAAATACGTAAAGTTGGGTTAACCAAGTCACAAAGTTGTTAAGTGCTATAATGTAAAAAAATTTGGCTGTTGTAATAGGCGAGCAGTTGCATAAAGCGTGGGCGCACTGTATTTTGACATACATATATCGGATATAAAAATGCAGTTATCTTGAAAAAATTTCTCTTAAATGAATACAACTATTATTGCACCTTACTTTGCTTAAAAGGAAAATCGCTTAAGCGAAAAAACCATGAAAACAAAATTAATTTTGTTTGTAGAAATGCAAAATTACATGCAACAAATATCGCTTAAAGGATAAAATTATTAATTTATCACCGACGAAATGCCACGCAGTGCCAGTTAATTTTAATCGTGTTACATGTAACCATTAAAATCTGTTTATAAAATAAGTTTTAACTCAAAATCACCATGCACGCACATCTGTTAAATATTTAGTATGTGTCATACTTGCCATCTCTGGTTGAAAGAAAAATCTTAAAAGTGCTGAAATCACTTAAATGAAAATCTTGCTCAAGCGGAAAACTATTGCTGAAATTTTCATTTTCCCTTATCCGAATTGTAAATAATTAGGACTAGACTCGTAAGATTATTCAATATTTCCATTGTAATTTTAAAACAGCACGAGTTCTTTTTATAAAAGTTAAACTTTATTATTTTTTTTTGAATGAGAATTATTTATGATTATTTTTCTAATTAAAAAAGCACATATTTTAAAAATTATCTTAATATTATATTGATTGGATTAACAGCTCTTAACTAAGAATTATAACTTTTTGTAAAAATTTGCATTTAATTTAGGGTGTTTTTTTATATTTAATAAAAGAAATAGTGATGTCATTAATATATTTTAACATAATATCACATTCTTATTATATACAAATATATGTGGGATTTTTTGCTTTAATTTCTTTAACTAAATTTAATTACAACAATGCAATTAATTTATAACTAAATTATATTTAGTGAGAATATTTTATATTTTTATATATTTTTTAAAATATTTTATTTTGAGTTGAGTGTCCAGTATAAAAAAGGGGCAGTTGGGGGCAGAAATTTACAATAAATGCTTTCGATAGTACTTTTTTTAGCAAAAGGTCTTTATATACATGTACATGTATATATATATATATATATATATATATATATATATATATATATATATATATATATATATATATAATAAGGCCATTCATAACCGTGCTATAAGAAAAATATCCAAGTAATGACAATATTTTAGTGAACATCAATAAAAATGTAAGATTTGTTTTCAAAATTCCTTCCAGCTTTTTTTTTTTTTTGGATCTATTTCAAACATGACTCACCTTTAGTTACTTTTAAAATCCGATCACAAATATTTTAGTATATTCTTAAAATTTTAACATCATTGTAAAACAAAAAATCTGTCTTAAAAAAATTATCAATAAGATTTTGGAATGCGAATGATTTGAATTCCGCTTTTTAAAAGTTTATGATGAATGTACCATTTATTTTAGAAGTACCATAACTCCATAAAGGATTTAAACCAATCACATTTATTGTACATGCATGTTTCTTTAATATTTCGAATTTCTTTTTAAATTCAGTTCAGCTAAAAGTTATAATAATAATGGAAATCATTCTTAAGGAACGACATTTTCATTGCTTCCAAAAATCCACAAGTGCATTTTTTCAGCCTTCTAGGAAGCCAAATTCACAAAATTTTGATGAAAAATATTTATTACTTCCATAAGTCTGTGAAGCTGGGGTTGTGATTTTGAAAATATTTATTTCCATAAATCGTAAAAAATAAAATTGTTGTTTCTTTAAATCTGTATGAAAACATTATTTTTCCGCAATTAAATAATAAATGGTATAATTGCCTTTACATAAGAATATAGAAAGCACGTCTTTCAGATATGAAGTGTATTCCCAGTATTAAATAATCAATTCTAATTTAATATAAAAAATTAAGTTTTCTTTCCTCAAGATAATGGAGGCAGCTTCCAAATCGATGAACATGAATTAAAAAAGCGAACAACTTGTGTTGAAATCATTGGAAATTATACGAATTCGCAATACTTTTGGACCCTAATCTCGACTTTTTGGAAGTTCTCTCTGGGCATAAATTTAAGCCCTAAATTGCTTTTGAATATTGAGACAAATATATGTACATATTTGTTATAAAAATGGCAGTATGTGTAATACTTGGTCTGCATTATTTTTTGAACCATTAAATTTTTTTGGATTATATACTGACGTGTTCAAAAAACAATTTTGGATTTATAAAACTTTAAGAAATTTGTTTAATAACTTTATATTTAAAACATAAAATTTTTTTTGTGAATACGTCACTAAGTTTTTTTTTTAGAGAACAAAATAAAATATATTTTAGTTGAGTTCGATATAAAACAGAATATAATTTAATTCTCAGTTTATGGAACTATTTTAGAAATACAGTACGAGTACAAAAGGAAATCAAATCAAATCTAACTGCCTTTTCCAAGGTGTCAAACGTTATCGTTCGCTTCAATTTTATGAAATTCAAGCTCGCAATTTATTTTCCTTTTTATCAGTTTATATATACACACATTTTTATTTAGGTATTAAATGAATAAATAAATTAGATTGTTAGAGGGGCACAAATCAGTTTGTTTTTCATTTACAATTGAAGGGAATGATAACGTTCACTATGGTGGAGCAGACATCAAGTTTTTGCTTCCATTTTTAGTTCAGGAAGGAGGAGGAGGTTTCTTAATAGTTTTTTTTTCTTCTTTACTGATAATTTGAAAACAAGAACTGTATTTTAAAATTATATTGCTAAACCTTTGTTTGTGTACAAAAATGTAATATATAAGTAGTAGTGACATTAAGGGTATTCACAGTTGGGGGTCTTGGTTCTTGTATGCTGTGAAAGCCCTGCTTCTTATTTCGAGTTGGCTTATAAAATAATATTGGACTTAAAAATTAGCTTAGATATATGCTTCTTGTATACATTTGATTATTATTTTTAAATAATTGTTTACATACATTAAACTATATTTAGTTATATTTTTATACTTATACAATCAATAAAATTATGTTAAAAGATCATCTTTAGTCTTAATTGTATAGATGTAGGGTGTTGTTGGGCATGTGTATATGTTTTCCCTCCTTTCTCAATTTATCCAAATTTTTTGTTTTCAATATTTATATGAAATTTCTCACTCTTGCTCGCTCATTACAATTTGTTCACTTTCTGTTTCTTTCTTTCTTATTTATTTACGTTTATTGAATTGTTTTTACTATATTCTATTATAAATCTAACTCCATACTATGGAGATGGAGTAAATGGAACATAACACTAATATGATTACAGATACCCTGGTTTGGTAGGCCCTACTTAAGGTATTATCAAATTTATCATTTTCTGAAACCAATGGCGCTGTTCGCGTAACTTCATCATCTACATCATTGGATCGCCGCGGGCATTTCATCCATTTATGGGCTGATGATAATTTACGCGAATGTGCCACACGCATAAGATCATCATTAAACTCCCAATAGCCGGTACCCTTGAAGAAGTATGTCTTACGATTTGTGTATTGGAAGGCAGCATCTATATTGTAGCCAATGCCCGCCCATATGGCCAAACTACGTGGATAGTCCAATTCAACACGACCAGTTTCACGATCCAGACCCCAGTACAAAGTGCCACTGAAGAGGTAAGTACGATTGTTGTGTCCCCAAACGAAGGCGGCATCTATATGATCAAGTGACATTGGCAAACCCAAAGATGTCAGAGGTTGTTCCTGTATCAGAGTCACCGAATCGAATACATAGTATTTACGTCCTATAACAAAAGGAAAAAAAGAAGGAGGCATGATGTACCATGTAATTTAGACAAAAAATATTTGTAGGCTTCTAATACTCACCTATAAAGAAGACAATGTGACGTTGACGATTTTCGTAAACAGCATCAATCTTATTATAATGTTCGGGTAATTGAGTCCATAAGCGTCTTGTTTCTGTGGGATAACCAGGATATAGACCTCTATCACCAATGCGCCAAAGATACTGGAAAATTAAAAAGATAGAAAAATTCATTAATAAAATACACAAATTAGAGCGTCCTACTGTGCGGATTTTTATATAATCTTCCCTTCTCGAAAAAACAGGATTTAATGAACTCAGCAAATTGTTCACATTTTCATTATAATAAAATATCGGGTCTTCGAGCCTTAACATTAGAAAATGTAATCGCTCATTCTTGAATCTACATCTGTGAAAATTGCGATCGTTTATTTAATCTGTCTCGCCAAATTACCAAAAACGGATATGGCGTTCAACAACACGTGCTGGTGGTAAAAACGTTTTATCAAAATGGGTATTCTGTTCGGGCGCCGTACCGCACGCTACAAGCATTTTACGGTCGACATAATCGTTCTACTCAGAGGACCATTCGCAGTATGTCTACTGGCTCAGTAAAGAATGAACCAATAATCGTATGATGACAAAATGCAAGATCTGCTAAAGGCATCGTTGCCGTCCGTGAGAGTATGCAGGAGAATCCGGGGCAGTGGATTTCGCGTTGCTGACAAGAAGTCAGTCTTTCGCTGATCACAACTTGGCGAATTTCGCATCCTGACTTGCGCATATACCTACACGAAATTCAACTGAACCGAGAGCTAAAAGTAAACGATCATAGACAACGATGTGTGTTCGCTGAATGGACCCTGGAGCAGTTGGAACTGAATAAAAAATTTTATCTAAAAATTATTTTTAGCGCAGAGGACCATTCCAATGTGCCGAAAATCGCAAATCGCATCAAGTTGGCGATTACCAACCCTTATTGCTTCATGCGATTTCTAGCGCATGAGCGAATGTTTTTCCCTAAATTTCATCTCTTTGGTGAAATATCGTTACTTTTGAGCTTGAAAGCACATTCTAGATTTTTAATACAAATCGATAAAACGCGCATTTTACCAACTGTCCTCCCTACACTACCCCTTTCACAAAGAATAAACACCTTTTTATGAAATTTCGGTTTTTGTGGCAAGATTATGTATGTGGCCGTACAAGCACGGAAGATGCCGAATGTTCCGAACGTCCAGTTGAGGTCTCTTTGCCCGAAACAACTGAGATTGAACGATCGAAGATTGAAAGTGCTCAATTTTGAATGATCACTTGTGTATGCGAAAGCTTTCCGCAAGATGGATACCGCGTTTGCTCACAATTGACCGCAAACGCAATCGTGTGACAACTTCGCAAGAGTGGTTGGCGTTGTTCAACTTCAACTTGGATGAATTATTGCGCCTTTTCGTAATCGCAGATCTACCACAATACGCCTGGGGCCAAACAGCAGTCAACAGCGATGGATTTATCTAGTTGAATCAGCGCCAATGAAGGCCCAGGTGGGTTTTCCAGCCAATAAAGTCATGGCTACTGTTTTTTTTGGGTACAATCCACATTGACTACCTTCAAAAGGGTAACGCAATCAATGGCGAATAATATGTCAAGTTATCGATTTGTTCAAGATTAGAAAAAGAGACCGAATTTATCCCAGAAAAAAATTCTTTTCCATCTGGACAATGCAAGAGTGAACACATGTGCAGTTTCTCTGGCAAAATTCTCTTAATTAAGCTACGAATTGGCCCCTATCCGCCATATTCACCGGGTTCAGCCTGTATTTACAATTTCTTGGTGCCAAACCTGAAGAAACTGTTCGGTGGAAATAATTTTGACTCCAACGAATGATTTTTTTTTTGTGAAATATAATTTTTAAACGAAATATCAATTAATTGAAGTTCTTTAGTTCTTATCGATTTTGTAACAAAGATTTCGTGGCCTCGGCACATTCCTACTCACCTGTCCCTTAAAAATGAACAATTCCCCACGTATCACTGAGACGGCATCGTATGAGGTCATACAGGTGTCTGGCTTAAGTTTTTTTGGTTTTGTCGGATGTGTCATGCGACGTTTTGTGGGCTTCGGTGGTGTTCGTTGCGGTGGCTGTGTGCGGGGACGCCATGTTGTTGTTGTCGTACTAGTTGTAGTCGTTGTTGTGGTAGGTCTTTGTTCCGGATATGGATATGTTCGGGATGGCGTATTATTGTTGTTGTAATGTGGATAGTGCTGATGTTGATGATGATGTCTATTGTTGTTACGATCAATAGGATAATGTTGGGGATGATGGGGATATGGATTATTTTGAGGATAATAACGATTAGGATAGTTGTTGTGGGGATAATAAATTAAAGGTCTCATTGTCGTCGTCGTCGTGGTTGTAGTAGTTGTAGTTGGCCTCGTTTGAGGTATGAAGGAGCCCCATATTTTCACCTTGGAACCGTAGAGTTCCTGTATTGCAGTACGATCATCATCTGGTAGAGCACTGCCGACCTGATAGCCTTGATACCAAGGAAACATTATAGCCTTCTGATCAGATGAATGGCCCAGCCCAAGAGAGTGTCCGAATTCGTGCACAGCTACATTAAGTAAATCTGTGCCTGGAAAGAAAGAGCAAACCATTATACATGATAGTAATTA
This sequence comes from Germaria angustata, assembly GCA_963681545.1. Classification (NCBI taxonomy): domain Eukaryota; kingdom Metazoa; phylum Arthropoda; class Insecta; order Diptera; family Tachinidae; genus Germaria; species Germaria angustata. The sequence continues at coordinate 31,688,612 of OY813002.1, forward strand.
TATGCAGAGTAACTTCTTTTAAGGTAAATTTCAAAATATATTTCTTTATAAAATATTCTTCTTTAATACGACCATGTGAGTGTGTTTTAAATTTAATACACATAAACTTAAAAGCTCTTCTAACACAATTTGCTTTCAAGCAAATTTGCACATTAAAAGGATATTTTGTTTGCTCTCAGTAGTCTAATCAATCATCTTATTACTTCTTCTGCTTTTTTCATACACTCATTTAACCACAATTCATCAATCATTGCGATATCAAATAATTTTGTTTTGTTTACAGACTACAAACGCTTTATGTTCTTCCATACATTTTTTTCTTTAAATCATTTTTTTGTAGTAGTTTATCAATAGTTTTGGACCACGATTTAAAATTGTTTTCAAATTTAGCAAAATTTGGCATAACAAGGACTTTGATAAAAAGGTCTGTTTTGATTTCAGCTTTAAGGATGTAAGACAGTGATGTTGTAACGTTTTTACCTAAATTTATTTGTTCAAAACATATTTAATTTTAATAGAAAGCAAATGAGAGAAAACACTTTTTAGAAAAAAAATTTCTTTGATAAGGACGAGTGAATAAATATAGTCCTTAATAATTAATGAAAGTTTGTCTTTTGTTCCAAAACTTATTCCGCTGCACAGTGTCGAGCAAAATTAATAAAAAAAAGAAGGCGATTCAGATTAAAAAGAAGTTCGTATTGTGCTTTTTATCATCAAGTTATGAAACAATAAAACGCAACAGAATAAAGGTACCTCCCAATTATCCTTTTTTTGAAACAAATGCGTTTTAAGCCATAACAATAACTTCCTAGAACAAATCCTTCCATGATAAGCATACACGATTTTCTTGAAATCGTGGCATTGAGCTACAATATTTTCTCGCAGTGTACGAAAGCAATTTTCACATCTGTTCGTACATCAGGATCTGCATACAATATTTTTATTTCTTGAATGCATTTGAAAACATAACAATAGAAAAAGTTGTCTGCAACTTTCACTTAGAATTGCAGAGCTGGGTAGTGGGTTACCATAGGGTATAAAGGAAAACGGCTTTTCCAATATGGATATCAGTTCAAAGAAACTTATTAGCATTACACGAAAAGCTTTAGTAATAATTTGTTTTGCAAGCTTTTAAATTACTCAATTAAGGAGACAATAAAGATTTCACTATTGCAAACTTGCTTCAATTGACAGCTTGTTTGAATTGACAGTTTGTTATTTGAACGACATATATTTTAGTAGTGTTTTTGTCGAATGACAAGGACTCACTAATAAAAATTTTTAACCATTTTTCGGTTTCAAAAGTACAGTTATATAAAACACACATTAAGCTATGATTTCGATAAAACTTTTATTTTATTATAATGCCATTAAGTACGAAATACAATGTCATTTAAATGACCGGCTTTTGAGGTAGTTTTCGACCATTTTTTCGAACATTTCGGGCGGTATCTCGGCGATAACTTGACGAATGTTGGTTTTCAAAAACTGCAACGTTAAAGGATTGTTCGTATTGACACGGTCTTTGACGTAGCCCCACAAAAAAGACTAATGGCGTCAAATCGCATGATCTTGGTGGGCAATTAGCTTTGGCAAAACGTGAAATTAAGCGTTCTGGAAGCTTCCCATGCAATAAAGGCGAAATCGGTCGTGTTGTGTGGCTTGTGGCACCGTATTATTAAAACCACATGTCGACCAGCTCATAATCTTCAATTGCAGTTATCACACCGCCATAGGGTTCTGACCCTAGTGCACACCACATAGCCACTTTTTCTGGATGCAATGACTTTTCCACAATCACTTCCGGGTTCTTCGAGTCCTATATGAGTATGCGACAATTTTGCTTGTTGACATAACCACCGATGATGATGCAAAACTGTCAATTGCAAAGGTCACAAAGTGGCAAAATTTCTATTTCGCACGAATTTTGGGATACCCTTTGATTTAAAAAAATCCTTTTCAAAACTTCGTTGGTATACGAAGTGAATATACGGGCTTTGCAATTCATGGCAGAATATACTTTAAAGAGTGTGAGACATTGTAGGCTGCCACACAATTTGATGCAGGATTATCGATTATTGATGGATTATTAGGTTTTAGCCGCTTGATGTAGAAAGTAAATACGGGAAATTCATTCCGCATACATTCGCTCATGTGAAACTAGTTGAAGTACAACTATTTTCTAACTAAACAGTTGTTGTTGTTCTGATTTGATTATTTGGACTTTGATTTGGCTGAATGTTGTTGGAATGTTTGTTTTTTTTTTCGCATGTTTGTTGTTGTTGTTGCTATTGGTTATGACGCTTATTATGGACAGGTTGGTTGGTTTTTATTAAAACTTGTAAATTAGTTTTCAGCTTAATTGCATTTTGTATAATTTTTGGGGATAATTTCTTATTGATTAGAATTTGATGTAAATATGGGATTGTGGAAGAAATTTTCTCTTTTAACATTTTGTTGGAAATATTCATTTGAACTAACTATAGCATTTGCGATTTAATCAAGTGCTAATTGTGCAATGTAGCGTGGTTTAACTGGGTTATAAGTACGTGAAGTAAATTTAATTTATAAATTTTATAGCATACTATAAATTATTTTTGTTTAAAATTCACTATGAATTGATTCAATTGATTGAACTGATTATAATTATTTATTTTTTCCTGCTAATTGAGAGAAAAATAAAACTTAATATATGAACTCAATTAAAAATATGACGTTTGTGCAGCAGTTACAGATGCAGAAACAATTTATAAATTTTATAGCATGCTATAAATTATCTTTGCTTAAAATTTAAGTGCAATTTATTCAACCCATTATAATTGATCATTTTTTTTTGATAATTGGGTAGAAAATAAAACTTAATACATGAAGTCATTTAAAAACTATGAGTTCTGTGCTACAGGTACTGATGCAGAAACAATTCCGAATGAAAAGAACATTTTAACATATAAGAAAACAATGTTTTTCGAAGGACTAGATATGAAAAAATCTCTTATTAAAGGTAAAATTTTTGTTCACGTAGTTTAATTTTTTTATTGATGTTTTTGTGTAATGGGATTTGGACTCGAACTTAAGAATATTATTTCATCATGACATGTTGAACAGTCTGCGCACTTATTCCATTAGCCAAGTGAGTGTATAACACAGTAAAGGCTCTAAGTTATTATATGGAGTACACAGGAAAAAAATTAAAGTTATTGTGAACGCCGACTTACCGAAAAATCTTGCAACAGTTGTAAAAATTTATCAGAACTTCAAACAATAAAGAAATAACAGGGACAATAAAAATTTTTGACTGAAAATAAAATTTACTTTGAACTTTGTTTGAATTTTTTGTGGCAAGGATTTTTTCTGTTTAAAGCTGAGAATAAAAATTTCTGGGAGCGACACAATGAAAAGAGCTTCTAAAGAAGTCATGAAAATGCAAAGATTTTGATGCAGAAATTATGCACTATTAACTCAGTTTTAACTGATTTGACGGCCATATGCCCCTTGTAGGAGTTAAAAGAAATAAATATGTGTAATTTAAACATTTAAACATGGACTTGTCACTATCAAATTCTCATTTTTATGTCCTTAAATAAATTATAAACTATCTTCAACATACTAACAAGGATATATAATTCCTTTTTTTTAGAGGAAAATAATTTCACATTAAATAACGAATCAGCTCTATATTTATTAATAGAAATATAAGTTTTGATAGTCTAAGAATTTGCACATAGTAAAATTTTTATACTTTCTTATATGAAGGTAATAGTTTCAGATAAAAATTTTACAAAAATACTGCCTTCATGTAAATCTAAGGAAATAGAAAAATTTTCCATTTAATCAAACTTAACTTACTAATACTCTAAGAAATAGTTCGAAAGTAAGGAAATGTCATTCTTTGAGAAAAAATATTCTTGTTTTCACTGATTAGTTCTCTATTTTCTGTAAAAAAATTAAAAAAAAAAAATAAAAAAATCCTTTCTCAGGATATTTGTCAATAAAGGAAATTTTGTTCATATGAGAAGTTCTTGAAACTTTGGAAAGAAATGAAGTCTAATGCTTTCCAACGACATCAATTTGATTTGAATCTGATAACATCTTTCAAAGTTTGTGAAGCGTTTAGTGTTACTAATTTCGCACAAAAATGCTATGTATGATCAACTTCAGAAGGCTATAGTTTCGAGGGCCTGAGAAGTAGTATTGCATTCGCTGATGGATCACATAATGCGCAAACAAACGCAAAATTGCGCAAAGTTTTAAATTGGATCGAAACAATTTGAAACTACACAATTATGAAAAGAGTAGCAGTCGAAAAATTGCTAGTAATGCTGATCTTTTTGGAATATCTCAAATATGATTAATGGCTTTTTTATGTTATTAGCACTAGCAAAAAGAAGAATATTTTTTTAAAATTAATAAAGGATAATAAATGGCCAGAATCTAGTGCGAATCTGGAAGTCTTCACATTATCTTTAACTACAGGAGAAACTTAAGCAAACAACTGCTCACGATTCTATAAACGCTTCCTTTATTTCCCGAAATTGATTTTCTCTATCACATAAATAGTCAAGTCAACAAAATATCTATCAAAAGGATTTTTATATTCTTTTCTTTTATCGTTTCATTTTTAAAATTCATTGCTTTTTTTACAGGCAACTGCGCAAAATGAACTATGTCTGATAGTGAACTAGAAGTAATGACAAAATGCTATGAGTATGAATTTATAAGCTCCTTAAAGACAGCAGCATTTTTTATGGTGCCTTAAAAGAAAATGCTTAACGCCATGAGGAGTTTAATGTAAAACTATAAAAAAGCATTAAAGATTTTTATGATTCTAATTTGCATCTTCTACAGAGGAGTATACAACTTTATTCATCTGTGTACGAAGGAGAATATTTGAGTGAAATGTAATTAAGGACTTCTTGCAAAAACTATTTTAGAAGATAATGGAGTGGTTCAAAAGAACTCGCTGATATTGTCCAGTGTGGTTACTTTTATGCAAAGACCCGTTGATGCCAACGAGGCGTTATTTATATGGTTTTCGATCTAAGAATACGATCATATTAGTTAGAGAAATATTTGACAAAAATCGGAAAATATATCTTTGTCATAGTGTGATCATAAACTATTTTTAAGGGCCAAAAAGAAAACAGTTAATTTATAAAAAAAAAAACTATAAGCCAACATATGCCTAATGTGAAAAAAGTGTGACCACTCGGTGGCAAATATTCCCATTTCTTTTGGTTGAAATTCTTATTTGTTTTTACAAGGGATTTATAAGAACAAATACTTCTACACATGCGCTGCTAATGTTTCTACACATTTTGCCATTGCATTAAATCAGTAGAGAGACTACTGCAATCCATTTGTGCCACACATCCTTTGCACTTTTCGTCACTGGATACTAGCTGGGATGCATGAAATATTAGTACCACAGAAAGGGGTTTAACTCCGAGACTTATTCGTTTAATTTATACGGCTGTAATTCTTGCATTGGCCTGATCTAGAAAAACGGACACATCATAATACATGATGAGACTTGGGTACCAGCGCATGACGTTCGTGGAGTAGTGTTACTCCAGGGGCTGTGGAGTATACTCAAGGGATTTTAATCTTAAAATTTTCAAACAATTAGCAGATTATTGCAGTGTTCTCCAAGTAGATATTCTAGGTAGAAAGGTCCGCCGCGGCTTTGTTGGGTGGCGCACATCATGACTCTGACGTATAAATCAGACTGAATTTGATCGATTGCATGGTTTATTTTGGCTTTGTGAGCCGCTGTAATTTGTGGATTATTCGCATAGAAAAACAACTCCAAAGAAAAAAGTCTAACGGGGTCGAATCGCACGATCTCGATGCCCAGTTAACATCACCACCACGTGAGATGACCATGGCCTCATATCGCTAGTTCAGATATTTCCAATGTGGCGATTCAGATAAATAGAAGTTAATAATCATTAATCAATAGCACTCAGCGTTAACGTATATGTTCCGGAAAATAGACTGATGGTGTCGCCAGTCCCATATCCGTACCAAACAGCGACTATTTCGATATACATGGACGCTACATTGGATCTCATGTGGATTGATATCTTTTCCAATTTCGCAATTTTGTTTGTTGTTTTCTTTGTTGGTAATTTCTCCATGATAATTTGTCACAACATACTGAATAAATGAAAGCAAATGTGGCACATGTAGCTTCAGCAATATGGTCGCTATCAACTGTGAAAGTTTGGAAGTCCCTGTTGGAAGACCTTCTCTTAAGAACTTTTCTAAAATTTTATTTCTGGCACGTACATCCATCATTTTGGTAATTAAGGGTATTTGTCATAAATATCAAATAATTTTTATTATAACAAACTTTTGTCACTTATTTAATTTCAAGTCATATTACAAAAAAAAAAAAAAAAATATGAATGTCTGATGGCCATTAATTATATGCCATTTACTATTAGAAAGCCGCATATTAATTTTTAGTAACATATTACAATAATGTTTAGTAATATTGTCAATATAATATGTACATATGTGCATATATGACCAAATATACTCGTATTTTTTTCCTTTCAGTGCCTTTTTAAGCCATAGATGCTGGTATCATATACATATTTCATTAAATATTTTCCTCCATTTATCATTTCGCTCACAAAACAAAAATGTAAATTTATTAAAATTATGGTGTATTTACTGCACAAAAGTGCAAACCACAATCAACTAAATAGTGGGTGTATGCAACGGTTGCATTTTAAGTTCTAAAATGAAATTGATTTTTTATTTGCAAAGGGATTTGAAGCCAAACAATAACTAACAAATATTTGAAATATTGTCAAATGCTGTAAAAACAAAATTAAGGACCCCAGCAGGGACATTCAATATTGAATTAATGCAACATACGGTTGAATAAACACATATACACATTTACTTACATAACGTGAGCCTAATTGAAAAACTGTACAACTACCATCTACCAGAAACAGTTGTTAGAATCATGTTGTTTTTGTGTGTTGTACAGTGTTATCTAACATCAGCGTCGGAATTCTAATGGCTGCATATAAGAGCTTGTCGAGATATTAAGATGATTGAACATGTTACGTTAAAAAATTTCAGATTTTTAAGCTTTACTTTTTGTAAAAAAAATTTGGGATGAACAACTACATGATGGACTATTCCTTAAAGTATGGCCCACAAAAAACTTGAAAATAGGTTAGATTAGGTTAGGTTGATTGGAAGGGTGTGATAGCCCATGTCATACGACATACACTTAAGCCAGTGAAGGCTTGTTGTGCCCTTCCTTTAATTATCAAACACAAACTGCCAGAGTTCTGGGGCAGGATGAAACTTGAAAATAAGTAGCAAATTCAAAGATAAAAAACTTAATTTGAATATAATATAAATACACTTTTTTTTTCAAACATCCTATTTTCTCCTCCATTTAAACTAAATTTTAGAACATACAAAACTCATACTATACAATAGTACATTTAATTTTTCTGCAGCTTACAAACCAGTGGCTGGAAGCTTTTTACTATATATGAATTACAAAAAAAAGTTTATAGGACAGGAAATGCACATTAACATTGCATTTTCATATATTAAAATTAAATACCGAAAATCTGAATTCATTATTATGTGCAAACATGTGTTGTTAATACCTAAACGTTGTTTAGAAAACTATATAAAACAATTAAACATTCAAAGCTCGGTGTTGAAGGCACTATGGGACTCTAAGTTCCAAAAGACGGCAAATAAAATTGCAGTTGAAAATGTAATTGACAAGAGTATGAGGAAAAAGTAAATTTTATAAATTTCTAGTAGACTTAAGGATAAAAAACTGAAGTAGAATGTTGTCCTAAAAATTACTTTAATTTTTTTCTTAGTTTATGCAAAATATCTTTAAAACTATGAAAAATTTGAACAATGTTATATTTCGATTAAAATGGCGTTAGTAGCCCTTTGAAATGTATAAACAATTTATTTGCATTTCACATACACTTTGTTTTATTTAAATTTAAAAATAGAAAGCGCTTAATGAAATACCCTTTACATGTATTATAAAGATTCAACGCCTAAGGCGATCGTTTAGTTTATCAAACCCTCAGTGTATCAAGATTTTAAAGGAGTTTTTTTTTATTAAGTTCTTAGAAATTTGCTTTATTTTTTATTATAGTTTTCAATAGTTTACGCAAAATCTGACCCATTGTGCAGTGGTTAAGATATGTTTATTTTATTTATTTTTTTTGTTTAATGTAAATTTGTGAATATAATTATTTTGTTTTACTGTGGCCTTATTTTCGTTGTGTGTATCCATCACACTTTGTTAGTAGATTGCAAAACCGCAGTTCATTCGCTGAAAACCACGTTATCATGTTGCATTTATTTAGTACTAATGTAATTAATTAGTATATAATATACTGTGCACAAGCAAAAGTGTATTTTCATTTGGTCCATAATTACATTAAACAGATGTTTATGTAAAACTTAAATGGTAACCAGAAATGACAATATGCGTATATATATTTTTTTCGAATATCAAGCCAAATTAAAGCAAAATTAAATATTTATTTTGTCTATTTAATTTGTGAGTGGGTGAATGAATAAAGTAATAGTTCAGGGCCAGGCACCAAGAAACCACCACTGTGTGCTGGCAATTGCCATTAAAGTGAATATCATATACTGATCCCAGCTGATGCCATCCATCTGATTCGACGTTTGCCGATAGGGGTAGCTATATAGCCACCTCTGCTGAATGAGCTCCAAGCAGAGGTACCAGCTTGTGTCCTTAAGCCACCGGCACCACATGATCCTTAAAGTGTTCTTATCAATAACCAGTCTTGGCTGAAGTCCAAGATCAGCAAATTCGTTGATCATCACTGTATAAACTTCCCAAATTGTATGATACATGTAGCCTCAAGTATAGATAGAATCAAATAGAGAACATGTCCAGTGGAAATGATCTCTTAAGCCATTTAAGAAAACTGTACGGTGATAGCAATTTTACAATGTTTATATGATTTTTAATTATTAAAAGTTTAGCGTTGCAAATAGATCTAAAGGGTTTTTGAAGTTGAGACTGCAGTTGAAGACTGAGAACTAGAGTTCGTCATAATGTAAGTTTTAATTCCGCAGTTTTGAAATTAACTTTCCTGCAACTGATGGTATTTAAAAATTGGTCCTGAGTATTTCAATATATAATTATGTACCTTGAGCCGAAGCGGTATGATGCTACTGCTCTAATCCTTTTTTGTAACAATTTAAAATTTATTCACTCCACTTTGAAATTTTTCAGAAGTGCTAATTTTAAAGACTGATTCGACTCTTAATCGTTACATTTTAAAATGAATTTCTCAGTTAATGAATCTATATACTGATTATTCTAGATAACCCCCAGAATCATTATATATACCGCCGGTTCTTTCAGGAGCATATAGTGATTCCATTAATATTATTTCAGGTCTTGTTAATCGAATAATTTCCGATAAGCAGGTGATTAGTCTACTGTATCCTATTTTGATGATGATGGGGCTGCTATTTAAGCCAACAGACTGGCTGAGAGACGTCCGCTTGCAGCCGCCCCAACTAGTAGAACAAACATTGCAGTCATCTCTCACAATTTGCCTGTGTTTGTGAGTCGACTTGAAGTGTAATTGATAATGATCATCCTGGATGCACCAAATAGAGCCAATCAGAAGATTTTCCGTATCATTATACCTCCGGGTCACATGGAGTCGCTATCTCAGAAATTTATTTTAAATGGTAAGAATTGGAGTAGAAGTGGTACTTTAAAATTGTGACGTGTTAAAAATTTCAAACTGGAGTTAATCAGTTTGGTAAGCGAATCATCCATATGATCATCATAATTTAAATATGATGGTTGTTACAATTAAATTTTTGTTATTAGAAAGCACATATTCACTCAAGAATTTTCACTTACAGGTGGAAGTGCAAATTTAAAATTGTAAAAGTTGTGTTCTAAAGAAATTGCAAAAGAAAAAAAGTCATTCGTAAAGAAACATATAAATAAAGAGGAAATACCAGTATGTAAATATTGAGAGGCATACAACTAAATGTATACTTATATACGTTTACTTACTCGTATGGTATATATAGTACCATAGTTTTTGTTATTGCTTTTCAGAATAAAACAATCAGGTATATGATGAGACTGATTTGAAATATTGTAAGGAAATTTTAAAATAAATTTTTTATCAATATCAAATATTATTTTTTAAAATACATATCAGATGTTAATTATTTTTTCGTTAAATTTTTTTTCTATATTTAGTCCTCTGCTTCCTATTTTAAAAATAGAGAGTCTAAGATTAAATGAAAAATTATTTCCGCAACCGATGGAAAATCCACACACCTTTTCAAAACGATTATTTCAAAATCCATCGATTTCCATCACATACCAGCATATGTTTCATAGTTCCGCTGAACATCAAAATATGTTATACCTTGATAACATCTCTGATACTAAACACTATAGTGAACATTCATTATATTTTGCAATGCATGCATATATTTTGTACATATGCAGAGGAATATATAACATTTGTCAATATTAGGTGTACAAAAATACATCTAAAATTATGCAAAATCTCCAGCCAAGCCTAAAATTTAAACAATTCCTCTACTGCTCCCCTACTAATGTTTTAAATTTTATTTCCTATCACTTCTTTTGAGAGATAAACCCACTGTGCAATATTTGAAAATTCTTACTAAATTATTAAACCATTAATCACTTAACAGATTGTATGAATTTCAGTCCATTTCTCACGACACATTCACACTTTCTTTGAACGTGATTTTTTAATAAGAAGAGCGTAATGCAAAATAAAACAACAAAAAAAAAACAACAACAACAGCAGCAAATACTTACCTCTATCCTCTTCCTCTTCATTCAATTGTTCAGCTGTAACAGCCCAATTTTCATCATCATCAAAATGAGCATCGCCGCCACGTCCACTGCCTGGATAAAAGGCATGTGCTAAAACTAGACCGGGACCATCAAATTTATAGCCATCACCATGATCACGGCTGTAAATGCAAGAAAAATTCAATGGAAGTTAAGAAAAAGTTTTCTAAGAAAAAGTGGCAGTAAAATGGAAATTTTCATCATTAATATTGAAAACTTGTTAACGTCGAAAACGAAATAAAATAGAAAAAGCAGACAAAAAAATTAAGAACTACATAAAAAATGTTGAAGTGTAGTTTAGAAAATGATTAAATATTCTATTAGTAAATTAACACTTTATAATCATTCTTGATTATATGAAGAGCGCAACGAACACTGAACTTGTGTTAAGGAAGACATTGGCAAATATTTCCTTCATTTTTGGGTTGGCAAAAAATAAAAGCATAAGACACGTGAAGCGAATTTATATAAATTTAAACGTATATAAATATAAATGTATGTGTAATACATATAAATTTGGGAATGAAAAAAATTGATTATTATCAATGTTTTTTTTTGCCAATGCACTTAAGACTGTAAGGATTTGAAATCTGTGAATTCGAGAAAAAAATACAAATATATAAAAATACTCAATTCACAATATATTTTTAGATATGATGAGTTGTAGAAAATACAGGGCAGATGTGAACACTCTGTTTTAATTTTCTAATTTTAGTCTTTTAAGCTTTAAAGCGTTAAGCCCTGAAAAAAGAATAAACAAAATTAAAATTAGATTCAAATATTTTTACGTTTTCTTTTTTATAATCTTCAATGTAAATTGAACTAACAATAATTATTTCAATCTTAAATCTAATATTATTAATTATTTAAGTCCAACCATTGCCACGAAAAAACAACAAGTGTGAAAAAGAAAATGTGTTCCTTCTTCTCAGCCGAGTGTGGCCTCTGTAATGTGGAATGTTGAGGGCCAATGGGCTTGGATGATAACACAGTGCAACACGAAAAAAAAATCATATACGGACACCACTACGTGATAAAAGACTAAAAAAAAGACCCGTGTCTCCCAATTTTTCCCAAAGTAATGCACTTTTTTATGGGCCGCCAAAGATTTGGGTCCTCGGTATCATTTTCGCAAAAAAGTGATCATTTTCTCGGGCTTATATCTTGCAAACCGTTCCGAATTTCTATTTACTCTCTGAGGCAAACTTGTAGCTCTTGTCATAAAGAACAAAAATTGCCAACATATAAAATAAAAAAAAAAAATTCTCCTTCCAGATAAAAATCGCAAAAAACTTAAAAAAAATTCGGTTTTTTAACATTAGCATGTTAACATTAGCATGTTAACATTAACAAAGCTGTCAAAAATGTTGTTAACATGCTAATGTTAAAAAATCGAATTTTTTTAAGTTTTTTGCGATTTTTATCTGGAAGGTGAAGTTTTTTTGATTTTATATTTTCGCAATTTTTGTTCTTTATGACAAGAGCTACAAGTTTGCCTCAGAGAGTAAATCGAAATTCGGAACGGTTTGCAAGATATGAGCCCGAGAAAATTATCACTTTTTTGCGAAAATAATAACGAGGCCCCAAATCTTTGGCGGCCCATAAAAAAGTGCATTACTTTGGGAAAAATTGGGAGACACGGGTCTTTTTTTAGTCTTTTATCACGTAGTGGTGTCCGTATATGGTTATTTTGCCACGACTTAAAAAATTACACACAGTGTAATCTTGTTTCTTTATGTTTGTTGTCACGTGTTTCAAAGAACGCCTAGATCCTAATGAATGCACGAATTTTTAACGCACCATTAAGCGGAGATTTTATTTCGCCGCATTTGAATTTTTTCTATATTAGATGTTGCAGCGGTACCCCACAATTGAATTCTATAGCATCATATTGGTTTTTAGAACTGCATTGTGTAGAATAAGTTTGCAATTTATGCTTCCCATAAACCTTGAGAAGCCTTCAATTTCATTGGCATCAACTCAGCTTCTATGTGTGATTTCCATGTTACACAGCGATCAAGTTGAGTGTCCCGGCATTTGACTTCATTGTGTTGCGGTATAGATTGACAATTAGTTTGGATGCAGGGACATGTTTTCTTTTGCAATGTGCTCGTTTACTTCTATTCTCCATGTTTTAAGCCATTTGTCTCATATTGAACTGTGTTCCTGTAATTTGCAGGTTGCTTCCTGAGGGTTTCATCATCTGCAAACGTTTTTTACATTTTTTTTCAAGTTAAAAAAATGGCTTGAACATGATCCCGAAAGGGTTGGGACTTGCTACTTGCAGTGCTATTAGATTATAATCTGATCACCTGCAAAAGTTGATATGTGAAGATTATCGCTTATTGGCTTGCCGGAGGAGGTGTATATCAAGTACATGATAAGACCTTATATGCTGCCTTAAGGAAATTCATTTAAAATATCTTGAGCAAAATATATTTATATTTTTACTCCCATCCATGTATTCACAGGACACTTGAAACAAAAGGAGAATATGTTTATATTGCAAAAACCTACAACATTTAGACAACTTTTGTAACATCCTACGACTTAAAAGTCATACGAAAGCTTGTGATTTGAACAACTGTTTATATGTATGCACATACTATATTAAATTTCATATGAATTGGTTTGACTATGACTGCATGCAGACAGGGAAGGTTGGTTTGCAAAGCAAAAAGGGAGTGTAAAGAAGAATGAAGGGGACAATTTATTTTGGTTTTTTAATCAAATACAAACCTTGCTAAAGTAAACATTTATTGTCTAAAGATGAAATAAAGCCTAAAAGCGAATACAAGAAATTTTGTCAAAATAAGCTTTTCCTGTCTAAACAAAGTCGAGGTTTGGTAAATTAAGAATCATATTATGATCATGATTCATACATCACCCTTTGTTGTACTGACAATATGAATTAAGTATTATTGTATTAATGCCATTTTATTTATTTTTATTTATCGGCAGAAACTTGTGTTATTGTAGGCCAATAATTTTTATAGTCTTATTTCATACTAACGTCATGTTTCTTTTGCTTTATACGTTTTTCCTTTAGCCCCTATATCACTCTTAACTTCAAGGCATTTATATATGTATGTATATCAGAAATGTAATTATATAATGTAAGAGAAAGTACATAATACACAAGTCACCCATCAGACGAATTAATTGCTGGTCTTTGGCGTGTTTTGTCAGTATATCTTATCAAATTTTTCCAATAAATATTATTGTTATTATTTTTTTTAATTTATCGCCATTATTAAGACACGCGTTCTTTTCTCTGTGTTATTGATAAACAAAAGACTATCTCTAATTTTATAAATTTTTATGAGCTGATTTATTTTGATTGATTTATTTCCTTGTTGTTAAAGAAATTTCCTCAAGTTGTATGTCTTAATAGTCGCTATTTATCTCTTGGTTTCGTTATAAATATTACTGTTGCCAATTAAAAAGGCAATTTAAAAATATTTCCAAAAAATATTCGATATATATATACACTAATGGCCAAAATTATAGGCACATACATCAACATCATATATCTTTAATTTCCCTGGTGCTCTATTGGCTTTTGCTTCTTTTCAATGCGATAAGTTAACCTTATAATAGAGTAGTTTCATGATACTGAAGATATTGGGAAAAACCTCCTTGAAAAATGTTTGCATGGGTCTATATTTTAATTAAAGTCAATTCCAACTAAAGCTCGAAACAAATTGTTCTAATATCTTGCGGAAGGAAGAAAAGAAAAATTCGTTTGGGAATAATAAAGATCAGTTTTTTTTTGGAGCCATATTTTTTGTTATTTCACGTTATATTTGGTTGGCAATCCGAGACCCGTTTCGGGAATGCCCCATCTTTAGTGTTTTCTTTTTCTTACTGAATATGGAAAATAAACACAATTCTCTTTAAAGATCAAAGTTTTTACTGGCAACATTTCTGAAAGTCTGCAATACATAAATATATTTAAATTTTTTTTTGAGGATTTCAAACTAAAAAAAATTAACTTAAGAAATGCCATCACATAAATAAATTTCACCAACAAAATATTAAAAATATTTATTAACTTCATTATTCGGGACATTCTTCTAAATAATTATTTAAATATTTATTGTTTAATGTTGGCTTTGCTGAGTATATACTTGCATTTCATGGGCGTTAACCAAACCATTGAAACGCATGTACTTATACAAAAACCAATAAATATTATATGAGAATTCTATAAAATTCAATTGTATTTTTCACACTTGTGAATTACAAAAGATATAAGTATAATTAGCTTTTAGAAAACTTTTATACAAATATAACAGAATACAACAAACAATTATAAGTGGCTAAAGTCTTTTTATTTTTTTTTACAACTTTATACAATTAAACATTCATCGGGTGATAATTGAAAACTCATTAAAAAATAATATTTTTACTTCTTGCATAACTGAAAATTCACAAGAACTCTAAAATGAATAAGAAAAATATCTGGAAACTAACAGAAAATTGCAGTTGAAACAAAAACTGAAAGTTTACTAAATGGAAAAATCCATAGAAGGATCACGAATTAATTAAAGGGGCATTAGAAATTTCGCAAAAAAAGTACATGTACGTTTTTGAAGAAATTTAAAATTTTCTTCCATTTCATATTCATTAAAAAATTAAAAAAAATAATAATAATAATGTTAGTTCCTTGTTTTTTTAGCTAATCAGACCTAATATACTTTATGAAAATAAATTTCAAAAATTATTTGTTTCATATTTTCCAGGCGTTTCGTGAATTTTTTGTTCATTTTATCCAGGAATTCGTAATAAAGGATTATTGTATTACACTAATAAGTTAATATCTTAACATTTAACATCATCAATAAATAATTATAAGTATAAATATGACAAACTTTTATCAAAAAGGCCCACTCTTTTTCATGACCATCTTATATTATCTTATATAATAATAAAATTGAAAACTCTAGTGGATTTTCGCTTATGAAAAAATTTAATATTTTTTGATCGATGTGTAAGAGCAATCTCTCTATAGCTCTAATTTGAAAATTAAATTTCCTTAAAGGATTGCCTGATCTTTGCTAATAAGTTTTCGCTTCCTAATGAACACTTTCCTCTTGGAAAGGGCAAAAAATGTTACATTTTTTTTCAGAAACGAACACGATGAATACTTCTTTCGTGCTTTTAGAGAATTAACCAAACGAGTGTAAATCTTTAATTAATTTTAATTAATAGAATTCCAGTATTAAATAAGAAAATAAATAATTAAAAACTATATAAGCAAAACAAAAACAAAAAAAAAAAACATTAAATTCCTTCAAAAATCTGCTGATATGTGTAGAAATCCCCACACTATGTGGACGCATTACTATCCTGTAATTTCTGCTTAACTAAGTTCAAATAATATTAATGTTAAATAAATAATATTCCAATATTTCATTAATTTCAAACGACCTGATGATTTTGTTTTCGCTTAGAGCTTTTCAAGTAAAAAGAAAAAGAAAACATAATGAAAACCAAACTTGATGAAGACGTCAGGAAGTTACTCCACCAAACGCATATACATACATATGTATATAGACAGATATATATATACCGCGTCTTATCTGGAAGATAAAATAAAAGTAGACTTTTGCCCATGAATACTTTTTAAACAATTACGCACACATACACCTGTTTTACTTAAAATGCAAAAAATTTTTTATACTTTTATACGCTATCAATTGCCGCAAAAACATTTTGGATTTTTTTTTGTTACTGAAAAAATTGTCAAGCAAAAAATGTACCCAATGTGCAATAAATAATAACAATAAGCCACATTGTAATACGTTTTTCGATGCATTGGGGCTTTCATATAAAGAAGAGGTAGAACTAATTATTGGTAGCAGTCATTTTCAGTCAACATGTTGAAGTTCGTGGTTCTCTTGTCAGCAATTACTTGCACGCTGGCTGCTAGCATTTCTGAGGTTATGCTTCCCCAGTTGGATGGTCGCATTGTTGGTGGGGAGGCTACTACGATTAGCTCCTTACCATGGCAAGTCTCGCTGCAACGCAGTGGCGCTCATTTCTGTGGCGGCTCTATTTACAGTTCCCAAATCATTGTAACTGCTGCCCATTGCCTGCAGTCAGTTGAAGCTTCCTCCTTAAAAGTGCGGGCTGGCTCAACCAGCTGGAATTCTGGTGGAGTATTAATAAATGTTGCCTCCTTCAAGTGCCATGACGATTACAATGCTTGGACTATGGTGAACGACATTGCCATCATCAAGTTGGCTTCTTCTTTGACCTTCGGTTCAACAATCAAATCTATTAGTTTGGCTCCATCTGCCCCTGCTAATGGTGCAGCTGCTATAGTGTCTGGTTGGGGTACTATCTCATATGGTTCATCTTCCATTCCCAGTCAATTGAGATCTGTCGAAGTGAAAATTGTTAGTGCCAATTCCTGCTCCTCATCCACTTATGGTTATGGCTCTGATATAAAATCCAGCATGATTTGCGCCTACACAGCAGACAATGATGCTTGTCAAGGTGATTCTGGTGGCCCACTGGTGTCTGGCGGAGTTTTGGTTGGTGTTGTTTCTTGGGGCTACGGCTGCGCCTACGCCAACTATCCCGGTGTTTATGCTGATGTTGCAACTTTGCGTTCCTGGGTGTCCAATGCCGTTAGCTCTATTTAGAAGAGTTTTGATTATGTTACCTTCTTTTATTTTTGCTTATCTCCCAGCAAGGATTGTACGTATAACTAAGTGAATAAATATTTTAACAAAATAAAAAACAAAAAAAAAAAAACTAATAATAATTAATAATTGACTTGCCGCAAGGGCGTTTAAATTATTAATATATCTAGACTGATTTTAGCTACCTGGGTACCTGGGTAGTCTTATGTATTTTAATTTCACTTTTCCATGTATATAGATTTCCTAGACATTTGAAACTTTCTGAGAAATTGTAACGTTTATTTTTATATAGCGAAGAAATTCGCTTAGTAGGTGTTATAATGACATTGATAAGACTTTTAAATATATATTTTTTTAATATTTCACATATATTTTGTTTTGTTTAAATTTAAAGGTAGAAAGTGCTCAATGAAAGACTTTTTATATCCTTAAAATGATTATTCAGAAGTACTGTTGGCTCGTGAAGTACACTAATCACTCCTAATAAAATTAGGGGAAATGAAATTGTCAATGTGTGGCTACTATTTTTTAAAATTAAATGAATCAATTTAATTTTTTTATTTATATAAAATAAACAAATATCCTGAAGATGGTACCGAAATTCTAATAATAAAATTAAAAAAGCAGTAGTGACCTAAATCTCAAAAAAAAAAAAATTAATTAAAATGATTAACAAAAAAATGGTAAGATTTCTAGAACTCTTGGAAATTAAATAAAAGTATAGAAAAAGCTTTTACTGAGCGGAAATTGAAAAAAAAAATAATAATACGTTTGAAAAAGCGTGAAAAGATGATGCTGATATCGATTTTTCTTTAGAAAAAAATATAAAAACACAATAAAAAAAGTTTGTTAGTGCAAAAAAAAAATTATAATAATAACTTGAGTTGTTGATTGGAGACGATTCCAGCTACAAAAATCTTAAAGCCGCATTAAACTTTTTGTTTGAAAGTCAATAACCGCAAAAGTTTAATGCGACTGTTTCTTTGCATATGCTTGCAACAAAATAAGATTTCAATATCAAGATGACATATTCAAAAAGTTAAAATTTTTAAAAACTTTCAAGAAATATATTTCTCAGCTATACCTAACCTAGTTTAAATGGATATTTTCAACAGGCAACCCTTCTATAACACGGTTTTTCTCTAATACGAATTGAAACCTAAATACTTCATCGTTTAACACCGTACTTTTACAACTTGAAAATTTGACTATTTTAAATAATTTTATGGTGTGTGCAGGGCTATCAAATATATTTAGAAAGAAATCGCAAACTTCTCATTAAAAAATAAAAAAAATTGTATTTTACTTTATGTTTTTGTTATAAGTGGCTTCAATGAAATATGAATAAATATTATATTTATCCTATAAGGAGCGCAGGTCCTCTGAGGTTCCGTTAACCATTCTATCTCGGATAAGCAAATGATTAGTCTAGTGCATCCTATTTTGATCAGCTAATGGACTGCCTGAGTGTAAAACACATTTATATAGCGAACCGCTTATTATAAGATATTCGCTTGCAGCCGCCCCAACTAAAGTTCGTCGATGTTTGACAGTTTGCAAGAACATCGCAAAGGACCACCACGTGGAGGTCTGTGAGTTGACTTGAAGTGTAATTGATAAGGATCACCCTGGATTCCCCAAGTAGCCCCAATCAGAAGTTTTGCCTCATCATTATACCCTTTGGTCAACCAAATTATTTATATATGAACATATGAAAAAAATTATAGAACGTCATCTCTCTTTTTCTCCTTTTGCCCCATAGAACATAGTTTCACACAACACCTGAATTTTTTGAAACACATCAACCGCTTTATAAGAGGGTTATCTGTATCAGGTTTTGTAATGAATTTAATTTCATTCATTTCGTGAATTAATATTTTCTGTAGTACATACTCGTAGTTATAAGAAACGAACAAATCCTAATCAGTCCCGAATTCTCGTAAAAATTCCGATCCGTCCCGGTTTCTCGTTTCTCTTAATTGAAACTCCCGAATAACTATGTACAAAAAAAATTTAATTCCGCTTGACGTCACTTGTCAGCTGTTTAAGCTTTTTGATTTATTTATTGCATTATTATGGCATTTATCAGCAGAAGCTAATTCTGCATTGAGCCCTCTATAATGAACTATTTTCATTTCCAAAAAGGAAAAAAATATGTGCACGAAAGATTTATTTACTCGTATTTCGTCCTTACATATCCATACATATGTACATCCGGACACATACTTTCGAACGCTAACAGTTGCAGGAGTATCGACGTGGAGAAAGAAGTTATGTAGAATGAACGTGTTTGTAAACTAGTTTATTTTCTAGAAACTTTCATAACTTGGCATTATTAAAAATAAATGTTCTTGTAGGTAAAAGGATGTGAGCTTGAGTATGCATTTAATCAATGCATTGGCATGCGTTCGCGTATCCATGTGCGTGTGTGGGTGTGAGTTTAAAAATTATATCTTCTTAAATAAAATCCTTTTTGTTTCCTTTTCTAAACCCTTCCCCAATGTTCTGTTTTATTTTATATTGAGATTTGTGCAATTTCGCTTTAGTTTCTTATTTCTTATTCTTATCGTTATGTTTACTGCTTTCCCTTGCAATGAGAATAACGATAAAACCATGTTTCATGTTGGTAGTATTGGTGTGCTCGTAACCAGGTGCATGTGTATTAGTTCGTTGTTTATGTGTTTGGGCTAGTGCCCGATTATAGGAATTTCAATGCGTGTTTATCGCTTGGTTTTAGTGGAATTTTATGTGTTTTTCTACTCACACCACTTGTATGTGTGTATTCGTATGTATGTATGTGTTTTATTTCTCTCATTTTGTTTTCTTTGAGGCATTTTAACACTAGTAATTTGGTTTATGGGTTTCTATATAAGTCTATTTACCAGGGCTGGAGAAGTTAATGCGATCATATATTTTTGGTCACTGTGTGATATTGAAAATTACTATTTTATTGGAAAATTTCATAATCTATCGTTTTTAATATTAGTTACAAAAAATCTATAATTTCTCCTGTTCAATTTTATTTTCAATAGATCTCAATTGAATTTGAAATGTCAAGCCTTATGATATTTTTCTTACAGTCGAAAGAAGTGGTTGGAAATTTTCTTAGTTGTTGGATCGGAAAATCCATTAAGACCTTTCGGATATGCACTTAAAAAGAGACTTACTACTGGCGTTATCATTAGAAAAAAATATTGACAAAAAATGGTTAATGTGTTCCACATATTAACGACTTCCTCCTTTTTCAACATCACAATAAAACAAAAAATAGTTGCATAAAATATTTAAAATCCATCAATTTGAATTTATCAATTGTTTCTACTGGACCATTATTCGTAAAATCAACCAGATAATGCCCTACGCATTGCTGCCGCTGATTTTTGTGTTAAAAATTTCATAGTTGCAGAGAAGTACTGCTGATGCTTCCAACTGCTAATATTCATCTTGTACGGAAGATGACACAGCCCCTTAAAATATTGAAAAAATATACATATAGACACCCCATAAACTTTCCTCGGGTACAAATAATACTTTCACAAAGTTTTATTGCGATCGTATAAGCAGTTTGACCGAACAAACAGATATTAAATTTTATTTTAAATTTACACTCAGCATTTTGTCAAGAAATATATTGCATGAAACTTTATCTATTTGGCAATAGAAGATAGAGCGAAACAGTTGAATAAAAAATGTTGTAATATGAAATTTGATGTGCTGAGAGTTTTGTTTGTTGTTTTGTCCTCCTATTAGCGAATAAAAAAATCGCATGCAATAAATTTTATGAAAATGTGCATAAAGTAAATGCAGTCATAATTTCAAAAAAGGTGTAGTATCTAACGCTGAAGTGAAAATGAGTGAAAAACATGTTTTTGTGACAACATAATTAGAAAAGAACATGTTCTTCTTTGCACTGTTGCTAGTTTTTTTTTAGAATGGAACAAAAACAAGCCAAGAAAATATCATAAGATTAAGTAAAAATTATTTTATGAAAAATGTTTCTAATTTTGAGAAAACTATGTGCCTCATTGAGTGAAAGCAAACGTTTCTATATGCTTGATATTTGTTTGAAAAAATCTCAATGTTAAACGAATTCTCAGCGTTTCATTTTTGAAAATGTGATCTGTTATTTAAAGCTAAAAAGACTCGGACATTTAAAGGAAAATTTATTGACGTTAAAATTCTATTTTCTAATGTTGCAACAAATTAAGTTTTGCAATTATTTTATAAAATTTTTCGTGCTTACTTTTTTCTTATCAATATTAGATATTTTTATAATATAAATAATTTTCTTTGTAAGAGCGAGAAGTTTTACTGAACTCATATTAAGTAAATTTTTCAAAATTCAAGTGCAAGGTGTAGGGATTTTTTGGATTAAAAATTTCTAAAATCAAAACCTGAGCTTTAGTACTTTTCAGCTTAAAAAATCTTTTCATATCTCAAAACAATACTTAACTATCCATCCCTGGCATGTATGTACTCGTACATACCACATATATATATATATATATATATATATATATATATATATATATATATATATATATATATATATTTGTTTTTTTTTTGTTTTTAAAAATAAATTTTTTATATGTTTTTGTAATAAAGTTAAAGTCATTTCATGGCACTTACTTGGCAAATAGTACTTGTATATCTGCTTGGTCACTGTACACTTCACGGAATGTCAGTTTCGAGTTGCTTTCCCAAACACTCAAAGCTTTGCGCAGCGTCATGCGTATTTGACCTGCATTCGTCATTGATTGATTAACCAAACTGAAAGTAAGCGAGAGAAAAAATATATTTTTATTACAAAATTATTTCGTTAATGAGTTGGCGAAAAAGAAATTTTCTTACATTTAAAAGCCACGACAGATTATTTACAGTCAAAGTATTACAAAGTGTTAATAAACTGACTTCAATCATATCAATATAAATGGATTAAAATAGAGGCTTTAATAAAGTTTGGAATATTTAACGTGTTCTCAAGGTGGATTTATGGGTGCTTTTGATAACCATACGCCTTCACGAGCCATTGACTTGGACACACAAGACATGCTCAGGTTAGGTTAGGTTAGGTTAGGTTGATTGGAGGGGTGTGATAGCCCATGTCATACGACATACACTTAAGCCAATCAAGGCTTGTTGTGCGATCCCTTTAATTATCAGACACAAACTGCCAGAGTTCTGCGGCAGGATTCGAACCTGGGACCTTCGCACTACGAGTCTAGTACACTACCTACTAGTCTACGAAGGTCAGACAGACATGCTCAGGCATATCATTAATTATCCGTATGTATGTTTATTTTTTCATAACGTGTATTTTATTATTTATTCTAATTTTAGTATGGATTTGTTACTTTTCATGTAAAAGGTCCTTTATTAAGCGAATCGATGTCATTATATATGTCGCGCAAATGTCCTCCGCGGTTTTGCTGGGTGACGCGCATCTAAAATATTCAATTTGCCACATGTTGTTATTGTCTATATTATCCAAATCAGGCTAAAAAAAGTTTGTAACCATCGACGTACAGCGCTCTCCGTTGATAGCGAAGGCCTGGCCAATGTTGTTCTTAAAATAATATGGAGCCATGGCACTTCAAGCCCAAAATCAACACCAAACAGTGACTTTTTCGTGATGTATTGGAAATGTTTAGATCTTATATGGACTGGTATTGTCCCAAGTTTGAAAATTCTGTTCTTTGATGTACTCATGCATCCAGAAATGAGCATCATTGCTGAAGATGACATTTTAGTGAAAATTAAAAAAAAAAATCCGGTCGAACAGTACGTTACTCATTGTATGCCAATGCTGATTTGGATAAAACCAGATTGAATAGATGACAGCCAATTTGAAAGATGTAGCTTCAACAATATGGCCGCCATTAACTGTCAAAGTTCGGAAATCCTTATTAGAAGACCTGGCAGCTGCCGAGCATCATGCTAAGCACGGTTGATCGAACAAATGTTCGGTCAACGATGGCACTACATGAACGAAACATGAATAAAAAAGCGGTCTTTAGCAGCCTAATTCATATGCGATGTATATTGAGTTCAATGTTCATATCAAGTTGATGGCTAATGGATACCGCTAGTTCTGAATATGAGATGAATGGCGAAGCCTGAGTTCAAAAAACAAATTTTAATTATACAGACTTTTGAATAATTAGATTTTGTTTGTTGCCTGCTTAGCTATTTATAACCAAACCACCAGCGAACTTCAGCTGGCTTGTAGGCATTCAATCGCGTATGTTTATATAAAAACTAGCATATACAATATGAGAATTCTATCATATATATGAAAATTACAATATATATATATATATATAATCATAGTACATAGTTTATATTTGATATGAGTCTATATAACTTCCAACCTGTATACTCTTAGATGCCTTAGGGTATCAATGATTTATTATTGATTAGAAAAAACGAAAAAAAGGAGAATATTTCTTTTCTCCTCCTCCTTTATACACATATGTCTGTAAAAACCTCTAAAGTACCGCGATAGAATTAATGCCGAATAGAATTTAATGCTACACCGCGACACCAGCAAGAGCCGAAAACCTAGTGTTGGTTTATTGTTAAAAGTCCTGTGCAAAGCAGGGCGGCAAATCACGATCGTAGTCCTTACAAAAGTTTTCCTGAAATGTACTTAAATTCCGTCTATATCGAATGCTGTAATTCGAGCACTATTTCGAATAGATGTTAAGAAATATTTAACACTTTCACTCATACTCACACGTACATACACAAGAACAGAAAGGAAGAATAAAGAGTTTTAAATGAATATCATAAAATAATTTGGTCTGTTATAAGGATTTAATAGGTAATAGTTACTAGACTTTAAAAGGACTTAATATATGTGTGATAATGGTATTTTGTATTAAAGTACACATCGTTACCTTTAGTTGCAAATGCACTAAGTGCAATTTAGTAGATTTTATAGCAGAAAGGAACAACTTTCTATGATCATATATTTTCAGTACATTTTAATCTACAAAAACATTAGAAAATGACTAATAAAGACCACATTGTTGTAGTTTTTTTTTTGAATTATGAACTTTTTATTGTAATTTATTAAAAAATAAATTATCACAAAATATAGACTTTGCTCCTCTGCAACTAAAGGCATGGATGTTATTTTCCAGTTTTCTTTTCCTTAGAATTATAAAGTGTTAGCTCTCGTGAGTCTAAACGATTTCCTTGTTAATGAATTGGCTTGTAATATCTAGAGGTGAGAGCTAAATTTGATTAGAAGGCTGACGTTTCAACAGCCTATACATTTTGGCTCAATAACTGATGTAGAATTCAGATAATCTTCTTTGCAAACCTGCCACAATGACAACACAATTTTACTCAAAAGAAATATCAGAATTCATTTTTAGCCCCTAGTAAATAACCACATATAACTTTAACCACATAGTTTTAGGATTTATATTTCTTAATGAACAAAAAATCTCAATTTTTTGCCAAGAAAATAATGATAAAACAGTCAAAAGCTGCTAGTAAAACTTTAAGGATTTTGAGCCATGTCCTGTAATTAATTTTAAACTTTTTCAAATTGAGATGTTTTAGATTTAGTTCTGTTTTCTCTGACTGCACCTAATATACAATGAGTAGTTCTAATAAAGTTTGAATTGTAAATAAAAAAATCTAATGCAAATACATTGTGCCGTTTAAATATATATGTATATAAATATATATAAATATATATAAATATGTATGCTAGTTAAACAACAATATTAGGATACGTATTAGATGTTATAATTCCGATAAAAATTTGTCCTAGAATTTTACTTCATCAACTCTATATTCACTATTTACTGAACACACATATGCACCTCTGTTTAACTTTATTTGTATTAGTCTGTACAAATATGCATACAAGTGCACACATACAAACATACATACGTATATGAAACATATTTAGTTTGATTCACATCTTAACGTACTCCGAGCAATGTGTTTGTAATAGGACTACAGTTCATTTAACAAATATTCCAGAAACGTGCTTTCCATTTATTTGCTGGGTCTTGATTTTCTATTTTCCTTTGAACTACTGTAATTTACTTTCTGTTTGCTTTTAATGTCGGCTCAACATGTCCTTTGCAGTTGTAGTCGGACTTTCAGCATTACATACTTAATATTAACAGCATCGCCAACATTACCATCATTATCATCATCATGAACAACATCATTATTTGGAATTTTTAACACAACAACAGCAGTAGCATCAACAATGTCTTCATAAATTTTCTTCTTTCTATGGATGTCATTTAGTTGCATTAGCTGGTCATTTGTATGTCTGGGTCTTCCCTCACTCACTAACACATGCAATCATGCAGCTTTTCATTCCTTCGTTAAGTTCTTTTATTACTTTATTTGGCAAATTTAACACACACACACACACACAAATTTTATATTTATTTTACAGTTGCATTTGAAACAAACTAAAACTTTAAATAGTCAGGCACAAGTGGACGGATATGCAAATACTCGTATTCCAGCAAATAAGGAAAATGGTTAAATAAACAAATCCACTAACATGGTACAACTTTAACTGGGAAACTCATCCACATTTAAAGTATCCAAAAAAGGAAATGAAAAAAATATTTGCAACCTTAAAAAACGAGGAAAAGAAAGGACCTACGAACACTTATACATATACCATAGAGTTTGGTCGTGACATTTCCAAAGAAATACTTCTTATTTCATCCAACCAATCCACCTGATAGACAGTTTTATTTTTAACATCTATAGATTATATTTAAATAAAGATTTCACATCAATTTTTGTTGTTTTTGTGTAAATATGTAGAAATATTATTTATTTTACTTTAGCTATTGGTACCCGGTTTTGTTCGGGTTTCCCAAAACAAGGCATCGTTCGAATCCCTAAAATAAAACACCAGGGAGAAGTATTTGATTTGTAGTGTTGCTAAATTAGGACAAGTTGACAATATGTGTTCTACTGTAGTTGTGGATCCAAAGTATGTGGAGTGTTATTGATGTTGTTGTTGACTAGATGTTGGGTTGTGGTGATGGTGTGATCCATCCAGAGCTGGTTAGTAATTATTTCTTAAGGAATTAAATTACTCTCAATTACAAATTACAAGAAATTGTCATTAGTAATCGATTCCTTCCTTTCACGGCAAAGGAATTGATTACTTTTTCAATTCCTTAGGAATAATTTCAAAAGTAATTTTTTTTAATTCCATTACTTTTACAATTCCTCAGAGGAATTGTAAAAGTAATTGAAAAACTGAAAGTTCATTCACGAATATGATTTTTTTGTGGTCAAAGTTTAAAATCGAGAAAACTCATTGGGCATTTTTTTTCAAAGTTTTGTACCTTATTTTCTGCCAAAGTTAATAAAAGAAAAATAGTTAGAAAAAAATTTTAATATGTTATTGTTTGTTGTTGGCTTAGCTAGGTATATGCCTGCATTTCATTGGCGCTAACCAAATCATCAGTACCCTTTTAGCCAAATCATGATTGAAAGCATTCAAAGCCAACAACAAACAATAACATATTAAAATAGTTATTTTGGAGAATATCTCGAATAACAAATTTGATAAATATTGTTATTATAAATTTTGTTTTTTCATTGCCTTATAAATACTTTCATTATCACCCAACGGGCGATTAATTGTATAAAGGCGTAAAAAGAAAAAACAAAAGGACGCAAGTCAATTATAATTGTTTGTTGTGTTGTGATTGTACAAAAGCTTCTATAGCTATTTATACTTTTGTTTTTGTTGATTACAAATAGTAAAATATGATAGAGTTCTGATAGAATTCTCATATATATTTGTAATTGTTTGCATAAGTATACGAGCTTTGAATGCTTTCAATCATGATTTGGCTAAAAGGGTACTGATGATTTGGTTAGCGCCAATGAAATGCAGGCATATACCTAGCTAAGGCAACAACAAACAATAACATATTAAAATAGTTATTTTGGAGAATATCTCGAATAACAAATTTGATAAATATTGTTATTATAAATTTTGTTTTTTCATTGCCTTATAAATACTTTCATTATCACCCAACGGGCGATTAATTGTATAAAGGCGTAAAAAGAAAAAACAAAAGGACGCAAGTCAATTATAATTGTTTGTTGTGTTGTGATTGTACAAAAGCTTCTATAGCTATTTATACTTTTGTTTTTGTTGATTACAAATAGTAAAATATGATAGAGTTCTGATAGAATTCTCATATATATTTGTAATTGTTTGCATAAGTATACGAGCTTTGAATGCTTTCAATCATGATTTGGCTAAAAGGGTACTGATGATTTGGTTAGCGCCAATGAAATGCAGGCATATACCTAGCTAAGCCAACAACAAACAATAACATATTAAAATAGTTATTTTGGAGAATATCTCGAATAACAAATTTGATAAATATTGTTATTATAAATTTTGTTTTTTCATTGCCTTATAAATACTTTCATTATCACCCAACGGGCGATTAATTGTATAAAGGCGTAAAAAGAAAAAACAAAAGGACGCAAGTCAATAATAATTGTTTGTTGTGTTGTGATTGTACAAAAGCTTCTATAGCTATTTATACTTTTGTTTTTGTTGATTACAAATAGTAAAATATGATAGAGTTCTGATAGAATTCTCATATATATTTGTAATTGTTTGCATAAGTATACGAGCTTTGAATGCTTTCAATCATGATTTGGCTAAAAGGGTACTGATGATTTGGTTAGCGCCAATGAAATGCAGGCATATACCTAGCTAAGCCAACAACAAACAATAACATATTAAAATAGTTATTTTGGAGAATATCTCGAATAACAAATTTGATAAATATTGTTAGAAAAAAATATTATTTTTTTTAATTGCGAAATTAACAACAAATAAACAAACAGAAAATAGGTTTTATTTATATCATAATAAACAACAAATAAACTATATCAGTTGAGTAAATGTGCGTTGGCTTTCATTAAAGTCAGCTTTTCGAAGCGATCGTCGGAGAGAGCGTGGCGTCGTGGTGTATTTACAATGCCTGCAAATGAAAATAATCTCTCAAGCGGCACCGAGAACGTCAACGGAGTGTTTGACTTTCTCTATCTACGGCAATTATTCTAAGTTATATAAGTTGTTAAAAAAATGATCGACAATGTACATAATTAATTTCAATTACAAAATATAATTCCTTGTAATGGAATTAAAAAAAAATTACTTTTGAAATGATTCCTAAGGAATTAAAAAAGTAATCAATTGCTTTGCTGTGGACGAAAGGAATCGATTACTAATTACAATTACTGAGGAATGTAATTGTAATTGTAAAGTAATTGCATTTACCCAGCTCTGGATCCATCATTAATTGGGAAAATTTTTTTGATATCATATGCCCTTATGGAAACTTAAAGATTTGTGTTAATTGGTGAGTAGTGAGGATGCTTGTAGATGCTCATGTCCGCAATTCTCTAGTAATTTAGCTTATTTAAGTTGCAAGTTTTCCACTTAAAGGATCATTAATCATTTGTGCTGCATATGACTTAGCATGCAAAATAATGACATCAAAATTAATGAAAGACAATGTTTTTTATGCTTTTAATTTAATTATTATTTTTTCTCTTCAAAATCTTCTATTAACTTCATTTCCTAAAAAGCTCACAAAAAAATTTGGAAGCAATGAAAATGCCATTCCTTAAGATTGAGTCGCAATTTTTTCATTTGGCAGCAAGCAGCACGTTAAATTTCTTATTCTGAGGATTTTGAGTTTTTAATTATGCCAAGGACCGTGAGTATTTTTGCAAACAATTTGAAACGAACATGAATTTTTTTTATCAAAAAGAATATATCAGATCTCTGTTGAAACAAAGTGAATGATAAAATGTCATTGTAAGCCGAGATCATGTTTAAGTAAGAGATCGTGCGGGTACTTTTCGTATGTACAATACACATGCCATTTTTATCACACATGTTATGAATATGAAAATTCTAATTATGAAATTTTTTTAAATATCTTATCCCTTAGGAAGCATAATGTTTATAGTTTTTTGATTTCGTATCCTGTAAAAAGTTTTCATAGCGAAACAAGTACAAAATTATATTTGTCACAAGGTATTTTCCAACTTAATAATAAATCAATATATGTTCTTTTGTATAATCACCGATATTTATGTCATTTAAGGACTTTTATTGAAAATAATCTTTTCATACGAGAGGGTATACTTCAGAATTGATCAGCCGAGTATGAAGTAATTTTTCACTGTCTGAGTGTTACTTCCCTGTATAAACAATAAAAATAGTGGTTTTTTATTACAAATATAATAAATGGTAATGCGAGAACAGGCTCAGCCTAGGGGTTGGTGAGCTTACAAAAGGATATCTGAATTCTATTGGGTGAGCTGTTTAATATTCAGTATTTATTTGAACCTCAGTACGATGCTATAGTATAAGTCAGTTTCTTGATCTTGGAATAGTGTCGTTAGTACTCGTATTACTGGTGGGTATTTATGTGAGACACATCAGAATATTAAGGATTTCCCTATTGTGGTCCATGATAAACCTTCTTCGAGGATGAAGCTTAGAATTAGACACCTAGGCAATCGTTCTATTCACACTTGGCCGGTCTCAAGGAAGAACCATCGATTGATCTCATAATTTTTGTGTTTTTCTTCCGACGGGGTTTGTTTGAATTTAGGACGATTTTCCGTCATCCCACGTCAAATTTGGTTTGTAAACAGACCGGTTTCGGCTTTGTGCCATCTTCAGTGTTCTCTTGAGTATTCAAATTGATCTCATAATCTTTGTAACAAGTTACAGATGGTTCTCAGGTACCCAAATTAAACAACATTAAAAAAACACACACAAAAAGGTGCCATACGCAACTATAATATGATAATATTATTATGTTCAAATGCATTAAAATATTGTTTCACGCTGCAAACATGTATGTTTAGGACGACCTTCAACAAGTCAGGCTAAAATACTGATATTTA
Source organism: Germaria angustata (assembly GCA_963681545.1). Classification (NCBI taxonomy): domain Eukaryota; kingdom Metazoa; phylum Arthropoda; class Insecta; order Diptera; family Tachinidae; genus Germaria; species Germaria angustata. Next base: position 31,719,131 of record OY813002.1, read on the forward strand.
ATTAAATATAATCGAAATAAGAATTCCATCAAATGTCAAATCAGAGAATTCGTTTTGCATAAGTGTGTATAGATAGTGCATAATTTCGTTTTCAGTCATACTTTGGTTATAATAAAATAAACATTTTCATTCATAATGAAAATATTGTGGATTTAGTCTAACCAAAGATTTATTTCTAAATATACTAAAACTTAATAGTCAAATATAAACATGAACTTTTTATGGTGATTAAATTTAATTGTAAAGTTTGTAAAAATAAAAATGTTTATTGTTTGTTGTTGCTTTGACTGTGCCCATATGACGAGATTTCATTGGTCGGTTAACGAAATTGCCAGTGAACTTTAAGAAGTTTGAAAACATTAATTTTTGAAACTAATTATTTTAATTTGGGGGAATATCCCAATAAATTTTAATATTAAGTTTGTAAAAACAATTATAGTTCGTTTGCTGCAGCAATACAGGGATCATAATATTGCATTCATGTAAGTACCATCCCTTTTTATAATTATTTCTAATAATTTTCACCCTCCTCTAATGAAATATTAAAGAATAAATATGCTCCGCAAAATTTTCAAATGCTTTTCCAACAGGCTTAGCCAATTTAGTGTGACTAAGAATAAAAGAAACAAACAAACAAAAAAAGCTTACATCTCATTTTTATTTATACTATATACTTATATAAATTTTTAATTTGATTTATATTTCAATTTGTTGTTGCGCAATCCTTTGAGATCCCCTAAAAATATGCAACTGGCACGTATTTGTGCCACTCCAGCCAGGTTTGCTACTGTAAAATAATGCAACTGTATTGAGCAGCAAATACAATTTAAACAGTGCTTACAACAACAAGAACAATAATGAGAAACGAATATAACAGCTCTCTGGACATAATGTACAATTTCAATTCATTGAATCCTTGTTTGTTGAAAGCATTTTCAAAATATCTCTACAAGCACACACATACGGGTGCATATTTATTACCATGGAAAAATATCCTCATACAAATTTCTTCATTCTTGTACTCGAGCATGATAAAATGTGAGAAAACAAACTTTAGCAGGACTTCAAAATAATTAGGGTTTTTTTTAATTTCATTGCAAATTCGTTTTGAGTTAAATATTGTGAACACATGGCTGAGAATTACGATACAAAAAAGGATTTCTGACATGCAACACCGTCTAGGATTACAATATCGATAAAAATTTCGGTAGGAATCAAAAGGGAAGTTTCGAATGAAAGCAAATTTATTGAAATCTTCTTAGAAATACAAGTAAATTTAACATGAAATGCTGTAAAATTAACAAAGCCCATAATTAAATTGAGGGCGTAGCTGGAAATGCTCTTTCATATTGTTGTTACTTTCTTTTTCTTAAAAAAAATTTACGAAAAGTGTATAACATTTGATGAATCTATGAAACTATAGAATGAATGTGAAAATGTAAGAGATTTTCTCCCATCACTGCTTTCTGCGACAATTTTTTGTGTCAAATTATATGGAAAATATGGTGTCGACATAGTAATAATGACCTTCGTAGACTAGTAGGTAGTGTACTATACTTGTAGTGCGAAGTTCCCAGGTTCGAATCCAGCCGCAGAACTCTGGCAGTTGTGTTTGATAATTAAAGGGAGCGCACAACAAGCATTCACTGGCTTAAGTGTATGTCGTATGACATGGGCTATCACACCCCTCCAATCAACCTAACCTAACCTAACCTATATATTTGAATAATTTAATAATTGAACTAGATTAAATTAAATTAAATTAAATTGAAACTCACTGGTCTGATCTGAGTTTGACTATTGAATTTGTCAGTTGAAGCAAGACTGGAACTGTGATATTTTCGATAGTCGTTACACCATCAATATCAGCCTTTTACCACTTCTCATGTGGCTGCTAGTATTTGGGAATATCATTTATTTAACACAAATTTGTATGAAGAAAGAACACGTTATTATTGTTGTTGAAAATGCAATTAATATTTAATTCTTGTATTCTTTTTTCATACAGAAGTGTATCAAATGGTTTGTGAACACATGCATTTCAATACTTTAATAAGAATTTTGTAGCAAATGAATGAAATTTCCATTTGAATTTTTTTCTTATAAATAAAAAAAGGCATTTTGCAAAGTAAAAGTTTTTCTTCCATATAAAATTCTGAATATAAAAGATTTGTAGTTTTTCTTGTGTGTTTTGTTTTGTCTTTTTTAAGAAAATTTTACAATAATATACTTTAGTTCCTCAAATAATATAGCGACAAAGAGACGATTTAGAAGGTTAAGAAATCTACATATAGCATCGAAAAATTTTTTGGCCAATACCTACGGAAGTTTGATTAGTTTCCGTAATTTACAAAAACATTTAGGGTGATCAAGTTTGAACTTTAGATCACATATGGCAGTTTTTTATCGGATGTGCAGGATTATACATCCTATAAACAGGAGCAGTTGATATTTTAAAATACACAGGAGTGCTACTATTCATTTGCCAATTGTGTTTTACCCAGATTGCAAACAAACTAAAATAAATAGAAAACCAAATATTGATTTTGCCAAAAATTCGTTCCAATTATATTATTTTTGTTTATTTTTGCAACTGGGAGAAAATATTGCACGATGTCCTAAATTTATTTATTATATTTTTCTTTCACGAATTCATTATCATTTCACTATGAAGTTAATCAATTTAACTTATATACTACGTTTATACGCACGTCTTATTTGCAAATAAAAAAGAAGAATGTTGCCGTATAACTTTTTTATTGTAACTTATTAACTCACTGAAACAAGTCGTGAATAACGACACTATTTGCAAATAAAAAGTAAGACGTTGCCACTTCATGAACGTTTTTTGTGTTTTACTTACCAAACAATCATATTTTCGTCATAAGTTCTGTATGCAATTTCCCGTATAAACAGTGAATTAGTTATTTGCAAATAGTTCTATTTGCAAATAAGACGTGCGTATAAACGTGGTAATAAATAATTATTATAATTTACATAATTTATATATGTATTAATACATTAGAGTATAGTTTTTTTTATATACGAGTACATATTATACTTGCATAGTTTTTCACACAATTTGGTCTCAAGTGAACTAAGTGAACTAAGCAAAAGGAAGGATCTCAAAAAAAAAACGCAACTTTAAGTTTAGGACTGCAGTCGTCGCTGGAAACGCAAATGGTGAGTTCTATTAAAAATTCGTTTAAGCTATTTGAATAAATGTTTATATTTACAGCGCAAAAATAAATATGTATTTGTATTAGTGAGTAAAATAAAATTGCACTGGGAGAAAAGTTTCATTGATTTAAAAGAAATGCTGTGGTATGATCTATTTTGGAAATAATTTAATTGAAATGACAACAAAAAAAATATACAGTTGCCTCATAAAGTGAGTGCTCAATCTAACTTTACTTTTTCAAACACACTTTTTGATCCTTGATAATTAAAAAAAAATTTAATTTAACTTCTAGTCTTATAGTTTGTAGTTTTCTTATCAGATATTTATGCAATAAAAACTAAATATCTTTTTGAACTTAAGATTTTTACACCAACAACAATATTGGTACTCATTTCTAGCTTCAAAAAGTGAGTGCTCATCATTGAAGAATTTATTTAAAAAAAAAACAAACTTCTCAAACATGCAAAAGTAATCCAAGATATTAATTTAACGATAGTCGGTATAAGTGAAAGTTACATTTTAAGCATTTTTTTAAAATATGTTTACAAAACGTAAAGAAACTACTGAGTGTGAACATAAAGTAATAGTAAATTTGCGACAAGATGGTCATTCCTTACGCAATATCGGAGAAATTGTCAAAAGACCTTTCTCCGCCATAAAAAAATTATTGACAAATATAACAAGACTAAAAACGTTGCTAATGCGCCAAGATGTGGGTGGCCTCAAGTACTTTCAGATGCTGAAAAACGATCTCTTGTTCGAGATATCAACAAAACACCCAAAATATCGGCAGCAGAATTGACCAGAAATCTTAATAAAAATTGTAATAAGAACGTTTGTCCAAACACTGTTCGAAAAGTGCTTCATGAAGCTGGTTATAACAGTCGTGTTGCCCGTAAAAACCATATATAAGCAAAGTTAATAAGATCAAGCGACTTACATACGCCAAGGAACATCAAAATAACCCATCAGATTTCTGGAATAGGGTAGTTTTTTCTAATGAGTTGGAAATTTACTTATAGTGGATGGTATAATGGACCATAAGAAATATATAGAGATTTTGAAAACCCATCTCTAACCCAGCGTGCAAAAAATGGGAATTACTTTCTGATAAATATGTATCACAAACATGATGAACAAAATTTTACATTAGCTTAATTATGTTGTAGCTTTTAAAGCACTGCTTCTCTTGCTCTGCAATAGAGATGTCCAGCACAGTGTTCAGTTACAAATGCGATCGCACTATTTTATATAAAATTTAATATATTTAAATATTCTTTTAAAGAAATATTTTCAAATGAATATGTAGTTAAAATATATAAGAATTAGTGGTTAGAAATATATGTGGGCTATCTAAAAAATTCGGTAGCAAATAGGTTAGGTCACGGTTGAGTATCAGAAACAAGAGGATGTAGGCATCATATCAAGGTTTTTCCAACCCATGTTACTCTCTAAACATTTACTTAAATTTTTATTTTACTTTCATGGTCCTTATATACATAAATTGCCACCTAATTATATATAGTATCTAGCGATGTGTCGTATTCTATTTCGGAGAACGCCAAAATCTACCGCCTTATCCATGAGCACAGCTGGGAATATATGTAGCACGGTTCGATGTAGCAATTAATCCATTTATAAAAAATTTAATAAATAGACACATGAACGCTAATGATAATGGTGAGGCGACCATCGAAAACAGTAATGTTCCCCTCTGCTAGTGTACTAATTGGCTTCTCCTTCATCCTTAATAAGAATAAAATAATTCTATTATTGAATTAATTTTTTTCTCGAATTTTTCTTGCAATATTTGGTATTTCGTATGTAAAGCTGTTAAGGATTCAGTATTGAACTTATAATAAAATTTTCATTATTTATTTTATTCACTTCGCATATGTGAGTTTTTTTTAATTTTGCCTTTTATTAATATCCTTTGTTTTCCTGTGCACCCTACCTAAAGTCCCTTTAAGTTTCTAATTTATGTGAGATATTAAACTTCTAAGTTATACAAACACACACACATGAACAATCACATACAAGTAAATCTAGTTACTTCAACTCACTGCCATATTAAGGTCATATACTTATTGCCTGCATATGAAATATCGGTATATTTGGGTTTTTCTTTCGAAGATTTCTTTTTAGTTTTATACATTCTTGGCATCGACAATATTATCGCTTACAGTGTCACTTTACTTAAAATGACATTAAGTTGCCAATTTTTATAATAATTTCAAAAGAAATAACATTCTACAGAATATAAAAGAAAAAAGTAAACTGAGAAAATAAAAAGAAAAACTCTTGATTGAAGAAAGGAAAAAGAGAAAGGGAAACTCTCAAAAATTCCATATTGCTGGCGAAATGTACGCAAGTTACCAATACCGAAACTAGATAGAGATGGTGCCAAAGGCATCCTGACAGACCAAGTTAAAGTTGCATCTTTAAATTTAGTCAAATTGATTGTGAATCAAGTAAAAGTTTATATTTGGGGAGTAAAACTGTGAATCTACTTAAAAAATGAATTGAGTTCAAAAGAAAAAATACACATACATATACATAATACAGTGGCTGACAATTTAAGTAAAAGAAACAAGAATTTTATCAATATTTTTATACATGTAAGAAAAGCAAAGTAAATTTTTCGGCTGTGTTCTTAAATATGCATTTAACATTTATACCCCAAACAAATGAAATTGCAAGATTGTAAAGGCTTTGGTCTTAACCGCAGAACCCGCCCCATAGTGCGTTAGCTCAAATGTGGAACTCAGAATTGTGATGATTTTTATATATTTCGAAAGACAACAGTATGCACAGTGTAATGCAGGAATTTTTTTTCTAATACTTCTCGCCGAAAAATAATATAAAAGTAAAAAATGGAAGACAGGCAGAGAGAGTAAGAGAGAGAGAGAGAGAGTTAGAATTAATATATATATATATATTACATTTTTATAAACTTTAGGTCCAGCTTCAAGTCCAATAATAAAGCACTGAAAACGATGGATTTCATCATTATGACAATAACACCTATTGTTTTTAACCCAATCGAATATATTAGAGCCACAATGACTCACAACTTCCTGCAGGACACCAGCAGCAATATGAGCAAAATAACTTCTGTCTTTGCAACTCTCCCTTTTTTAGCAGTCCAGAATATGTATGAACAACAGAAATATTTTGGCCCCATGTACTAAGAAAGAAATCATCTAGAAGCAACGTTTTTTTGCAAAGCTTCCTAGTTGGAGTTTCATGATCGATTTTATCTTGTACTGTGGAGAGGATTAATAGACAAAAGAATTCTATAACTAACCAACCCATATTGGGAGTCACTTAGAGGTGATATTCCATAGTATGAGTGCTGTTGAGTGCAATATTAAAACTGATATTGAATTTGCAATACTGAGGATTGTTAAAGGACATGATCCTAGACTAGTTATATTAAGGAATATTTAGTTCCTCTAGGTTGAGCTATGAAACGGGATAAATATGTCAACTTGGAAGAAGTCTATTCTCGAAAGATCTGTAACCAAAAAAAAAAAAAAATTATAATAGTATCAAAAAGTAACATGCAATCCTTTAGGAGTTTTCATGATATTTAGCATCAGTTCTTTTGTGAAGATTTTTATACATTTATTGAAAATTTTAGTCTTCACAGTATGCACGTTTCTTTATAACTTTAAGTTTGATTTAAGAATCTTGTCCTGAAAGTTTTTAAATACATTTTAATTAACTTTTGGTGTATAGAATTTATTTTTATATTTTTCAGGAGAATATCTATAAATATTTTTTAACTAACTTTAATATCGAATAACGAGTTAACTTGCTTAATATATACTCTCAAATCATCCAAATCTCTTGGATTAGATGATGTTTCCAACATTTTGATAAAAAATTTACCTCCTTCGGCAGTAAATTTATTATTGATTATTTTTAACAGCTGTTTAAAAATCAACTACTTCACGAAACATTTTATAAAGACCAAAATAATTGCTGTTTCTAAACCAAATAAGCCTAAGCACAGTCCACATAGTTATAGACCGATAAGCTTATTAAGTAACCTTGGCAAATTATATGAGAAAGCTATCCAAAACCGAATCTACAGTTCTATTGAAAACACATCAATATTAGCAAACGAACAACTTGGATTCAAAAAAAAAAAACAACATAGCGCAGTTCACCAAATTAACCGTATCACAAACATAATAATAAAGTCGAAGAAACGAATTAAAAAATCTGCAGGCCTAGTAGTTCTTGACGTTGAAAAGGCATTTGATACCGTTTGGCACAACGGTCTTGTTTATAAATTGCTCCTAACCAATATACCAAAATAATTGTGCAGGCTTATTGCTGATTTTCTAACTGACAGAACATTTGTAGTAGCTATCAACAAAACAAAACATTTTCGACTCAGAAACAAAATACTGCAGGTCTACCACAAGGTTCAATATTATCTCCATTATTGTATTCAATCTACACATCGGATTTCTGTCCTCCATCATACATGAAAGTCGCTTACTACGCTGATGATACGGCTCTCATTACGTCTAGTAAACTAACTAACTAAACTAACTGTTGAAAAAAATGGAAAAAGGACTTTCTGCATGTAACATATACTTTTGCAAATGGAAAATAAAAATAAACCCTGTTAAAACTCAAACTATTATATTCCCTTACAACAATTCCCCCAAAACGATTAACAAGTCGTCAGTTAAATTTCCAAAATGAGTTATTGACAATTAAAAACGATGTCAAATATCTTGGTGTTTGCCTCGATAAGAAACTTAATTTCGGGAAACACATCGGTGAAATCTGTAATAAATCTATGAAAAATGTCAGAGCTTTGTGGCCACTTCTTAGTAAACGTTCAACACTAAACTATAAGAACAAAAATTTACTATTTAAAAGCGTAATAAGACCAACTTTGACATATGCAAGTCCTATTTGGTACAATGCCGCAAAAACACATTTGAAAAATTACAAATTATTCAAAATAAATGTCTGAAAATAATAAACAACAAAAATTGGAGATATTCTACTCAACTTTTCCATTACGAAACTGGATATGAACTCATTATTGACTTCATAAAAAAACTTAACAGCAAATACCACGAATCTGTCCAAAATTCTTCTTATCAATTAATAAGGGAATGCATACAATTGGCCTAATAGTAGCTTTAAACAAAAATTATTAATTGAAAATGACTTGTATACATGCATTATCGCTAGATAATTTCATGGTATACCTGCATATTTTCTAATTATGTTCAAATTTATTTTTCTTTTTTTCTCTTTTTTTCTTTTCATATAAAGGTTTTTCCTATTTTCCTTTCAATATTGTTAAAATTGTTAATTTAATTTCAAGTGTAGTCTATTATCAATATTATTCGCTGTAGTATTCATAGATAGAATCTCGAAACTATAAACTTATATGCCAAATAAGATGTTAATAAAGATGAATTTAAATAAATAAAAAAATATTTTTTATTTGCTGTTTCTTTTGCCGTAGCCTCGAAAGGACCAAGAAGGACAGCTGATTTGCACGCACTGAAACTACGAAATTTGTCAAAGAGCAAAAAAATAGGAATGCATACAAAAGACATGACTGATACAATTAAAATTACAAACAATCACTAATATTTATCCTAATATTTTTATCAAACATGCTTTTGTGTTCATCAGAACTATAATATTATAATCATTAAAATAAATAAATTCTTGTATTTCCGTCTATCGTTCTTAAAATTACTTTTATGAATAATAAACACTTAACACTGAAATTTATTGGTATGGTACCCACAAAATATTGGAACTTAGTTAGAACCACGTCGACTATAAATTGGTTGGTGTGCAGTTTGTTAAAAAAGTATTTTAAAGCTACTATGATTATGTATTTTGTAATATTCATATAAGATAGAGAATTCTTGTATTGTATTTGATTATTTTGGCATAAACATGTGAAGTTGAATATTTTCAAACTGCTTAAAGTTCACTGACGATTTGGTTTACCGCCCAATGACATGTTGGCATGTGAACAACTAAAAAACAACAAACAACTGTGAACAACATTTATACACATTCCCAAGAACCTCCAACATATTTATGTTCCTTGCATTAAACTTTTTTATTTATTTTTTAATCATTTTTGTTTCATTATATAATTTTTGATAATTCTTTTATATTTATTTTAATCTGCCACCATACCTAAAGATCTTCATGGAAAAGTTTTATTTTTTAATTTAAAGATGGTATGCAGCTTACAGATCGATGAAAGGAATCATAATATAACGCCTGCCATTAGCAACATGTAGACCTTCATGATAACTAGTCAAATATCCTGGATGTATAAGGATCTAGCCCTTTTGCTAGCAACTGACAAGCGCTTGTAGTATACGAACGGCTATCTTGTGTTCATCGGAGGTATTTGAAATCAGAAGTTACCATTTGAGGATTAGTCGTGCGAATAATTGACCCATAGAGCGGTGATTAGTTGGCAGTATGTACCTAATGAATTTATATAATAAAGTTAAAACACTCAGCATATATTTTTTGCATTTTATGCCACATCAAGTAAAAATATCGTTCTGAGTTTATTTGAATTTTAATAAAATGACTCAGAGTTTCAAGAAATTAATTTAGTTTATGTGTTTGTTAAGCAAAATATTTTAGTATCAACTTATATTCGGTTTAATTTACGTTTTAAATTGTCTTTAAGTCAAATTGCAAATAAATATTTTATTACCAGGATTAAACACTTCAGGTTATAACACAAATATATTTTAATATGCATTTATTTTGTCAGATATTCTTTGAAATAGCAAGAAAGTTACGATTTTAACTAAATTTTTAATAAGAAATAATATGTTTTATGGCTTATGAAATTTTACAAAATAATAACTTATTATCAGATTAATGGAAAATTTTTTATACATGTAAGACAATGTCAACAAGTCCTTGTTTAATTTGCAGAAGAAACCGTATTAATTAAAAGCGAAGGAATATTATAAAAAATTTTTGTTACAAAATATTGTTTAAAACTCGTTTTGATTTATTAGTTAGTGCTCTTTTTTAAATTGGTAAATTGAGGCAAAATTTTAATAAAATTATTAATATTTTTATTTGTCTTTTAAATCCGCAACAGCGATCGTCTGTGAGAGCAAAGACAATTCAAATTAAATAACTTTATTGTGAATATCCAAATAGCAAAGAGTATGCCAAATTTGGTTTTTTTTATTGAGAAACACGTAAACATATGAAGAGAAAACTAGTCGTATGAAATATATCATTTATGTGTGTTACTCATACGCACAAGTGAATAAATTACTCAATGAAATCAAAATATGATATTTTTGCATTGATATAGACTCAAAGTAATTTTTTAAGGCCATGACGAGATACCAGCAAATTCTGTTTATGAAGTTAATACGAATAGCAGTAATTAGATTTTCATAATTAGAGAAATGTTTGTCTAGTTTTATTGAGTAGCACAACACGAAAGTTTCACAAAAGATGTTCTAAATTTTTCCAAATGTTTTATAAACAAAAACAAAATCAAAAATATTTCATTAAAATTCATATATAAAATCTGATTGAATTAATTTTAATTTCACATCTATGGCGAGCATGAATTTTATTGCTCGTGTATCACTGTATACCTGGCGATCTACTTTGTGTCACCCTCTCGTTGTTGTCCCTGGGTCTCTCCTGCTATATGTCTTTATCTGTCTTTACCATCCCTTTCTCTCTCCATCTCCATATTCGTATTTCCTATTTCATTGCATGGGCGCATTGTTCGTTTCTGCCTTCCTCTCTTATTTTGGTCCTGTGTTGTTGCATTAGTGGCTTTCATTGGACTACAGTTTTGTTTTATGTAAAAAGATTTTCATGGTTCGAATATTATTTTTGAAGCGGTGTTTATTTGTTCATTTATAATCGTTCGTTATCATATATACGGTGCGCGATTGCAGGGTCGATATTGATTTTCTTAGTTTAATATTGTAGTTCCTTATGTGCTACCGAAATCTAGTTTTGATCGTCTGTCCCGTTTATCCAGAGGGCGTTTAAAAAAATTGTTGTTTGTCCAACTGACCTTATAATGGTCCTGTTCCTTTTTCCATCCCTTGTTTGCCCTGGATTCTGTCCATTCGATCCTTTTTATATCCGTTACTCTTCTGTAAGATATATATTGTTTCCATCTTCTTCATATAGATCCCCATGTTAGTGGTGTTCGTTCAAATCTCGTCATTAAATGTCTAGTCGTTGTGTTCTTTTGTTATTGGGGATGGTTCAATGGGTTGTTTATTATTATGGCTGTTGGTCCTCTCTAGTTTTCATATTCAACTCTATTCAAGCCCTCTCTCACCTCCACTGTGAATTTTATGGTCTCGTGTTGCTTGTTCCGGAGATCCACAGTTAATTACTCGCTGTCATTGATATCATCCAGGTATCTTGCAAAAAAGGACATTGGATCTACAAATATTTTCCCCTTCAGCAAAAAAAGTATATGTATATAAATATATTTTACATTAAATTCATTACCGAATAAAACCTTTTGTCTTAAACTCCAAGATGGTTTATAAAAAATCCTTAATTAAAGGAAATCAAATGTTGCTGGAATGTAGAAGCTTATGGTCATAAAATAAGTGCAGCACATGTTTTGTGGCCAAATCTAATAAAAAATTTATTTATTTTCCCTTATTGTTTATGGCTAAACCATACAAACGAAACTCAAACTTACCATACGGTATACCTGTATAAGTAACAGTGGCATGTGGCATGGAAATTAAAATCATTTTATAATCTTAACAAAATTCTTAAAAGGAAACAAATGTTTCGGGCTATTTATTAAAACATCTATTTGAAAAAAATTAATTTCTTTTTACAATTAATGAAAAATATTAAAAAAAAAATTAAGAATTGTTTTTCGCCTTACAAATGTAAATGGTATAAAAAAATTAATTTTGCTGGTTACTGTCCTTAAATGTTGCAGCTTTCGAGTAAATGAAAAGCAAATTAACCACAAAAAGAAACTTAAAAATTATAAAGAGAACAAATAGAAAAAAAAATGTTTAAAATTCTTTAAAAAACCAGGAGAGCATGTGAAGCAAGAACAGCCATCAGAAATTTTATAGGGTGATTTCTTGAAAGAGATGCTTAGTTTTATTTTTCTATTTTAAAATTATACTTTTTTCAATATATGCTTATTTAATATTAATTATTAGATATGAGTTGAGGTATAAGGGGTGGCCCTCTATAACTAGGATGTCGAATGTTGAATTGAAAATGTTAATAATGTCAATAGATCTTATTCAAACACTTCCTGATTCAAATTACTTCCCGATTCTCTGTAATTGAAATTCTTAAAAGGCCTTCTTTAACTGGCCCAATCTAGGAAAATTCAAATATCGCCCGAGCAATAAACGCCTCTTAAAGAGAACTCTATAATAAACTTAAAGAATTTGTATAACCGAATATAAGCACCCAGTGAAAAAGTCTGGAAGTTGTACTCAAGGAATGACAACTTTATTGATTTCAAAGCACCCAATAGTTTTGAAATTGAGTTGAGAATAATTTATTTAAATTGAAATACGTACTTATTTCTCTAGATTTATACTAAAACAGTATTTTTGGAAGAAGCAAATTTTGACTATTGGTAAATCTTTATCCTTTTAACACTTCTATTTTTTAGTAGTAAGTGGCTCATGGGTTATTTAATACTAATTTTATCCTTCAAAACAGTCTCCTTTCTTTATATTCTCATGTTAAAGAAAGATCATAGTTCAATTGAGCAATTAAGGGCATTAAATAATATAATTTTGTAATAACAAGGAAATGCTAAATTCGCTTTAAATTACCAGAATTTGCATTTTATCTACATCAAAATCCTTGCATTTTCATGACTTATTGGGAAGATATTTTTTATTAAGTCTCTTCCAAAACTTTTACTCTCGCAACTAGCTACTTTCTTTATGTACTAATGTTTAGCCATTTTTTATATGCTTGCATCGTTGAGGTGGTGATTGCATTGATTGTAAAACATTCCATGATGAAATAATATTTTCAAGTTCGAGTTTAATCCAAACGACAAAACCATCCATAAAAAACTTAATTATGTGAACTAGAATCAAATATGCCTGGACGGTGTTTGGCATATAGAATGAAATTTAAAATATACTGTGCTTTAGAAGTACTTCCACAAATCGTGTCCCGTATATGACTAAAGATCCACTGAACGGGATCCAAAAAAGTTTACATCTTGCAATGGCAAGAGTGTGTTGAAATTATTGGAAAAGATCCAAACTTTAACTACTTCCGGATCATAAGTTGAGTATCTTACTGACTTGTTTAGAAGTATTTTTTTTCTGGGCAGTGATTCTTTTCAATTCTAGTCTTTTGTACACGGAACAGTTGTATCATTTATATTTCCACTTAACAATTTTATGAAATTTGAGTTCGTCAAATTTTTCTCTTAACGTTTTATATTATATTTCATTTTCATCCATCGAATAATGTCTACTGCAACAATTAGTTACTTTAAACAAATATTATGATGAAATATGTAACCATTAAAATTCGATTAGTTAGAATTTTGGTTATCACGACAAATCTATTTTCTCTGTCTACTCTTCAGAGTAGAAAAACCGTTCGATTGTCCATTCCTGGAATAAGAGCTGATGCTAATTTCTCAATTTATAGTCTGAAGGATCAACCCAAAATTTCGATTGAATATCATTGTTGCAACAAACTGTCTCTAGACGAAAAGTAAATAATTAAATTTTTCAGTTCGGTATTTACACGCAAAGAAAAGGCATGATTGTTATAACTAAATTGATTATATTAGACATTTTATTATGTTTGTTATAAATATGGAATGTTTGCTAAAACTATGTTTATTACAATAATATGAAGAAAATTAATTTCCGTACCTAAAACAATTAACTAAAGTTTCCTGCTGGGTACTCGTATATATATATGATCATGTACCTCTCAGGCTCTTACTTACATTCCCAACAACATTTTTTTTTATTACTTTTTTAATAACATTTTTCAATTTAATAGTTTCACTTTTGATAAGCGCCTGTTAGTCAAAGGATTTGTATAACTTTCTCTCATCGACAACATCCTTCGATTTTTTCTTCGAGTGGGATTGTATTTCGTTTTATATAGAATATGTAAGACTACTATAACTATATGAATTGAAGGTTTTTTAAAACCGTTAAATAAATGCAGAGCAGGCAAAGAACACTTTCGAAAAAGAAGTATTACCAATGTTAAATTCCACGCCTTAAAAAACACCCGATAGAAAAATAACATTAATTTAAAAAAATTACTACCAGTAAAGCAAGCACTCATACTTAGCTAATTTGCATAACATAAAAGAAAATATCCAGCCAGGAATTAAAAAAAGAACAAACGAAAAATTTAAATAAAGTCCTTTTAAAGTAGAATAAACCTCAGAAGACAAAATAAAAAAATGAAAGGTACTCCTCATTGTTGCAAGTGAAAAATGTTATGATAAAAATAATTTGGACAAAAATTCAAAACACCACACACAGGTGGTGGTAAGTGAAAAACCAGGAAAATGCTCATAATAAACCACAAAATATGTTACAACAACAATACTTATACGAAAAATGAAAAACGAAGAAATTATTCAGTACACAAACACATATACACGTACAAGGACACACAATTACATACAATCAAACAGGACACCACAAAAAATACAGTTTTAAGGAAAATAGTATTTCGGTTCGAGCACATGTTTTGTTTAGTTTTTTTTACATAAACCGGTTGAGATCTGAAAAAAGGTGAAAATTTATTTGAAGAAAAACGAATATTCATATTCATGATATTAGAGTAGGAGTACAAGCAAATTTTCTATGGTAATAAACAAGTTACCTGATAGCAGAGCAGAGCTTAGGAATTAAAGTTATTACATTAAATATTTTTAAAGGACTAAATTAATATGGAAAGGACACAAATGAACTTTCAAAAAGCAAGGTTTTCTGTTCTGTGAGTTGGTAGCATGTTTATAAAATTTGTTGCCCAATATATCTGGTCTATTTAATTACATTGCGTGAAGGTCGTAAAAATTTTGTCAACCAAGTTTGAATTGTAACATTCTTCGTTTTTTTTTGTAATAAACAAATATATTCTCCTCCCATCTCGGCATCATTTGATACTTTAAACAATCCGATAGCTCCTCTGATTTCCAAATTATAGTCCCCTAAGGTTACACTTGAAATAAAAAGCATTAAACGTCCCCATCTTTAAATATGTAGCTTTAATGATAAACTTTCTAGTTGTAAGGACTCTTGGCAAGAGAAAATATCCTTTGCTGTCAAATATCTTAAAATAGATTTTTATAGTTTTCTGTGTTTCTTATTTAGAGAAAATAGATAATTTATCGTTTGCATATCATATGCAAAAATTTTCAAATCGAATTTTCAATGGACTCAAAAGTTGTGTTTGTTTTTATTGTTAATTAAAAATATTTATTAAAAATTATTAAGAATATTTTTCCAAATAGTTTTTTTCCGATGTCTGACATTTCGTTAGTGCTTAAAAACTCATCAGCAGACTTCAAGCTGTTTGCAGTTTTTAAAGCATTCAACTTCGTAAGACTATAGAAAAACCTTCAATTGCAATACGAGAATTCAATCATATATAAAAATTACAGAATATATAACGCTAGTGAGTTTATAAAACTTTAATACAAATTTTTTTTTCCACTAATTTTTTTATTGTATCTTCATTAAACTGAACTAACAATAAGTATTCAAATCTTAAATATAAATATAATAATTAGGCCCAACCAGTGTCGGACATAAACTTAGTGATAGTAATTAAAAATAAATAAATGTCGTATTAAGTACAAGAATATTTTCAAAAAATTTCATCTGGAGTGTTGCGTACTAAAGCCGTAGTATCCCTCTTTTTTAAGCGGATGTGTCCAGGAAAGTTCAAGCGGATTAGGATGGGACTCGAGTTTTGTTAAATATTTGCCTGCATATTTTGCAATTTCTGCAGTCACAAGTGGCATATTTAAATCACGATGTAAAATTGAATTTTTCATGTACCAAGGAGCCGATGTTATTAACCTTAAAATTTTGTTTTGCATTCGTTGGATTCTCTCTACATTGGAAGCTGAAGCAGTGCCCCATAGCTGAATTCCGTAACGCCATATGGGTTTCAAAAGCGACTGGTATATTAAAAGTTTACAATCTAGACTGAGTGTAGAATTTCTACCAATCAGCCAATGTATCTGGGTCAATTTAAGCTTCATTTGTGTTAGCTTAGAGTCAATGTGGTGTTTCCATGTAAGCCGTCGGTCAAGGTGTATACCAAGGTATTACACCTGTGAATGTTGAGGAACAACTTGATTGTTGATTCGAATGGGGGAACAAGTATCTCTTCGTAGGGTAAATGTGACATGAACACACTTTTGTTCATTTACTTTTATTCTCCATAAGTTCAACCACAGCTTCAACAAGTTAATATGTTCCTGAAGATATCGGGATGCCTCGTGAGGTTTTTCATGCATACTAAGGCAGGCTGTATCATCGGTAAATGTAGAAGTGAAGATATTACTGCTCAGAGGCATATCACAGGTAAAAATCAAGTACAAAACTGGCCCCAGTGGCATCCCCTGTAGCATCCCAGATGAGATAGTTTCGGGCACACTCGTGAAGTCTCCTTCCACGACAGTGAACTTCCGGGCAAGAATGTTACTTTCCAATAGATTCACAATGTTCATTGGTAGATATCTCCTCAATTTCAAAATCAGGCCCTCATGCCACACTTTATCAAATGCTTGAGAAACATCAATAAAGAGGGAAGAACAATACTTCTTTTCCTCAAATGTTCTTCTTATAAAATGTACCAATCTATGAGTTTGTTCAATGGTGCTATGCTGACTTCTAAACCCAAATTGATGGTCCGGTATGCACCCATTATCAGCTAGAATTGGAGACAATTTTGTCATGAGCAGTTTTTCGAAGAGCTTTGAAATTGTTGACAGCAAACTTATTGGCCTATATGACTCAGCCTTAGTAAGATCTTTGCCCGCCTTTGGAATCATTTTGACCATGGCAAGTTTCCAGCTGTGTGGATAATACTGCAATCGTAAAATGCCATTAAAGATAAATAACAGGATTCTAATAGCAATACGAGGCAAATTCATCAGCATCTTGTTACTAATTCCATCAATACCTGGGACCTTCTTTGGGTTGGTTTCAGCAATTAGTTTTTGCACATCACGCATCTTAAACTTTATGGGTCGAGGAGGTAGAGCAACTACACTCGGCAAATCAATAGCACCAGTACATGAGTTTGGGGTAAATACGTGTTTTAAATGCTCAGCAAATATGTTACCTTTTTCAGCATTGGTTCTTGCCCAACCTCCGGTAGAAGTGCGCAAGGGTGGTTTAGACTCAACGGGTGTTTTAAGTTTTTTAGCAGCGCGCCACAAGGAGTAATTAGATGCTGATGTGACATCGAGACCTTCCAGATAGTTCTTAAGAGAAGCAGATTTTTCAGACGCAAGCAACTCTTGGAGTCGTTTAGTGCATTCTCTAAGTCTGATTTTATGTTGGGGTGATCTGTGCTGTTGCCATTCTCTTCTAGCTCTTCTTTTTTCACATACGAGACGTTCAATATCCGCAGAATAAATTCTATTAAACCCAGTCTGCGGATGGGAGGTAGTGGCATGTTTAGCAGCCTGTTTAATATTCTCGGTAAGATTGGCAATGTTGAATTCAATATCATCGGGAGTTCTTAGCTTGATGTTCTCCGTACAATGACTACTGAGATATTTTTTGAACCCCAGCCAATTAACATGGTTTATCATCTTCACATATGGGTGAGGTAATTCACTCCCTAGTGGGCTACAAATTGTAACGATCGTGGGAGAGTGATCGGAGGAGAGATCATGAGAAGCTTCAACATGAATTAAATCCCTAGAGATATTTTTCATGACGCCAAAATCTATAACATCTGGAATTTTTTGTATGTCAGTAGGCCAGTAAGTGGGCTCCCCGCAAGAAATGACATCCAAACCCATTTTTGAAATTGCGTTGAACAATGCTCGACCTCTAGGTGTAATAAGACGCGATCCCCAGAACGTATGTTTTGCATTGTAGTCCCCAGCTGCTACGAAACAAGGGCCAAGAGTTTTGTAAAAATCCTCGTATTGATCCTCACTGATTGAAAATCTGGGAGGGGAGTAAACTGATGATATTACGAGATTTGAACAAAAATTTTCGATGCAAATATTTGTTGCCTGCAGATGGTCCTCACAAGTTTTCTCAAGAATGTAGTGTTTGAGTCTTGACTTTATTAGAATTGCTGATCCTCCGCATGCTCTTCCTCTCGGGTCCTTTGTATCGTATAAGGTGTAGCCACTAATTTTAAATAGGCTTCTCGAAGTCAAATGAGTCTCAGATACCAACATTATATCAATATTCTTCACCGTGAGGAAGTGCTCAAGTTCGTTTCTATGTTGGCGAATGCCGTTTGCGTTCCAGAAACATAACTTTAACGTGTTCATGGCTTGTTAACTAATGCTTGAAGCAGTGTGTTCTGCATTCGCAGCATTTCTTGCATCATGCTAGTCATATTTGTTGTAAAGTTGTTTATAGTTTGCACCAAATTATCAATAGTATTTTCAAGGCGACTGAAATTAAAGCTTACATTTGCATTTGTTGTATTAGTTGGTGGTGACACTTTTTGCATGGGAACGGAGTTGATCTTCACAGCGTCAGCATACGATACTTGTGTAGAGATTGGTTGGGCCATTACAGGATAATTGGCGGAGTACGTATTTCCTGTTTGCGCTGGGACTACTTTAGGCTTTTGACTCATAGCCTGTTTAACGAAAGAGTATACAGGACATCCCCTGTAGTTAGCAGTGTGATTACCTCCACAATTACTGCACTTCTTTTCCTTCTGGTCCTTCGACTTATTGCAAATAGCAGTATTGTGTAATTCACCGCACACAACACAAACAGTAGGTAATTTGCAATAAGTTTTCGTATGGCCATATTCTTGACAATTATGGCACTGTACGGGTCCTGAGCGCTTGTGTGGTTCTTCAACTGTGATTTTCCGGTATAACAGATATTTTAAATTATAAATAGGATGTGTCTCATTTTTCTTCAGTTTAATATCATTTGGTTCCAGTTCAACGCGAAATAAGGGTTGGGGGATCTTCTCCCTGTTTATTATGTTAGAGACATTTTTAACCTTAAATCCTTGGAGGGTGAGAGCATCTTTTATTTCCTCGGGAACAACATAAGAATCTATGCCCTTCAATACGATCTGTAGGCCTTTAGCATTCTTAAGCTGGAATGTGTAGAAACTTGTTTTACTTTTTTCAAATTCGTTAACCATTTTGCGGAAATCTTTCTCTTCGTATATTTGGATCTTTGTTTCGTCAATATTACCACGTTTTATTGGGACAATGTGAAATGCCTTTTCACCAATAACCGAGATTAGCTTTTTAATAAGAGTGTTTGAATTTTTTTGTCTCAGATATATTGGTGGAGTTGATCGCTCGCGAAAAATTGGCTTTGCCGTTAGAAAAAGACTATCATCCGATTATTTATTTTTATTGTGTGCATTAATATCAGAACTCACAGTTTGTTTTTGAGGTACTCATGCAGAGTATTCCTCAGTCACTTTTTTGCGGTTGTTTTTTTTTGTTTTGTTTTTGTTGTTTCAGATTATATGAAAAATATTATTAGTGCAAGTTAAGCAAATTTCACAAAATCAATACTTATTACGAATCAGTACTTATTACGATTTTTTTTGTATTTTTGTTTGTAAAAAAAAACCGCTAATACGTCTGTTCACTACGAAGGTTCAACAAAGACAAATAACACAAAGTTTAATTTATATTGGATTTGGATCTATTTTTCTTCCAATTTGTCGCCGTTTTAGGGACAATGATTGTATTTATGAGGCGAAATAAAAGAATATATTCGTAATATAGCTTTGATGAGCTTGTTAGCGCTGACCAAATGTCAGACATATAGAAAAACTGAGCTCATATTTCTAAAATAAATTAATTGGAAGATATGCCACTAGTGCGTTTTTTCAACTTCGGAGGAAAATTGTTGAAAATTATTTTTGCAATATTTTTTTCTTCAGAATTTGCACAAAAAACGCAATTTTTCTTAAAATTTTAATTGAAACTATTGTATTATTTTCTCATAGTAAAAAAAGCCCGTGGTTACTAGCAAGTTTTCAATATTTTTAGACTTCTATTTCTATTAGAATAATATAAATATAAGCAATTCATCGTTAAATTGTATTCTTTGTAAAAAAAAAAATTAAAAAAAATTAAATAAATTAGAAAATCAAATTAAAAGCAAAAACTTATACTTTTTATATGTTGAAAAAATAGTTCGTAATTCATTTAGAGGCATTAAAAGAAAGAACTTTATAATAAAATTTGGAAATGTGTTCAAATCTCTTTTTTTTTGCAAGAAAATGTTTGTATTTGCACGACTTTTTTGGAAGCTCTTCTTACTGAGTCTCTATGAAAAACATTTACTCTCTCAACTACTCTCTGTATATGTTAAGAAATGCCATCCTAAAACCAATAAAACGGTGGGATTCAAAGGCGACAAAATAAAATTCTCCATATGATTACAGTCGCTTTCTGTTACGTTAAAAGCTCGCGCATTTATAAAGACCTGACCTTCCATTGGTTATAACAGGTGGCAAGATCTATAAGGAAGATCTGGAAGAGCATCTAAGCTCACTAGCCCGCAATATTCTAAAATACAATTGGTTGCTGTCAGCCGCATACTACATATTTTACGACAAGACAAAACAGCCGGCAGCAAATAGTGCTGTTATTGTCTGGAATCGGCTGGATTTAAATAAATAAAAAATTTAAAAATTTGATTTAAATACTCATTTTCAGTTGAATTTGAATTGAAGATTCAATAAATAAAAGAAATAAATGCAAAAAAACTAATAAAATATATTGACTCAGTGCCGTGCTGATGTAGCAGAGATGGTAAAAGCGTTGATTCCTAAACATCCAGTCATCCAGTCGACAAAAGTATTAATAAAAATATTTAACTACATAAACAAAAATGAAATGTGTAATATATTGTAAAACCAAAAGTATTTAAAGCACTTGCAAAAAATCGTTTTTTCTCAACATCTTGCATATGACTTGTAATCCAGTATATAGGATCCAAAAAAAAAAAGAGAATAACTCGCAATGATAAACTTATGTTAAAATCATTGGGATACATCCTAGTTTTCCTTGCTGCCGGATCCCAAGTTAAGAATCTTATTGACTTCTTTGGAAGTTATTTTTTCATAGGTGTTATTACCTTAAATGGTAATGTTCAATTTGGTTCGTTTTAAGCGAACTCCACTGTGTTTGCTGAATTCAATAAAAGTGCCCATCTCTAATGAATTTTCCGCTTAATTATTTATTTTCCGCAAATAATTTTCTAACAACATTTTTCTTGAGAATAAATCGTGAAATTGCATAATACTGTGAGTCACTTAAACAGACGTTGCAACAGCATAATCTTGTGAGTCACTTAAACAGACGCTTCAATCTCTTTATATAACATGCAGAATAACAAATTTATTTGATCTTTCATACATCAAGATACAACTGCATGCAATTAATGACCAAAACAAGACATCTTCATGTACATCATGCTCAGGTTGTGCACGACGTTGTAGCGTGTGACGCTTAGTCATGGAATGTTGGTCTCAATATTCTTCATATAAGTTGCCGCATAAACGTAGGGGCAACTGTGTTGTACTTCTTAGGATTTAATTTTGATACATTTGAATTATTTCTAATGTTTAAGCCTGGCAGTGTTTTTGTATGGCAAGTCGAATAGAACGCTTATAAAGTTAAAACTAAGACATCTTGAATTCTGGGGCAAGGCAAGAAAATTCGAAACATTAAAATTATGTCAAGCATTTGACAATCTTTCCAAACAATAATTTGAGTAATAAAGTCAACTCAGAAGCATTTGCCCTCAAATATTTTCATCACATAGAAACATCATCAAATGACTTCTAATAACAACGAAATGTTCTTCCATCACTTAAACATTAATGTCATCAAATATTATAAACCATTTTATGTGTCATCTCATTACAAATAAACGAAATCAGCAAAATTACAATCGTAATAAAATATATGTATGGAAGTGTGCGTTTGTGGCAAACATTTATCTCAAAACGAATCTGATATCATACTGGAGACCCAATGGCAAACAGAAATTCATGAATTCTCAAAAGAAAATAATTATGCTTTTGAAGAAAAAAAAATCCTTAAAGAGTAATAAAATCTCAAATGCGTGTATGATAAAAATTTATTGTAAAATGTTCCTACAAACTTACACACACATACATATACATATATTTAAATTTAATATATTTTTGCGTCTATAAATCATATATATGTGTATACATATTGTAACAGATATAATAACCCAGCGAACAATTTTTTTGCATATCTATTAAAAAATTAAGAAAATACACCAAATTGTCAGAATGCGTTTCTGAAGTGCTTCAAAATTAAATTATTTTTATATTACAACTTTACAACAAAGTAAAAATTATTGTAACAACAATTGGTTTAGCTTAGCTGAGAGTGACAGTCAGAATGCTATCACACTGACTTAGAACTTTCAGTACACTGTGATACTAAAGAAGTTCTGCTTAAGCGGAGTTTCCAGCATTAAACCAGTCGTAGCTCATTGGAAAGCATATTAAGCGCTGAAGATCAGTATTTGAAATGTCACAGAGATCGTTGAATTCAACTAATGCCATTCTTGGTAAACCGATCCAGTGATGACAGCAGCGGCAGAAGTTATAGTGTTCAACTTATAGTATCTGTGCATACATCCCAAAAACAACATACTACAATTATCACAGGCACCAGTATTGATATTTGTCTTCTATTCCTAGACAGTAGAGATGAGGCCATAAATGTCTGCAGCCATTTCTTATGGCCCACCTCTTATTTGCACCCTTTTCAGCCCGGTGAATAAGTTTGTGTTTTCAATGAGCTGGCGTTATATCTTCAGTGGATTAAATAAGGTTACACCAAGTCCAGCTTATCACTTCTGGCATTTCTTCGGAGCCACTATATGCCTTGGAGGCAAAGTTATTCCAATTTTGAATTATTTTGCTAGCTCACTGAGAAATGATCTGTAGCTTAAAGCTGTTCTTGATTTCAAAACTGGGAATTCGATGGCCGTTAAAACGGTAGAGTAGATACTAAAGGTAGTGGTCGTCAGTGACATGCACTATCAATCAATCCACCACATCCTTGCTGGCTAGGATCTCTACTTAAAGAAAGAAGAAATGGAAAGAAAGATTAAAGTCTCCTTAGTGTTTTTCCACTTTCACATCCTAGTGGTTTTTGAAAACGTCGATTTTGTGGTTCATGCTTATTCTTCTTCCATGGTAAACAACAATAAAAAGAGCGTAAGCGAATACATGCACATGAACACTGATCAAAAATAAAAGAGCGGGATCGAATCTATGCTCATGAGCACTGATGAAGAGGTGTGGTATCATACGAAAATTACGTTGTTATGATCGGCAGTTTAGGCTTTGATTACAGTTGAATTAAAGATGCATGATTATAAACGATAGGAAAAGTAAATTTGGCTACTAACGGGGGGAATTTTGTTTAACTACTCGGAAATGTCAACATTTTTTTCACGGACTTCTTTTAAATTAGAAAAAATAATTCTGCAAGTTTAGGTTCTAGTTTTCTTTTCTTTTTTATTTGGTAAATCCCAGCATATACTATAATTAAAGACTAAGTTTTCGTCTAGAAACACACGCTGGAAATAAATTTTTAAAACTTTTCCAAGCCTCAAAAAGCTGGTAAAATTGTGGAGAAGTAAAATCTATTAAAAAATGTATGAAAGCACGGGGAAGGAAAAAGTCTGATGAATTTCACTTACTACAGCAGGCAGTCTTATGATCTTATTTAGATATATTGAACATTATTTTGAAGTTTCTGCTAAGAACAGGGATAAGAGTTCGGGCAAAAGTAGAATTTTTTTCAGATTGAAAAAACTCAAATTTAATCATATAATTTGTGATGAATTATCTTTATCTTTTCCAAAAAGTAATTTCTTATCCTTTCGACATATGGTGTCTATGTATTTTGATCGATCCTGTCTAACGTTTGTTCGCTGGGAATGTTAACAGTTTAAGGCTGATTTTTAAACTCTTGAGCTCAAACATAAAAAATATAAAAAAAGAAACAGCCCCAAGGGAGTTTTTTCTAGTAGAAATCAACCCATAAACCGGCTTCATAAAAATGAAATAAAATTTGACTAAAAGAAAATCGGCTTTTATATTTTACAATAAAAATTTTGCTGCTTTTGTTTTTTTTAAAGAAAATTAAAATTTTCATAACCGTCTTTATATTCTAGATGCCTAAAATGACAATATACCGGGAAGAGAAACCTAAGGCACCGATTATAATCAAATCATTTGTTCACAACGAAATTGTTAAAGGTTTAAAGGATGATGGGTTGGTGTTTTACCTCTTTGGTTGGCATTGTTTTAAACTTGTTAAGAGAATTTGTGTTGGATTAAATGAAATATGCTGAAAAGTGTTAACAAACGCCATGTAAAGTTATGAAGCAATCAAAGTTTTTTTGTTTTCCTTTTTGATCAACAATAAATCATGGCACCAAATTGAAATTATATAAGCAATCAAAATGTTTACAAAAACAAGACTGCAGACATTTATGAATGGCAATAGAAATATTTTATCGGGAAACTTTTTGAGAGGCAGCAAATTTCATGTTGAAATAAAACATAGAAAACTGTTTTAATGAGTCTGGCATTCAGGCATGGTTATGATTTTGGGCAGGTAATCAACCTCAGAAGTAGATCTGTTGGCATTTTGACAATAATTACTTGAGAAATTGTTTGTGGTTCATTGATGTACACATAATCGACATAATGAATCCATATATTGTTTGATATTTCGATATACATTTCATTCTATCCATTGGAGTCCTGGAAAAGCTTCATGACGGCGATATTAATACTTTCTTTAATAGCTTATGTACCAAAAAATTTTTTCAATTGTTTTTAATAAAAACTTGCTTCTAATACTCCTAAAAAAAGACGTGAAAATTTAGATGACGTGAGCCGGAAGTAGTGTCAGTTGCTCATTTCGTGTAATATAGTCACTCTCAAAAGATCAAGGCCGAATTTATAAGAAATTTGTAGATGCTAATATTTTAAATAACTTAATCGCATTTTGCCAAATTCCATTTTTATCGCGATATGTGAACTAATTCACTAGCCAATTTAGAGAAGAACTATTGAATTTATTTCTTTTTATTGTACCATTATTTCTTAAGATGAGAGTCCTCATACATATATTTCAAATCTGAAAGTTTTTATTTTATATATCGGGATAAGAGGTGTAGCGTTCATCTTTAATAATCACAGAAAATTATATACAATTAAAATATTAATTGAAATCGCACCTACAAAGATTTTTGTAAATGCAGCAGAAACAAAGTTTGTAATCGAAAAAAAAAAAATAAAATGATTTGATAGTTTTTATTAAATGTATTGTTTATTTGACAATGCAATTGAGTTGTTGATATTAAACAATAACTTTTGCTGTACCACTTTTTTAAATTAAATTTATTGACAAAAATACATTTTTAATTTAAGCTTTAAATAAATAAAAAATAAAAATTTTTTCTAATTAAACTTATCAGTATTCAAGAATTGTTTTATTTAATGCATGTGTTTGCATTTTGATTGATTGATGATTTCTTCAGTAGACTTCAGGCAATTATTATTTGGAAGGAATTTCAATTCACATATTTATATAAAGACCACAAATAGAGTGGGAGAATTCTTTGGCATTCAATCATGAAAATTTTTATACAATAAATAATTGTCATTATTTTCAAAATTTTTTTTATCCATTTATTTCACTGAAAGAAAAGTTAAAAATTTCTTATATCATTAGTGACGATTGTTATTAAGTTAATTAAAAGTGAAAGTTTTATTTTAACAAACCAATAGTTTTTCTCAATTAAGCAATATTTTTGTCTGCGACTTGAACAAAAAGAAAATTATTTATATAAAATATTTTTTGTTATATCATATCGGTAAATATGCTGCTTTTTAATAGCAGCAGATTCAAAAATTTTTTAGAGATAATTGTATTAATGCTTTTTTAAATTATAGTTAAAATTTTATCTTATTTCAAAAAATTTTAATTAATAAGAAAACATCAAAGATCCCAAAAAGATTCCAAGCCATATTGAATTAAAATCAGTTAACAACTCTTGATTTTGTTGGCTATTAAGAAACAAAAACAAAGAAACAAAAATAGAAACAAAAACTATGTTATATACAGTTATTTGTTTTCCGCTTCTAAAAAACCACCCGTTGCATATATTTGGCAACTGTAAGAGCTCAGCACGTTGTTGGCACGACATGGTGACATCATATAAAGTAATAGCAATGATTCTTGATTATGCTGCAGGCAAATAAATATCAACAATGAGATTCTTATTTAAAGAACCCTAAAAGAGCAACATGTATTGAATATAAATAACACAATATTCAACCATTTTTCTAACATGTTTTTAAGAGCAGAACAACAGGAAGTAGGGATAGAATAACAACCCAAATGTCAATAAATTCTTAGAAAGCTAATGGCGTCTTCTTTTCTGAAAAAATTTAATATTTTTTTCAACTAACTTAAAAAATATTTGAATTCAAAATATTAATTCGCAGCTTCTTATTTATTTAAAGAACTCTTTGTTCACGTTTTCCTCTTATAAGGGAGAATACTGCTGGAAGAACCCATTAAGTGAAATATTTAACTACAATAGACTCGAGAAAACATAAACACCTGGAAATAGCAATAAATCGCAGCAATGAGCGCTTGTTTTTGCATTAATCACTCTAAAACATGAAAAAAAATTTTTCACAGATTTTTTAAATTTATATTCCTTTTGATTTGGTACTCCCCAGCATAAGAACACATATTCTAGGTTAACGTTAGACTGCTCAAAATAAATACGAGTATTTGCATTACTTGTGTTGTAGCTCTACTAACTTTGCTATGCCAATCGAAAATATTGACAAATTTAGAAACTTCATTGGAAATAATCGGTTCACATTTTCTTGAGTTCATTTTATTACTAGTATTTTAAAGTTTCTAATTTTTCATAGCATTTGTTTGGCATACCAACTCAAAATTGAAAGAGCTTCGAAAATATTGTGTCTAGTTTGATTTATATTTGAAGACACGGCGCGTATGCGTAATATTTGGAATTCATTTAATCATTACTCATACGTACCCGGCAGACTATGTATGTGGTCTAAATTAGAGTCATGGACCACCAAAATTGTTTTCAAGTAAATATTTATTGCTGCGGGGTAAAGACTTTAATTGCTGTACCGTGCGTGGTCCAACGACTAATTGAATAGAGTGGTTTCGGGACTGCTACGTTGTTATTCAAAACATCGTACTGTTAAAGGATGAAATGCTTAATTTACACATTTGTATTTCTAGTGCATTCTTTCTCCCTTGTGGAATACTGTTTACAAGAGTGTTGCGTTTTATCAATACCCAAGAATAAATGAACGATATTTAAAAGGACTTATAAACGATTTTGTAAGAAAATCAATATTTAGTACATGTCGCCCTTAATTAAGCACTTTTTTTGAATGAATAAAAAATTATCGTGATGACGTTTAATTAATTACATTTTTTGTTTGCGTGTATGTAAATATACATTATATGAGTGTGTATGTATATGAAATGGGTACATCCATTAGTAATGGTTTTGAAAAATTATTGTGCCAATAAATTACAGGAAAAAGTGAAAAATAATGAACTTAAACAGAACTAATTCAGTCGTAGGTAATCGATCGAACTGAGTCCTTTTAATAAGGTCCTGAAAAGGTAAATTTTTTGAGAACCCAACTATCAAAGTTGTTTTGAAAAAGTTAAAAATATACATATTTCACCATCAGCTGCATCCTTGCATAGAAACTTGAATCGAATTCGATTAAGCGAAAACGGAAATTTTCAGGAATTGTTTTTATTTTAAACAAGAATTTCATTCATATATTATTTGGACTATTAGAACGCATTAAGAGTTCAGGACTTTTAATCAACTAATTTATGAAATATAGTACATGCAATAAAACAGATGTAATCTTACTTCGCACTTTGATTTAGTTGATATATTGTTTCTTGTGCTGTCTAAGCCTATTATTATTAAATAATTTGTAATAATCATATACAATTGAGAATTCTTTTATTGTATTTAATTTATTTGGCATAAACATATGAGATTGCATATATTTAAAGTGTCCCAACAGTTCACTGATGATTTAGCATTGCGACCAATGAAATGTCAACATATGACCAGCTAAAGCCACAACAAACAATAAATTAATACACGAAACATTTTATAAAAATGTTGAAAAAATATTTAAGGTCTTAAAGTTTTAAAATAATTCATCTGTTAGATTTGCTTTTGCAAACTACTCGTATTGTTGAAATTTAACTGAATTTCAATTAAAACCAAAGTTTATATACAACAAAAATAACTTCATATCAAGCTTGCTTGAAAATACTTTTCATTCCGCTACCTATTAGTATAATTTTCTAATGATGCCACGAATTTTTTTTGTTTCAATTTGTTTTCTTTGTTTCTTGTATTCAAAGTTCCACATATTTTTCCTTCAAGCTTTGCCACTCATTTACACCCATATAAACACATGCAAGTAATTATGAATGTTATTACTTTTATACCTTCGGGCACTTTAAAATGTTATGGCAGATGTTAATCTTGTTTTGTTTGCAAATATTTTTGGTTATAAAAACTCATTTAGATTCTGAGTGATTTACGCCATAAAGTGTTATTAAATCAAAATTAGCAACAGCAGCAGCAACAACAACAACAACAGCAACGAAAAAAGGAATAAAAAGTTTATCCCAAAAGTATGCTACACATTTATATAAAAGTAAAATACATAAATGTACAAAAATTTCTGTACACAGACATACACACATACATACACTTCTTAAAGAGTATTTACTTACGTTGTATGAATATACGTAAGTAGTGGAGCGTATGTATATGTACATGTATGTATATACATATTTATTTAGGTAAACAAGACATGTGAGTGTGTGTGTACGTCTGTGTGTGCGTGTAAACGAGTGAGTGTAATAAACAGTGATTCAAATGAAAATTTACTAAGAGAAAATTAAGATTTCCTTAAACATAAATCTCACATGAAGGCAATATTGAGGTTATTAAATTGCTCATGGGTTAGAGTTAATCACTTACTAATTATCATAATCCTCAGCGCAGGTGTAAGGAAACATTTTAATCAAGTCCTTTGTTATTTGACAACTAACCACGTAATCTAACCAAAAAACATTTTCCGTAAAAAGTTGCGTTGGAATAAATATATTTTGATCAAAGAGCATGAACACAACATAATTTTAAGGAATTGGAAAAATTCAGTGGAGACATCTCTACAAAAGCCTTGATGAAAGTATCTGTATTAAATTCTTCATATTTAAGAAGATATGCGTTTTATTATGGAACAATGAAATGTCTTTTATGGGCAACTGAATCTATTATTGGAGATTATTATTCCTGCTTGCTTTAATTTGCATTCTTGTTAGTTGACTACCAAAATTTAAACATCTCGACGAATCTCTCTACGGAAAATGAAGTAGAAATTCTTTGTAATGAAAAGTTCAGTGAGTCTTTAAGGAGGACACGTCTATGTTGAAACATCCAGCCACACTTACACAAGTTCGATATGAAGAAATTTTATCGTAAAACATCAGCGTAGTTATCACCGTCGTTGTAAAGTCGGCTTGAAATGAAAAAAGGTAGTCCTGAGCTCTGATGTCGACGACGACAAATAGAATAAAAGGGAATGTGAATAATAAAAAATTAGCCTGTATTTTTAGTGTTAGTGGATTATTTGCCAATATGACAAAAAATTTAGCCATAAAAAATTTTCACACGATGGTCACAACGGCATATTTTATTTTATTTTCATTTGCATGAGTGGAATTTGAATTTTTCGCCTTTGACGTTTTAAAGTTTAAATAACAGAGTGTTCACAATTGCTGTAGTTGTATTTTCTACAACTTATCATCTACAACATTTTTTCAATTGGACAATTATGTATTTGAAGTCTTTGATAAACGTGAAGTGTAAGTGGAACACCTCCTTTTAACTGATATCCTGCTGTAGTTGTATTTTTTAAAACTTATCATCTACAACATTTTAGCAATTGGACAATTATGTATTTGAAGTCTTTGATAAACGTGAAGTGTAAGTGGAACATCTCCTTTTAACTGATATCCTGCTACGAGTAAATAATAATTAAATTTATATACACTAATAAAAAAGCTATTAAAAATTTAGGATACATTAAACTACAGTAAAATATAATCAGGAATATACATGTATTTGAATGAACAAATATCTATTTGTCTAACCCACACTATTTACATTTGTTCATTTTGTAAGATTTATGAGTTGTCAACATTGGCACATTAATGGGAATTGTGTTATTAAAGTTTGTAAGAAAAAGTTTCTATTTTTTTTGCTCTAACCATTTGCTGGTAACAAGTGTGTAAATTTTATTGTATCAACAAGAGAGGGTGTGTAACATTTTTAAGTAAATATCTGTTTATGGCTGCGTAGTTGTTTTTCCTGTTTTCAGTACTTATACGTGTTAGAAATATTGTTAGAAACTGTTTTTCTAGTTGTTTCTGCAAGTATTAGCAAATATAAATATTTAATTTAAAAGTTCTAACAGTTCTCCGCCAGAGGTTGCTTTAGCTAAACGCAGATATTTATGAATTTGTTTTAGTCGTAGTATTTTTCTTTTACAATTTCTAATAAATTTTATATAATTTACACTTTTGAACAGTTGTCGGTTGTTTACACAATATGTATGTAGCATTTTTTCTGAAGGTTGTTTAAATTACTAAAAAATTATTATT
This sequence comes from Germaria angustata, assembly GCA_963681545.1. NCBI lineage: Eukaryota > Metazoa > Arthropoda > Insecta > Diptera > Tachinidae > Germaria > Germaria angustata. The sequence continues at coordinate 31,750,360 of OY813002.1, forward strand.
CGTTACTATGTAAAATTGAAAGTTTTTAAAGACAATTTTCTTTGAAAGGCGTTTAATAAGTTCTTGTGAATTTTTTAAGGATTGTAACAAGTTTTAATCCTTTTATTACCTTTATGTACAGTGGTGTCTCTTAATGAAAAAAAGAAGAAAAGAAGTTGAAATCCAGTCATCCTGTCCATCTTCGTGACAGTTGCTTTGAGAATCTTGAAAAATCTTATTCTTTGTATTACTCATATATACCCAAGCAGTTATTGATCACCTCTTTGATTAGGAGCACGTTCTTATTCCATTGAATGTTCGAGTTTTTTATATTCCATGAGCGCTAATAATCGCTTGCCAAATATAGTTTTGGCTCTTTCGACAACTCGTGCTATAGCGGCGCAACATATTGGCTCTTGCAACAAATAATAAATGACTTTTAAAAGCAGATCAAAATTAAAAATAATATGCCAAATTAATAAACAGTGCAGAGTGTGTGTTAGCACTACTATAATCGGCTATCATACTCTGCAACTGGCTCAGATGATGTAGTTTATACCACAACTATAGAAGATAGCCATAGGCCGGGGGTGGGCATAGCAAACAAAAAGAAGTAAACACCGTATAAATATTTTCCTACTAAAGTTACTCCCTTAATAATATATCTATATTTTTTTGACCTTTCTTTTAATAATTAGGTTAATATAATAGTCAAGCTTGAGGTCTTAATTTATCGTTAAACATTTTTATTTAAAACTATCGATATTTCGATACTCATTGAGTATCATCTTCAGAACAATTCGGTTTTTTTAATAATAAAATTAAAAAATTAACATTTTTTAAGATTTTGTATGTTAATTTATTAATATTGAAAATTTATTATGTGGGATATTCTCCCCAACTAATCGTTAGAAACAATTAGAGTTTAAAATGCATAGAAAAAATCAAAAAATGTTTGTTGTGGCTTTAGCTCTTCATACATTGAAATTCTCATATTGTATTTCATTTATGTGGCATAAACATCCGAGGTTGAATGTTTTCAAACTGCTTAAACTTCACTGACGATTTGGTTTTAGTAACCAATGAAATGTCGGCATATGAAGAGCTAAAGCCACAACAAACATTTTTTGATTAATTGATTAATTTTATAATAAAAAAACAGAATTGTTCTGAAGATGATACTCAATGAGTATCGAAATATCGATAGTTTTAAATAAAAACGTTTAGCGATTAAATAAGATCTCTAGCTTGACTATCATATTAACCAAATTGTTACTCCCTTAAAATTTATAAATATTATTTTTCATTTTACTTTAAAAATCCTGCTAAGCTTGAGGCGGCAGTAGCAAAAAAATTTTTTTTTCTTCAGCTTTAGGTCAACTCGGACTTTAAGCAGTTTTTATCACAAATGATTTCACAAAGGTCCATAAGGCTTCCAAGTGCCATAATCAATGGCAATATGGAGCTTGCCATAAAAACATAATGACACCCCAATTTATCAATTAAATGTCTGTCTTTTTTTTTGTGTATATTATGCACTGTAATATCAATAAATATTGCGGCTCAAGTATAAGTCATATAATACAGGCGGACGGACATGCATAAATACACAGATGTCGACACCCTCTTTTGATCGGAGATACAAAACTGCTTGGATATATTTTAAATATTTCTAGCCCAAAAAATTATTACATGCCTATAAATTTTATTGTTATAAATAATAAAAATGATTATTAAAACAGTTATTTGTATCCTGGGATTTAAAATAATAATGGCAAAGTCCTTGTTGTTTTCTATAAAAATAAACATTTCTATTAAAATATAAAATAAAGTTCTTGTTGTTTATTGCGTAAAAATAATGTTTCCTTTATAAGTCATTTCCTTATATCCATAAATAATATAAAGCTTTTCGGCCTTCTTAAGACTCATTGTGTTATAAATTACTTTTTTATCTTTTATACCCGTATAATCGTTAATCCACTTTGTGTTACAGGTTGCAAAAATCTACTTAAAAACATATAAAAGTTTTCATAATAAATTTTTCTTTAATGTTGCACAGTGGGACTAAGCATTTGGTGCAATTGCTAAGTGATGGAAACAACAAGCGATTATTGGGAAGTAATTAAAGTTTCGGAAAATTTAATTTTTCATCATGTCAATACGTTTAGTTGTGAAAAATGTTTAAAGCCAAATACGAGCAGCTAAAGTGGAATTAATTTATAATAAAGAATAATTTTCATACAAGTTACAGCTTATTTGTTTCACATTTTCCTCCGAGCGCAAGAGATTCTTATTTGTTTAGTATTAAAGAAGAGACTTTAGAAATTAACTTAATCGATTCGCTTAATACTAATTAATAATTATTTATTTATAAGCGTCAGGTGTGGATTCAAAAAATAGTTAATATTTCGATATTTGTCCAATCATTGATTCAAAATTTTAATAAGTTTTGTTGAAAAAAAAATCATACAGAACAGAACTTGGTTATTTATTGATTTTTGTTTCATAAATCGACTAAATACGATTTGCATGTCAAAGACGAGGAAATTTTATTCTTTTAATTCAAGCAAAAGAAATTAAACCAAAATTTGCGAATGGCTTTGAAAAGTTTAATAAACAAATTGATTAAATTTTATTTTATGAGCCAAATCATCCTGTCCATTTCCTTTAATTTGCATTTGCTTATGGGCTGGAAGATTGTTTTGTATATTTTTAATTTTACTTCATTATGATTATCATCTTGTCTTAAAAAAATCATTGCAATGTTTCGAACGAAGGAAAGAAATTTCAAAAATCATTTTATCAAGAAGTCTGGTATATGTATGTATGAATGATATACATATAAATTTAATACACGAAACAGATTGTTTGAATCAAATAATCAAATCGTTTCTTTCAGTTGCATAGAAAACGAGTCTACCTAATAAGTTTTACAGAAAAGAGAAGAAAATTTTAAAAATTTTGCGCCTTTAATATATTTAAAATTACAAAATAGCGAATAAAAATAATTTATATGCAATAATGTTTATTCTTGTTTAAATTTATTTTTATTGCAAATTCTATTTAATATTTAAGCTTAAGGTTATTCCTTTTATTTTTATATCAATATCTCGGTACTCTTTAAATACCATCGTCAACATGTTCCTTTTACTCCTTTGGGGAGCATAGGGCCGCGACTAATGGGAAAGTGAAGCATTCACAAGTCACGCTCATCTTTTCAAAAGTTAACCTCATCCACTGTTCTACACGGGCTTTGGTGTCCTCTGTCACGCTAACGAGACTCTGACGTCCGACCATGGGGCGGTATAACCTTAATACTTGCACACCTAAATGCCGCACTTCTTTACATGACTGGTAATGATGTTGACATCCCCAACACCAGGATCGGACGCTATAGCCCAATAAGCAAGACATCTAAAATAACTCTTATTATCATCGTTACACACACTAAATAAATATCCTGAAAACTGTATTCAAAGAGTGCCAAATATTGATTTAAAAATAAAAAGAAAGAACTTAAACTTAAATATCAATTAGAGTACTTAATAATGAAATTGATCGGTATTGTAAAAATAAAAATTTTTTCATGTTGCTGACGATCTGTTTCAGCTAAAGCCACAACAAGCAATTTTGAGAATTACAAATATTTCCAATCCTGATGAAATTTCCAAATATTAAATAATTACGGACGTACTAAAAATATATTTTACTGAAAACATTTATAGGCTACTAAGGCATCCGTGTATATGTATATATCCTGACTTGATGTTAGAATTATATTGTCATGACTTCCATCACATTAACATATAAAAATGTAACGAAGTTAAAGTTAAGACACACATAAAAAAGCTTTGTAAGCTGTGAGAGCAATTTTTTTTAAAAACTTAGTGAATTATTTTTATGAAGAAAAAAAAAAATACAAATTTAACTCAACGATTTCAATGCAGGATTGTCATTAAAAATCCCTTTTTCCCAACGCCTGTGAGTGGATTTCAAATCAACATTTGCATTTTTAATGGAGTAGATTTTTTCTCATTAACGAAAATGATTTCATATTAAATAAACAAAAAGCTATTTACTACTAGAAAAAGAAGTCTTGATAGAATAAAAACTCGGTTAAGACTTGAATTTATATATTGCTTTTATGTACATTTAAGGATATAAGTATTTTTTTAATTAATCGAGTTCTGCTGTTTGCAAGCAACAAAAACTATAATTTTTAAAGAACAGCATCCATTCTATTTAAAATGAATTTTATACTTTTATTGAGTTTAAAATCATTGACAGCTCCAGGTCAGCCAAAATGACAATGCATTTTTACCGAACGTTTTGTTCTAAAAGAATTAATGATTCTGGGTATTATGGCCATGAATATAAGACTGTCAGCTCTGGCGAACATATTGTCATTACTGGAGGCAAGGCAACAATATAAAGTTGATTTCGTCTAACAACCGAGCGGCTGCTAAGCTGAAGGAAAGTTTTGCATCGCAGATCATTTAGTATTAATTCCAAGAAAGGATATATCTTCATTGCATCTCACAAGGAAATCACTGGATAGAAAACCAACAGAAATTGACGAATACCATGTTAGTAATTTATGGAAAGTGTTTAAAAAATGATGGGGATTATCCCTCGATCAGTAAGTCACGATTTTCTTGGGGTCGCCAATTCTTCTTTCATTATCATAATAATTTTATATCACAATTATTATAAAGGACCACTTAAATGATTCATTTGCCATATTGATCTTAACTTGATGATTGATGTGACCATAAAAGCAGTGGCCGATTCTCTAAAATTAAATCCGACTTATTTAAATTTACGTGTTGAAACTATTTGAAATGTGCCACGAAAAGCAATTAGGAATTTGTCTATAGATCAACTACCACATCTGCTAAAACATCATTATTAATTTTGAGTTCACTCTTGTATGATCGTAGCCAACTGCCCAACTTAAATAATGATATATAATTTTCTCTCTGTGTAAAAACCGATACGGAAATTGTAATACTGGCTTGGAACTGGCACCGAGATAATATGAATTAATGCGATGGAAGCCTAATAAGGTGTTCCGCTCTTGGTTGGTTAATTGAAACAGCTTACGGCTCCGCAGAGGAGTAAGAGGAACATATATATATGGACTTATCCAGTTATTTGGTAAATGTGCAAATGAAAAATTATTGTAGGACGTTGTGAAGTCATTACGAAAACTAAATGAATATAGAAAAAAACATTAATCACTTCGCTTGCCCTACTAAACTGTTGAATCAATATTATAACTTTTTGAAATATCTGGTCTTAGTAAAATTAATATCCTTTCAAGGCAATGAAGAGGATTTAATAAATAATTGTCTAGCAAAGTTTTCTAATTGATTTATATGATTCTGAATAAAATTTTGCAGCCGCTGATATATTTGCATGATTTCAATTTCTATACAAAAATTTTTATTAAATTTTAACAAAAATTAACTTACCAAGATGTCGTCACATGAAGATGAAATTCTATCCTGCTATCGCTCACTCAAGGAGGTTGTGATGGATAACGAATCTAAAACATCACACCCAGGTTGAGTGAGTCAAAGCAAGACAAAATATGCGTAATAAAAATCAATTTAATTTTAATTGAATTAAAACGCCTACAAAAAATCAACCCGCAAAAAACACTTTATAATTTATTTAAACACAATTGCTAATTTTTATTTAGGAAATTAAAAATAAAATGGGGAAAAAATAAAAAAAAAACAATCACAAATATTAATCATTATTTCCCCACTTCACTGAGAAATAATTGAGGTCCTTCATCATAATTTTTCTTGTCAAAAATATTAATTGTTGCGTTTGTTTACACAAGAGTGTGTAAATAAAATTTGGTTTTGATTTGCCCTGTTGTTCCTAATTTTACGCTAAATTTCTTTCTTTTGCCATGACCTCTGTGTATTCAAGAATGTTTTTATATTGTTGTTTAATAAAAATAAAAAAGCTTGATTTTTAAGGATAAACAAAAAAATTATATTTGGAATTTATTGCAATGTTTTCTGTAATTAAGATTGACGAAGGTCCATAAAATGTGACATTAAAGAGCTGATGTAGGACTTTTAGGTTTTATTCATTATATTTTTATTGAGTAACGATTTAGAATTTCATGACAAACATTATAATTATGTTGCAAAGGATGAACTGAATATAATTTTATTTAAACCTTTTTTTCAAAATTAATGAATAATGATTTGCCTAAAAAAATTTTGATTTTACCTTTAAAGTTTACAATAATTAAAGGCTAATAAACGTTTGCTAAGAAACCGTAAGCAAAATATTATTGTAACTATTTTATTATTTAAGAAATTTTGTTGTCAACGAAATCCTTTTTTATATTTTGTGATGTACACAAACGATTACAATGTCATTCGATTAGAAAAATTTGTAAAAAAAACATTTATTATATTCAAGTGAAGTAAAATATTATGGAAAATAAAATCGAAATACACAAATAAAATATAAAAAACTAAATAATTATAAAATGAATAAATAATATTTCACATTATTCTTATTCATTGGAATTAAGAAAGGATTTAAACATCGCGCCTTTTACATTTATTTCGATTAACATCACCAACATATTTTTTTATATTTATATTTTTAATATATTTCAAGAATTTTATTGTGTAAATGAATTCATTGAACTCTATAATTTAGTGATATTTCCCATGAAATAATAGAAATACTAAACTCCTACTAAGAGCAAGGACTTCCAGCTTTAACATGGGTCCTTAATTGTTGTATTTTGTATAAAATATTATTTTGAAAATATCAGCTTAAATATGTTTGTATTTGCTTTAAAATTCTTTTAATATAATTATTTTGGAATATTTTCCCCAATTAATCGCTGAAAAAGTTAGAGTTTAGAAAATGTTTATTGTCTGTTGTGGCTTTAGCCATTTAAATGCCGACATTTCGTTGGTCGCTAGTCAACTGGCGAGTTAACTTTAAAAGTTTAAAAGTAAAGGGGGTTGTAAGTTTTAAGCTGTTTTAAGTTTCTTTGCCTACGACGGTAAGTAAATAATTCAGTGTTTTTCCCGTCTACTTAATGTTACAAGAATGTTTAGAGAATTTTTTCAAAATTCAGAATTAAGTTGATAATCCTTTTAAAAAAGATAAATGTACAAAATTATCTAGATTGAATCCTTTTTGTGATAAATCAAGTTTCTTTAGTTCTAAATGGGCCACAATTTCAAGGTCAAAAAGGAGTTTCAAAAGAAGTCGATAACACTCAGACGACTTGAGTTCCATCCCTGTTGAGGACAAGTCATTAACAAGAGGAATTTCTCTCTCATTATATTAGTTGTTGTTGGACTGTTTAAATGGTGAAGGCATATCTTTGTCTATTGAACAGAAGTAGCCTCGAGTGATACTCTTTTATGCTAATGTACACCACAGTGCAGCCCTCCTTCGAGGGTAATGTTTGCGGAATCGTCGGCGAGGTAAAACAAAGTGGCTAGTTTTCAAAGCGTTTGACTGAAGCATTTATATTTTCCATACATGTTGTCCTTCGTTTCGAAAGTTATAATCCTGTCGTGGGAAGAAGGCTCAATAGTCACAGAGATGACAAAGCTACTGTCAGAGCAATCCTTGCCGGTAAGGTCAACGGAAAGCACTTGAAGCAACTTAGTCGGTCCGTTTTTTATCACCTGGACATCCAGGGTTGTAGGTAAGAAGTTAGTTCTCACAGTTTACCGTACTCAGATTCTTCCATTTACAGGACAGCGCCAGTACCAGTACCAGTAAGCGGTACCAATCAAGCATACATTCAGGAAATACTAACTATTAAAACCAAAAGAAACAACAGTTTATGGAACTCTACTGCAAAGATCCTTGAAATGATAATATTGTGCAATTTAAGTAAGACTAACCTTCGTAGACTAGTAGGTAGTGTACTAGACTCGTAGTGCGAAGGTCGCAGGTTCGACGGCAAAACTCTGGCAGTTTGTATTTGATAATTAAAGGGAGCGCACAACAAGCCTTCACTGGCTTAAGTGCATGTCGTATGCCATGGGCTATCACACCCCTCCAATCAACCTAACCTAACCTAACCTAAGTAAAATTTTGTTGCATATTAAAAGGAAATTTTAAGTCAAATTAAAGAAATTTCTTTATTGTAAATACTGCACTAAAGCTGTTCGCTTCAAAAAATGTACGACTAGAACTGAATGAGATTTTTGTTATAATTTTAAATTCTTAATCATTGATTCAAAGTGGAAGTTACAACTTTTACACTCGATATTTGGACATGGTAGGGATGATAATTTAAAATTTACAAACTCCATTAATATTTTTTTTGCAGAATATAAGGTAGACTAAGGATAATTGCAAACAAAAAAAGGTAAAATATTAAAATGATATGAGATTAACCAAAGTACAGGCAAAAGGTTTATTTCAAAAATACTAAGGGAACAGCATTAGTTTCTGTTTTACAAATTAAATTTTCTTACAAAAAGTTTTATACGATATAAGTTCCGTATTCCTAGAATAGGTGATTGGATAATAATGCATGTCCATGTATTTTTCACTGAAATTAATTGCATGAAATTCAATTTTTCACCAATACGAAATTTCTTGGAGCGGAAGCGATGGCGAAATTGGCAGCACATGATGTTTGATACGATTTTTGATAATTGTTTTTACTTCATGTGCTTCAAAGGACATTATATTGATAAATAAAATAAATTGCGTGCAAAAAAATTAGAACTGAATTATATAGTTTTAATAATCCACAGTTTAGCTGCTTATTACGCTTTAAGAAAACGTGTAAAATTTTCATTATTATAACGAAATTAGAAATATAGACTTCCGTTTGTCTCAAGCAACAATGGGGTCGAAAAGGCTAAATAAGGAAAAATTTTATAAATTGTAATAAATATTATGTCCTTAAATATTATTGAAACTTAAACTATTCGTGCAATTTATTCAAATTAAACCTTTTTTCTACATAATACAGAATTTGTATGTAATATAAAACATTTGTTACTAACAGCGAGGAAATTACACAGAATTCTGAACATATTTTCCTCTGATCCATGGGAAAACTATTTTTTCTTCAAAATAATATAAATTTGGCAAATTGTAGCCAAATATTTTATTCAAGGTAGAAGGGCTTTTACCTTTCCAATACCCATAAATTTGAAGGCGTAGGCTAAGAAGCATATAAATTTTCTTTCTTTTTGGCAAGCAACTTTACGAAACATTTTTTTATCAGTATCAGATATAAATTTAACAAATTTTATAATTATTTCCTGCACATTGTTGAATAAGAGAACTTATATTAACGATTTTAGGCAATACACGCAATTGTGTTTTATTTCGATTTTATGCGTTTACTCGCTTAAGTACTTTAAATCCTGCACTTGAAAAAACTGCGTGATTGTACACTGAAATCTATTGACAATGAACTAACAAGAGCAACAAGAGAAATTCCTAAACTTTAAACAAACGATAATGGGATTTGACGCAGGATTAAGCAATAAACACTTTATCCTTAACGGTATTTCCTTGTGCTCATACTTTGTTTTATTTCACCTTCTGCTTCCTTCCACAAATCATATGCCTGCAAGTAGTATTTTCCTACAACTGTCACCCATAGAATTTGTTTTTCTGCGTATAGAGTGTGTTTTTTGTAACTAAGTTTGACAATGTATTACATGACAGCAACAACAAAAAAATAATAGTAATAACTAAAAAAACAACCCAATAACAATATCATTTTCTATAAAATTGCTACAGACAAAACATCAGCAAAGGCTGTCTATAAACACAGCAGCAACTGCTTGCTTCATGAATACCAAAAAGCAAAGAAAAAAAAAAGAAAGAAAGAAAGAAATCGCATGAGAGCAAGAAAGAGAGTTAAACAGATTTTGCTGTCGTTATTCATTTTATATAAATAATACTGAGGAGCATTTGTGAGCAGAATTTGTGTGCGTGTGTGGGTTTGGCAACAGCATTTTGCACTTATTTTCCGTTTCCTGTCCGTTTCTCGCTACACACTCTCTCATGCACAGACACGCATATACTCGTGCTCATTTATTTGTTATAAATAAATACTCATTCCCAACTCAAATCACGTTTAACTGGAACGTGTTAAATTTTCACACTTGAAAAAATGTTTTATAAATTGGATTTTGATTGAATTCTAGACGTTTGCAAGAGTACGAGTCAGTTGAACGAGTGTATAAATGCGCGTTAATATGTGGGAGTACTAGGAAACGGAAACAAAGATTTTATTTTCACAGTAAGAGTAGATTTGAGGAAAAACTCCAAAGCACAAAAAAATAATGATATAAATAAATAAATAAAATAAAAACATGACAATACAAAAGGATACGCTTGTATAACTGTTCGTTGGCCTCACAATGAAGAAAGAGGTTAACAAGGTAAATCCAGTGGAGAAAATAATAAAGATGTAATAAATATAATAAAGTGGTAAGAATATTTTTTACGCATTGAAACGTACATTTAAATGTGCCTCTTATATGGCATTTAGACTCCTTTGTGTGTTCATATATAAAATTTTTTACGGTTTTGTTGCTCAAGGTGTCACAAACACAAATACGAAATTATTTATTGTGACGGAATTAAGTAGTTTCCTAGGCATTCAAAATTTATGAAGTGTTTTTATTAAAAGGGGCATGTGTATGGAATTTTCGTTTTGACAAATGAAATTTTCGGCTTAGGATTTAAGCAGGATAATTTCAACATGTTTTGGATGGCAGGGATTTGCTTTGAGTTCTTTATTTGATAAAATAAATATTATAGAGTTTACAATTTTAATTTAAGGTTCAGTGTCAATTTAAATTGAATTTTTATTTATGAAATGTAAGTTTGTTGATGCTTCTATACTTCTTCTTCTGTTTGTAAATCATAAAAAATTAAATATGATAAAGGAACTTTCTTTTAAAAATGTACTGAGATGAAAGTTACAACTACGTCATTACTGAGTGTCTGCACAGCTCTTTACTTCGTCCATGAATGCCATTGCTGGGCATTAATGTATGCGGTGGTGGTATATTAAAGACTAATACTGCTCTGGAAACGTGTGCAGAAGTAAATCAGGAAAGTTTAGAGCCAAAATATATCAAATCCCGCAGTTAATTGATCGTATAACAAAAACCAAAGAGGAATAACGTTCGTTGCTAGATTTCAAAGTTGTCTTTTCTCTAGTGCGATTGCAAAAAATCTGCTTCGAGTACTTAAAGAGAAAATATTCAGACTTTGTAGCATGATTATACTGACACTGTTGCAAAAATGCACATATTTTGAGTATCAGTTTTAGTTTAAATATCTTCTAAGAAAGTCAAGCTGAGAAGGAACAATAGATTGTTCAGCATTTTCTTAGTCAAGGACTAGTGATTAATTACAATAGTGACTGTCTTCTCTTTAGCTCAGTGTTCAAGGATACACAGGATATTCTTACAACCATCTCTTCTTTTAAACCTTGCAAGAAATAAGACAAATCCAAAATGAAGCAGTTCTGCTCTTTACTGACTGACACATTGTACAACATATTATTTTATACTTGGCGAGTTCATCACTGAATATGCATTACAGCGATAGAAAATATTAATTCTATGTGACCCAGGCTTCGGAGAAGGTGCCCTGCACCACAGAGTATCCTTGGCAGTGGGGTAGTATCCTTACACGATGTCAATATATACAACGATCAGTGGAAGACAATGCACCTACCAAAATTTATTTGCTTAAGCAGATTATGTCACAATGATATGACTTCTTATTTAAGTAACGATCACTGCTTTATTTTGACCAGAATTTATATAAAAGAGTGATATGAGGTTAGTGTTTTAGTTAACATTAAGTGTGAACGATCTTACTGTATAACCATCTCTCGTGGAGCTAAATTAAAGTGGTCCGTAATAGCTTTAACATTTTGGTAGTTCCCATTTTTACCCTGAGGAAGCACGAGGTTTAAATTACTCAAACATAACAGCTAAAGGTCCACTGCTGTCTTGGCACTAGAGCTTATGATATGCATACACAAACTAGCAAATGTAAACCAGCTTGTAATCCACAACAACAAATAAAAATAATTCAACAAATTAATTGGAAGAAAATTACATAAAATTATTTAAGTATAAATCTTGATTTTGTTACAGAGACTTCTTAAGCAGTTCAGTTATTTAAACTAAACAATCCTTTGTGAAGGAGTAAACAGTTTCATTAACAGTTGTGTCGGAAGATGAAAGTTAGTTAGGAGTAGGTTTTGTAGGCCGCCAGGCCATGGTATGATCCCTTTGCGACACATGCGAGAATAAGTTAACTTGAGGAGTAAGTGAAAGTTTTAGGGAAGTAAATAAAGATTGCACTAAGAGTAAAGAAAAAGAGAGAGAGAGAGAGAGTAAAATAGAGGAGTAGAAAAAAGTAATGATAGTTTTCCTTTTTTAGATTTAAATATGAAGACAACCACAGCTTCTGATAAAGGAGTTAAATGGAATGGCATCATAGTCAAGCTCTCATATAATTGATGATCTAAGTGCTTCCGTCGCTTCATCCACATGGTAGAGTAAATGCGAAAAAATGAGAATATAGTCTTCTCTTTCTCTTTTATATGATTTCAACAAAAATCATGTGGGTTGATACCCATTAGTGAGACATGATTTCTAAATTGACAGTATTTTGTGAGAGTCGCCTCGGGCCTTACTTCTTGGAAAATGAGGTCGGCCAAGCAGGTACCGTGAATGGTGTGTTTGCTATCGCAGGATGATAACGAACTTCTTGCGGCCAAAAATTGAGGATATGGATTTTAATGATATGTGGTTTCAACAGCCCGGTGCCACTTACCACACAGCCAACGCAACAATGGCTCTTTTGCGCGAGAAATTTAATTGCCCCGTTAAATCACACCGTGGCGATGTTAATTAGCCACAGTTGGACTTCTTTCTTTAGGAATATTTAAAAGAAAAAGTGTACGTCAATAAACCCAGAACATGTCAAGAGCTAAAGAATAAGATAATTCGGAACATTAACGACATTGAACCTCAATTATGTTTTAGAGTCATTGAATATATGGACCATGGGAAAGAGGTATGCCACCGAAGCCGTGGCGAGCATTTGGCTGATGTTTTGTTTTACATATAATTGTCGTAGATCCTTCCATCATAATAAAAAATATTAAGACACTTGTTTTGTTTGGACCACCCTTTACATGTTTAGCAATTAGCAACCGAATTTCAGTTCGGTATATTTTTAATGACAATGATTGTATACATACGAGGGCGGCTCAAAAATTCTTTGACTTTTTGAATTCCCTGCCTGCTCCTGTAAAGAAATATCTGTCAGTCGACTTTAATGTCTTTTAAAACTTAGAAAGAACTTAGCCTGGAAGACCTGTAGGTGGGTTCCTTAAGCCACACCAACCTGTAGCCCACAAATTTCCATTTTTGCAAGCCAATAGGGGAATGCTTAGATTTTATATTTTGGTAATAACATCCCATTGTAGTAAATTGGCCTAGTGGCTATGCTATTTCCTAAATTGGTTCCATGTTCTTGCAGCCAGATAAGGCTGATATTTAAATGACTTGCCATTCCGGTTACGGCCTTTAGTCTTTTGGACCAGATAAGATTTTGTGTCTACTTTCGTGAGGGATTTAATTACAGCTTTGATGTGAGTAAAAATTATGAAATATCAAGCGAATATCTTGTAATAGCAAAGCAATCTTTGTGGCTTATAATTCTAGTTGTCTGGAAGTCTGGAGTCTAGAAGGAGGATGAAACAACGTAACAAATTCTCTGCGAATGTATACATTTTGGAGTAGTTGTTGAAGACGTGTGTTTCAGTTTGAGCTTCTGATTTAAATGATATAAGACTGTGCTAAGTTTTATTATAACTGTCATATAGACCTTTTGATAATTCAAAGTCTTATCACAATAGGTCTAGTAGACACCACGGTGCCAGTCTCTGGAACAGATCACTTTCATATTTATTAATTTGTTTATAATCAACATGTGTACGACTTTTTATTTACTTTTTGTTTTCATATTTATTGACAATGACCTGATCAACATATATTTTGCAGATAAATCTATATTACACACACACACACACACACACACACATACACACACACATACACACAAATATACACACACTTACACCCAAAGTAATGCTTTCAGTATTAAAAACAAGTAAGAGATTTAATGCGAGTGAAAATTATTGTCAGTTTTCGTTGAATGAAAGCGATTTACGTTTTTTACATATTTATTACTTAGTGTCATACAATTGTTGAGAACAATTTTATATGACAAATTTCATTCATGTGAACATTTGTATCAGATCTACCAGTCCTTCTTTCATATGCAACATCGTGTTGTTGTTTGCTATTTTTGTTTCACCCGTTTTTGTAAAAATATGAAAAAGAAGTGTACAATTTGGGGGAGACAACTTAACTCTGATGGTGTGCAGAGCAAAAGCAAAATTCTAGTTTTCGTTGTTATTTTTTCATTTTTATTTAATACAAAATATTATCTGTCCCTTTGTGCATGTATATGTATTTGTGTATTTGCATGTGTAAGTTTTATATACATTGATTTACAATTTTTCTTTTGAAATGTGAAAATTACACAATGACAGTTATTGAGACGTTGATAAATTGCAAGTGATTTGCATAACTCTATTCATTCATCCATTCGTTCGCCTTTCAATTCAATTCATTCATACATTTATTCATACTCTTATTCATCGTGCGACTGTTATTGTCAAAATTGTTGGTGTTGCTCTCTTTCATGACTGTATTTAGTATTTGTTGTTGTGGACTTAACAATGGATTTGAATAAATTGCAGAAAAAAAAACAAAAAAAAAAAAAAATATATATATATATATATATATATATATATATATATATATATATATATATATATATATATATATATTGCACATGTGTATGTGTGTATGTATGTGAAATGGTGGCAAAATATACGCGTTTGTGTTGCTTGCAAATGGATACAAATTGACTGCTAAAATGTTTGTTTATCACATGTAATTGACACTTCTGTAAATTTAACAATGTAAAAAAATATATTTTATTCAAATATTTTTTACAAGAGTGTATTATTGTTTGTATTTTATGCTATTAATTTGGCTTAATTTATTATAAAGTTTATCCGAGCTAACCATTGCGGTAGATATTATATAATTTCTGGAAGTGATTTCTTTGCCGTTTTATTAACTGTGAAAATTTATTATGTCTGAAAATCATTGATTAAAATGTTCTTGATAATTTTCTATATAAAATCTTGCAATCATATCAATAATCATAGTAAAAAAATTTAATAATATAAAAACATGCAAAAGGAAAGTAACGTGTTGTTTGACGACCACCTTGTGTATGGCAGTGCCGTGCAACATTTTGTTATTGGTAGTAGAAGAAAAGTTTTTTTTTTCTAGTTCTGTACAATTTTGTTATTGCAGTGTTGTGATGTCATTTAAAAAAATCTATATCAATTATATTTGCATATAATTGTCGGAAAAACTGTTTGTAAGTCCTTGTTATGGCAACTGGGAATAGTTTTTATTTACTATGGAAAATACAATTTACTAGGAAATGTTAAATACCCTTCAAAAATCCTGTATGACTAGAAGACCATAGATGCCTGTGAGGTTCTGGAAAAACATAAACGAGTCAAATTTGTTAATTACTTTTCTTCGGGCATGTGCAACTACTTGTATTATATCCAATATCAAGGAACAAAAGGATGCAAGTTAACTTGATTATGGATTAATAAACTCAGTTTTCGAACTGAAGCCGGACTAATAAGGGTTTCAATTCAACCAAATACAATTGAAAATATTAGGTAAATAATCAAATTATAATATATTTATGTAAATATACCGAAATACAGAAATTACCAAAGGAAATTTTGTGATATTTTTGGCCATTATAGAACACATACCTGCAAAGAAAAAAGAGAAATAATAGTTTTAATAAATTGAAAGAACCTTAAGCCGTTAAGCAAATTTTATTTATTTTATTTACATTTTCGAAATTTTAAAAGACACTTTGAATAATTCACTAATACATGATTATATACAAATATGTGTGTTTGCATGTTGAAGTACTTATTTTCATTTTAAAATTTCACAATAGTGTGTTTTACAAGCAATTGAACTTTCATTTCCCCTTGAGAACTCTTAATGCTCATTATTACACGTTCGATGACGATGATAAGCAAAATTAAATAGTCTCGATTATTTGAATAATTTTAATGTTAATTTTATTATTTTTGCGTTTAATTTTTATTATTTTTACTTCCTGTGTGGCTGCACAACGTTGCAGCCATTTAGATGTTGATTATATTTAATGGATCTTTATTATTGTGCTCCTGCAGCGCCTTCACCTGACACTGAGTGTTTAACTGTCACTTAAGGAGGGTTTAATAAAATTTAATTGGGTCACTTACTGCCAAAGTATTATTCAACGATTATATTTGTGTATTTCAATGTGTGTGTGTGTGTGTATGTATGTGTGTAAATGATAATTACACTGCAGTAGTTATACGTTTTAGTACATTATGTAAGTTTGAATTGTTAAACTATCAAACGGTTGACGAAAAGTGATGCTAAACTATAGAAATGTGACAATTTTCTATAAGTACAAAAACATTCAATTATGCAAATGCAAGTGTAACACAATCAAGTTAAGACACTAAGGCGCCAACCATAGGAATATATGCATGGAAAAGGTGTTATAGGATATACAAGGGATCTTAATTGGAATATTTTAAGAACAAAGTACGATATATAAAGCCATGTTGTAAGTAATATTTTACCTATGAAGGAATTTTATCAATTCTGCTGTCATATACGTGTTCTTTAGCCGAAAATTTCCGTAACTTTAATATAGCGGAGTTTTAGTGATCCAGAAACCAATAGTTTCCTTTAATTTATTGATTTTTTATTGTAAAAAGTGATAGATTTTACGACAAGAAATTAAATCATTCAGTCATATTCTCACATTCCGTTCATATTAATATCGAACAAATTAAGATGGAAAAAATTAGTTGTCACTCTCATGCCCCGCTGCAGGTTTATTATATGAATTTATTATTGGGTGGTATTATTGATTCCGCGCGGAAAGGAAAATTTTACGGAAAGAAATATCGATCGATATGAAAATTGTAATTATTCATTCCTGCGGTATTCGCTTTCCGCAAACTTAATTTAACATCCCTGTTTTAAGTGATTATGAGCCGATGTTGTATCAGCTGATGCAAAAAAATCAACAAGTTTTAGATATAATTTTAGACGCGTGTGTTAAATCTTTTTTAATAAATAAAATATGGATACAATTGCTTTATTTGACGATAGTAGTGACAGTGATTCTTATGACATGCGATTGGAAAGAAGAGTTTTACGCTATAAATCTGGAGATGTGTTGCAGATGAACGACAGAGAGTAAGTTGAAACAAACAAAAGTTAACCGGTCTCCTGCTAAATGCTTAATTTTACAGCTTCCAAAAAAATTTTCGCTTAAATAAGGAAGCGTTTAAATATATTTTGTGTGAGTTAGAATCTGCATCCACAGGAAGGGGTCGGCAAGGAGCTCTTACAGCCAAAGATAAACTTTGTGCTTGTTTGAGATTTTTTGCAGAGGGCAGCTATCAGCACAGTGTAGGTAAGGATTTTAATGTGAACATAGCCCAATCAACATTTTGCAAAGTGCTGGATGAGTTCTTGAGCAAATTAGAACATTTGTTGTGCAGCAAATGGATATCCATGAGCATGAGTGCAGACGAGGAAAGAATAGCCAAAATGACTTTCTATGAGAAATGTAGTATCCCAAATGTTGTAATGGCTGTCGATGGTACACATGTTAAAATTATTGCTCCAAATTGCAATAAACACCTTTTTTTTAATCGTAAGGGATACTACAGCATTAATGTTATGATTGTAAGTAAATCTTTATTGACTTGACTTGTACACAAATATATGCATGTATGTATATATAATTGTGTAATTACAGATATGTGATCACGAACAGAAAATACGTTATGTGTCTTCACAATATCCTGGAAGTTGCCATGATTCCCACATTTGGGAAATGAACGCTGCAAAAACATTCCTTCAATCAAAACATAACAATAGAAGAAAATGCCTCGTTTTGGGTAAGTAAATTAAAAAATTCTCAGCAACAAAGTTGTGTAAGCAAATTTTTAAAATTGTGGCAGGTGATAAGGGGTATCCTTTACAACCATGGCTGCTGACACCTTACAGAGAGCCAGTTAATTCTCCCAACAAAATTAGATTTAATACCGCACATTCTAAAGGAAGACTTATAGTAGAAAGAACTATTGGAGTGCTCAAATCTGTTTTTAGATGCCTTAATAATGAACGGGGATTACATTATGACACAGAGAAGTCTGCAAAGATCATAAATATCTGCTGTGCACTTCACAACATTAGACTTCATTACAATGTTACAGACGAGCAACTTGATTTTCCATTACCTGAAGAAGAAGATCCAATAAACGATCCTGTTGAAGATGATTTTAGTGGGGAAGCAAATGAAATAAGAAATCAAATACTACAGAATTTTTAATTCAATTTTATTTAGTTAAAATGTATATACATATGTATGTATGTACATAAATGTAAGCATATTCAAATAAAAATAAAAAAAAATTATCACAATTCATATATTTTGGAATTCAGGTATGTAAGTATGTCTATATGTGTGTATGTACTAAAAAAAATCACAGTTCAGTGTTATAAATACATGAAAGCGATCCTACCGTAACTCTTTGTCCAGCTTCTCAATTTCAAGTTGCAAAATTCTTTCTTTGAGAGCAATCTTTTTCATTAATAATACCTTCATTTCTTCGTTGTGCCTCTTTTCTTCTGCCAGCTGTTGTTCCAAGATTTTCGTTTGCTTCTTTTTTTCGTCGGTAATTGTGTATATGGCCCTTTTTATGTCTTTCAAAGCTTTATGGTTTTCTTTGTTTTGCTCTTTTATTATTTCTAAAGCAGATGCGACATCGGAAGCTAACTTTTTTTGTACATTAATCTGCTCTTTAAGCAGATTTGACTTGTCCTCTTTTCTCGTCCTTTTAAGCGATCGTGATGTTGCAAATTCGGAAGAACTGCTCTGTGTGACGGTTTCTTTATTCCCAGTGTCCAACGTTAACACATTTTCTTCAAGTGGCAAATCTACTTCTTGATGACATATACTTGGTTCCAATAGCAGGCTTATTTCTGAAAAACTTGGAGTATCGTGCCTTTTAGGTAAAACATCCTTCGAAACACCGAAACTGTTTACATTGGATATGCCATAAACCGCCATATTCAAATTCAAAAGACCGCTAACCTCTTCTTCTGTGTCAGTTAGTGGAATTTCTTTATATGGTCCTCCTCCCGTTATGGTTAAAAGCTGTTTATTCTTGGCTAGCTTCTTTTTTACACCACTCTTGTAATCCGTCCATACCTATAATGTAAGACCAAGTTATAAACACAATAAAAACATTTAAAATTACAATTACGCTATGTACCTTTTTCCAACCACTGGAATCTTTTAAAGGCGGTCCGGAGCCATTAAGCGTTAGCGCCAAGTCTTCCCAGAATTTTTTTATGTCCGCCGGAGCTCGCTGGCTAAAGCCACAAGCAATGTCTTGATTTTTTTTCATCAAATCTACCATTGCTTCTATTTGCATTTTATTTGTATATTTCTCTCTTTTGCTCCTATAGAAATAGTAAAAAATTAAACAAATTAATTACACAATTTAAAAAAATTTTACATTTGCTTACATTTTTGTTCTTTCCGTTAACTTTCCGTCATAAAAATTGAGCGTAAGCAAAATGGAGGAAAATCTCTACATTGCGGAATCAATAATATGGCAATACCGCAAATGTAGAGATGATACCGCAACAAAGGAATGTTACCGCAGCAGCGGAATGAATAATTGCAAATTTTGCTTCCGCAAAAAAAATGCCATCCGCAGCCGCGGAACGGAATCAATAATCGGACCCATTATTGGAAGCTTAGCTTTCCCAGTTTAGCTAATTTTTTTAGAATTTGAGGTTTTCTTTATTTGAAGTTGGCGAAGTTATTTTTTACATATTTGAAATGCCGTCCAGCAATGGAAATATTAAATATTTCACTGAAGTGATTCACATTCTTTATTCTTAATAGAAGGTGATGTTTTTTTGGAGAGCAATTGTTAACCGCAAAGTGGTAGGACACTTGAAGCATTCGTGAACATTTAGAAATGCAAAATTCTTCCCGAGAAATGTTTTTAAAAGGTAGAAAAATATATTTTTTAATACATCAATCAATCTATATTGATTAGGCCAAAAGATAGCGACTACACTTGAAGTCCATTAAGTGCTTTGTGATGATTAATTAATTAAAAGGTCATCCAGCGTTACTTTAATGTGACAGGCAAGTTCCTGAAAAAAATTTATTTGCCAAGCCATCTATTGTAATAGTTTCCATTTAGAAAACTGGAATGTTTAATTCCGACAAGCCTCCTATTATATAGTGTCCTGTTATGATGCTAGACAATAGTGCAAGAGATTAAAAAGTTAGAAGTTTGTGAGTTCTGAGTTTTTTAAATGCAGGTTGAAGAGTCCTTAACATCCTACAAGGGGTTATTGTGGACTGTCTCATACACATTTACTTGAATATTCAAATAATCTTAGACAAAACCAATGCTTAACAATGGATATATAAAAATTCTTCTGTAGAAATTTTACATCTTAGCGTGGGCCTGTGTTTGTATATTCGTTAAGCATTTGGTTACCCCTAACTTCCTCGAACTTTAATATCGATCATACTATCTACAAAAATATCAATTGAATATGGCACCGAGATGAGTTTTTCTATCCATTTTACTGCTTCAGCATCGCATTATACTTGCCTAAATTTTAAAGTTATTCTGACTGAAAAGAGTTTGCACGCAATAGAAGTTTGTCCATAAAATTATGCCATACAAAATAGGGTCAGCCCTTGTACCCCCTGATTTTTATAGTGTAAGAAACATAATGTGATTGATGAAAGTATGAAGGAAATTTAAAATTTTTTTCTCCTAAAAAAAGAGTAACATTTTGTTGTTAAATTTATAAAGCTCTAGCTCTATTTAAAATATATAAAAAGTGGAAAAGATGTACACTTTTTTTGGAAGAGAAAAAACCAGGAGTCAATCATTAAACCTGAATTATCTTAGTGCACTTATGTAATTTAGGGTTTATTTGAGAACTGCTATGTAAGCAATCCTTTAGCGAGTCTTTTTTGAGAGAAAAAGCTAGTTCATGAACATAATTTTAACTGATTTTTTCCATTTTTAGGGCAGATTTAAAGAGTGACAAAATTCAATATTTTTTTAAACAGTGTTTCATCCATCAAATTATTTTTATCGTTGTTAAACTTGTTCTCAGGGCTAAAATATGATAAGAAAATACACAAAAAATATTGTAGCACCACTTTTGAAACTTTTGTTTAATCATAATTAGATAACAAAAAAAAAAAAAAAAATTGTTCGGACTAAAAGAAAATTGTTCTCCAGTTTTCAGTGCAACAGAATATATTGTTTATATTGATGCTTCCGAAACTTTAATGTTGTTAATGTGTTTTATATGGCAATGGAATCCACCTCAAAGGCCAATGTGATCCAGCGCGTATACGCTATATAGGAATTTTACTTTTAAGATATTGCGTATACGCCATTGAAATTATATTAACAGATGCCGCAAAAGTAATATTATGGCCCAGAAGTTTTGTGTTAATTTTAACTGGCTGGAACGGTTCTGTTTTCATAAAAAGTTTATTCCTTTAGGTGTGCATCGCTCCTTGGCTCGTTGACATATAAATAATGTTTTATCTATATCGTGAATGTCAAATGCACTCTGTATATATGCCAGTGAAGCGTAAAAATTAAAATGTTCCCCTGGGAGAAAAGTTGCATAATTTATAAGAAATGCTGTAATTTGCTAGTGGCATGAAATATTTCAAAATCAATTTATTTCAGCAACTTTTTTAAAAGTAAGAACTACAAATAAATCTTAGAATTGATTTTATAGTTTTGTGAATCTATATATATAAAATAGGATGTATGTATGTATGTAACGTAATGGCTTCAAAACGGCTGGGCCGATTATGACGAAATTTTCAGGGAACCTTCAGAATACTCGGGCGGGTCTGAGGGGCGGAGGGGCGTGGCAAAATCCAATTTTCATATTGCACCACCAATGACATATACATACATATATTTATTTTTTATGCTTCTTTTATTTTATTTTACTTTTTTTTTGAAAGCCGTTGTCATGCTCTTCAAAACGAGATATCACACTCTTAAATCGGTTATGTAGTTCCGCAGATATTTACAAAAAATCTGTGTTAAAAAATTTTAAAACTTTCGAAATGTTGCATTAAAAAATCCGAGTTTTCGGTTTATTTACAAAATATTTACATACATCATTCGATAACACAAGATATTCTGCGCTTACTAAGGTGCAACATTGTACAATACCTTAAAGATCTATACATATAAAACAGGATATATATACATATATGTAACGTATGGACTCCAAAACTTTATGATAGGTATTCAATGGATTTTTATTTAAAGGCCGTAAATTTCGTTAAAAGCTCAATTTAAATCGTATGGTAATATAACACTAATGTTAGCTTAGGACCAGCAACGCGGACCGGGTCAGCTAGTTTAATATAAAAGAAAAGTATATCCTTTTTAATGATTTTTTATTTGTTGCATATTATTTTTAACAGAAATAAAAAATAGTAAATACTTTAGGTGAAATGTAGTGAAAATCGGAAAATAGGAAACAAAAAATTATACTAGAAAATTAAAAAGCTACTAAGCTTATCTATATACGTGTATATGTATCAAGAATATATTAGAAATTTTTTTAGCTTTATTTCGTAATTTTTTAAGACCTACTTCCCTGGCACCTTAATAATATCTGTTTATGTTCTTCAGAAAGGTATTCTTTTTCCATCCTATTAAAGTCATTCGCAGTAGGCCTTTTTAAAACGTCTTTCCTTTTTGCTTTGACGTTTTTTTGAGCATTGTGTATTGCCAAGGCATTTTGAATAATGAAATATTTTTTAAATTGATTAGTTTTCTTTTTAACCTTAATTTTGTTCAGTGTGATCAAAAAAATTCATAAAAAACAAACATACATTACAACTGTCAGTTTTTTTGAAGGCATAAATTGTTCTCCATTATTTTACGGTTTTTTTCTATTCCTTTTGTAGTGGATCAATGGATATATATTTTTTAAGCTTTTATGAGCTTCGTAGTGTAATAATATCTTGAATATTTAAATTTGTGATCGTGATGCTGGCAAAGGAATGAATGCACAAGTGAAAAAATAACTTCAAAGACTATTGGACAATATTTTATTTCTTCGAACCGGAAAGAACTGGCAAATAAGTAAAAAAACATACGAATGATCTCGAATAAACACAAGAGAAATAGGGAGAGAGAGAGAGAGCAACAAAGATTAGTATAATACCTCTCTTTACTTGATATAATTTAAAGGAAATAAAAAGTATATTAATAAAAGCAAGTGTTTTGAAGTTCACTAAAATCTATACTTGCAGAAAATTATGACAAGGAAAATATATTATTAAGTCCTTCTTACAGAAAGTTGTATTCCTTACTTCTTACCCAAACAATATTATTGAAAAATATAAAAATGCGGGGCAGCCTTTGAGGACTGCTGATAGAAGTGAAAACTAAGTAACTTGTGAATTGCTACGTCGAGCTATTAGATTATTATTTTAGAACTATTTTTGGTTTGTAAAGAAGTGTTAATGACCAATTTAAACTTTAATCATAAAAATTTTATAAACTCTTAATCATTAAAGCTTTGAAATTATTTACTTAAAGCTTTCTCTGGTTGTTTTATTAAAAAGTAAAAGATCTTATCAATTTTGTAGTTCAATGGGGATTGAGTCCCTTTTTGCTTATTCTTTTATGCATCCAATACATCTCTGCGTTAATTTGTGCATTTGTAATTGTCTGACTGTGTATAAGATTCATTTGTACTCATGTGTCAAATTAACATAAGCTGAAAAAAATAACTAAAAAAAATATTTATCTAACAGACGAAGGACAAAAGTAAAGCTTTGTTTTTGCCATACAAGCATTAGAGATGAGTGCAACTAAATATGTTCATTTGTGCATTCAGTGAGTCATGATGAATGCCAAAAGAAGATTTGTTCCCAACGCTACTCAATCTGTTTTACAATACACAGACAGGTGCAACATATTTGCTTTGAAGGAAGAGAAGATGCACGTGTGTGTATGTGTGTGATTGTAGCAATAATCTAAATTTTGAGTATACATGTGTAGCACGTGTGACATTCGATGATAAGTTGTGGCAAAAAAGAACTTGTGGTAATGAAAGATAAACTATGCGGCAGGTAAAGGATTTTAAAGTTTGGAATTAATTCATGTAGGTAGTGGAAAAAACAGTTATAGAGTTACAAATGTGGAAGTTATATGTGGTTTATTTTTGTTAAAGGGTTGAAAGGTTTTTACAAGTTTTGAAATGCACACAAAAACTAATGTTGCCGATCTAAATGAAACTGTGTTATGCTTTTCAGGTAGAATATATATGTTTTTGGAGTATATAAAGTAGAAGTAAGAATATATTTTGTCATACAAAATTGTCACATATATTTCTGAACAAGGCCAAGTTTAGGCATAATAGAGTACATTGTCGCAGATTTTTAATGGTGGCTATTATAAGATTGATAAAACCAAGATAAATTTTTGATAATCCCTGTCAGAGAGAGCGTCAAATGCGAGTCTTAAATATCCTTTGGAAGTCGTAATATATATAAAAAAGAGTTGCTGCAGAAAAAATGTCTTGAGCTAAATTTGATCATATATAATAATTCCTGGTGTTCCGAGCACTACGTATACTTTATGTAGAACTTTGAGCAATTGCGTGTAACGTATACGCCTACGTTACTAATACTAGAATATTACAAGCTTGAAATTTTGTTGTGTTGGAAATTATTCTATTTTTTGGTATTGTTTTATTTTCTATATTTATCAAATTTGTTATTCGAAATATTCTCCAAAATAACTATTTAATATTTCATTGTTTGTTGTTGGCTTAGCTAGGTATACGCCTGTTAAACCAACAACAAACAATAAAATATAAATAGTTTTATTTTTTCCTTAGAATTATTTTATGAATAAAATAAAGAAAAATACTTTTTTCTATTATTTCATCGTTAATTTTGTTAATTCTTTTATAGGGAAAAAATTTTTTTAAAGCCGGCTTCACTCTCTGAAGCAATTCGGCGGCACTTGGCTGGGTGCAAGGGCTATCTGAGTTGTGGTATGCCCAAGCCCGACTGACGATTTTGTTAGTAATGTGAAAATGTTTTGATAAGCAAATCCGGTTTTTATATAACATAGAAGAGAAAGGCCCATCGCTCAACACTTAATACGGAAATACTTCCGAAAGCGAATCCGATTTCGGATATGCCATAGAGGAAGAAACCTTGGGCCCGGCCTTAAACCAGCAATTGAAAATATTAGTAAATGAATGAAAGTTAACAAGGTAGTTCAGCATTGGCTGCCATCGGCAGAGCTCATAAATTTTCTCCTATGAGGCACGTCAAAACTCGGAACTTTCATAATAATTTCAAGATTTTGGATTTAAGTATTTTAAATTTTTGGTGTTTTATTTTTTTTTATTTTTGCATTTCATGCAATTGTTTTTTTTATTATTTAAAGTGGATTATCAGTATATTTCGAGATTTCGATTATGTACTAAATTAATTATTATGCGGGTCTAGGTAGTTCTAAAGCGAAAATGTCATTAAGAATTTTTAAGCCTTCACAGTTGTTCCTTCTTTTAACAACTTTAACTTGCACTTTGATTGCATTTTCGCTCTTATTTCATTATAAAAATTGGGACTTGGAGTTTAAAAAGATGTGCCTCCACATCGATAATTTGTTTTATTTGATATCCAACTTCGTGTCTATCCGTATCTTCCTTTTTTAAAAATCCGAGCGTTAGGAAAAGTTTTGTTAATTTAAACAAAATTTGTTTGTTCAATGAAATAAAATAATTTAAAAAATTTTAGGCCAAAATTTTCAAATCACGTCAGTAAAGTGCATGGTATAAAAAAATAGAAGGTACCTCCACTCTCAATTTATTTTTTTAATAAGGATTTTTGAAGTTTGTTTTTTTAGTAGAAATTAATAAAGCGTTGCCACACAAGGAAAAAGAAAAAATAGTGCTGGATTTTTTTTACAAAAATGTGTAATGAAGTGTATTATAGTATACTAGTAATAATAAATAAATGTGTAATGATACCACATTATATGATGTACTTAAATATGTATGTAGGTATTTGTGGACTTTGTGAAAAACATTTTAACGATGTTATTGTTATTTTTTGCAGTGCAAATTTACTAAAAGACGAAAAAATTTCGGATTAATTTTACATATTTGAACAGCTGGACAGTATTAAAAGTATCCAATTCAAAAAAAGAGTGCAATTTAGTCGAGCACAGTATTCCAAATAATAAAAATTTTCATTTTCTTGGGGTACAATGTATTTTGGAGATAAAACTAATTCCGAAATAGTGTAAACCGCCCAGTTTTAAAATTAAATCTTAACGTTTTACCGTGCAAGTGTTGCACAAAAAAACTTCTGGTACTGTTATAAAAAACCAAAGATTAAAAGTTTGAAAAGTATACTTCATTTACTTTTACTTTTGTGGAACATACCTGATTGCAACGAATTTCCTAATGTTTGTAATGTATGTTTCTTAAATAACTACTTGTTTCGTATACTTGTTAATTATTTATATTTGAATCAATGTTTCTTAGACTTTATAGTTACTTGATA
Source organism: Germaria angustata (assembly GCA_963681545.1). Taxonomy (NCBI): domain Eukaryota; kingdom Metazoa; phylum Arthropoda; class Insecta; order Diptera; family Tachinidae; genus Germaria; species Germaria angustata. The sequence continues at coordinate 31,777,231 of OY813002.1, forward strand.
ATAATGAAAAGAAAATAAAATCAGTTTAAGAAAAGCAGTATTACAATTCAGGTGTGGGGTTTAACAAAAAAAATTATAAAAAAATGGACTTGCGCCCGAATCGTCAAAGAATTATTAACACTTTGAATGAATCGGGAATTAATTTTCCAGAATCTGCAACAATGAGCCAACTAAGAAGTTTATATGATTCTGTGAATTTGAATGAATCCAGTGAAAACAGAAATTCAACTCATAGTGATGTTCTTATTGCTCTTACTGAAAATTCGACTCCAGCTTCCGTCTTGGATGCTGTTGTGCCAACTGTCTCACCTTCCGTTACATCTTCCGCTGCTTTTATTCCAACAACTTCCGTGTCCAGTGCTGCTGCACTGAGTCCTGTAAATAATATTCCAACTTCCGAACAAACCACTAGAGAGGCCTCTGTATCTTTTAACGTAACAGCTGCTTCAGGATATAATATTAACACCGAAACGTCCACGTGTACATCAGTCTTTTCAAATTTCTCAACCGTTGTTTCTCCTGTCGTTGCTGCTCATGTTCCTACTTCTGCACAAGAACTAGAATTGGACAACCAAATTAAAGTATTGAAAATGCGTTGTGAGGCACTCCGGCTTCAAAAGCAAATAATGGAACTAGAATCAAGTTCAATGAATACTGTTAACAGAATTAATTATAATGAATTAAATCAAATGCTACCAAAATTTGATGGAACTAATCGAGAAATTGGAAAATGGTTTAAAGTTTTTTAAAGAATACACTTTTCAATACAATGATCGAGAAAAACTTGTATGTCTTAAGTTGTTACTACAAGGGTCAGCTAAGGATTTCATGGAAAATTCAGATAGCTGGACATATCGTGATCTGAAGGAGGCTTTGTTCAAAATATTTAAAAGAACTATTTGTCGTGAGGATACATATCGCAAACTACGTGCAAGAACATTGCAAGCTAACGAATCCTGTATTAGTTACATAATTTCAATGCAATCAATCGCATCACAGAGTGATATAGAAGGTCAAGAGCTAGTTGACATCATTATTGATGGTATGCAGGATAGTTCTAATAACATTTCCTTGTTATATGGATCAAAATCTGTGGAAGACTTAATTGCTTGTGTTGATAGATATGAGAAACGTCGTGAAAAATTTCCGGCAAGATATATAAACAAAGTAGGTGCTATTCGCTGTTTTAATTGTTCTAAATTTGGCCACATGAAAAGTTCTTGCCCAAAACCACTTCGCACCCCCGGTTCATGTTTTAATTGTCAACAAATGGGTCATTTCCATAAAAATTGCCCTAAACGTCAAGCTATGGTGGCATCGATTTTTCCCGAAACAAAAGTTAATGTTAATGATATTATAGACCCAATGTTAGAGGTGAGTGTGGCATTTTTTATTCCGTTAAGAGACAAATATGTTAATTATTACAATGTGTCATGTCTTGTTGATTCTGGTAGTCCAATCAGTGTTATTTCAAAATCAAATGTACCAAAATCAATCCAACTCTCAAAAGATGTTTTTCCAACTAGATATGTCGGAATTGGAAACGCTAAAATAAACACATATGGCACTATTTTATGTCAAATTAAATTTCAAAATTTGGTCAAAAGCATTGAACTAATAGTAGTACCAGACAATGGTCTTCAAATTTCTTTGATTTTGGGTAGAAATTTTATGCAAAAATTTAATATTAAATTGATTCATTTGAAAAGTTTCCATGAAAATAATGTACGCATATTTAATCCTAACGAAGTAAATAATAATAATAAAAATTCTTTGGTGTCTCCTATTAATAGTAAAATTATGTCAGATTTTCCTAATAAACAAAAATCAGCTAAATTCGATATTAACTACAATAGAGAGCTGAACAAACTAGAAATATTTAGACTCAAGAGAATAATTCATAAATTTTATTTGAATCCTTATGGTATAAAGAAAACATTTTATGACTACAAAATGAAAATACGTTTATCTGATGATGTTCCTATATATAGTTCTCCTCGTCGTTTATCAGTACGGGATCGTGATGAAGTTCAGAGAATAATATGTGATTTGCTGTCTAGAAATATTATACGTCCTAGTAATTCACCTTATGCTTCTGCTATTGTTTTAACAAAGAAGAAAAGTGGTGAAATGCGGATGTGTGTAGATTATCGGGCATTGAATAAGAAGACTATTAGGGATAATTTTCCCTTGCCATTGATAGAAGATTGCTTAGAATATATTGCTGGCAAGAAATGGTTTACTCTTCTTGACTTAAAAGATAGTTTTTTTCATATAAAAATAGATGAACAATCAATACCTTTTACTTCATTTGTAACACCACACGGACAGTATGAGTATCTAAGGATGCCTTTCGGCCTTAAGAATGCTCCCGCGAACTTCCAGCGATTTGTTACTAACATATTTCGAGATTTAATAGATACACGGAAGATTGTTGTATATATAGATGATATTTTGATAGTTTCAACGGATTTCGATACTCATCTCAAAACTTTAAGTGAAATACTTAAGCGCGCTTATGAAACTGGATTGGAGTTCAAACTAGAAAAGTGCAAATTTGCTTATCAAACAATAGAATACTTGGGTTATTCAATAGATCCCTTGGGGATTCGTCCAACGGAAAACCATTTGAATGCAATAAAACAGGTTCATCTTCCTAAGAATCAAAAGGAACTTCAAGCTTGTATTGGTCTCTTTTCATATTTTCGAAGATTTGTTCCGTCTTTTTCAACAATTGCTAGACCTTTGTTAGATTTACTTCGCAAAGATAAAAAATATTTTTTGACTGATGATTGTGATAGATCCTTTAATCAATTGAAAGAACTCTTGATGACACAACCAGTATTGTCAATATATTGCCCTAAAAGAGAGACCGAGTTGCATTGTGATGCTAGCTCTAAGGGTTTTGGGGCTATAGTGATGCAAAAACAAGACGACAAAAAATTTCACCCGGTTGCTTATTTCTCAAAATCAACATCTCCAGCAGAATCTCGTTACCACAGCTTTGAGCTCGAAACACTCTCTATTATTTATGCGTTAAGGAGATTTAGAGTTTATTTGGAAGGAATTCACTTTACGATAATTACCGACTGCAATTCTCTTACAATGACCCTGAACAAAAAGCAGGTGAATCCAAGAATTGCAAGATGGGCCTTGGAATTGGAGAATTATAATTACTCAATTAAACATCGTGGCGGTCCATCAATGTGCCATGTTGATGCATTAAGTCGATGTTTGAATGAAAATGAGTGTAATTATATCGGAAAATGTAATTTATTGGCTGCCGTAGATTGTAATGAGCTTGACACTAGGTTACAACTCACTCAGGGAAGAGATAGTACTATAGGAAAATTGATTAAGGAATTAGAGTTAAAGGAAATTAGTGGATACGAACTGGTTGACGGTCTTCTATTTCGCAAAGATAATTCCAACAAGTTGATGTTGTATGTACCTCGTGAAATGGAAGAAAACGTGATTAGAATGATTCACGAAAAAATTGGTCACCTTGGCCCTGAAAAGTGCTATGAACAAATTCGTTTTAATTATTGGTTTCCTGATATGAAAGCTAAGATCATTTCTTATATAACAAATTGCATAAAATGTATAGTATATTCGGCTCCAGCCCGTGTGAATGATTGCAATTTGTATAGCATTTCCAAAAAACCCATTCCTTTTGACACTATTCACATTGACCATTTTGGACCACTTCCATCATTAAAATCTAAGCGTAAGCACATACTTGTAGTCGTAGATGCTTTCACAAAATTTGTTAAATTATACCCTGTTACAACCACTACGAAGGAAGTTTGTTGCGCTTTAGAGAAGTACTTTGATTACTATAGCAGACCAAAACGCTTAATATCAGATAGGGGTTCGTGTTTTACATCTAATGAGTTTGCGGAATTCATTCTAAAAAACAATATAGGACACATAAAAGTAGCTGTTGCATCCCCTCAAGCAAACGGCCAAGTTGAACGTGTAAATCGTGTGATAAAAGGCATTTTAAGCAAAATAAGTGACCCAGTTGATCATTCTGATTGGTCTCTAAGACTGTCCGAGGTAGAATATGCTATAAATAATAGTGTCCATAGCTCTACTAGAAACACTATAAGTATATTACTATTTGGTGTAAGACAGCGGGGTAAGGAAATTGATAAATTAACTGAATATATAGACGAAAAAACAGGAGATCAGAATAGTCGGGACTTGGAATTGGAACGACTAAAAGCGCTTAATGAGATCAAACGATCTCAAAAACACAACGAGAACTATTTTTATAAACATTACGTACATGCAAAACAATATATGAAAGGGGATTATGTCGTAGTCATGAATGTGGACAATACTGTTGGTAAAAATAAAAAGTTTATCGAAAAATATCGCGGTCCTTATATAATAGAGAAAGTTCTGTCAAACGATCGTTATGTTATTAAGGATATTGACAATTGTCAGCTTTCTCAAATTCCTTACAATGGCATTGTCGAAGCTAAACGGCTTAGAAAATGGATGACACCAGGATAATTTTTGAAATATTATTTGCCACTCTAATTAACTCGTAAGATATTGTTCTTATTGTAATTATAATTATTATTATTATTATTATTATTTTGTTATTATTATTATTATTATTATTATTATTATTATTATTATTATTATTATTATTATTATTATTATTAACACTACTATTAATATCGTTTGTTTATTTAAATTTTTGATTGAGGTCAATCAAATTGTCAGGTTGGCCGAACTGTAATGTATGTTTCTTAAATAACTACTTGTTTCGTATACTTGTTAATTATTTATATTTGAATCAATGTTTCTTAGACTTTATAGTTACTTGATAATAATGAAAAGAAAATAAAATCAGTTTAAGAAAAGCAGTATTACACGTTCAAAAAATTTAATGTTCACTCATTACGAAATAAAAACGGGGCTCGAATCTTAATATCCGTGAACGTACAACTCGTTTGTTTTCGTTTGATTGCCGATCCGTTCACGTATGTTACGAATCCATACCAGATTGATTTACCTTTACAACGTAGTTAAGTTATAGTTTTTTAATATTTTTATTTAAACATGTGTTTCTTTTTTAGCTTTAAATGAGAATTTAAAAATCTGATTCTGAAAAATATTCTGCCTAAAAGAAATTTTTGTACAAAAGTTTTATTTAAGTTAGAGGTTGCTAACTGTAATAAATTCGCAATATAATTCTTATTAATTGATAAAGCATATGCACTAAAGCTTAAAAAACTGAATTTAAATATTATATGGATTTTAAAAATTCTGAATTTAGCAGTATATTTATTTCACTTTTTTTCTTTGTTTATTGTTTGTCACAATTTCAATATTATTTTTAAATACAATCTATACATATATATATATATATAAAATAGGATGCGTGTATGTATCTATGTATGTATGTATGTATGTATGTATGTATGTATGTATGTATGTAACGTAATGGCTCCAAAACGGCTGGGCCGATTTTGACGAAATTTTCAGGGAACCTTCAGAATTCTCGGGCGGGTGACACTGTGAAGTCCGATTTTTTATTTTCGGTCTTTGAGCGGAGGGGCGTGGCAAAATCCAATAATTCATAAAATGAGAACGGCTTGGCCGATTTCTGTAAAACTTTTTGTCAGTTGTTCGTATTGTGGAAAATCCCTCCGGAAAAGTCGGAAAATTGGAAAAATCGAAAATCGAGTTTTTGTATGAATTTTTTTTTTGAAATTATTCCTAAATGGCTTTTCAAATGAAAAAATAGAAAAATTGTCTGAAGGCTTAAAATTGGGGCGAGGCGAAGTTCGCCTGGTCCGGTAGTTTGAAATAAAACGAAAAACAGGATATGTAAATAACTAATACGGTAGCACAATTTTATAGAAAATGACAGAATCCTTATTCTTGTCAGATGGTGAATGTCAAGGCAAAATGGAGAGAGTGGATGTACCGTCTATTTTTTATACCATGGTAAAGTGGATAAATAATTATGGATAAATTAGAGTGAACTTTGAATATACACTTAGAATTATAAATAAAATATTTAATTTAAATTCCCAAATAATTAAATAAAATTTAATTATTTGGGAATTCCATCATACGATATATACATAGTAAAAATTAAATAAAACCTAAAAAAAATTAAAAAAATTATTTAATTTTCTGATTTTTTATTTAAATTTAAATAGGTTACTTAGTTTAATCGTATTTTATAAGCCAAATTACATGTGATAGTTATCAAAGAACAAATTACACCAAAGACAAATGTGTAAATCATTCTGACAAACACTAGCAGAACGGAACAACATGCTGTTTTCGAAAGCCGCTACACTTTCATCATCAGCGTTCTTGTGTTTGGTCCACTTCTGTGGTGTCAGTTGATGTATATTTCAGCTATTTATACAAACTTTTTCACTGTAAATAGAATACGTGAATTTTTTTGATTCATCGTATCACAATTTGTGAAGATTTTTTTTGTGATGGAAAGCCCAAATTACACCTCACTAACTTACAACAGTGTTGCCATTGTTATTTATTCTTTACCAACTATACACATGTGTTTTAATTTGCTTATTTTGTTTTTAACTTATGACAAACTTGTTTGGTTTGTTACTATAAGTATGTATATTTATTAATTTTTGCTACAAGCCATTAGCTTGTGAAAAAGTTTGTATAAATAGCTGAAATATACATCAACTGACACCACAGAAGTGGAGCAAACACAAGAACGCTGATGATGAAAGTGTAGCGGCTTTCGAAAGCAACATGTTGTTCCGTTCTGCTAGTGTTTGTCAGAATGATTTACACATGTGTCTTTGGTGTAATTTGTTCTTTGATAACTATCACATGTAATTTGGCTTATAAAATACGACTGAACTAAGTAGCTTATTTAAATTTAAATAAAAAATCACAAACAGGAAAAATGTTCATAAATAAAGAGAAATCTTAAACCTAAAATATATATTTAATTTTCTCTTTGGGGACACATTTCCTGGGATATAGAGAATAATATTCTATTAGTAGAATGTAATGCATGATTCAATTTCCTCTCTTCTTAATCAGTTTTTGATTATGACTACAAACAAATATATGATACCTTTTTGGTCAAGTAGCCAATAAAATCAAAAAAAGTGAAAAATAATGACATCATTAACTTAGAATTGCAAAACAAAAATCCATTCACGGTTATTCCTGATAACAACATGTAGTACTATTCGGCCTTAAAAATATAGGGCTTCCTGATGACCTTGTTGGAACACCAAATCATTCCCACACATTTTGATTAAAAATCAATATGTTAAAAAAAGCAATTTGATGAATAGTTAATAAATTTATTTCAAAAAAAGCCCATTACAAATTTGAACAAAGTTAGAAGAATAAGACTGAACACATTTCAAGAGTGCATTATTAATTTTTCCTTAACAGCTCTAGTTTTAAAGATATATTGTGCATATGACAGCAGTTTTTATATTTTTTGCTTAATATGTGACAAACCCTGCTACAAATCATGAAATACTTTACGGATCATTCGCCCTTATTCCACTTGTCGACGTCGACGTCACCCGAAGTCGACAGCAATATTTTGGCAACTCTAGGAGCTCAATTATATATTATTTATAAGTTATTACCATTACTAAGGCTTATAAATTGGCAAATGACCTTCAATAATACTCAATTACTGTCTACAACGAGCACAGAACTAAACTTTTCTTTAATGTCGACTTGATGTGACGACAATTAGAATAAGAGAGATTAATCTACACAAATGGGCGCCAGGGGTATAATGATAAGGCATAACTTCTGATTGGTTCTATTTGGTGAATCCAAAGTGATCCTTATCAATTACACTTCAAGCCGACTTACAAACCTCCACATGGTGGTCCCTAGGGGATGTTCTTGACACCCGTCAAACATCGTCGAATTGTAAGAGGCGCCTACAGCGTCTGTTCTCTTAGTTGGGAGGTTGCAAACGGACGTCTGTTCTTATATTGAGCGATTTGCTATATAAATGTGTTTTACACTCAGCCAGTCTGTTGGCTTAGATAGCAGCCCCATCATCACACTAGGATGCTACAATGATTAACGAAACCTCAAACAACACAAGAGGCCCTATGGTCCTTATAGGATCGATAGGAACTTATATTTATATAATCTACACAAATAATTCTTTCATCTGAATAAAGTAACGTTATTATGCATATCAGGATGTATTATTGTTATTGTAATGATGTTAAAAATTTGGTATTGTTATTAGTCCTTAGAACGTGATATTTTTTTAGTTTTACTGAAATTAGTACTTCCACGAAAACTGTTTTTGTTATTTTCTAACACTTCTAACTTTAGAGTTGTGGTGCATTAGTTAAAAATAAGAAATTAAAATTTTACATTTCCAATGTTACTACGTTTTTATGTTACTAGCGTTAATTTTCTAGTCATTAGTACACTAAACGTAAAGATAGGACATTACATGAACAACTAACACCATCCTTATCTTTTTTGATGATGATTATATCAGTGTCACAATCCTTTAAAAAATTAAAAAAAATTTATATTTTGTTGCCCCGTCCAATTAATGTGTTGTACAATATTTTTTATAGCAAATTTATTATTGAAAACGAAGTGCAACTGTTCCTTATGAGATTTCAATTGAAAAGCAAATACATTCACAATTATAAACGTAGAGTACAAAGGGCTTAAATTACTTAATATTTTTTTGTTTGCTTCCTCCCATGTGGTTTGCATTAAAAACTACTTTTTCCTTTTTTATGCTTTTTGCTGCATTTAACCTATTTTACTATTTTTGTTTTTTTTTGTTCTTAATATCCACATCCGTAATATGCCACATTCAAGTGAATGTATGTGTTTGCGTACACATCCATTTGACTGTAAAAGCCTGTTTAAGCGATTATGCATCCTTAATATTGCATTTTTTGCCGAACATTTATAGACTTGTGTATATGGAAATCATCAGCAACAGGATGTTTTATAAATAAAATAAAAATGCTTCTTGTACCACAATTTCTGTGCCGTTGATTTTCGTTTATTTCGATAAAATTTTTGCAGGACGTCTTTTGTGTTTGTGGAAAGGTTTAAAAAATTTGAGTTGGATACATTAAGGACGATTATTTAAGATCTCTGCTGTGATTTTTGAAAGGAATTTATTTTTGTGAAGAAAGTATTTTTTTTTTCAAGTTGGTTGTTGCAGAAATTATGTCAAGAGGTATGTCGGCGTCACTATTGTGTGTCAGAAATGGATGCGATGGCATTTTTTTACAGCCGTTTTTGATTTACAAGATAATGCAGCACATCAATGATCTAAAATTTATATTCTCTTAACTGGCATGTTAAAACAAATATCTTCTATATATTAAGCACGAATTTTGCATGAACTATTCCAGCAAATCCGCGAAAACAAACTGGCTGCAAGGCATCATGGTAAAACTACCTCAAAATGGAGCACTAAACGACTGCAATAATTAAAGAGGAATAATTATTCTGTGCAGCTGCCTAAAAATCGTTTGCAAAATCATACTTAATCGCATTGAAAAGAAAATCGAAGATACGCCGAATTTCGCAGACGCAAATCATGTATTGACCATTTTGCTATTTCAAGAATAGTCATGGAACAAATAAACGGAAAGCATTGTTTCCATTGATTTTCAACAGTTTTCAATCTATTTAGTCATCAAAGTATATGGGTAGCGATGGGCAGGAAAGGCATTCCCGACAAGATCTGTAACCTTATCAACGCACAATATCGTTTTGAATGCAGCGTAAAACATGGCAACAAACTATCTCCTCCTATATATGTTATGTCTGGAGTGAGGCAAGGAAGTGGCTTATTACCATTATTATTCCTCATAGTCATTGATGAAGTTTTAATCGGGTCAATTAACAACAAGAGTCATTGTGGAGTAATGTGGCGCCAACTACGCTTGGAACACATGAACGACCTAGTATATGCTGATGACCTTGTCTTTATCTCTAAACGTCAATCTGATGTTGAAAGTAAAATAAACGACATCGATACTATGTCGAGTAAATATATCCTTAAGATCAATGCTGACAAAACCAAATCGCTTAATATAACAATATACAAAACTCTGTATGGCCAGAACATCGAACCTGTCACAGACTTCACCTACCGAGGCAGCCAAAGCGTACCTCCGCTTGTTATATATGCCACACACAATTAAGAAGGCTAACACAGCTTTTGCTGGCCTATACAAGTCTTGGCGAAGTATTGAAATCAGCATCAAAACGAGAATACGTCTGTTCAAAAGTGACTTCCTCTCTGTGTTGCTTTATGGATGCGAAACTTGCCTCACGTCTGTTGAAATTAACAACAAGCTGCAAACATTTGTCAACAGGTCCCTGCGTTATACCCTGCTCATATGGTGTTCACACAACTGGGTATCAAATGCGAAGTTATACCGTAGAAGCAATTTATAACCTATTGCTATTGAAATTTGTGAAAGGAAATGGAGATGGATAGAACATGTGCTACGTAAGCAAGCCAATGATATATGTAGAGAAGCCTTCTTTTTGAATCCTTAAGGAGGGCCAAAAAGAAGCAGATCACGAAGTAGCTGTAGACGAAGTCTTGAAGAAGAGATAAACCTACATCCAAAGAACTTATCATGGAATAGAATAAAACTCTTAAGTTAAAATAGAAATTATTGGATTAGTTTTGTATTGGCACTATGCGCCCACGACTTTGGTATATATTTTCGAAAAGATAGAAAGATAAGAAAATTTAAATTTTTAAGTCATAGATGTGCTGCATTATTTTATAAATCAAAAATGTCAGAAATGTAATAATGGAAGTCAGCTTTTATATGTAAAACACGGAGTGAAAATATCGCTTGATACTATTTCCTACAAGGAGATAAAATTGTCTTTAGAAAATTTTAGGTGAACATTTTTGAAGCCCTGCACTTACTTAACATCTATAGAATTCCACTGAGCCTTCACGTTCCTAGAATATGTGAAATTTTTTACGTTCCAAACAAACTGTCATATTTAATTCATCATTTTCAAAAGATAAATTCATTCAGGAAAATTCGCATAGAAGCTTAAAGATTTTTTCACTAAAATGGGTGAATGGTGTTGGCAAAAATCCTTATTTTATGTAATTTTTTGTGTTGCACAGAAATGTACTTACAACTTTATTCTATTGAGTTGCATATTTAAGCACATTCACCTTAAACACAAAGGATAACAACACGGTTGCCCTCGGTGTATACATACACACATATGCACAATCTTCTATACGAGCACAAATATGCGTTTATGTATGTGTGTATATTTTTTTTATTTTCTTAGTACACACACACCCAAATACACATGCATGTATTTGTAATTCAACACTCCTTGCACTATTATGAGGTAATGACTTTGTTGTAGTTGTTCATTTTGGTATTTTATTTGTTTTGTATAAAATGTTTTCTTTTTCTTTTTCCTATCGAATATAACAATTTATTCTTTTATGTACGCAAGTTGCAGTTTATCGCTTTGTTGCAGCATCACACTCGAACTTTGTTCATTTGTGCAACATAATGTTATTTTATTTTGTTGCTGTTTTTGTTTTTTTTTTGATGTTATCGTAATCGTCTATATTTTATGTAACATTAAATGGTGGTAAATATAATAAAGAACAGAATAAGATGACACAAGTATATTATTCAGTTGAGGGATTTTCTATATATTTTGCAAGTGTTTTTCAAATTGAGTTCCAAATATTTAGGGCTTTAAAGATTTATTGTTTGTTGTTGCTTTAACCAAATAATTAATACATTTTTGCGTCAGTACTTTTGAGGCTTAAAAAAATATTTATATTCTGGATGATCAAAAATATCTTGCGATTTCAGCCAAAAATTTACAGCCTGCCACGTGATGTGGAAAGCAACCTTAAATGGTCATGGAGATCGTGCGACTCAACCCGGTTGAGGGTTAATGCGAAGGCTAATTCGAATAAGCCTTAAACCACAGCAGACCTCAATGCCAACACAACCCATGACAATGGATGGACGCCACCCGGCGAAGTCGTGGCAATTATTTGCGAAATTTTATATTCCATACATAACGACATCAATATGCTTATCAAATTTATAAAAAAAATTATAATTAATTACACACACTTCGCTTAATTTTAATTGCAAGACATGAAGGGCTTAATGAAAGACCCCAAGGATGGATTAAATTCATACCAAAGACTATTTCCGCTTCACTGCTGTGTTCTCTAAGCCAAGATCCAATTGGTAAATGTATGTGCAATTTTAATGAGTAAATAATTAAATATATAAACTCGTAATATTTATGCTAAATAGGAATCTCACACATATTCCAATGACACTGTATGTACGGTGTAAAAACTGCTGTTGTTTTTCTTTATATTAAAAACTAATTGATGGTCTTTTTGCTTTGTCGTTTAACATAAATATTTTGAAAGTGTCAAAACAAATACAATTGATGACTTAAGAATGAACAACGAAATTTTTTTCGCAGTGTTCAATTTATTATACGAAGGAAGTTAAATTTTTTTATTTCCCCAATTGATATCAAATATCTTTTTGAACCAATTCGAACTCATTAAATCGTGACATCATATTGCACAAGAATAATACGAATAATTTCGACTGCTTCTACATGAGTGTTTTTATGATGAAGTCAATTTTTAGCTGTCCAGCCAATTTGTAGTGACTGCCTCATAGATGATGTGTTCAACATACGAACAATTCTCTAGTGCCATGCTGGTATGTACGAGTATATCTTGGCATCATTGACGCCTGTCTTGCCGTTTGCTGGAGTGGCTTTAATAGTTTTTGGTGTTTTCTCTTTATTTCCCCTACCGCTTCTGTATGTGTGCGATAGTTTCATATGACAATGCATTGAGTTTCCTAGTTAATGCCATACGGTTTTAACTTTTTGTTCTTTAGATCTTCTTGCTTGAGCTTGTGTATAAAAAGAAATGTGCAGCCCGACTCCGTTGATATTTGAGACATTTTTATCGATAATTGATAAGAATTTAATGAAAACAATTTCATATAGAGTATGGCAGAGTAAGTATTTGTTGCAACATCAAGAGTACAGAAAAAAAATCCATACTTTAAATCACATGTGAAGATTTGTCGCATAAAATCAATTACAAAGTGCAAGAGACAGAGAGATAGAGGGAGGGAGAGGGAGGGAGAGTGGTCAGCCAAATACTCTACTCCAATTATGCACTTTACACATTCTCCTCATGGATTAAAAGTCTTTGCCGTCTGGGGGTAAGTAAAGTAAATAAAATTTACAGAAAACTACACATTCTGACAAATAAACAATTGATGTTTATGCAGAGGAAACCACACAAGTGTTGGCCAAGTTTTAAGTAACCACCTTAAGCCCAGTAACGTTTTTATATAGAACTTTCAAAAAGTGTTTTGTTTAATTTTAAGACAAAGTAGCTGATTAGGCTTCCGTATCCAATCCTGGCACTGGGACTGCCAGATGCCTTCGATGCAAGGGTCAATTATGAGTTTTTCGAAGGGTATACTTGTCTTCTTCCTACTACTTCCTGAGATGCTGCTCAAGCCATTCAGGGCACTCTGTTGGGGAAAACAAATTTTTAGAGACAATTATCTCCTACGTTATTTTTTTTATCAGGTTACTTTGCCGCCTCCTCACATTCGCTATCTTTGAATGGGTGTTCAATAGCGATTTGCCAGGGAATACCAGGCCTAAAGCCAGAGGTCGTGAGCTGCATAGACATTCAAGCAAAGTAATCATTCCTGGCCACTCCCAAGTTAATAGCAATCAAGAATTTTCCAACTATACAATGCAATGCCCATTCGCATTTTTATGTGCTGACCTCAAATCGAGGGAGCAACAAGGAAATCCACAAATAAAACCCTTTAAATAAGGCCATGAGATCTTAAAGGGATATCAGCGTCTATTGACTGTAAACTATACCATATTATTTATTACAACAAGATTCATTATGTCTTTTGTAAAGTATTTGGAGTATTTTTAAATTTTCATTTTGGATAGTATCACGAAGAATTTCGATGTGGCATGCAAGAACACAGCTTATGCAAAGAGGATTCTAGCTAGAATTCAATCTAATGTGAATATATGTTGCAGCTTTCTTGTTGTAGTCGTACAACATCCTTATGATCAATCACTGTTCCTCTCAAAGATGTACCTATTAATACGCTGTTGTAATTAAATATATACACAAAGAGCTTGACTTTTAGACAGATCAGATATTTGTTTGCCATCCATGTAGGTTTTGGAATTGTGAACAAGTAATAACAATTACGGATAAATTTGCCAAATCTGGAACCCATTTGTATATTTAAGAAATTGATGCGTTATCTGCTGTTCCGCTTATCGTCTCCATCTTCCAGGAATAGTCTAGAGCTGCATCACCCTGATAATTTACTTTAGCAAATGCTCAACATCAATGCAATTTTAGCATCGAAATAATTGCGAAAAAAATTATGTAAACTTACATTGATTATTTTTTTATTTAAAAATATATAAGGGTTTCAATCGATAAAAATTATTAAAGGTTTGTTAAAATACAAGGGAAAAAGATTTTCCAAACTATGTTTCTTTAATATAAAAAAAATTACATTCCCTTTTCCATTTAAAAATTAGAGATAATAGATTCCAAGGTTTGACATGAATATTAAGGACTAATAACAGGATAATTATTCTATACAAAATTGGAATCTGTCTTTCGTGTGATAATATTTTTTTTAATAAGTAACAATATTTTCACAATATATAATAAATGGGCGTGTCAAGTTCAGTTGATCATGTATTATCCTGTGCAATGGCTAATGCTGCTACATGGGCTTTAGGATATCACCATTGTTTTTGTAGGCATTAATAAAAAGCAACAAATATCTACCATTTAAGTTAACAAATAGTGCAACTTCTAGCCATAATCAGTTTAGTATTGATCTTTGTAGTAAAATATTTTAGATTATAAGACTTATTTATGTTCAAAGATCTCTAAAAACATCTCAATTATGAGCATCCATTCTATGTCACCAAAAACTTATAATCTGTACCATTTCTTCCTTAAACATGTACTTGAACATGTCGTTGGGTTTTAATAGGATTGAATTTCTTCGATATGTCGTCAATATGTGGCTTTTAGGATTGAATGTCTTCAATAAACAGCAAAGGACACATATAATGACTTTGCATGCTATTAACCATTTCCTGCACACATTTGCTTCCCTTCCCGCTGACTTCTCTTTGAAACTCATTAATCTTGTTTATTTTTTCCTTTAGTGATGCAATATTGTTTATTTAAGACGGTTTCAAATACGTAGCATGGAAAATCTGAAGGAGACGGAAGCAACATTAATTACTGATGAAGCCACTGAACGGAAGTGGCTTTAAGCCAAAAAAAAAAGAAAATTGGAAAACGTAGAGAATTATCACAAATTTGTATTGATATTTAAGATATAAGAAAATGTTTTGGTCTCTTTTTTCAATTTATTTTTTAAAGCAATTGCCGTTTAGTATTTTGAATATTGAAGAGTTTTTTGTGATCTGTGGACTTGTTTGTAAAAATAATTAGTTTTGTTATTTGTTTATGTAGAAATTCTGTTCATGGCCTGATGACGCTAATACTATTGGTTGTTTTCAAATCTACATGTCACCTAAACTCAAAAAATCATTACAATATTCTCATTTATACATTTTTGTTAGTAGTTCACATTTAGAAAGAGCGACAATACAAAGTTTATGTTTTAATTCCCCTACAAGACTGACTGATTTTATTTTTTTTGCCAATAAGTATGGATGGGTACGTTGTTGTGAAAACTCAGGAGAAAAAGGTCTCATGGGGTCAATTTTTCCGATCACTGCAATTGCGGCAAAATTAGTTTTGTTTTTCTATTATTCTCCTTTTTCTCCAACAAAAATGATATTTAATGGCTAGACAGTCCTGTAAATGTTCTCAAAAAGATGTCGGAATGAGAAGATGACACAAAATGCTGCGTAACATATGTATGCATGTAATGTAATGGGGGTTTGGCCCAGGATGGCCTTTTGCACTGCGACTATTGTTGATGTATTGCGCTTCCCCTGTCCCTAGCCGTCCAATACGTTCGCAAACAGGATCAGCTCCTTCATTGGGAGCATTAGCAGATGCTCTTCACTCAGCGTTCATGCACGGAGATCCTGTGTCTTCTCTGACACAATGCCCCACAATTTGCTATCGACTCCTCCTCCTCACCACGAAATCTGCAGAAGTCCTGCGTAACGTAAGAGGTTAGTGTAAACTAGCAGCCTGCATATTATGAACCGATTGCCTAAATATATTTGTTGCATAAAAATTTATTTATGCAAAGACAGCGTTATATAAACTTTGAGAATATTCTTAGAATCTAAACAGCCTCAAGCCTTATACCCGGGTGTAGTGGTTCTTCCGGTAGGATCGAGAAAAAAAATCATTTTATGGCCCATGTTATACTAGGGGCGTCCATCTTCACACTTCGATGAGTCCCATATTAAAAGACTAATTCTTATGCGATTCGAGCAGTGCTTTTTTGTGAGTGCTTTCATAGATTGCATGTAGTTCCAGGTAATATTTTTTCCAACAATCATTCGTGATCCTTTAAGACTACTCTTCCTCTCGTATCAGGTGCCTCAGTATAGTAGAAATGCTGCCGCGACTTTTCTATCGTTCTTTTTCCTTAGCCTGGAGGATATTGAAACTGTATCATTAACTGTCTTAGATCTATATATTTTCTTTGTTCAATAATATTAGAAGTGCCTTCGTAGTCCAGTAGCTAGTGTACTAAACTAGTAGTTCGATGGTCGCTGGTTCGATTCCTGCCGTATACTCTGGGTGTTGCTGGAGAAAAGCCAAGTAGCTTTGTAATTTGTGTTTGTTAACTTTGTTGAAAAAAGTCTTGCAGTTCACCAACTTGAAGGAATTTTCTTAACGCTTTATACTCCTTCCTTCCTTTGTGTACTCGACATCATGTGTGTTACTGCAGATGCTATGAATTCATTACGATTTTGAAATATATTTTAATTTATGGTTTTAATAAAGCATTTCCAATTATTCATTGATAAAAAGTAAATATTCTTATTTTTAATGATTTTTTCATAACATTTTCGTCTACAGGATATTTAAGGGATATTCAACAAAACACAGAGATTTGTATATTTTCTTCTTTATAAAAATATATTCCCATAAGTAAAATCCTGCGAATTTTTTCACCGAAACTACTACAATTATAAAATAATATACATTTTATGGTTTACATTTAAATTTTCTTTACTGCATTCTGGTTATAACTTAACACGAGAACACAAAAGAGAAACATTTTATTTCGACTAAATCGAATCAGCATCATTATCGGTATCCTGTGGTTCCTTACAATGTTCATACAAGTCTTTTGTGCATGTGTGCGTATGTATTTATAAATAGAATTGTGGGTGAATGTGTTCGGTTGAGTAAGTTAATGTTGCATATTGTTATGTTTTCTTTTTAAATTCGTATTCCTGTAATTCAATGCATGTTTTGTGGATTTAACTGAAATGAATACATTTCTGAACTTGTGTATGTGGGAGTGTACGTGTTTTTAGGTTTTTGTGGTGACAATTGCAAATCGACATTTGGTTTTCCATACCATGAACATAATGTTATATTTACACAAATACCCAGCGGTTCTGAAAGCATCATATGGCAACTTTAAGTGCAACATGTCCTCATACGGATGTTTTGGTATGAGTCATTGAGTTAATGATTGTGATCACCGAAAACAATTAATTTGTAACAACAAATTTGATAATGTCGAATTTTTTCTTCAAATTTCAAATTTTTTTTCGTAAGGGGATCAGCATTCCTTTAATGTAGATGAGCAGTAACTAAATAGTATTACGCAATATATCTGAATTAAGGGACAACCTTTAAAAATTTCCTCTAAATAATTAAAAACTAAAGTCTTACGTTCAATTAATAAGTTTAATTGTTGAAATGAATTATTTAATAAAAAAACTACACAACAAGCAACGATAGTAACAGGAGTAAAAATATATTAAAATTTTATTTTTTATATTAAATTTTTTCCCTGTAGTTGAAGCTGAAGCGGCCCATTGTGCTTATGAACGAGTTATATAGCAAAAAAATTTTCAATTCTTCCCAAGGGTGGAGCTTCTAAAACTTCCTTGGTATATCAAAATCAAAGCCAATTAAATATAGCAAATCAAAGCCAATTAAAAAAAATTTATTTGATTTTCTTGAACAAGTATCAGTGCAACATATTTTTAATTACTAGTAAGAAATGACTCTATAACAAAAGCAACAAGGTAAAAACAATATATTATTGATAATACGTAATAAAGGACTATAAGGTCTTAGTCATATACAGAAAATTCAGACGAGTTTTTTTTTGGCAATTTGTTGAGTTGTAATATTAAATGATACAATTACAATCGTATTAAACTAAAGCCATTATTGACAAATTTTAGCTTTTTTCAGATGTAGGGTCTATCCAATTGGGGTATAAACAATCGTAATCTATTGTATTTGCAAAAAAAAAAAAATTAAAATTTACTGTGGAAAACAGCTTCCAAGTCGATGAGTTGTTAACAAAATAGCAAACATCCTGCAATGACAATTCCAAATTATTGGATATAATTAGAATTCTCACCAATTCCCGTTCATGAGCTTGTCATTTTCATGGCTTGTATGGAAGCTCTTTTTTCCTACGAACTCGTGAAATAAAAACATAGAGTTACCGTCTCTGACAAGAAATTGACAGAGAAAGCATAGGCTTCTCGTGTGACTTGTACTACTCGAGGTTGCTGATGGCTAAAGACGATACTATAAAACAAATTGCGAATGAGAACGTGAGTTCCATTTCTGTTTAGGACAAGTCTTATCAGCATTATGCATTTTTTTGATGTACAATTAGTGTCGCATTGCGTTACTTGTTAGTGGACAGGTTTAAGTGTCACTGAGCACTACCAGTAATGTTATGCCTTTAGCCAAATGATATGGCGTTTTTTACTTCGGACTTTGAATCCGAAAATTGCAAGTTTGAGTCCTGTCATGGTCGCCATGTCGTGCCTTTAGCCAAATAAAACTAAATTGCTCCATTCAATGGTTGAATACAGACTGGTAGTTCTGTTTCTTTTATTAACTTATACTATTCTTATTGTAACAAGGAGAATAAAGAACTTAACGCACATATGAAAGAAATATATAAGTATGGTTATGATGTTCCCTTATTTTGCAGGAATGGCGCTATAGTCGCGATTGATACTCTTTTATGATAATGTGCATCACAGCGCCTTCCTTCGTCCATAATGTTAGCAGAATCATCGGCGTTAATAAAAATGGCTACACATACATCCTATTAAACTTAATGCGTCTAATTGACACCAGAGGCGCTGCAATTTCGCTATTAAAATTAATTAAATGCGCAATAGTTGAGTTGTAAAAAGAATTAAGGTTTCTGATTTCACCATCTGTCCTCTATAAAATATCATTTTTCCAAAGAAATAACGCTTTAAGTAGTAGAAATTAAGTACCTGAGTGTTACTTTCCTTAAACGATTATTATTTTTTGCATCATTAGTTTGTTTTAGCAGGATTGTAGATTTAATTGAGTCTAGTTTTATGCGATCTTTGCTTGACTTAAATGTAGCATGGATCATTTGAAGCATATAACTTGAGGCAAAGTACCGAAGTCATGCCGATAATATTAGACTCAAACAATTTTAGAAGCTCACCCCTCAGTTGAAATTGAAAAATTCTAGCTTTATAACTTGCTCATAGGAACAATGGGCCGCTTCAGCTTCAAATGTAGAGAAAAAATTTATTAATTTTTTTAAATGGTCATTTATTTTTACTGTTGTTTATTGTTTGTTATATATTTCTTTTTTTTGTAATTAGATAATGCAATTCATTCATTCAATTAAACAAAATCTAATAATCAGGCATGTTCTGCAAATCACAAGATTTCAAAATCTCTTGTGATTTTAAAATCACAAATGTGATTTTGTGGTGTTCTGAAAATCACAAGGAATTTAACTTTTCGGTGTGATTTTACCTTTTTTAAAACACAAGAAAACGGCTGATGTTTTGCTTTGATTTGATGACAATTTTTTATGTATTAAAAATTAATAAAGGTTTAGTCAAAATAATAAGTGAACGTAAACTAAAATTATTTTTTAAAATAAAAATTAAACACAAGTTGATATGCCTGGGGCTTTATTGTTGTCAGTAACATATTTGAAAATAAATTTATTAATTTAACAAAAGAAAGTAGTTTCAAGAATACACACGAAGTTGCCACCACAGATATATTTAGTAATCTGTAGTTGCCACTGTTCTTAATATATAATTATTGTTGCCATTTGCTACTGCTTTATAAGTAATTATTTTTAAAATTAGTTAAACAACTGATAGCTAATAAATATTTTGAATATAACTTAATAAAAATAATTAAGTTTTATTGGAAAAAGCTTGTTTAGTTAAAAAAAAATAAATAAATTTCTCGTCGAAAGCAATATTTATCTACTCTGGCAAGCATCAGTGTATTTTCGAAGAACAAAAACACCTGACAACTAAAGAGTAAATGCAAATCACAAAAGGAAAATGTCAAATCACAAAAGCAAATAACAACATTTGTTGCAATAGAAAGTGTTTGCAATTTTTTTATATTTTAGCCAATTTTTTGGTACAAAATCATCAGTTTTACTCTTAAAATAAATAAAAAACAAATAAATGTGTTCAATTAATGAGTTTTTATTGAGTTAAATATAAAAAGCCGTCCAAAATTAAGAAAGTGATTTCAGATCGCCAGCCACATAGCTGACCGGTTTCAAATCACAACAGTTCAAAAAGTTTTGTGCGCAGAACACCTTTTTTGTGATTTCAAATCACTTTCACAAAAAGTGATTTGCAGAACATGCCTGAATAAATAGAATATTTGACATGATTCTTATATAGTGTTTTTTGGGTTATAAAATAGTCTAAATGCCTGCATTGCACTACGTTTTTTTTCCAGGTAATCGTTAAAATTTCAATATTTACAAAATTTCTAACTTTCCATTTTCCCAAATTCTTCAAAAATCACTATAATTTCGTATTTCTTATATTTCCGCTTGCTTGTTTGCTTTTCAAATCAAGTTTATATTTAAGTCTGTAGTTGTTCAAATTAAATGCGTAGTTTTGTGTTGAAATGCAAAATAAGGACAACATTCCAAAGTAAATCATTTAAATACTCTACATACATCAATGATAAGTTTGTATAAATATATCCTGTCAGTTAACGTGAGAGTTTAATGGAATTGGAGTGAAATGTAGAAGCATACAATGAACAAATTCACCCAGCAGTAAATGAAGTGAGTAAAAAGGTCATTCAGTAGGCCTGACAATTTTATTTTTTTAATATAAATTTTATTCTTTTCTGAAGTCCTCCTTCTTCCCTAAAGGACAGTGCCAAAAAAAAAATAAAACTTTTAACACACTATCGTTCGACTATTTTTTGCAACATCATTGTCGAAATATTGTTGTCATCTTTAGGACTTTCCATAAAAACAATATTATGGTTTTCTAAAGATCATGTAGGGGATTCTTGGCCAAAAAAATTATTTATTTTGCCTTTAATGATTGAAATATCAATCGACAAAGAAGTTGAAAAAAATTATCTTTTTTATAAGGTGAAGATAGTACTTTTATAAATGAGTAATAGTTCTTCGGACAATGGTATTGTTCTAAATATAATTCAATATTAACCCTTGTTACAACGTTAACAAGTGGCATGGGTGCAATTGCACTCTCATATGTTAAATCAATGACATGTTTTTGTTATTAATAAACAGCTGTTTATTATTAAAAGAAGCCCATTGTTGCCGACGAGAGCGGCTAAAGTATGGAGGACTGCTTTGAACCTCAGAGATTTCTATTCTTTCCTGAATGAAATCTGCTGTAGCAAATTGCATAATGATCGTCTATATAGTTATTCTAAGCGAATACATATTATCTCTGTTATGACCGTCTGTAACAGTTTGCCGATCTAACCCTGACGAGCTTCACCAATATTATCAGATGTTTCTTTTGTCAATTTAAAATTGTTATTGTTCACGATATAAAACCTTTTGTACCACTACCATTTTCATATACAATTAATTGAGAGCATTAAATACTTGTCTCAAGACGCCGGAGAAGAATAAATCGAAAATTAAAAAAAAAAATATGAAAGAAAAAATTGAAAAATACAAAATTCGCAAAAACAAAATTTATTTGAAATAAAAATTGATTGAAATCATTTTGAAGTGTAATTTAAGAGCAAATTAAAGAATTGTTAGCAGTAAAAAAAAACCTACCAATTTATAGCAATTAAGAAAAATTTTACTAATTTGAAAAAAATCTTTTTAAAGAGGAGAAAAAAATCGAAGAAATCGCTTAAAAGCAATTTCCAATTTCCAATTATGGAAATACAGAAATATAGAATATAAAAAAAAATTTAACGAAAAATTCAAATCACTTCAAATTACTGGCATATTGTGTTTTAACTGCTGAAATCTTTGAAGCTGCTGCCTAAAAGGCTGAATCAGTGAATAAAATTTTGCATAAAGTTGTTAACTTTATAGTCACCAGTTTCAAGGATTTCAAACACATAAAACGATATTTTATATACGAGTATTTCAAACTTTTTAAAGTTATTTATGAAGTCTGTAAATTTTTTTAAAATGTTTTAATTGTCAAATTTTTAGAAATTAAGTCAGTTGGGAAGATACCATTCCTTATGCTTCTTTCACATACTAGTCTAAGTGGAAACCAGCATGTTCACTTTCAGGACTATTATTTGTATTAGTTTGTTTGGAAGGAGCCAGTTTTCCTTAAGGTTGCGTGCATGGGCCACAGAACAAACCATATCAATTTTAAATAGTCTCACTATTATAATCAGCAGGTTGCGATAATATTGGATATCATCATATTAGGGAAGTGCCGATTTCCCTACTCCTATCATATATTGATTAGAATAGCGTCATACACCTTCTTATAAAAAAAGAAGTTTCAAAATTGGACCCCATATGACGAGAAAATCACCGAGCAAAAAAAAAAGCATATTGATGAATACGTAACCTCCTCATATTTTTTGGAAGTCGGCTGAAAAAAGGAAAATATTTGAGCCTTGACACTATAGTTGATACTGTGCTAGTCCTGGTATACTTGACTCTGGTATACTTCACACCAAGCCTGTGAAGATCTTTATTTGTTACTCGGGTTAGCAAATCAAATTGATATACATAAAATCGCAAATTGTATTAATAAATAATCTTCAAGTTCAATTAAGCCCATAATTATGAAAAATAATCAATAATAAAACAACATTTTATCCACAAAAAAAAAAGAAAAATTCAACTTTGCATGAAAATTAAATTAAATTTTTTTTTGCGAAACTCCGATGTTAAATAATTTATATCTGGATAAAATAAGGCCTTTTTCTTTTTTTCAAATGTACTTTTCTGGGAAAAGAAGTTTGTTGTTTGAAAGTGTTTATCAGACTTTTTCAGGCAGGCCTCCTTTAAGACTTTTGCTTGATAAGGACTTTGCATGATGAAGGCCTTTAAAAAGGCCAGCTTTGTGAATGCTATTGACAGTATTAGAATTGTGCTTTAGAAATTGGGTTCTTTCATTTGATACACATTTAAAATTTCTACATATTTTGAGCTGCGTGTAGTCTTTAGATGCAACAATATAAATTTAATGCCTTCAATTTATATTCTGAGAATGTTGAAAATTATACAAATTATTAATAATACGAATTATTATATTCATGCAACTGTGTTATGTTGTTGCAGCATTATAATAACAAGCACTATTCTTATTTAAGTCATCAAAATGTAATTAATTGTATGAAACTTAAATTATGATAAGAAGATTCTGATGATGATTTTGCATATTGTTATCAATTATTTATTTTGGTTTAATTTAAATTTATTTCTAGTGATTGCATTTTGAAAGTCATGCAGTTAAACTAAGATGGATTTCTTAGATTATTAATTTAAATTTCAAATAACTCAATTATGGTGGTCATAGCCTGGTGCCCAGATAATAGGATAGACAAACTAGAGGAAATTAAAAAGGATATCGATGAAGAGTTTGGAAAGAGGTCTACCAAAACTATGCATCAAAAACTATGCATCAAGAAGACATATTAATCGATTTTTAGGCCACCGCCTAAGCAAATTAGGTAGAATATAGAAATAATAAACCGGAGGAAAAATTATAGAAACCGATTTGATGAAAAGTTTATAGATCTATTGGCTGCACAGGATCATGATATTTATTATAGGATTTTTTTGAAGTCGCTATCGCTATGGGCAATAGAGGCAATAGGGATCTCCAAACTCTCATCAGTCGAATTCAACATTTTCAATGCAAAAAATTAATTGCAAATCTAATCTCTCGAGCGATAATACTCGTACACGGTTTTTCAAATAAAAAAAGCGCCTTATGCCTTATATTGGAAAATATTTTATTAATGCAATATAATATATTTTAGACACTTAAGAAATTTTGATTTGTATTATAAATTGTTGTATTTGAAATTAAAATTCTTGAAAATTTACTCAATTTCAATTTAAAATGGTGTTCGTAATTTTTTACTACGATCCGTTGAAAATTTCTTCACTACCAAGAGAAACATTTTCTATCTTTATATAATAGAAAAATTCGACTTAATTCTAGTTACGTTTTACTGAATCCTTGAATCATTTTCTGGAAAATATTCTCTTTACAATTTTTTGATGTTGAAAATTTTCAAGATTTTTTAAATTATTACCATTAACTCAAATTCAGAAACTTTGCATCACCTTTATTTCGTACAATTCTTTAAAACTCTTTGTGCATTTATTTGATGGAAAGATGGATAGACAACAGGGCACCAATCCCTTTAGTAGCCTTTTAGCCCACCGTAGTTTGTGCGCGTTGTACACTTTTCTTCACAATTTTCCATGATCCATGCATGTGAGTTATTTTCCAAACTCAATTTCTTTTACTAAAATAGAAATGTTATATTTCTATAATATAAATCGCTCAGGTTCAACAAATTTTGAAAAACATATTATTAAATCCTATAAATTTTTCGTTACGCCTAATGTGGAGCTCTACCGAATATCACGGTTCCATAAGAAACGTGTTAAAAAAAATTACGCGAAAATTCCAAAGCAATTGTCTGTTTTCCGGTACACATTGCAAAAATAAAAGGAAAACACAGAATTTTTGAAACTTAATGTCAATTACATTGCATTAGAGGAGACGTTTTTTCGTCAACTGAAACAAAAATAAATGTTCAGACAATTGTTTGGTCATGGAATTTTTACATTTCGGATTTATGTTGACCTGTGACTCATTGAAAAAATTATTGAATTTATGTGGAAGGGATTGACCTTCAGCAAACATGTCCTCATAATAATTTTTTCAAAATTTTTCGTGTAGAAATAAATGCAAAATTGTTAAGATTAACATTCAGGATGGATAACGTAGTAGACTTTAGATGTAGGAAATTTATTATCGCAACTTATATTTATTATTTTATTTTTAAATCTATAAATTATTTTTAAATCTAAATTTAGGCATACTAATGCAATTCTTTAAGTTTTCTGTAAGAAAAATTTTTAACTTGAATTTAATTTTTAAGTTTAGTTGACATATTTGGTGTTCAAATATGAAGTTGCTATCTGCATGACTCAATATGATTGGCTTGAATTTTAAATATTTCAAAATGTCTCACATATTCCACTCGTAAAATTGAAATTTAATTCAAATAAAATTTTTTAATATTTAAGTATTGAAAAAAAAAACTTACGTATTAGAAAATTCGTGATCACAAAGATTGAAAAAGTTTGTCTTACCTGAAAAGAAAAATCAAATTAATAATAGTTAATTGGTTTTGCCAAAACTTTTTTAATTCACTATTAGCAATCCTTAATTAATTTATTAATATTAGTTATTGAAATTAATGAGACAAGTTTGATCTTTCCTATAACAGACAAATAAATTTTCGTTAATAAAATAAAGTGAATTTTCTACGTCGCCACAACCATCAATTGCTTTCTATTCATTCAGTTCGAGTGGGCCACATAAGAAATTGAAACTAAATTTCGAAGCTACTGGTCCGGTTGCAACAATTACGAACATTTCTTAAGAGTGGCAGATAAGTGTTCTAGTTAAAGTTTGGGTAATAATTTTTTTTTACCAGTTTCGATATTTATGCCTTTCTCATAAATTTTTCTAAATGATTATATTCACTATAAAAATTATTTGAAATATGAGATTTGAATTTGATTACAATTAGTTTTTAGAAAAATTGTATGACTAAAGCCTTTAAGGAAACATGTAAAAAATTAATAAATTTACAAATCGATTAAGTCTATTAATAAATAAAAATATTTTAATTCACTGGATTTTTTTATATAAAAAAATTATAAATTTCAAATTTAAAGTTGATATTGAGTAAATCCTTATCAGATTTTTGATTTAATTAAAGGATGACTTTTTTAGCAGCTGTGCTGTTTTCGTGTCACATGTTACAGTTAAACATGTCCAGTTTGGCCTATAGTTTAGCAATGAATCGACTTACAAACGAGCAACGCTTACAAATTATTGAATTTTATTATCAAAATTACTGTTCGGTTAAGAAAGTGCATCGTGCACTTCTTCCATTTTATGGTCAGCTCATTTCAAGAACTGCTAATGCATCTCGAAAGGTGCACTGTTTGGTGAAGGTTATGGGCTGGTTTTCTAAATATTTTATTTAGATTAGAGTTGGGTAACGCGAATAAGACATCAAGAAATGTTTCCTTAAACTGATGGTGAATTTAATAATTCTATATAAAAAATTCAATTTATATTATTTTAATATCCTGCGTAGGGCACTCAAAAAAAAAGAACCGGAAATGCCAATTAAATTATTTTTATTTCAAAAGAAATTTCCGTAAATCCTTGGTATTTATTTTAAACGAAAGTGTATGTACATGTTAGATGCCACATGGCGTGAAAAGCATTAAGTTTTTTTATCTGATTATTGTTTATTTAATTTGAATAAATCAGCATAAATACATTTGTTATATTTTAAGAGTTTCGGTTGTGAATGAAATGCGTAGATAATTTAATTGTGTGAAAATGAACATGAAAGGTTATTTAAATACACGCATGTGATTTACACTCAAAAATAAAACCTTAGTAAGAACTCGTTTAGCAATTTGTTTTTTGCTATTTTATTTTAAATAAATCCAAAAAAATCTAAACAGTTTAAAACTAATAAAAAATATATATATTTTTTTGAACCTACAGCATGCAAATATTTAGCTTTGAGTGTAAGTTTAAGGACATACGCACAACTTTTACACAACACTTTCAAGTGTATATATATATGTGTATATGTATGTATGTATAAGTGGAGATATACATTTATGTGTATTAAAATCTATGAAGGCTTCTTTAATGTTTGTGCTTAGGAATGCCATAGAAATTATTAATACTTTATTTATAGATCATTTACGCCTTAAATCATCCTCAAGCTGCAGTAAGAGATACGCAAAGAATAACAGCAACCTCGTTCCTCATTGAAATAAATAAGGAAAGGAAAATTAACTTAATCTATTATTTGCGTATAGGGAAAGGTTGGCAGACCCCTGACAATCAAAATAATTTGAAAACTACCATGACAAATAAATGGGATAAAAAAGGTAAAACATAAAAATAATGTGGACAGAATTTTGTATTTACACATTAACACTTTCAATTTCTGTTGGAATAACATCAGGGAATAAAATTTCTTCGCACAAAACCTCTACACAATCATACAGAAAAAGTTTTAACTGATAACTAGTTGGCGTAATATTTCATATATAATGTTTTCTTCTAACTTTTCCTGATGTGTAGGATAGACACATGATAATCGTCTAGGGAACGTAAATCTAAAATAAACCATATGAAATTTTCTTCGTCATCTTTAATCTTTTTTTTTGGCTTTTATTTAGCTAATCATGTCTTCAACTCACTGTAAGACCTAGTACAGTACAGTGGGAGCAAACGAGCATAAACATGTCAAAAATTTTTATATCAACCATTTAAAGAAATCAGATTTTTTGTTTTATAAATAATAGTTTTTCGAACCTTCTTTTTAATTTATTTTTAAATCTATTGTTCTAATAATCTCAAGGCGCCCACAGAGCTGTTGAAATATGGAATTTAGCAAAGGTAATAAAAAATTTTGTTTATTGGAGTTTAAAACTCTATATTATCATTTCACTATCTCACTACCCTTTGGGCATCCTGTTATGGGATATTAGTTATTTTAAATTCACTAAAGTAAACAAATACCGGGTCATCCATTTAGTAGTTTCAAAACCGCCGCTCTCGTAAGGCTATCCGTTGTTAAATTTCTATCATCCAAAATATCATTTGATTAGTAAAAGATTTGTCATTTACAAATGTGTATCATTTGACAGCCGACGGATTTCTTAGAAATAGTGACAACTTACTACAAAAGTGGTGGTACAAATGTGGCCACTTTTCCAACATTACAGGTTGCTGTAACGTTGGAAATGTCATAGTCGACCTACTGTGCGAGAAATTGGCAAGATTTTAAAAAAGTTTGAAGAGACTGGAAACGTTGCAGATGTGGTCATGCCTCTACATCATTTCAATAAGTGCTCTGCCGAAAATATTACTTCTGTTAGAGAAAGTGTGGCGGATAAAACGAATTTTTTCGATTCCAATTCGTTCTCCGTAATTGGGCCTATCTGATGTCTCAATTCGGAGTATTTAACATATGGATTTACTCCTTCATCCATATATAGTACAAGTCACCCAATAATTAACTCCGGTTGATCATTCACAACGCCGTAGATATAATGTTTATGGGCTAGATAAACAGGCTTTTAATGTTGATTTTTCGAACAAAATTTTCTTTAACGCTGAAGTCAATTTCTCACTGGGTGGTTACGTCAACAAGCGAAATTGTCGCATATGGAGCCCGGAGAACCCAAAAGTGATTGTGGAAAGGTCATTGAATCTGTGAAAAAGTAACAGTTTGGTGCACTTTATAGTCTATAGGGGTCACTGCTCCGTAGTTGCTCGAAAACGACGCTGGAAGCACCGCCACTCTTAATTCAGACTGCTAAGGCCATGTGATAACCGACTCGTTTTTGGCCTACAATTAAAGATTATAAACTGGACAATATGTGGTTTGAGTAAAACATTATCACGAGCCTTACAACATCACCCATTTTGGTTTAATTCCATGGGAAGTTTTTTATAAGACTACATGAAAGACCGTGTCTACTCGGATAATGGTCCAACGTTGGAGAATTTGGAAACCAACATTCGTAGAGATGCCGCCCGAAATGTTTCCTAAATCACAATAGTGTTTTACAGTTAAGCAATGATTTGCCTAAGCTGCTCTAAGGCGGTCACATCTCTATACAGTTGGTAAGATCTACATCTATCCTGTGATTTCAGTGTTGAATTTATTTTTGTGGTTCCTATATATAATTTTTCACGTAATTATGTATCTTTACAAGGTATCTTGCAAACTACATTAAAATATACTTTATTTTGTTTAATAACCTTATTATTTTACTAATTCTAAGTGTTATTGTATATATGTTATATAAATCAGATTTTTCAATTAGTATTTATCTAATATATATTTTTTTCTTCGAAGTTGGATGGCTTCTTCTTTATATTTATTTCTCTTGCAACCTTTTAAAACAAATCGATTCTTTCGTCATTGACTTCCATTATAAGAAAAATTCAAACTATCAAATTTTTTTAGATGTGTAGTTATTTCGATTGCTACTTCCGAATTAGTTCTTGAATATGGTTTTATAGATTTAATTATAGATTTAATCGCCATCACTTCTACTGTGCCACATATTTAATTAAACTTTTCGTTATGGCTTCTATTAGAATTCTGGTGGCAACAGGAAGAGAAAAAGAAAGCACCATATCTATAAAGGATATTGGGTTGAGTATAGAAGATATATGCAGCATGTGTTAAACTATATTTCGCTTAAGAAATGTGATAAATTTTTAGGACTTAAGCTAGTTATTATTTAACGAAATTACGCAAATGTAGTGTTTTAATAAATTTGTTAAAAAGCTTTCCATAAAACAAAGAACCGAAATGGAAGATGCATGAAAAGAAGAGTCTTTGTTAAATAATTTGAAATTATTAAAAAAAAAAACTTATTTACGTTCAGCATTGTACATTCACAAGATAATTCCCATATGATTGTTAGTAAAGCAGCGGGGAGCAAAAAATTGTTTTTATACTTTGGTAACATTTCGGTGCATGCAGCTTCTCATACACACACACACGTACAAGTTTGCAATAAGCTACTTAATCAGTCTCAAGGATTCATATTTCAAAATAATTATTTAAAATTATACTAACAATTTAATTAAATGAAGCAAACAATGTGGTTACCATTCCAAGATGCGGTTGCCATTCAATTAGTCAGCTGACAGTTACTAACAACAAACTGTTTTGAAGGCATAAGGACTAGCTTATAATCCATACCAAATAACAAAAATTAATTTGTTAAATATTTATATATTTCTAATATTAGAATGCTAAGTGTTCTGTTATGTTGTTTGAAAATTTGTTTCCTTCTTGTAAGAATGGCGTAATTTGGTGCCTGGCACGAGTGTCGATATATTTTTAGTTTCGAATCACCAAGTGGAGACGACTGGAAGAAAAAATTTTTTTAATCTAAGTATCGTACAGTCTCAAATGTTGAACGTGTATCATTTAATTGAAGCAAGTACTTCAGTGAATTTAGCTTTGCACAGAATATTAGTTATAAATAAATCCATGAGTAAGACAAATAACCCATTTGTTCACTACCTTAAATAATGCAATCGCATGACTTACTCCTTTCAACTTGTGATGAAGACAAAAAACGTATTTGTTCACTAGGCAAAATAATGTCTTCGCATGACTTACTCCTTTCAACTTGTGAAGATTATAGGCACTATTTTCCCGGAATGACAAGAAGCACTTAAATTGCCACAATTCAATATAAACTAGCTAAAGTAATTTGTAATTATCTGCCTTTAATAACCGATTTCAAAAAGGATGACCTTTATATCGTTCTCATGTTTATTTCTATCTACTTAAGGCAAAGATGTTTCTAGATGAATTTCTTAGCTTAATTAAAAGTTTTTTTTTTTAGTAATACTCAAAAAAAACTATATTTTAATCTATTGGACTTCGTGCTATAAACATATCTATAGTATGAAATTATTCCTAATGGATAATTTTAAGGATACAGTGCCACATATTCGTTTAAACGCATCTTTAATTTGAATGTTGCTACCTTATCTCTATTTTGTCCATGCATTACACTGTGTGTAATTTTTTAAGTCGTGGCAAAGTAACCATATACGGACACCACTACGTGATAAAAGACTAAAGAAAAGACCCGTGTCTCCCAATTTTTCCCAAAGTCATGCACTTTTTTTATGGGCCGCCAAAGATTTGGGGCCTCGATATCATTTTCGCAAAAAAGTGATAATTTTCTCGGGCTCATATCTTGCAAACCGTTCCGAATTTCGATTTACTCTCTGAGGCAAACTTCTAGCTCTTGTCATAAAGAAAAAAATTGCGAACATATAAAATCAAAAAAACTTCACCTTCCAGATAAAAATCGCAAAAAACTTACAAAAATTCGATTTTTTTTTACCTTTTTCTCTTGTTCAGGTCCATAGGTAGCAAACCGTTTAAAGTTCAAGGAAACAATCAACTACAAAAATTTACCTAAGATCTCAATAAACAAAAATTGGGAGACACGGGTCTTTTTTTTTAGTCTTTTATCACGTAGTGGTGTCCGTATATGGCTATTTTTTTCGTGTTGCACTGTGTTAGTCAAAACAAAGTCCAATACTAATGGAAATTTATATTGAATGTAAAAATCTCTTTTCCTTGTTGTTATTGTTGTTATATATAAATCTTTTTCGTTTAAATATTGTACAAAAGACAAGTACATATTCCTTTTAAACGTTCGTGAATAAATAGGTCGAATACATATAAGTGGCTTAAAGAAATAAGTATTTGCTTGCATTTAATTGGCAATTGTTATGTGTTGGATAATTTATATATAAAAACTTTTTTGAATGATATGTTTTATAAGATTTTATAAAAATGCCAAAGTGCAAATACCTCAACGACATAGAAAAAGTCTAAATCAAGCTCTACCATAAGTAGGGTTTAGGTGTTTAGTTATAATGTAATAGAAGCAATAGCATACGATATCAAATTGGTATAAAACTAACACTTGCAATCAAATAAGTTCTCTAATTTTTGTCCCACTAATTTATATCAATAGCTTTAATTTTTATATAATCATTTTTATTTTATGTTTTCAATTTATTTATTGACTTATGTTTTTCGACGTTCCACATAAAAGACTTAAGTCTTATATTGCAGTATGGAGCTAATCATATGAAAATATAATAAATCAACAAATAAGAAACAATTACACAATTGTGCTAGATTTAATTTAGTTTATAATAAATTATAAGTGATTTTTAAATAAAATATAAAATATAATTTAATAATAATTACTTACATAAAGTTTGTAAATTAAATAAAACAAGCCAAACAATAAGAAAAGAGAAAATTGAAAACATGCGTTGTTATACAAGCAAAAGCACCGAAAAAGGGGTGAGAAGCAAAAAATACACGGAAATAGGGTTTGTAGCCATCTTTGAAATAAACGTTATTATGTTTTCCTGTGTGTTCCGGCATTAAAGTAAAAATTTTATTTTTAGCGTTACGCTCATTAGACTATTAATATCGACCAAAGAAAAAAATCATTAAAATTTTTTTTCTTTTTCAGCAAAACCCTCACAATTTAGAATCTTAATGGACCATTAAACTTTTAAATCCGACATATAGCTCTCGAGTTATGGAATATTATATGCTGTTGCTGTTTAAGGTTTTATTACGAAATTATTCGGCTTGTCGTTTTTTATATTCTGTAAAAGTTTCATAAAAATATTTTGTATACTCAGCTCTTGAGAAAAGAACCAAATTTTCTTTTACCATTAAGTTGTGTGTAAATTCAAAACTTTAAACTCAATTTCTGCAAAACAACCTTTTTTGAATTATTACGTTATTGCTCGATATGTATATATACGTATGTATGTGTTGTAATTGATTAAGAAACTCTAAGCCACACAATTTGCGTATGGGTGGTCCTGCAATGTTATGCAATACATACATCACTCATACGCACTGATACGCAACGTACTCTCTTATTCCAACCATAAAAGTATGCAATATATTTTTTTTACAGTTGCCAGCGTATAAGTGATATTTCATTGGGGCAAATTGAATATTGTTCATACGATATTTTCAATATAAATTGGTTTGATACCTGACGTTTCATAACAAAAACTTAAGTTTGCGTATTTCGAAAATAATTGTGTTGAAATTAAATTTGAAGTCGCAACAATTTATATAAACAACAACAATTTATATAAGTGTTAAAAAAGTTGTCCGCTATTTTTTAAAATGGAGCAGATATTCGTTCTTACACTTGGTTTTATTTCAGAATTAATACGATACTTTAGTATTATATAAGGGAGTTTTTGCAAAATATCTCTTTAGTTTATTTAATTAGCGTGAAAATGAGCTTATTAAAGCCGTATTATATTTCCCCCCTATAATTTTTTTACTAACATGCATTTACATTATGCATTTAAAAGCGGATTATGACTTTATGGCGTTTTCATTCGTTTTCATTCAGTCACCTTCGCAATACCATTAAAATAGTCAAGTTCATAATAAAATTATAAATTTCTTTATATAAATTTGTTATAAATAGTTTGCACAAAAGCAATTTTTTAAACGAAAACTAAACAGAACAAAACCATTATTTGTATAAGCAAAGCAGTTAACTTGGTTGAAGAAAGGATATTATATAAGACGATATAAAGTTAACCCTCTCATGCCCGAATTAAAATGTGCGGAGCTAAAAATTTTTTGAGGACAGATATGTGTTAGTCTTGACTCAGATATGAACTGATAAAAATTTCAAAGTCCTTGGTGTCCTGGTTCGTTAGTTACAGGATGTTGCCTATAGGCAACATTGGGCAGTGGTGGTAAATTAAAAAAAAACATTTTTTTATTTTTTTAATGCATTTTTATTGAAACTTAAGTATGATAAGACACAAAACAATTTTTTTGTGGATTGCAGCACAAATAAACATTGCATTTGCTACATTTGGAGCGCGGATAACCAGTGTGGCATAGCCTGCAGCTGCCTTTTGCTCCCTATTCTACACAGTGTCCAAGATTTGTCAAATCGCATGTATTTTGCAGATTATGCAGTATACGCTCTTTTATAAGAGATCGATTCAGAAGCCGTCGAAAGAGTTGGTGAAGATGGAACCGATGGTAAAAAACCCGGTGATAATGGGGTTGACTCCATCGTTGAAAGGATTGATAATGGGCGACCTTTTTTCCTTGGAATATTGGATGCTAAATATAAAACAATGTTTGATGATATTCCCAAACCAAAATACGCACACGTTCCTTCTCCAATGTAGAGGATAAAATCATAAATAAAGCCCTAGAGAACATTTTGAAGCCCCACTTGTGGGGCTTATTTGACAGATATTGTTTCAAACTTTGTTGACCTAATGAAAAATATATTTTGAATTAGACAGAAATCTATTACATATGTGTACATATAATTAATAACCTTTATATAACTTATCATAGCCATGTTGCCCCTAGGTGAATAATTCGATTGGTTGTTTTACCTCATTGCTGCGCATATCGCTTTTCCAACTGGTATTACATTACCTCTACACTTCTCCACCTCAAACTTTTCAAATCAATTTTTTCCGTCACTTCCTGTACAACCTCTTCATTTTTAATTTCTTTTCCGTCATTTTAGTTGCTCAATCAGACCAACTTCCATATTTTCGCCCTTATCAATCACATTTTTCAATGTTTCTTCGATGATGTTTTCGAAAGTTGATGTTGTTTCCTGCTCTTCTTCTTCATTTTCCACATCCGCAGAATCATCCCAGTCAAAATGAACAATTTTTTAAATTTCTGTCTGTGTAAGACCTTTTGGAAGTATCTAAATATTAATATATATAAATAAATGTATATTGTTCGAAAATTACCACAATTGACCAATGTTGCCTATAGGCAACAGCACTTTTAGAAAATTATTATAAACAAACTAAACACTTTTTTCATGATTTATTTTTTTTAAATAACTCTCTTACCTTTATTTATTTATATTGTTCACTTGGTTTTATAATGAAACAGTTATTTCAATGATTTTAAACACTTTTTTAAAAACACTTTTTTCGCGAAACGATCTTGACAATTTCACTATACGGAGAACGCCTACTGAATGAACACGTGCACAGCTTACAATAAAACAAATCGCTATAATCTTTTACAACACATAAGGCTACACAATTCAAAAAACCGCAGGTTGCTAAAATTAAAATGACGGGACTTAGAAGCCGATAAGTACAATGTTGCCTATAGGCAACAGTGGGCATGAAAGGGTTAAGGGAAAAATATGTGACATGTTTATATTGTTTTATATACAAAATAATATGTTATTTTTCTGCACTACTGCTAATTATTTTTAAAACAGACCACACATATGCAGGAGATGTAATATATATGCATGGATAAAATTTTCGCCATCAATTATTCAAAAAGTTATTATTTATATGTCAATATAGAAAAAAATATAGTTTAACAGGATTAGATTTTTAAATTTCGCATTCTGCATGACAGACAACTAGGCAATAAACAAATTAGTATTAACTCTGGTGTACGACAATGTTGTGTTTTATCTCCTCTTCTATTTAATTGTGCAACTTGATGATATCTGCCTATGCACCCACACATTTTTAGATATCCAGTCAGTAGTCCAAGAAATTGCATCACATGCTGCCTTAAAAACTAACATTGGCACAACTAAAACAATGAGAATTAACTGTAGTAATGAGAAAAGACCGTCCGTGCAGAATCAATGGCT
The DNA here is from genome assembly GCA_963681545.1 of Germaria angustata. NCBI lineage: Eukaryota > Metazoa > Arthropoda > Insecta > Diptera > Tachinidae > Germaria > Germaria angustata. The sequence continues at coordinate 31,813,293 of OY813002.1, forward strand.
TGTTGAGGTAGAATCATTTTGTTATCTGGGATCCACACTTGTCAAAAATGATGGTTCTGAGGATGACAGCTCAAGCCATCATCAAAACGAAGCAAGGCAATCATTCGGACAACATAACCCGGTGTGGAGTTCATCGTATATATCAAGACGTACAATGCTAAAGCTGTTTAACTTACACTGTTGTACGCGTGCAAAACGTGGAGTGCAGCATTAGGTGACTTATAATTCCTACAAGTTTTTATAAACAAATGCTTCAGGAAGGTCCTGCATATAACTTTCCAAAAAAAGAAAAAAAAAACAAAAAAATCTAACAACGAGCTGTGGTCAGAAACTAGACAACAAACGATCCATCTGGAAATTCGAAAACGTAAATGGTGTTGGATTGGACATATGAGTATATTACGGAATCCATCGATAGATATTGCAAAACATGCCATAGGCTGGAATCCACAAGGCAGTCGAAGAATAGAAAGACCATCATATCGAAATAGAAACGTCGCATCTTCATTTGCGTTGAAATGAAATAAAACATCGTGCATCAAATCGATTATATTGGAATAATCTTGTTACGGCCCTATGCTTCTTCTAAGAGTTAAAGGGATCAAATATATATAAAAATATAATTGTATATCAAAACCAGATTAGAAGAAATTTATTACGCTGTTACTTAATGCGAAGTTTTATGAACTGAATGAAAATCTAGAAGGATGCTTCCCAAGTAAAAAATTAGAATGGTGATATTAAACTCATTTTGAGCTAAAACCCTTAATTTATTTACACAGATTAATGGTGTTGTTTCTATAAAAATTTGTTAAGCTCACTATGATTATGTTGAACACTTTTCAAAATTGATATCTGAAGTCGCCAATAAAATGTAGACATATGGTAAAGACAGCTTAGCCCACAAAAAATATCATTTTAAGTAATTAGTTGGAGGAGTATTTGTAATAACTTTGATAAACAGTTTTGCATTAAGGATATTGTACATACATTTTTACATTATAAAAATCGATTCAAGGTGAGAGTTTGTGATTGTATTTCTGCTTTTCATTTTAAATACATAAGCACACACTAGAACAGATTCTTTAATTAAATGTGAACTTGTGCCTGAGATTTGAGAAAATGGAGATTTTTGATCCTTGCTTCAACTTCTTTCAAAAAAGGTGAGTTTCTTTAAGAAATCATTGGTAAGAATGTTCTTATAAATTTGAGTGATCGCCAAATAGTAATACGAAAACTATCACACCATAATTCATTATGTATTAAACATGTATAAATCAATTATATGAAGGCTACTCTCACATCAGAACATAAAATAAATTATATGACCCCGTCATAGCATTCGTAATTAGCTTTTTATTGAAATATATTTGAAACACGAAGTCATGATCTTATACTAAAAAAGGAATGGTAGCTAATGGACAAGATAATTTTGTCTCTAGATATTAAAGTCAAAATGTCTCATATAACATGTGTCATTACCAACGTTGTAGCAAAAGACTTTCCTTCTGTCAGAGCTGTATATTTTTCTTTCATTGTTGTACATAATGCCTAAAATAAACTGTCAAAGGTTTAAGATGTCTAACAAGTCGTTTCCGTTTTTGTATTAATGAATTTCTTCCTCCTTATTCAACTAGCAGCCGAATAAAGAGGTAATCCAAATATTCAAAGAAATTCAAAACGATTGCCTTACACAACTAATTTGATGTTGTTTTATTTACTTATTTATTTTTCCTTCTTTTCCTAATGGGTCTTGCAACATATGTACATCTGGAGATTTAATTTGGTTCCAGACTCCCAATCAGTTTTCCCATCAGATTCCCTGAGTAAACACTAGGAAAACTTAAAAAAAATCGTAGAGGACAGGCTTAATTTATATTATTTAGTAGACACAACTTAAAGCAATTAATGCAATTTTTATATTCATTACATTGAAATTATTAAGAGAAACACCAAGAAAGAAAAACTTGTCTGAGAAATTCAAGCCATACTTGTTATCCTTTTGGACAATGGAGTGTATTAAGAGTGGTACAAAGTACTCAAAAGTCAGCATTAGTCAATTACCGAAACTTTATGAAATTGGCAATAAATAATTGAGTGGCACCCAGAATTTATGCATGAATTAGAAAATCACAAGCAAATTCTACTCTGTTTAGCATCATTCCATTAAATTTGCCGCTGTGAAAATAAGCACATTTTAAGCCTTTAAATAATTTTAATAAAATTTAGCTCTTTCAGATTCAAATTATTAAATATGTAATTAAACAAGTCTGCCATAATTTTGGTTGCTTAAATATGTATAAATTAAACATTTTCGCAAAAAATTTTAAATTGTTACGATTAAAAACTCCTTGTATGTACTTACATACGTTTATATACATACATACAAAGTAAAGTTATTTAATTCTTTAATGCACGGCACTTTTTTGTTGTTGTAAATATTCTGCGTTCTATGGAAAATAAATCAAACATACACCATACACACATGCATATATGCATATATGCCGAAGCCGTATTAACACATACAGATACACATTTTTGTTGACGTTTATGTACAAGTGTTTGTTTCGCGAACGGCAAATTCAGGAATATTTTAAATGAAAGTGACATTGGCATGGAGAGAGCATGAATTGCGTGTGTTGGTGTTGGTATTGGTGCTGGTGTTGGCGTTGTCGTTGTCATCATTTGTTAGTGTACTTGAATTTCATCATAAGCATTTTCACAATATTATTCATAACAACACACAAACAAAAACACATACACATGGCTGCTTGTGCCCCATCACACTATGTGTGTGTGTGTGTTTTATCAAGCATGTCTATGTATGTGTGTGCATAAGTGTGCACTCACCTTAAAATCCTCTTGCTGTATTTTGAATTTAGCTGTGATTTTTGTTTAGAATATTTATGTGACATGTCATGTTATTCATTTTTCGTTTTGTTTGTTTGTTTTTTTACATTGAATTTCATGATCTCATATACAGTGCATTTGGAATATGTCACCCAGTGTGCATCGATACCTTTACAAAAAATTATCAATACGAGTTACATTTACATTTGTATTGACTATACAGGTACAATTAAATTATTTTATTATGCTGCCAATTAGATTTGAAAAATTGAAGGAACGTTGAAATTATAGTGAAATTTTGTTGAAAAGTAAGAACAAGGCTCGAGGCTGCTTTTATTAACGAATTGAAAAAAAAAACTAAATCATTCCAAAGGCATTATTAATATTATGTTTCAAATAACTTAAATAAATAGAAACTAAATGAGTAATTAGATACTAGCAAATATCGAACATCATTTTTCTTTAGGAATTATATTTTAATTGTTTCCATAGCAGCAAAATAATTAATTTTTCACTCCTTTCAATACACACAAATGAAAAGGAGACATGGGACTAAATTCTTGTTTTCTACAGGTACCTTTACTTCCGAAGTGTACTGTTACTTTATATATGTATGTATGCATGTATGTATGTAGAATGTACAGTGTGCGAAATATGTGCGCAATTTCGACAGGAAGACAAAAGTGTGTAAATATATATGTATGAGTAGTCACACGTCTATTTTAAGTTCAACAAACGAATAAATTTGTATATACATGTGTTCAAGTTTAAATTAAAACCAGCCATGTAAATGTAATAAAACATTGTCCAATTTTTTCTACAATATAAGAAAGATATTGCAAACTAATTTGGGTAAGACCAAAATTTATTAGCAGGTCTAGCAACTAGATATGAATTTTAAGGGCTTAAAAAATGCTCTTAAAATATGCACAATAACATGCATTTACCCATAAAATGTAAAGTTAACAATCTTTAACACAAAAATGTCAGTTGCACTCTGCTCTACGGTTGCGAGACATAAAACGCTGCTCCTCGAGACATACAGCAGTGAATCAATGTCTTCGCAGGAAATTGCAAATATTGTGATCTAGAGTGGTATCCAATAACATGGCTCTGGGAGCAATCCCATCGACAACTAATGGCCACAGAAATAAAAAGACATAAATGTCAGTAGATTGAACACACTTTAAGAAGATCAAGGAACGAAATCGTAAGAAATGCCATAGACTTATACCCGCAAGGAAGTCGTAGATAGTAAAATTTTTAAGTTTTACTTTTTTTCAAGCAAAATAATAGTAATTTTACTCGAGAAAAAGTCCTTATTGTTTGCATATACAATTTTCATAAGTAAAACTAACTCGGTTAAATTGAAGAAAACTGCTGTGCATTAAAAAATTGCATTTAATTGCATTCATTATGAAGGCGCATTTTAGTGAAAGTATTCCCAACAAGCAAATATGGCCTTTCTAATCTACGAGTATTTGATCAGGATTCAAGTGTCTAAGGATATTTTTTTTTCAAAGTGTGGAAGCTACTCCCTTCCTCTCTTACATTATTTACAATTTTTGAATACTTTCTGCAATTGCATTTCTTCACATTTTAATTACCTCCGATCGAATTAATGTGTATTTCTAGAGCATTATGAAAGATTTTAATATGATCTTGTCATTGAAGGAAATTCTCGTTTCTAATCTCTATTCAACTATTCGGAAACCATTTTCAGCATCTTAAAAGAAGCATAATTTTTATGTTTTTTTTTGAAAAGAAAATACTTTTGTGTTAAATTTTGATTGGCTAATTATCACTTGGAAAAAATTTTACATCCCGAAGGCATAATAAATTTGCCAGCATTCATGATTTGAGCTAAATTTGGTCTTTTAATGATTGAGTGAAATTCTAAGTTAACAAAAAATTTAAGAAATAAAAACTTTTTTATAAAAACAAAAGTATTTTTATTCTAGTTTTACGAAATTGTAAAAGTATTTGAGGATTTCTAGGAAAATATAAACATGCACTGTTGGATTCTTAGGAGCAATAAACATGTCATTCCTTGAGAATGCCTCTCATATTGGTGGCTTCAAAATTTTATTTCTGTTTTATCAAGGCATACATCCAAGCAAGTTTAATTTCTAGTGATTTAAAAAAAGTTAAACGATGGATTCTTATCAAAATATCCAAAATTGAAAACTTGATAATATTTTACAGGCAGCAGTTTTTTCTATTCTATATTTAACTATTAAAAATGTTTGATATTCATAAATATGAAATCTCCAGACAGACATCAAAAATTTTTAGAACTAAAACTCAAATATCAAGAAAATAATTTGATCAACTGTTAACAAAATGTGGTTTTCTTTAATTATTTTATATGAAACCAAAAAAATCACAATGTTTCCGCATAAATATTCAATTTCAACCTCTTGTGAAGGCAACATTTATTTTTTTAATATTCGCTAAGAAATTCAGATATAAGTAAAGCCCACTAATTTTCTTAAAAGTTGGATGAAAATCTTCTTATTGATGTTTATCTATGAAGCACGATACTGTGCGAAGTCTTACTCCTTCGCTCAAGGTATATCATCTTCGCTTACAGGACAGAGTAGTCTTTAAATAGCATTTCCGAATTGTTTTTTAGAGAATTTATTATGCGCTCTATGATTTGGTAATGAATTAATTTTTTTATTTATCTGCTTGTAATTTATGGAATACGTTTGTTGCATGTTCTTGCACAAAATAAAATGTTTGTAAAATTGAAGTTTGACAGTATTTCATTGCAACACTTTTTCATTTGCTTGTTTGCAATTGTGTGTGTGCGTATGTGTGTATGTATGTTTTTATTTAGTCAACATTTTCACATCATATATTTTACACTTTGAAGTGTTCTCGAAAAAACAACTGGATTTCTCTACTTTTTATACAGAAAAAAAAAAAATAATAATAGTAAATAAATACATGCCATCAACAGGGTAATACATATGTAAATAGACTCATACACAAATATATGTATGCACTTGTACATAGACATACATACATACGTTCATACATCAATAATAATTGAGAGAGCAAATAAGCAAAAGGTGCGTTAAAATTAAAACCTGATATGATCGCTTGATTGCAGTGATTTCTTAATAACTTTATTATTAATATGTCTTCGATTTAAAGATTATTAGCTTGATTTAATATGATTATATTATTTATATTATTTCAACTATGAAGGAAAATCTAGAGAATTATTTAACAAGTGGAATATTAAAATTTTCAAATGTATTTGCTGTGAAATGCAAAATTTGGTATCAAACAATGTCTTTTATGGTTGCAAATCATTTTGCATCAAATATGCTTCATGTGTTATATGTTGCAAATTTGAAGCCAACATTGATGTTTCGCATTAATGCTGCAATGGAATATTTTATATGATATTATTATCAAATATGTATGTATGTACGTGTATGTGTATAAAACTGACTTATTATTATCCACAAGAATGACTAACATCTTGACAAAAATCTATAATAACGATACAGGAATTAAAATTTTTTTAATTATTTTGAATATGTATATGCATTAGGCAACCGACAAGAATCTCATAGTATAAGTAGACCACGCTAAGAGCGTGCTTTTTCAACACAACCTCAGTCCAACAGATTTCCCGTTTTATGAGACATTTTTTTTTTCAATACAAAACAACGTTAATTTTACACTGTTCTTGAAAACAGATTTTTATTTTACGTCCAGACTTGCTACATTGATGTGGTAGTGAATAATGAAATTTAAAACAGTGGAATTCACTCTTGATAGTATAAGTTGTAAGTGTAGGATCTACATTTCCTATACATAGATTTTTGTACAAAGTGTGTGTGTGTGTCTTTTTTAATAATAATTCTTTAAAAATAAAAAATAAAAAATAAAAATATTTTTTTTGTTAATTTTAGTTCATAAATGAGCTTTAGGTGTTTTTATAAAGAACAAAATTTATTTCGTTTCAATATTTCGACGCCTTCTTACAAATGAAATAAATAGATTTTTTATGAAAAAACCTAAAGCTCGTTTATGAAGTAAAAAACTGTATTAAAAAAGGTCCAAGAAATGGTGTTAATTTTTTGTTAATTAACAAACAAATTCTTTACCTCAGAATATCAAATTGGTGCAGCTTGAGCTGTAGACAAGAACCGAATGAAGACGCAAACTGTAAAGGTGTTTAATTTTTTTTATGCAAAAATATTTAATTCAAAATCAAGTCCTACACAGTGATGCTGTAAAATTATAATGATTCTAAACCAAATAAATCTGAACATAAGATGACATCATTTACAATAGTTTTGACTTCAATGCATAATCCACTATTCTCTTAACTGCATTTATATGCCTTAATGGGCGGGTATAAAAATATGATTACCTACAACAAAGTGCAGCTACAATAAAATTTATAAAGTAGGTATCATAAGGGTACATATATGTCAAAGATTTTACGTCAGTACCTGTCATAAACTGAACTGGGTGAATAAAGCCGTTCACCAACGTCCCCGTCGCCCCTTCCAGAGGCACATACAGGGTTCGGATCTACATGTGCCCTGATAGAGACGATATGGTAGCAAACCATGTACAGACACCATGCTAAAGTGCTGGAGCTATCTAACCTCCTACAACCCCAATGGCACAGCAGTAAGATGGCCCCTATCTTAATAGGCACTCACCAACCGCAACCACCAGGGCAGCTCTGTCGAATAGCAACATCACATAGAGGTATATGGCCTGAAGAGAGCATCTACAACCGGTCACTAGCACCGTATTGCAGACACACTCATCCGACCCATAACTCTTCTCGCGTATCTTTGGTTTTTAACCAGAGCCACCACATGATCCCCGAAGGGCCCTCACCAATACCCAGTCTAGGACACGTCCTAGGGGCTACTGGTTCTCGTGGTACCAGGAACTCTGGTCGACCTTGTGTTAAAAACACCTCTGATTTTAGGTCCCGTGCAAACCTGAGGTAGCACCCCTACCCAGACAAGCATGGGCAAAGCTACTACCTTAAATACTTATATGCACGCCCGTTACCCTGTTATTTCAACGATTGGGTAGTAACATAATAAGTTCTATGGGTAACTGGCCAAAGGTCAAGGTCTTGAAAGACCATGTTACTTATACGGATGAGCAGGAGAACCCATGTTTACCTTTAATTTACTTGCATGCGCGCCCGTTACCCGGTTAATTCAGGGATTGGGTAGCAACATACATGTTTTTATAGGTTATCAGCAAAAAGGCCTAGGTTCGGTAACCTGATAACACTATACACCAGGAAGCACAACACCAAGCCACCAGGACAAAATGTATAATCCGTGCCCCCCGGGGGAAATCAGAAAGGTACAATTAAACGTGTCATAATCGTAACCTTACAAAACAGTTGTTCGAACCAAACTTATGGGCAAGACTGTATTTGATTATGGGTGCCTCACCATAAAGCCACATTCATAATTATAACCGTAGAAACCAATTGAACTTTAGTTTTCATTGTAATCATAAGCAGTTGTTTGCTGAATAAAAATTAGTGATGGGAAATGAGATTTGAATTTCGCTATCAAAAAGAATTGTTGTAGAAATTTGTTTATTGAGATCTTAGGTAAATTTTTGTAGTTGATTGTTTCCTTGAATTTTTAACGGTTTGCTACCTATGGACCTGCACAAGAGAAAAAGGTAAAAAAATCGAATTTTTTTAAGTTTTTTGCGATTTTTATCTGGAAGGTGAAGTTTTTTGATTTTATATGTTCGCAATTTTTGTTCTTTATGACAAGAGCTACAAGTTTGCTCAGAGAGTAAATCGAAATTCGGAACGGTTTGCAAGATATGAGCCCGAGAAAATGATCACTTTTTTGCGAAAATGATACCGAGGCCCCAAATCCTTGGCGGCCCATAAAAAAGTGCATGAATTTGGGAAGAATTGGGAGGCACAGGTCTTTTTTTTAGTCTTTTATCACGTAGTGGTGTCCGTATATGGTTATTTGTTTTTCGTGTTGCACTGTGATATGTGCGTATATATCGTATATAGGTGGATATGTATATATAAAATTCGTTAGTAAATATGAGCAAATAAAAAATAAACAAATATTTTTGCACTTTTTTCATTAAAAAATAATATTAAATGTGAAAACTTATTCGCTGGAATAGAAAAAGTTCTATTCCACCTATTTCTGGACGACTGGCCTTCGTAGACGCAGAACTCTGGGAGTTTGTGTTTGATACTTAAAGGGAGCGCACAACAAGCCTTCACTGGCTTAAGTGTATGTCGTATGACATGGGCTATCACACCCCTCCAATCAACCTGACCTAACCTAACCTATTTCTGGACGTACAGTAGGCTTTTCAATAAATTTTGGCATGAGGGCTGCTCAGCTCCTGAATATTTGTTCTGTTTTGCATATAAAAAAAATATGTTTGTACGTTATAGTTCACAGTAAAACTTTTATTATTTGCTATATATAATTTGGAATTACACAGAGTGACATTATGGAGCCATTTTGACAATGGACTGAATGACTACCACAACAGGTACAGATGACGAGAAAATTGTATGTTCTAATGAATATCCCTTGGAAGTTTCTAGAACTATCTAATTTCAATTTGATTGTCTTCATCATTGGTTCTTACAGTTGAATATTGTATAGAACACTAAAATAAGAGGCAGCTGTTTTCTTCAATAGAACTATAAATTTTATGTATTTTGTTTTTTTATTTAGGAAGATGGCTTAAGAAAAACGTGCGATGTCGAAACCAATTCTTAATTAATTTTGTCAAAAAAATACTCTTAATTTACAAATCATCTTGAATCCTAGTAAGACACCCGGTATTGAATTATGGGTAACATTTAGCATTTCTAATGTAGAAATTAGTCACGTGACCAGCTTCTAAGTGCTAGAGGCCAGCCATGATTCTTTCATATAAATTGATGCAACAATTTCAACAAAAGGAGTCAGTTATATTTTTCCATTACCCCTATTAGGAGCATATGGCTTCCACAAAGCATCTCCATCTTACACGATTTGTTGCAGTTGTTTTCGCGTCTTCCCATGTAAGACTGCACTGTCTTAATTCTTGAAGTATCGTGAGTCTCCATGTATTCTTTGGCCGACGACGGCTTCTGGAGCCTTGAGGGTTACAATCTAGCGCCCTCTATTCTTTCTGAAAGTATGGGTGGTCCATCTCTATTTCCTACGTTTAATTTGTGTTAGTATGGGTTCCTCGTTGGTAAGATTCCAGAGATTCGTGTTGCTGATGTTGTTAGGCCAGTATATTCTGCATATGATTCTGAGGCAGTTGTCGATGCTTTGAATATTCCAAGTTTGATTCATCTGGATATTTGTGAGTTCCTCCATACTGGTTGTAGTTTTCCAAATGCCGCTTTCGCTTTATTAAGCCTGTTATTTAGGTCTGTTTCAGCGCCACAATTCATCGATAGTTTACTGCCTACGTTTTCAACTGGCGGGCCTTGTAGCATGATGTTGTCGGTGCTAACTTTGTTGATTTTCATAACTGGTTTTCTGGTTTTCTTGATATTTATCTCAAGTCCCACTATTCAGCTGTTACCATGTCAATTTATTGCTAAAGTAAAAACCATAATGAACTTTTCTAATCCAAGACTAGTGTTGGATGCATTTAAGTTAATGATTGATAATATTTTATGCCAGCACATATGAAATTGTACTGTAAAGTACCTTCTCAAAATATATGTAAAAGAATTTTCAATATATAAGTTCTTTTTTATCCACTACCTCAAAGAAAATGTTTAAAACTCTAGGCCTCAAAAAAAAAAATCCTTATTTCAATTTTTAACATGTGCCAGGAATGAAGAAGAAAATGTCAATAATCATTATACCTTTAGTTAGTTGTTTATTCACTCAAATTTGCAGACAGACAGACAGTCAGTTAGTCAACCAAATGAAAAAAAAAAATACAAAAAAAAACAAACATATGAAAACATGTTAGATTTATTTTCAACTCGGGATATAAAAAGCGTTTTGGTTTGGCAGACCCCTCAAATAAACATTAAATAGACTGAATTTTTTATTTATAATTCAAAATTTGTAGTTGTTGTTTTAAGCTTTTTTCATTTGTTCCATGTAATTGTGATAGTGCATTGGCAGCAGCAGCCATCAATTACGTTTCGTTCTCGTTGTTGTTGTTGTTGTTATTATTATTGTGTTGTATACAACTGACATTTGGGAGCTTAAAGGCAGCAAAGTTCACTAATGAATTTTTCGTTTTTGAATTTTTGTTCATAAATCAATGTTTGCATTTGTAATGCGATACAATAAGGAACACATTCGACATAAATGCTTATAAATTGTTTGTAGGAGTATTTGTTTGTGTGTGTGAGAGTAATTTTCTATTTGCAGCAATAGCAGTTTAAATAAATAAACAATTACATTGTTTCCGTTTGTGTGCTACTGTTTGGCATGGACTTTTAAATATTTATTGTATTTTTCGAAATACAATCACGCAAATGAAAATTTTAGTGAATTCTTAAAACTTCAATCAATTGATTTTTGCTATATATATTTATTTGAATGATATAGATTTAAAACATAAACATATTATGTAAACCAAAAATATTTACCATAGACCGACACCCAGCACGTAGTAACAATTTTTTTTAATGTAAAATTTTTCTATAACATGTTTGATTAAATAAAAATACGGATTCAGGAAAGTTTTGCCATCAATCAATTTTGTCTGTAATAGAATATAGGCAAAGGACAAGCTCATGTCGTTAATGGAATGAAAACAAAAAACAAGGACAGATAATTGTACTGATGGTAAGTTTCAGCACGAAGTTAATATACTCATTTATGTATAAAGAAATTAAAATCCTCACTCATTCAACTACTGACTCGTCAACTTGCTGGTGAAATGCCTGAAGCTAGAAGCTTTCACATACAGTATTCGGGTATTATTTCAAAAACTATATTAGATAAGAAGGATATTTTTTTAAACTCTAATGCTAAAGGTGTAAGGATGCACAAAATCGGTAACCTTATATCTCCGAAACTAAGACAGCTACAAGTAAAATTCAAAATATATATTAATTTAATAAATGAACGAATATGCATATTTCATAATTCTTTCCTGTGAATCCTTTTTGTGTTTAAAAACGCGAAAATATTCCCAAAGGCATATCATGGAAGTGACACCTAAATTTGGAAAGATTTCCAGTCCTCCCACGTTCAATTTGGTTTCTAAATAAACTATTATTCCGTCAAAAGACAAACACAAAACTCAAATTTAGTTTGAGCTTTTCTCCTTTAAAAAAATTTTACCTAAAATACGTTTGGCTATTTTAAGAAAATTTTATTTGATAAGGGGTAAAAACTGTATATTAAAGGGTATCGATATGGTTTAGAAATATTTTATTACTTAGTAAAAAATTATTGTAGGCAACGAATACACCAAAAAGATTAAATACATCACAGCCAATTTTATTGAAAATTATTTCGCCAATTTTTAGAAAATATGAAGAACAGGTCCTTAATGTCGCACAGAACTCAGCTGATGTAGCCGATGTTATTATGCAGTGCATTTAAAGATCAAATTGTAACAAATGGTTTTTGGGTACCATTTTTGGACCTTTCTGTGTTTTAATATAATTTTTGGCTTTTTTTTCTATTTTTGAAAAAAGTTTTAAAAAAATATTTTTTTGATAAGGATAAAAGGACCTTATCAAAAGTTACTTTTTATGAAGTATTTTTGTTTTTGATTTTAAAAGGCACTTTCTGAAAAATTATATTGAAAGGAAATTCACATTTTTTTTTAAGGATGTCTTAAAAGGATCAGTTTGCTTTTTGAAATGGGAACTTATTAGGAAAGATTCTGTGTTATATTATAGTTTTCAGAAAATGTACTTTTTTTGGAAAGATACCTGTTGTAATAGGCACTTGTTGCAGCAGTTACTTCCTAGCAAAGGTACTTGTTAGAAAGGATCCTCTTTGCAAAGGATAATTTTCAGAAAAGGTAAATTCGGGAGAAATACCATTATTTTTTCCATAAAAATATATTTTTTTTTACATTGCATATTTATAAATTAGTATATTATAACGATTATTTTTAAACATATTTCCTAAGGATCATAATAATATATACATATTTATGTATATTAAAACACGCTTATGAATTGTACTGATAATGTATGATAATAATAAAATTTAATTCAATTCAATAAAGTTAATCTAAAAACCATATGCAGAGTCATATGCAGGAAAAGTGAAAATATCGTCCTTATTAAAGTCTGATTACAAATGGAATTTTCTAATTTGTAAAAATTTATTTTTTGTCCTAGAAAGTATAGATTGTAAATAATGTTTAGTTTGTGAATTTTTTTTAGTTCAATAGTTATTAAGAATGCCAGTCGCTTAGGCTAAAAATATTTTTTATTTTCAGTATATACATGGGAGGCTTATGTCCTGGCTTAAGGAAACACAAATGCCACCCTATAGAAGCACATTTGGGCATTTTTAATTTAATTCTAATTCAGTATATGCAGTGACTTGACTAAAGGAACAGACTAGTGGTCTCAGGATATGGCTTATTTATCATATTTTGATTGCCAAATATTCATTAGTATAATGAACTACAATTTAAATAACTATTTTGGTTATTATTTCTTCACGTAACATAGCAGCTCCTTTTAAACAAATGTAATAATTGATCAATGCTTTTTGTTCGAGAATATGGAATAAATTTAACTCTTAACATGCCATCCTACTCAAAAATTGCTAAGTGACATGATACAGCACTCACCCCAAGTTCCATGAAGTCTTGTAGTCCTTTTCATAATATCACGTATAGTTATATATGAATTATAAAATATGGAGTTAAAAACACCAAAAACAGTTGAAATATTTGGACAAGATTGAATAATTCCCATTTATTCATTTACGACAGATTCCCTTGTTGAATGTTCAATAGCAAATGGTTTATTATTTTCGATGTGACCAGTAATGGATGAATTTTTATTCGAACATTTTATTTCGTTGGACATTAATGTGTTCGATGGCTTTATTTTTTTTTATTTTTTATTTTACTTGTTGTTGTTGTTGGCACTTTTTATTATTTTCATTGCACAATTGTATTGTATTTTATTTTGATATTGTTTGGCTAATATGGAATTGAAGTGATAACAAGTGTGGAATAAAAAATTTATTTCATATTGCTTCGCCATTGGACTGAATGTGTTCTCCCTCCTTCATTTGGATGGAGCTCTTTAATAAAAGACATTCTAACTGTGAGACAGCCGCACAGTTAAATCGTATAAAAATGGCTGGTTGCTTGTGTGCTTTCCTTTCAATTTGACCTTTTTGTATCCTTCTTCTAAACTAAAAAAAATATAAAAAATAAGCAACAGCCAACGTCTATGACACAAGCAATAACAACACAAACATCAGTGACAACAGTGCCAATAGCAACGTGATAATATCGAATATCAAAAAAAATGGAACGCAATCATTCATTGATTGAGCCTCAATGAAAAGTAAAATAGTCTTTTGTCCGGGGAATTCAACACAAAAGCAACTTGCACTGCAGTATTTTAAATTTATTATACTTAAATGATTTATTACTAAAAAAAACACACTCACACATAGACATACATATACACACATACTTAAGTCTATACGTATGACTATAGAATCGTTTATGTAGGACATTCTTCGCCATATATACTGACATGAGAATATTGAACGAAATGAAAGACATTCACTATAAACATTTATTTGTTTAAAGACGTAATTGATTAAAAACTCATTACTTTTCAAGATTAATTTAAATTTTTTATATAACGATTAATTAACTGTCCAAGATTTGATTGTCAATTTCATGTTACACAATCGATTATTCTATTAAGCGACAGACAGTCTTAATTATAGCAAGTGAAAAAAAGTTAAAGCTGGATTATATTTTGATTACTCCCCAAATGTCCTTTAGAAAATTGCTTTCGACATATTCGGAATTAGTTTGAGAAAATAGTGCTTAAATAAAAATAATATTTAATGCATTCAATTTATACAACACCGTAAATACCTTCATATTTGTATCCTTTAAATACTTTTAATATGAAATTTGTTTTCTCGAAATATTCTTCAAATATATGTTGAAAAAGGCTTTTAATTTAGTTTAAAACTTTGAAAAATGGAATTTCATTCGTAAATTATTGTGATTTTTTTATGCTTCAAAATCTCTACTTTTTCAGGACTTCTTTGGAAATTCTTGCCTTATATGTCTCTGCCAAATACATTTACCCCTAGCTACTCTATATATATATTTTTTTTAATTTTCCGCTTTTGAACTGAAAGGATAAGACCGTCCCTATCCACAGACATCAAATCAATTGGATTTCTATCAAAATTTAAAGAATCTGCTTCATTTAGTTTGTGTTTGACAGCCATTTGTAGCAGACTATACCAATATTTGTGGAAAAAATTGAAGTTCGTGTGCATTACTACTTGCGGAAAGGATCATCACTCACACCAACGCTTGATAAATACTATGGGAATTCCGGAAAATGCCGAATTGAGGTCTCCATATCCGAAACAATTGAAAAATTCATGACATGTTATTCACCGATCGGAGATTAGGTTAGATTAGGTTAGGTTGATTGGAGGGGTGTGATAGCCCATGTCATACGACATACACTTTAACTAGTGAAGGCTTGTTGTGCGCTCATTTTAATTATCAGACACAAACTGCCAGAGTTCTGCGGCTGGAGTCGAACATGGGACCTTCGCACTACGAGTCTAGTACACTACCTACTAGTCTACGAAGGTCAGTCTCGATCGGGGATTAAAAATACGAGAAATTTTGGTCTTGGGTATATCATATGGCCAGTGGCTTAAATTTTTACTTGGGTTTTAAAAAAGTTTTCCGCAATTTGGGTGCCGCGTTTGCTCACAATCGATCGCAAACACAATCATGTGACAACTTTGTTTCTGCACCATTTGGCAATATCCAACAAAACGTTAGTCCACTGCAATACACAGCACTAAAACCGGACAGTTGCTAGTTGTGAATCGGTGCCAAAGTAGGCCAAGGTGAATTTTTCAGACAATAAAGTCAGGGCAACCATTTTGGGGCATGCACGCGGTATGGTCCACATCGTCTACTTTCAAATGGTTAAAAAAAATCAATTGCAAATATTACCCCAGCTTATTGGGTCAGTTTAATGAGGATTTAAGTAAAAGGCTGCATTATCCAAAAGGACATTGCAAGTGTGCACAAATCTGCCTTGAATAAGGCCATTGTACGGATTTAGTCCTGAGTGACTATTTTTTGTTTCCAAACCTGATTAAATGACTCGGCGAAAAGAAATTTTACTACAATGATGAAATCATATACAAACAAATATACATATGTTTATGTCCTCGACATATCTTATTTTTCGGAAATGTTGGACAAAGTGTTGATCAGAGGAGACTATGCTGAAGAATTTTTTCATGCCAAAACATGTGATTTATTCAATAAGTTACAGAATTCTTGCCTACCCCCGCATATTTACGTAGTGCCGTTACTGTTTTATGTCTTAACGTGACTCAGGTGGCAAGTCTTCGAATTGTTATATGTGTCACAAAAGAAATCAACACACAACGAATCAACAACCAACTTGTACCTCAACATTCACAGGTAAAATACCTTGGTATACACCTTGACCGACGGCTTACATGGAAACTCCACATTGACTCTAAGCTGACACAAATGAAGCTTAAATTAAGCCAGATACATTGGCTGATTGGTAGAAATTCTACTCTCAGTCTGGATTGTAAACTTTTAATATACAAGTCACTTTTGAAACCCATATGGTGTTACGGTATTCAGCTATGGGGCACTGCTTCAGCTTCCAATGTAGAGAGAATACAACGAATGCAAAACAAAATCTTAAGGTTAATAACATCAGCTCCATGGTACATGAAAAATTCATTTTTACATCGTGATTTAAATATGCCACTTGTGACCGCTGAAATTGCAAAATATGCAGGCAAATATTTAACAAAACTCGAGTCCCATCCGAATCCGCTTGCCCGAAATATCTTGAACTTTCCTGGACACATCCGCTTAAAAAAGAGGGATACTACGGCCTTAATACGCCACACTTCAGATTGAATTGTCTGAATATTTTTGTGCTTAACACTACATTTATGTATTATTAATTACTATCACAAAGTTTATGTCCGACACTGGTTGGGCCTAACAATTATATATATATATATATATATATATTTAAGATTTTAATACTTATTGTTAGTTCAGTTAACTGAAGATACAATAAATAAATTTTATTAAAAAAAAAAAAAAAAAAAAAAAAAAAAAAAATGTGAACAAAATTTAGTTGCAGAGTGCTTTTTATGTAATAAAATGTATGATGCACTGTGGGATGAGATGATAAAAAGTCATTTTAAAACCGCTCACACATTCACTACACATTGGAATTTATTTAAATATGTAAATACATACAAAGGGCAGTATAATACGATATTAATGTTCATCGATCGTTGTTGTAAAAGATTTGTTTGTATGCGTGACATGGGTAATGCTGGATAGAAAATGAAATATTTTAATTTAAAGATTTGAAAAGTGTATGTTGCATTAATTTTTTCAACCACTTACGAAAGAAAAAATACGTTTTGAAAT
Source organism: Germaria angustata (assembly GCA_963681545.1). Lineage (NCBI taxonomy): Eukaryota > Metazoa > Arthropoda > Insecta > Diptera > Tachinidae > Germaria > Germaria angustata. Next base: position 31,830,810 of record OY813002.1, read on the forward strand.
CTATAGAAATTTACCTCTCATTATCAACACGCTGCAACATAAAATGTACAGAATATAGTGAACGCAATAAGTGCATTAATGCCTTTTTATGCCAGCGGTACGATGTATTTTGAATCTTGCATGAAATATATTGCTGGCCGCTCTTAATTGATTATAATTGATTGCATGGCCCTTTTTGGCTCTATGCTATTGCCATATTTTTTTAATTCCAATTAATTTTTTTTCTCATTTGCATATTAAATAGAACAACTGTTCACGTCAACTTTTATCAATTCCATTCTCATTGACGATCTAAAACTTTATGCTGTTTAAGTACAATAGACAAGCAAGATTGGCTTAGCCATTAAATGTCATTAGAATTTCTGACTTTTAGAGAATATTTACTAATTGATACGGATAAGCAAAAATTATGTACTCATGCAAAAGCTCATAAAAGCATTCACTTAAATGAAAACTTGCACTGACATATACGTATGAGCGATATCATGTTTAAGCAAATGGTTGTTTATGGATGTATTTCAATTGCACAGCAACTCATACAAACATACCTTTTCTAATATCTGCAAACAAATAGACATAACGAGATGGAACGATTGAACGGATGCTTAAGTGGACTTAACCGCATTGGAGCACCTAAATTAGAATCTCATCTATCCTTAACTAGAAATCTACCGACTAACTCGGCAAATCAACTAAAACATAAACGTAAATACAAACACTTTGTACACATGTATTTAGTCGTATATACATACGTCAGGCACATAAAACTAAACATAAACTGGATCATGTATCACCAACAAAGAGAATAGCACACATACACATATACAGTCAAAGTCTGATAAACCAATGACATTTGAAAGGAAAAATGGCTTCATTGGAAACAAAAGTTCTTAAATTTTTTTCTGATTAATTTCCAGGCACTAGATTTTGCCTAAAAGGAAAGGCCAAAAATCAAAAAAATATACGTTGGGCAATGTCTGAGTGCCAAGTTAATCCTTGGTACTTATTATGCGCTTTTGTATTAAAAAATATATTTTTAAACTTAATATTTGTGCAAATAGAATTTGTTTCATGTAAATATTTCATCATATAATAAATCAAGTGAGAACTAAACAAATTGACGAACAGCTCCTCCTTTACCGCGGGTAAATCAAGTTCACTCAGTACATTCTCTTTTGACCAGGATTCAAAGTATGGTGTATGGATTCGTGATGCCAGGAACAACTGTATACTCAAAAAAAATTTGCAAGGAGTCGTTAAATTCGATTACGATCAAACAGGTCCATTCCATAGTAGTGGACGCAACGTTACAATGGATAATTTTTATTATCATATTTACTTTGGCGAAAGATCTGCCCTTCTATAAATTGTCAAGTGTGGGAACGTTGGGAAATAATAAATCATATATTCCAGATATAATAATGAATTAAAAGCAAGCAATTTATTCACCCAAATTCGTTTATCGGGGAATGTAACAACATGTTCCCATGCACAAATATAAAAACTCCGATATTTTGTTTTCCATACTGCATGACAACAACACCAGATATTGTCACATATTACAACAAAACAAAAGGGCCCCTATATACCATGGATCAACTGTTGCTACAATATAGCTCTTGAATTTTTCTTGGCTTATTAATGTACAGTTTTTCTTTTAAATATTTCCAACGAAAGAAGTCCAACGGTGTCAAATCACATCATCGTGGCAGCCAATTAACATCGCCATGACCTGAGATACCACGGAAATAGAATTTCCCGCACATTGGGCCATTGTTCCGTTGGCTGTTGGAATCACATATAGTGCAGATCCATATCATTAATTTCTGGACACAAGGAGTCAGTTGTCTCGTTACCTCGCGAAAGCTAACACCATTCACGGTAAATGCTTGGCCGAGCATACATTTTTGAAAAAGTACGGCTCGATGATGCCGCCAGCTCATAAACCGCACCCTAAATAGTCAATCTTTGTGGATGCTTCGGTTTTTCAAAAACCAGACAGATTCGGTTGGCTGAAATTTGCGCACAATTCTCCTGATTGTGGTGAACACATTTGGTTGATTATGCTGACCAAAAAATTATTAAGTACATGAAATGCACTTTAATTTGAACGGCCATGTTCATAAAAGACTTTGACAATCTTAAGGCGATGGTCAATAGTGTACCTCTCCATGGTTAAATCTATCAAATACTGAAACAAACAAATGTCAAATTAAGTTGGTCAAACAACTTGTCGTTATGGTGTGAGTGACTCAAAATTAATATCGTGCATTATGGTTGGACCACTCTTTATTACACAAATATTTAGACCTTTAATTTCTAGTGGAACATATAACCAATAAAATATTAATTTACAAAAAATCTTAATTGAAAATCAGAAATCAACTACTATTTTCCGTAAATATAAAATTTTATATTTTCGGTTCAAAAAAAATCCATTTTTGAATTACCGTTTGTGCAAAAATCAAGCTTAAATGAAAAACGCTGCATATATTTTCCATTTTCATTTTATCCAAATTCGACTGTATTTTGAAATTAATGCAGCAGTTCGCAAAACCCTCGAAAATTCTATCAAATAGAAATAAAAGTTTTGGTAGTACCATAATTGCAACAACTAAATTATAATCCCTGCCATAATAATTTGTGGTAGAAATTAATTTAAGCCTATTCGTATCTCTGGTCGTGCTAAAAAATTTCATGTTTTTTTTCTCAAATTTGTGGCTCAAATTAATTAACGATATTAAAGCTTTCACAGTGAACTCAAACCTTTTTTGTGGGGTCTTCTTTTTGACAAGATGTGTAAGAACACTGTTGACTAATAAATGTAATAACAGGAATTTTATTCTATCCTGATTTCCAGAAATAAAAAATTTATTATAATTTTGGTAGTGTATTCAAAAGGAACTTTATATAAAAATAGGAGGACTATAAAGTAGTAATTAAACTTCGTTTTTAGTTCTTGTCTATTACATATAGATTAAAAAAAAATGGGGGTGGCTGATGTAATGCCCAAACTGAGACAGTTGTGATAGTATATGTCATCCTTATTAGAAGAGATTGTTTAATTTAGAAAAAAATAAAACAGTGGAAGAAGTGGATACGAATTACCTTCAATTCCTTAAAATATTTTTGCCTTATATTTTCAACAGTTTCGGAGTTTTTCGGAAATTAGAGATGAATAAAATTTTTTCCATGTACAATTTAATCTTTTTATTGTTCAGGAATCCATAAAAAATTAAAGCCACAAATAATTTCCCTTTTTATCATTAATGAGTGATAATATTGATTATGAGCTGCAACCGGCTTAATAAATCGAAATCCTTAATTTAACATTTTGCACGATATTTAGGGAACTTCCTTCACATATTTCTTTCCCAATAAGTTTGTATTTGTAGTCATATTAAAGGCTTAAATAAGGAAACAAAGGAAATCCAAATCTATTTTAGTGAAATTGCAGAAAAACTTCAAAACACATTTGCCAAATTTACAAACATTTTCGTCAACTGCATCGTGCGTGTATACAACTGCATCACATTCTAAGTCATACGGACAAACTAACAAATTACTGCTTTAACACAACAAAATTAGAATGTATTAGAGTTTTTCTTATGGATAATCTTCTGTCGCATCAATCCTTTAGATCCTTCTGTAGAAGTGTTTTAAACAGAAATTGCTAATAAAAAAGCAATACAAATCCTATAAAAGAGTAAATATTGGAACGATCCAAGCAAGTCTATACGGATGGGCAGGCTTGAATTGTAGACAAAAGGCCTGGTTGAAAAATTTATGTAGCATATTAAGAGGCGTCGTAACATGTCCCAAAGATTATTTGTCGAAGGTTTCACTCTTTTGTTTGTTGCTGTGCTATTACGGTCGCAACAGAAGTACCATAGACAAAAAATAAAAAATAAATTCGTATCAGAACATTGCCTTTTATTGGCCAGGAAGCAAATAAAAGGAAGTTTAAATTGAATTGTATTGCCAATAGTTCTATAAACGAACGAATTTTAAGCTACAAACTATATCTTTATTCAGTAATATTTTTGAAACTATATTCAATATACTTTAAGGAACGTCCTTTTTCCTTTAAAGTAATTGCATGTATAATTCTCGTTGTCTTAGGCTTAAGTATAAACTATTTGAACGCAAACAAGGCATAAGCAAACTGCCTGTGTGGTTTCTTTGTTTAACTATAAATATCTTAAGCAAATTGTTTTTTCTGCAAATTTATTCGTCCTTATAGCAGCTGGTGAGTTTTAAAATGTTGGATGATGGGACATGTAATTGATCGTAGTAAAGGATATGCTTTAGCAACAAACATATGCATTTTCCGAATACACACACTTGACTCTTTACATTCTACATTTTTAGAAGTATTAGTGTCAAATGATAATGGGGAATTGTATTGCTTAGAAGGCTGGGGAAGAGTATTAGAGTAAATTTATTGTAGAAGAGTTTAAGTAAAATTTGAAATGGGATATAATTCTAGGGAATTCAATTGGTTAACCCTTTATCAGTTAATCGCTTAACTGATCGATTAATTTAAAATTTTCTATTTTTGGATTAGCGACTAAATCGGTTAATTTGGGTCGATTAACCGATTAATCAAAACTTCTCTTTTTTATAGTATTTGAAGATATTTTTATATGTTCATAAATGCTGCGGACTTTATATTAGTCATATGAGAAGGAGAAAAATTACAAATCCTGTAAGTAATGTAAAGCATTGTTCGTCATCGTTGTTCCAAATGGTAGACAATTTCCATCGTAGGCGTAAGTGTGTGAATCATGTTATGGCCGGTCCGAAAAGACTTTTTAAAACTTAAGTAAGACCTTGCAACCTTTGAAAGTTGCTATAAAAAAGATAAATAATTCAAATTCTGCTACTTGAGGCAATTATTAAAACTGATAAAAAGCAGTAATACTTTTGCAAACGATTATATAAGACTCTAAGGAAAGGATATTATGAGATGCGAACTCAAATCTTGAAATTTATTCATCAACTCAGGGATATTTACACAGTTTCTTTTATATAAGGAGAGGCAAATTACGGCATTTCACATCTATCGAAAATTCAATGCAATTAACATTTTTTTTATTTAATTCTACATTTAAGTTTCGTTACTTACGACATACTGTTTGATTTGGCTGTTCTCCCTTTCCAGAATAAAGATCTCAAACGGTTGCAAAGTTGTTCTGTTGCCTTAATCCTTCTCTTAAGATACCATTTTATATGCTTTCTTTAATTTCTTATTTAAATATTATTGCCTCCGCTATCGGTAAAACACATCCTTCAGCAATTTGTTGCCTTGTTGTTTTAACTAATTGCATTTTGATTTCAAATGCCTTACACTTCCTTCATCACAATCTAAAATTCGACAGGGAATATTTTACATTTCACCCTTTTTTTACAACAATACCAGCATATATAGACTTAAGGTCACAAACACATCACACATCCATGCAAACATTAATGCAATTTATAAGTCATTAATAATTCCAACAAACGCACTTTTGAAATTTAATGATTACAAGTGGCATTTGGTGCTACTTGCGTTTACTGGGAATAACCACAATCTGTGTGCATGCACATGTATATGTGTCTGTGCGTATTATCCTTATTCTCTGTGGTAAAAACGCATTTTTGCTAGTGTTGAGAAATTGGGGTGATCATTTGTTGCTTCAAGGGAAAAAGTATTCAACCTAATAATTATTATCTAGACTTATGAGGTTGTAATTTACAAAATTATTAATAAATTGTTTTTAAATTAGATTTTGTATGATTTGATTTTAGAGGATAAATTAATATACGGCAGCAATACCCCAAAACATTGTGTAAATTAATTTATCGAGCCAGAAAAGGACTTTTAAGTTTAATATATATTAAATAGCAAAAAAGACATATCACATTTAGCATTTAGTCTTATTTAAATGGCAGCTGTTCACTTTTAATAGATTAAATCAAGTCCTTAAAGTTGCTTCAAAACAAATCCTGTCTGCATCCTCGTGGCACTAAGCAGTAACTAAACACTTAAAAAGGCCTCCTTAACGTTAAAATTTGTTGCAAGTGTAATGGTAATCTTCTCGTATTTTCAAGTTACAATCTTATGTTAGTCTTTGGGAAGCAAATGTGAAAAATTATCTACTTTTTTCTGTCTACACATTGACACGACACTTTGATGTTTCCTAAGCAAAAGTATTTTTCGTTGTAATACTTATTGTTACTTAAGTGAACATGCCAAATCTTTATTTCTTATATTCTAGCATTTGTAAATGCATGTGCATTATTGAATTTAGTATTTTGTGTAAATTTTTTTCTCAATTTAATAAAAAAGAAAACAAGCCAAAGTAGCAAGTACCCAGCAGTTCATGGGACTTTATCTGTTAATTTTTTCCTTGACAGTATCATTATTATATTTTCTTCTCTTTAGAATACTTTTAGCATAGGTTATAAAATTTTTAAAAAACTCAAAGCACATACTTGCAACTGATGACCCACAAAAGCTTGGAACCCTGTTTGAGATCTTCTTTCTTTAGTCTTTGGTGGATTTGCAACGCCTTTACTAACCTCATACTATCTGTATCTAGTGCTGCACGTCTATATGCATCGTGTCATGAGCAAAAATAAAATCTTCTTTTAAAGTTTAGCTTGAGATAGACTAAAATGTAGTTTTTATGGCTAATGATAAAAATTATTTCGCATTTCTTTTTTATGAAAGAAAAACCGAAATTTTCGTTGTATTTTAAACGAATGTGGCTGCTTAAGCCACAGGAAGTCTGTTGAAGTTTATAAAATTTTCTCTTTTGAATTTTTTAATATTTCCTGGTCTGAAACACAGGCGGAAGTACCCATTAACTTCCATACTTATTATCACATTGGCTGAAAAGCGAGTTATATAGAAGGGTTTTTAGGAATTAATTTTTTTTTACCACAGGCTGTGTTTATTCAGAGAATCTGATGGAAAGCTGAATAGGAATCTGGAAAAAAATTAAATCTTTTAGCCGCCTGAACATATACAAATTTTTATTGCTCTGGATGTACATATGAGGCATATTATGATGCACAGGATGTTGATCGACTTATTCGAATTCAATTTGATCTTTTTGCGTTAGCTAAGTTTTAATATGTTTGGGTATCCTAAATCCTTAATATCCTTATGCAATCTGGGTTCTCAGTAAAAAAGCCGATCTCTTTGATCCCGCAGTTCGAAAGGTCTGCACAAGAAATTATTTCTTTGCTGAATAAGGCTGGCGGCTATAAAGGATATGTTTTACCATGTGTTATACCACTTCGTTCTTTTCACTTCTACAGATGTTATTAAAGGAAAGATTTACGGCCTTTTATTTTAACAAGGTGCATTTGATGACAATTGTTTCTGTTATTTTTTTAAATCAGCAATTTACATTAAGCTAATGCAATGCCGCCACACGTGTGTGGAACACGAAATAAGGCCTTTAGTTTTCTGTCATGTATACCTGTAGGATAATATCCTGTTTTTAACTGTTTGGTGGCAAATTTTAATATGGCTAATGATCTTGTATAGTTTTATGTGGGTAAAACGGATGTCCCGGCCACACAAATGGCTTCTGATAAGCACCTAATCTGAGCTTTTTTTATTTAGCTTTCACTGCAAAAGTGACTTGTAGCTTTTCAATGGCTTGTCCTCTAGTCATTCGGTGTACACGTCTTGCATACGGTTTCATTCTTTTATAACTAGTCGGAGCTGCTATTGTTACCGGATATGTCTGTGACACCTGTCACCCATAGAAGCTCAAGGTTTGAAAGGTTTTGCAATCTTATCAGCTAATATTAAGGAGCATTCATGGCAGCTTTACTGTTAGTACAAGTTTATTATTATTATTGTTTATTTTTACCAAATACTGTTTGGCAGTATTGGTGATAGACGATATACTTGCTTGAAATTTTGAATGCTTTGATTCGGAAGCATAAATGTTATCCTCGTATGGATAAGGCATATTACTACAACTTATATATATTTATATATGTAGCTAGCTATTTGAGTATAGTTTTCTTTATGGATTTTCATTTGTCATTAGATCTAGACATTTGTCAAATTAAAATATTTAATTCTGTTTGTCTACGAGAAAATCTATATCAATCATTCAGAGACCAGAAATCTCATTCCTTAATAATAAATTCAGACTAGTAGTGGTGTAGTAGTATAATATAATTGATATATATATATATATATATATATATATATATATATATATATATATATATATATATATATATATATATATATATATATATATATATATATATATATTAAATTTTAACATTTTACTTTGATTTATATACTTAGGCTTCAATTGATATTTTGGGGAAAGCTTGAAATCAGTTGATGAAGATCAATAGTCATAAGTTGCCAAGATTCTTAAGAAAAATCCCTGTATAGCCAAATTAAAATAAAGAACCTTTTTGGTATTTTCTTTCTAAAGCAATTCGCGAAGGCTTTTGCTGAAAAAATTCGCATTTTATGTACATAAAAGACTGTTGACCATTATCTCTAGAAAGCAAACACTGTTCCGACTATGGGGAATTTGCTACCCATGCTCTCAGTCTACTATATTATTCACTCGTATGTTGCAAGTTGGTATTTTTTTTTTCAAACTGCTGGTTACTGACACGCACACATGTACACCTAAAAACATGTACTTAAATACAGAATTGTTGGTGTGTTTAATTTCATGTTTGTAAATAATAGTTGCAACAATACATTCATTCAATCCAAATCGAGTTGATTTAACTGAATTTTTCTATTGTCATGTTATTGTGATTTTACTTGCAACATTTAATTTGTTGTTATTGCATTTATTATAAGTGGCTTAACAACAATGCAGTAATTGATATTGTTTGTATTCTACTTTAAATCTGAAATTAAATAGGACTAATCCAATAGATGTGTGATTTTATTGTTATAGTAGTTAAATTTATGGGAATTTTACCCGATAATTATCATTAATGAAATTTGGTAAACATTTTTGATTTTAGGGAAAAAATCGCTAAGTGTATAAGAATTTTTGAAAACTTAATCTCTAATCCATGAATATGGCGCTACTTAAATGCTACTTAAAGAAAAAATTTACCCAACGATTTTTTACAAACAGGACTATAAAATCTTGGTTTCAATTACATTATGATCCAGAAGAAAAATTTGGTTTCTTTAGTACAAACCCATGTGTTTTTTGGTGCTTTAGAACCGTCAGTAATTTTTTTAATTTATTATTATTATTTGCCACCCAATAAAAATAACACTAACAGTAATTATTCAGATTAAATTAAAACTTATTAAAAAAAAACTGAAGACTGGTATAAATTTTATGCAGGGACTACGTAGAATGAACTTAAGAAAAAGCCAAGAGGATACATACTTATATGCAGGTATGATCAAAAATATAGGAACATGTATACACAGAGGACGTCAGGATGTAATCACTATACAAAATTTGAAGACGCATTTATTTTAAATCGGGAAAATAATCATAGACATAGATATATATTAGCAATGTTAGATGTAATTAAGGTACTTATAGATGGAAGAATAAACAGGTACTGACAGTGTGGCACCCAGTTACTAATATTTAGTTAATAGGAATTAGAATATATTAAATTAATTAATTAATTGTTAATATTAGAATTTTTTCTTTAATTATGATGAACTATTTGCCACTGGTAATCGACTAAAGTCAAAAAAGGCTAAAGTTTGCCACAAGTCGTAAATTGCTAACTTATGTCAAAGCAATAGTATTAATAATGTAAATTGATGTTCTTGTATCAATTTAAAAAAATGGTAGTTATTTCAATAAAAAATCAATTTCATAAACTAGAAAGAAATAAAAACTTCTAGTTAAAATTTTGTCAGGAAAAACTACCTTGGAAAACTAAGTTGATTGAAACTTTTGATAAATGAATGACACTTTTTGTAACACCATTCTAGCCCAATTTAATATATATTTCGTATTCACCTAAAAGTATGTTAAATTTTTTATGCCGGACAAGGAACATTTTGCTATTTAAATTTCACAAAAGATTGACGAAGGGAAAGGAGATGCAAACACACAATGCCACATCATGTATTTACAGCATGAAATATATTCGCATCTAGATATAACGATGAAAATAATACGTACAAATTAAGGCTTAAGTGTTTTCATGTCAACAACACGAAAACAGAATATAATTTTAATATTAACCAAAAAAATTCTGACCACAATTTATATACAAAACCTTTTTCTAATTTTGTGACAAAAAGTAGGGTTGAAAGAAATAAAATGTGAAAATTATTTGAAGATTCATGTTTGAAAAGGGATGACCCTTTTTTTCATGCTGATTGTCCTGGCTACATATGCAAACAACCAACAACTTATTATAGTACGTACATATATTGAATATACAATATTTAAATAATTCTTAAAAAGGATAAGTTAGTTGGCATTATCATGATATCTTACGGTAAATTATATTTTGCACGCAAAATAAAAGTTGCGAAAATGCCAATATACTATTCAGTGTTGCCAGGTTTTCTAGCAATTTGTAGGTTTAATCGGGTTATAGAAAATTATCTGCATAGAAAGGATAAATTCGTTCGAAATTTCTTCTTCATTTTAATAAGAAATGGTGCTTGAAAGTTTTATCGTAGTCGTTTTTATTCCAATAATATTTTATTTCAGTTTTTTTTTTCAACAAATGTGTGCAGGGATTAATTTCTAAAAGTTTATGCTTTTTGCTTAAATTAATTTATATTGATTTGTCCTCTTGGCTTGGCTTCTTTTTGTCCAAAAATTTACATACATACATATGTATGTACATTCTTAAATAACAGTCATATGCTGGTTAGTGGTCATGATTGTGCATGCCTCTCCTTATATGTATGTAAGTATATTATTAGCAACAAATTATTTACATACGTATGTATACACACATACATGTACATACATATATGTATATAATATCAAAGAAGGACATAAAAGTGGACATGCATAATCACGGTCTGCACTAGGTAATAGAAAGAAAATAGACAAGTTCTTATGGAAATGCAACGAATTTGGGCATGCAGAGACATGTCGCTTATGCGTAAACATATATACATAAGTAAATCGACATGATTATGCATGTCTGACTGCAATTACTTATTGCAAGTAGGTGTTGCAATAATATAAAACAAAATTAACCATGCTGATTCCAGGTCCCTAAGTACAATGTTTGACAATTAAAGTATGGGGAATTATTTTTTTTACAAACATACATAATGTGTAAAATATATAAAATTTAATAAAAATTTTAAGATTAGCAGACCCCTGATATGAAATTGTTTTTGAAAACTCCACAAATTTTATTGGCAATGGAATCGTGTTCACAAGCCATTTTGTAGTTTATGATGTACAAACACGATTTGAATTTCAATCGGGTAGTAAAATATTTAAAGAATTATTTATTATTTTCAAATAGTATTAATTCTTCTGGCAAGTTAATGAGTTTCTATTACGATAGTAAAGCTATAAAATAGAAATAATAAAATTATTACGAATGAAGAGGAATTCACAAAGATCCGTTTAAATCTAAGAGAGGGAGTATTTGAATATCGAGCTTTTTCATGTTTGTTTTTATTGTATGAGAGAATCATGTTTAATATGTTTTTATGATTAGAAATGACAGGCAAAGTAAATTTAACTAATTGCTGGCAAAACATGTGAATGTTTTCGGTCGTGCCGCAAACCTAATCGGTGCCCGTGTCTACCACTTGTTCAAATATAATTAATATTCCTTATTGGAGTCTGTGGAGATTTAAGCTCGGACTAATAAAGAAAAAAATGGCTGCTGTGTTTCGTGTTACATTTGTTCTTATGCCACCTTGTTGTCAAGTCGTGCCAGTTCCTTTGGAATTTTTGAAGAATTAACTTTGAGTAAATTTTAGTTAAATTTTTCATTAGTTATATTATAAAATATAGTTACGAAATAATATTTTAATACGTCTAATTTGATTTTTGAACATTCTATTATTTGGCATTTTAATGTGACATAATTTTTTCAACGAAATCGGCAACATTTTTGCAGCACTGACTATAATGTGGATGGTGATGATATAAAAATTTTTAGGTACGACATAAGCAGATAAAAAAATCTGCAGCATCTTTAACTTCTATTTATTTTACTTGGGAAAAAAAGTATTTCAAATTGAAATTGATACCTGTGTATCTTTTCTCAGGATTATGTTTGAAATGTTTTTAAGGACATTGTGGTTGAATTTTCATAAGACGATAAAGGTAGTTTCATGGCACTTTTATTACACAACTGAACTCGAGGAAATTGCCGTAGGCTAAAAATAATTTTTCCAGAAAATCAGATAAGCATTTTTAACTGATCATCAATCATCACAACTTATAAGGACAAATAAAGGGTAGTTTTCACTTTGGAGTAAAAGTAATCGTAGTTTCTAAGAAAAATTTCAAATCTGGAAAGGTCATCAGAGTTAATAATAGAGCTAATAATTCAAACGTTACATTTAAACGCACTATTTGCTTCACTAATAAGGATATGTGAGACAGGACATTATATTTTGAAAATATCCTTAAAGTAGGTTTATTTTGCACACCTTATAATTTAAATTTTTTTTATACAATTCTACTTGGCAATGCTTAATAAGGATATTTTAAGTTTTTATTAACTGGACTGTAAGTAAATTATAAAATTAAAATAAACATGTGAAAACCTCAAAATCTAAATGCTTTTAAGAACAGCACTATAACAAATGTGCTGTTTTATTAATCAGCACACTGATCCTTAGTCCTCTCCTCTTATGTACTGCTCGTATCAAAGTTGTAATAAAAATTAAAGTTAAAGTAAAAAATACCAATAAAATAAAATGTTATAATTGTTACAGCGTAAGTTCGGTTTATCTAGGAAACTTTTAAATTTAAAGCGGCCATATATTTCTGGTTTTTAAAAACTTGTTAGTGTATTTTTTTAATAAAAATTCAAAATTTTGTAAATAGACATTTGGAGATAAAAATTTTGTAGAAATTTTCCAAATATTCCAACTAAAACTTGGCTTTGGCGCCCTAAGATGACCATTCTTTGTAAAATGTAGCAATTTTTTCTAAATTTTAGTTCAACTTTTTTTTGTTATGAACATAGAAGGATAACAGTTGACTTATTTACAAAGGAAGCATGCCATCGAAGATCCTGTCCGTGTTACTCGTATTTCAAATGTGACAAGGAACTACACTAAGAGTCGCTAAAGCATAAAAAGTAGAAAAATTGTACACAAAACACTTGGTTCGCAATAAAGGAAAACAACAGCACGGGTATATTTTTGATTTTATATTTCTATAGTCGCAAGAACTATGAGATTTCTCACATCGTTTTGCATAGACCTTTTCTATTGATCTGCGAACAGAACTATTGCCAAAGCTTTTCGTTAAAAAAACTATTGAAGTTCTATCCAGTATTTTAATTTTATTATTACTTTCCATGTTTTAAATTTTTAGGATGAGTGTTGCATTTTTCATCTTCATTTTCCAATATCTGACGGCAAATTTGTTTCGTCTAAGTACATTCGTTAGTATCCTTTTTCTTACTAAATCATTGTCCTTTTGTGCGTTATCCTTATATAGCTTTTCGGCTGTGTGTGTCTACTCGTATGACTGGAGGGAAACCGAGACGCTGATCTTCTTTGTGTTACTCTCTTTCGTCCTTATTCGTTTGTTTGTGTCCCTCTTCCTGCCGATGGAGGATGACACCCTCCCTTTTCTATTTCCTTCCACAAAATGTTTTTATACTCTACCTCATTGTGTAAGCGCGTTGTTGGTATGAAATGTAATCTGTTATCGTTCTTGTGATCTATTATGTTGGGGTCATGTGCTGTTGCATTGTGGTGACTTTTACTGTGGCATTGCTTTGCTTTGTGTAAAAATGTTCCAATTATTCGACTAATATGTCTGTTAATTTATTTTCCTTCCTTGAGACGTTATCGCTTTGTTTATTTTTATGGTTTTTAATACATCCAGTCGTGGTGATAAGGAGAGAATGGGAGGGTTAGCATAATGAAGAGAGACAAATGGACAAGGATGAGAGAATCACACCTGGAGATCCGGGGGGATACCAAGGCACGCGATCGTACAGACATGAATGGAATACTATAACTATAAACCAAAGCAGTAGTATGAAAGGATTTAAAATGAAAAAGAACACTGGTAATGGTACGTGGCCGAAACTAGTCTACTTAGAAAGTAAATTTGTAGCGGATAATCGTCAAAAATTGTTAACATCTTTTTCTTTTAAAAATATCACAAGTTTCTAAATTTTTTTAGGCGCTTATACCAGCTTAGCAGTGGGTTGGAAAGGTTATTTCAGGACTTGTACTGCCCAACTGCCAGATTATTTACCTAATATTAATTTATGTAAGAAATCGTTTAATATTTTATTGTTTGTTGTTGGCTTGGCTGAGTATATGCCTGCATTCCATTGGCGTTGACCAAATCATCAATGCCCTTTAGCCAAATCATGTAAAAGGAATAATTTCAATAAATATAAGCGGAAATCTCGGGTATGCAAGGTTAAAAATAATAGCAAATAGGTTTTAAATTTTTTTTAAATAAAAGTCAGAGATGGAAAATTTATATCATTATGATTTTTTTATATTCAAAATGTTCAAACTTCGTACAAAATTCTATCGCATATATTCTAGACTTGTAAATATGACATCATTAGAATATTTGAAGGACCATATGTAAAAATTGTATATATACGAGTATATATATTTTTATTTGTTTCTTTTAACTCCTAAAAGGAGCATAGGGCCGTTACAAAGGAGAGTCCCGAATCCAATAATACAACCGACCATGGGCGGTATAACCCTATTAGCCGCATGGACTAAGTGCCTGCACAGCTGCATTCCTCGAAGCGATGTTGGCAGCCGCAATACCAGGATCGTATGCTCTGGCCTAATCAGTTATTCGTCTTAAAGGAAACCTGATTACAGTGGAAATCGTAATCATGAAAAAATAATTTATTTTATATAATATTTCTTGGTTTTTACAACGCAGCAACTTTTATTTTAGGAATCTATGAAACTCCCTTTGTGTGTAAGAAGCGTATTACGATTAATAGTAACGTTTCGTTCAAGGTCCTACTCTTACTGGCAAAAGAAAAAATTTCATGCACTGCCCTGTTATTATGGCTCATAGTCTGCCACCCTAATAAAGTTAAAATACGTTGGAAAAGAATAACAACTTCAATAAGAGTATTTTGCACAGATTTGCAATTACAAATCGTAAACAAATGTAATTAGAAGTTCAATTAAATATATGGCGTTTTTTTTAGAAAAAACAAATGAAACATTTTGTTTGATCAATTTGTAACGAAAATCCTTCTATAACTCTAATTAAAAAAAAATCAATCCCAAATATGAATGCGCGTTCTCTCCCAATAATTTTGCGCTTACAAAACGCCTGTGAATTTTTTTCTTTCTTCTCTTTGAAGGGGCAAGAAATATTACCCTTTTTCATAGAAAAGAAAACACCCTACATTTTTCAGCGGTATTCCATGCATTAATATTTACAACAAGTTTTTTTGTTTGGCATTAACATTACCAAGAAGGTAAATTTTGAAATCTTTCCGTCGAACTTATTAAACGCACATTAATTTATGTTCACGTGAACGTTTGAAGAGTTCTCAGATGAGTATGGCTAAGATGGACGTGACTTGGTATTGTTAATACCGATAACTAAACACCAATCTCTAGTGACAATATGGAATAATGAAACAAAATATTTAAGGAAAGTTTTAATCCTTGTTTAGAAAATTAATTATATAAAGAGTATTTTATGTCTAACATCAGCATTATTTAACATCATCACGTTGAACTTTTTTCCCATGTTTTATTAAATTTGTAAAGATTTCAAAGTTTACAAAATTATTTTTTTCAAACTAAAGGAACATTTTCTATTTCCCACTTTTGTGCATCGATTAAAGCTGACAAGGACAAAGTCTAACATCAAGAACAGGAATAATCAGCAAAAATTCCAACCCCACATCGATAAAAACGTCAAGAATAACAAAACAAAAGGGAAAATTTTGTTTGCTAAAATAAGGAAAACATAAAAATGGTCTTTCATTGGCGTCCATAAACAGAAACACACCACACGTAGATGCAGCCATACATCTGTACATACACAGACATCCCAATGTTGGCAAGTGTGCCTGTTACAAGGACTCAAAGCCTGTACGTGATTCAGTTTATATTCGCACTAAGCAATGTTCATGTGTATTTATGTGTGTGTGTGTGTGTGTGTGTGTGTTTGTGTTTATGGTATTTAACTTAAACATATGTTAATGGCATTTTGAAAGGCTTCAAACTCTAAGTCAATAACGTTTTGAATGATGGCGTCATGGCATTTGTTTTTCTTATTCGTGTTTATTGCTGTTGTTCGACTTGTCATTGTATAGTCATCATTTGATATGGTTTTAAGCTTAAATGAGTTCCTTTGTTCACCCGTATTCATATAAGTGGACTCTAGAAAAGTTGTTATAAAGGATTAATTTTCCTGTTAAACAGTGGTGAATGGTTCACATGCATTTAAACTAAGTATTAACAAGTTCATGTTAGGTACTTGTATAATTAAAAGAGCTTAAAAGTAACAAAAACTTCCCAGTTTTTGCAATACTGTTAAAAGTTAAGCCACTCATTATAATTATGTTGCTTAAAGTTGTAATTACTTGTATGATATTTTGTTGATATTTTGTTTTTATGTTTATAGCTAAACATGCCACTGCCTCCTATCCACAGACTGGGTTTAATAGAATTTATTCTGCGGATATTGAACGTCTCGTAGGTGAAAAAAGAAGAGCTAGAAGGGAATGGCAACAGCACAGATCACCCCAACATAAAATCAGACTTAAGGAAAAATCTGATTCTCTTAAGAACTATCTGGAAGGTCTCGATGTCACAGCAGCATCTAATTACTCCTTGTGGCGCGCTGCTAAAAAACTTAAAACACCCGTTGAATCTTAACCACCCCTGCGCACTTCTACCGGAGGTTGGGCAAGGGCTAATACTGAAAAAGGTAACATATTTGCTGAGCATTTAAAATACGTATTTACCCCAAACTCATGTACTGGTTCTGTTGATTTGCCTAGTGTAATTGCCCTACCCCCTATACTCATGAAATTTAAGATGCGTGATGTACAAAAACTAATTGCTGAAACCAACCCGAAGAAAGCTCCGGGTATTGATGGAATTAGTAACAAGATGCTGATGCAGTTGTCTCGTGTTGCTATTAGAATCCTGTTGTTTATTTTTAATGGCATTTTACGATTGGAAACTTGCCATGATCAAAATGATTTCAAAGGCGGGCAAAGATCTTGCCAAGGCTGAGTCATATACATAGGTCAAGAAGTTTATTGTCAACAATTTCGAAACTCTTCGAAAAGCTGCTCATGACAAATTTGTCCCCAATTCTAATTAATAATAGGTGTACACCGGATCATCAATTTTGTTTTAGAAATCGGCATAGCACCATTGAACAAACTCATAGATTGGTCCATTTCATAAGAAGAACATTTGAAGAAAAAAAGTATTGTTTTTCCCTCTTTATTGGTGTTTCTCAGGCATTTGATAAAGTTTGGCATGAAGGCCTAATTTTAAAACTGAAGACATATCTATCAATAAACATTGTAAATCTTTTGGAAAGATACATTCTTGCCCGGAAGTTCACTGTTGTGGAAGGAGACTTCATGAGTGTGCCACAGGGGAGTATACTGGGGCCAGTTTTGTATTTCATTTATACCTGTGATATGCCTTTGAGCAGTAATATCCTCACTTCTACTTTTGCCGATGACACAGCCTGCCTTAGTATTCATGAAAATCCTCACGAGGCATCCCGATATCTTCAGGAACATATTAACCTGTTGGAGCTGTGGTTGAACTTATGGAGAATAAAAGTAAATGAACAAAAGTGTGTTCATGTCACATTTACCCTACGAAGAGACACTTGTTCCCCCATTCGTATCAACAATCAAGTTGTTCCTCATCATTCACAGGTGAAATACCTTGGTATACACCTTGACCGACGGCTTACATGGAAACAGCACATTGATTCTAAGCTGACACAAATGAAGCTTAAATTAACCCAGATACATTGGCTGATTGGTAGAAATTCTACCCTCAGTCCAGATTGTAAACTTTTAATATAAGTACAAGTCTTGTGAAACCCATATGGTGTTACGGAATTCAGCTATGGGGCACTGCTTCTGCTTCCAATGTAGATTGAATCCAACAAATGAAAAACAAAATTTTAAGGTTAATAATATCGGCTCCATGGTACATGAAAAATTCAATTTTACATCGCGCCACTTGTGACCGCTGAAATTGCAAAATATGCAGGCAAATATGTAACAAAACTCAAGTCCCATCCTAATCCCCTTGCTCGTAATATCTTGAACTTTACTGGACACATCCGCTTAAAAAAGAGGGATACTACGGCATTAATACGCAACACTGCAGATAAAATTCTTTGAAAATATTTTTGTGCTTAACATGACATTTATGTATTATTAACTACTATCACTAAGTTTATGTCTGACACTGTTTGGGCCTAATAATTATATATATATTTAAGATTTGAATACTTATTGTTAGTTCAGTTTTTTGAAGATACAATAAATAAATTTTAGCATGAAAAAAAATGTTTATATTAAATTTCACTTCCACAGATTGTGAAGTAGAAACACCAAATTACAATTGGGGCCCTAATTAGTACTCTAATGTACAACCCGTTGGAAAAAAATTATTGAGCGATAATCACAGTCGCACACTAAAGTCAACCTTTAGTAGAAACGGTTTTAAATTGATAAAAATGTTATTATTTCTTTTGTCAGTATAGTCAGGAATTAACAATGTTTACCGAAAGTAGCTGCACTTTTTATTTAAGCTGTTCTTAATATATTATCCTCTTGTTGTTGCTCTAAAATGTTGTTGTTTATTTTTTTTTTTAATTACAAAGAAATGTGTATTATTTATAATTCCTTCGTTAAAGAAAGCATCCACATCTGGCCCAAAATAATGTCTATTTTGTCTGTGATATTAAGTGGATGCCATTTTCCCTATATTTAAGGATAAATTATTTTGTCATAAAATATATTCACTTTTATTTTCAAACTTTAATAAACACTTTTGATTTCATTGGTGCTATGAAATTTTTCGCAAACTTTTATCTTTTAAAACCCAAAATTTTGAAATCACTCCTATTGGTAAAATTTTTACTACAAACAGTTTTGTAAAAGTTTTTAGCTCTTAAGAATTTCCCTGAAGATAATACTCAAGGAGTATCGAAGTATCCCTAGTTACAAATACAATTGTTTAACCACTAAATAAGATCTTGAGCTTAAATATAATTTTAATAAAAATTGTTATAAATAATACAAGTCTGTGTTAGATAACACGGGCGCATAGGTCAGACGTAGAATACGTTAGTCATTTTGCAATTAAAATATATGAATTAAATATAATTTTTGATAAATGATTTAAATCTATCAATAAATTTTATGATATGGCAGTACAATAGATTAGCTGCTTTCCCAATGTATTCACAGAAATGTGTTTAGGAAAAACGTCATTGATATAGTGAATGGATACATCGCCAATCCTTTGTATTAATGTACATACACGCACATTTACACGCTGCTCGCAGAAGTAAACAAACGACAGCAAAGATCTGTAAACTTTCAAGCACACACAAGTGTCCACGCTCCCCTCCCTTCATTTTATGTTCCCCTCCAAACGAACTATAAGCCGACCGATCCAACAAAACGAAATGTACAAACACACACATTTACACGCTGCTCGATAAATAAACAAAGCCCAGCAAAGCCAAAATCATTTGATTTCACAACAACAACAAAAACAACAGCGGCATTTACAAACCAACAACAACAACGGCATGCACAAAAAAGTCTAAAATTTCATGCTCTAAAATATTTACATATTTCCTTAACTACATAAAACTTTTATATATAGACATATAATTTTTTTAATGTAATTCGAAACAAAACATATTACCAAAACTGAGTAACATATAAAAATTGCTAAAATATGTTTTAATATATAAGTAAAAGTGGGTGAAAATTGACAAACATTTTCTCAAAATTTTGTGCTCAAGATCAACACCCCTACCCAACACCCGTATAACGTATTCTACGTTAAAAAACTCTGATTGAATCATTTTTAACATCGCTGTTTAGGGAATATAAACATTAGAAATATGGTCATTTTAATACATAAGCTTTACTTTAGTTTAAATTTAGAAAGGGGTTTCTTTTATTTTATCAATTATTTTCAACTCAGAATATATTTATAATGACAAAACTCTAGTTATCTGTCCGTTAGCACACTGACTTTAGCTGTTGGCATATCATAGTAACAGGCCTTGATTTTTTAATTTAAAATATTTATTACACTTGAAAGCCACATGAAATGTGCATTTATGTACAAGTATCGCTCCAATCTATGACAGGGATTAAGTTAATTAGTTTATCATCTATGGCAATGTGTATTTATGTTCATGTACTCGTAAGTGTATAAGTGCGAAGGATCCGGTGTGCACAGTGTGGAAAATGATAAATATCTGTCACGTTGCGCTTCTTAAATTTCCTTATTCTATTTTCTACTTTCATTTCCAAGTTCAAACAAAATTTATTAGAATTAATAGTGTTATTACATGAGGGTCTAATTATAATGCCTGTGGCCATGTGACTCATGTCTCTCGTGCAAAGTATCCTATGTCCTCCACTTAATCCTAGTAAATTGCATTTGTTCTATATTCCTGTTAACTGTGCGAATAAAAAGGTTTGAATGAGTTGCTGCGTCAGTGTGTGTGACATGTTTATAAATGTGTATGTATGTGTTTGAGCACAAAATATTATATTCATTTATTTGTTTAAGTAATAAACTTTGAAGATTAAGTGTTATAATTAACCAAAATGTGGGTCATCGTCAATAACAACATGTGCCAGATTATCCTCTTTATAAATTTGGCAAGTACTTTTGAATAGGAAAATATAAAAATATATGTTTAAAATATTAGCTGGATTAACTTTTAAGAGAGTACAAAACTAAAAATACGTATCTTAAAAAAAGAACTGTAATGAGATTTATTTTTGTTGTAAAAATTAATTCAGCAAAAATTAGTGATATCATCGAGGATCAATCATCTTTTTCAACATTCTTGTTTTACTGTGCAAATTGTATGCAAATTTTAAATAAGAAATATATAAATTTACTTTTACTCAAGTTTTATAAACAATTACCGAAAACTTTCTTCCAACTCTCTATACATTATAAAGATGGTCAAGATCTAGTATCCTGGCTGTACTAGTGAGCTGATTAAGGTAGATTATTCCAAAGCCAATCAATCCAATATAAGATTTTTACTACTTGATTTCCCTTCAATATGAATATAAAATATTTGAGAAAAATCAGTAACGCTTAAAACAAAAGTATGTCATTGTAGGTAAAAGCCAAAAGGATTTTTTTCACATTTGTTTAATTTAAAAATTATTTAACCATAAGTGAGTAATAAAGGCCTAAAAATTATATAAAAAAAATCTCTTGGTATTAAATTTGAGCTTTAAATTTACATTTACACTAATTTAAGTAAAATGATTTTCCAAATTAAATTTATTCGCTCACATTAAAGCCATTTCCAAAGATTAAATAAATTTTATGTTTAGGTAAGTATTTATTGACATAATCCTTCGCATTTAACAACAGAATAAATATTCAAATGTTCATTTAAATGCAGACATTTCAGCATTTGTTTTAAATTCCTTTTTAAAATTGAAATCTTTTTTAGTCCTTTTTCAACGACAATTCTAACAATGACAATAGAATTGTTCAAAACTGCATTCCATGAAAAACAAAATTTATATCCTCAATTAAACATTACAAATCAGCTTTACTTTTGATTTTCAATTCAAATATTTTTTTAACAAATTGTACACTTGACTGGAAATTATTATTATGCAATAAGTTTATCGGGAAATGTTATTACAAATTATTAGAAATAAATTCATATTTGGAAAGCCTGGTTAGAGTAGGGTGATTTTACTCATATTAATAAGAAAAATTGCTTGCGAGAACAGCCAACTTTATAATTAAAATATTTAGGATCCTTTTTTTACTTCTAAAAATCTTTAACGAACCGTTTGGAAGACTCTTAAGGAATTGCACCTTTCATTGAAGTTGAGTCTTGCTAGTATTCTCGATTCATGCAATTGAATCGATTTTTGTTTGCAAGTTTTTATGCACTTTTGTATGAATTTTATACAAATAAAATTTATTAACGTGTTAGGCTGCAATAAAGAAATGTAAAAAATACTCTTCTGTATGGTTCCAGGACTCTTTTGGACTTGTGTACACTAAGGCATGCATGCTCCGAGCAAACTATAATAATTAAATACATTTCCCTGTTTTTGAAGTCGAGAAGCTTTCAATTAAGCCATTTATAAAAATAAATTCTAATTATAAATTTCACTCTGATAAAATTCTTCTTTGGAAACAGCTCTATGCTCTTTAAAGAAAAAGACTGATGATTTAGCCCTGATTATCCTTAATAACATAAAAACTTAAGCAGCAGGAAAAAGGAGCAAAAATTGAAACATAAGGATTTGAAAACGCGTTTAACTTTTCATATTCAACTATTACATGCACATATGAAAACTGACTCGGCTTGTGTACTTTAATAATAGAGTAACATTTGTATGGAAAAACGTTGGAAAAAAACTAGGAACAAAGCAGGAAGCAAGCAAAGGAAAATGAACCTACAAGCGCAGAAGAATTTTAACTCAAGTGATTTATGCCATTCGTGGCTTTTGTGTGTGTGTGTTTTTTTTTGGCGAACTGCATTCACTAAACTCAGTTTGTGAAAAATACAAAGAGATTTCACACCACTTATGGCATTATGAAGTACATATACATTATTTATATACTCTTTCGCTTACTTAGTTTTACATTTACTTACACAGTCTACTTAAGGAAGGTTAATTTAGCCTGGTTTGTTAAAATAGTGGCAGTCGGTTGGTTGGTTCGCTGGTTATATTTTTATTTAACGATTTATTTTTATTGTAATGGCACTTACCTGAAATATAAAAGAAAGAAAATTTTAATTAATATGGGGCACAAGCATAAAAAGTTAAGAAAATTAATTAAACGGACTTTAAATAAAATTTTTTATATACATATTTTCTATTTTTGACAAAAAACTTGTATTATATATGTAGAGATTTGTTGAGTTAAACCCGGTCAGCAATCGTATGGAATATTCTAGGTAAGAGACAATTACCCAAAAGATAAATTTCCATGTCATCGAATGATATTAATTAAATTTCGACTTAAGTTGAGACACCAACTGAAAATGGCCTTCTACTATTATGCGATTTTATTACCGCTGTTCTGACAAAAAGGAAAAAGTCCATTTTAAAGCTAATGGACGGAAATGCATTTGCATGAAGGTTTCCACAATTTTTTTAAGAACAATAAATATTACACTTTTGTAATATTAAATCATGTTAATATTTTTTTGGTATGCATATTTATAGGAAAATTTTTTCCCATATATATTTTTTAGCATAAAAAGTGTTTATTTATATCGTTTTGTTGTATGAACACATGTAGTATTTGTTGTATATTTACACAAAAGCTGTCGGGTAATGTAAATAAATGAATTAAATACTTTTTTTTTTATAAAAAAAAATGTTTTGTTTTTTTGTGGCTTTCGCTATTTATATGTCGAGATTTCATTGATCGCTAAGCCAAATCGTTAGTGAAAGTAAAATACTCTACAAACATTTCTAATAAATTAAGTTTTGAAAATTTAATATTATTATATGTTGTCTACGCAGCGTTTCTATTACTAACATACAGCAGGATTGAAAACTGTGGAATTCATTAACAAAACGAATATAATGAAAACTTATAAATACTAAAAAAAAAAAGAAAATTCAACACATTTGGAGTATAGTTTCAAATAAATATTGTTAGAACGAGGATCGAAAGTAAAGTAACACTTCTTCCATGCTGCAAACTGAATTTTTTTTAGAAGAAACAAAGACCTACAAAAACTAAGCATTAACAATAGATTTCATCAAAAAAATTTCCAGCCATCAGAATTGCTGTTATCGAGTGTTTTAATTTGATACAGCATGAAGCTCTTGATTATTTAATATTTTTATGTTCTATTTAGTTCAACCAAGCCGAGCCCATTGTAAGGACTAACACACATATTATTCATGTGTGGACAGAGACTGTATTTATGACAAGCATTTTTCATGAAATATGTTGTCTGAAACTAAATTTACTTGCAAATAAAAGGTAGTAGAAAACGGTTGGTATAAATAATATTGTAAGAAATCGAAGGAAATTTTATGTTCCTCCGGTTTTGTTATCGCGTTTGCTTTAATATTTCGCTTATTATAGAAAGTTGCATGGATTAAATTTCATAAAAAATACATTTAGTGAATCCAGTCTTATTTTGCTAAAACTTTATACCCAAAATCAAATTGAGGCTGCTGTTAGCTGAAGTAGTTAGCGCGTTGACTACAAAGCAGTTTATGACTGAGAACCTGGATTCGATCCCTGTTCAAGACAAGTCATTACATTAATAGCGATTGATACTCTTCTACGATAATGTTTGCTACATCAAAGGAGTCCTCCTTCGTCGCAAAATTGATGGTGAAGTGAAAAAATTAATAAAATTACTATCCATACAGCTTAAGAGACTTAATGCGTCTACTTAACACCAGAGGCGCTGTAACTCTGCTGTGGAAAAATAAAAAAAACGCGGAATAGTTAAGTTTTAAAGCAGAAATTAAGCTCTCTCTCTCTTTCTCTCTGTCTTCTAATTGCACCACCTCTCCTTACTACCCTATCCCTTTCCCAAAGAAGTAACACATTTATTGCTTGGGTGTAACTTCTCTTTAAAAAAACAATGGTTTCAAATAAGTATATACATTCAATTCAATTGGACCAGTATTTAGCGGATGGCCCTCATTTGTGCTAGAAATATTAGATTATGGGAGGAGGAGTGGTGTTTGTGGGCTTTCGATTTGAAGGCCTATAATGAGTATTAACAATGTGATATATTAAAATATTACTCATACATACGTATTTACAAATGACGTATTGGAAACTTTGTGGGATATTCAATTAGTGAATTGTGACACAGTGCGAATGCGTGATATGTGAATATACTCTGTATGCAGCAAAATTCGTAGCATACTTTTGGGATGTATTATTGAATTTCGTTATTAATTAAGAGAGTGACACGTATAAATAATGGAAATAATTAATTACTTATAATCATTACAAAGCAAAATAATTTTTAAATAGAGCGGAACAAAAATCGTTCTGCTATTATTATGAACGCAACTTATGTATATTTCTTCGAGAATTGTCTCGGTATTCGCCTACACAAACTGGAAGAATATTAATAGTTGTTGGCTGTCAAGCAAACCAAAATTATTTCATTCTATTGATTTGTGGAGCTTATGAACGTTTGAACAATCATCCTACTGCAGTCTGTTAGTAAAATTAGAGTTGGTTTGTTTGCCATATATACGAGTACAATTAACGCTGCAGACGCTAACATATCAATAATATTACAATATATATATTTATTGGTAAGGCTAAAGATCGTATATGAATTTGTTCTCAACTTACTTGAGGGCTCACCAAAGTGTTTGCTTTTATTATAATCAAGTATAATTGCCGGCCTTATTTTCTTTAAATTTTTAGCATAAGAGGACATACTTTTATTGCTGAAAATTTGGAAATATTGACTATTTGATCATTGTTACTCTTGGCTTGTAAGACTCAGCTGTAACCAATCAACATCTTTTGTTTATTATGCCCAATATAAGTAAATAAGAAGCCAGCTTTTAACTGGCAAAAAAGTTGTCTTAAGTCACTATTCGTCCACTTTCACTACTCAAATTGTAACAAAAATATTTTATAAAATCTTTAAAGTGATTTATTTCTTTTCTCCAGTAGAGATCGAGATGGTTTGATTTTTTAGACATACAGTGATTAAATCCAGTCCTCATGGAATAGGGACATTGTTCAATTACAATTGTTTAATTACATTATATTATTTTTATATTATTCGTTAAATACTGCATATATATACTTCGCTGATTGATTGCTGTATTCAGCTACTGATGCAAATTACATTTATATTTAATTTCAACTTTATGTGTATCTTTATTTTTACTTTCTAATCACTTTGGTTCTTGACTTATAAATAAATGAAATGAATTTTTAAACTGTCACATTTTTAACTGTCAACAGCAGTTCCGCCACGATAGGCATAAGATTTTGCATTAAGAGTGGGGGTTGGCTTCTACTATACAGTTAATTTAAAGCTCTTTAGTTACAATAAGGAATACAATAAACTGGGCAAACAAAAATTAAATTGTCGTTTAGAAATTAGTAACGGAGGGACTGAGTTTTATTAGAGAAAAGATAAATTTTTTGTGATACAAAAATGAAATCCATTAAACGGGCAACAGTGTATTTAATTTAGCAAAAAAAAAGTACTAGCACTATCGACGGTCCGATCGATAAAAAGTGGGACTCTACGGGCATAAGAAATTTTTAATTATACTATTCCTCAAGCTCTTGTGTCCTTATAGCTCTCATTGAGGTAATGCTTAGTTATGCCCAGAGCTATTCATCATTTGATAATCATTTGAGAAGTAAATTTTAAAACTTAGGCTTTGGTCCTTATTTTTGAGGACACTATATGCAAGTGTGGTTGGATTTTAGATTTTTCTTTTGTTAGTCACACAAAAATATTTAAGATCGTTGAAAGGATTGTTGAAAGCAGTTTTTATTGCAAATATTCTAAAAGTTAAAAAGTTCTAAAATGAATATTTATGAGTAACAGATCCTTTATTTTCATATGTGGCAATATGGAAAACACAAGGTTTTTATTTTCCTTGATTATAAATAGCATTTTTTACTCTCAATAAAATGATTGTCATATTCATCGTAAAACTCACGTTTTCCAAAAAAAAAAAATTATAATGTCCTGCGAATAAGTCCTTATACAACACTTAAGTATAACAGATATTCATGTGTCATTGTTAATTACCTTTATAATGTTTTTTTTTGTAGTTCAAAACATCTGCTAATAAGATGTTAATAAAAAATAACACAAAATCCGGCATAGCATTTTGACAGAAAATTTGATTCACAACTTTATTTGATTGGTTGACGTGCAATTCGCATGACATGAAGTAATTTAGTATTTATGTTTTTTTGGAATTAAGGTTAAAAGTTTATCCATGTATTGTCCTTACATATTCATAAATGTACGAGTATATGTGACTATGAATTCGGCTGCAGAAACCCAGTGTGGTATGATACTCTGATATGGTGTCATTTGAGAAGAAATACGGACACAGTGTGTAATGCTCAATGTAAAATGAAACATATCATAATTGCACGCTCACTATGTGTCACGAATTTCACGCTATATATCAAATTAAACAGTGTATTATGTTTTGTGACATTAACTCCTCTGTCAGCCAAAACAGTTGGAAGTTAAAATGTCAAATCAACTATTCACTCTCATAAATGTGCGAGCGACAACATGGTCGTGTGCATTAATATGTTCCAAGCCCTTACATGTCCTTCTCATACACATACATAATGATATACGTAATTGTGATTAAGTTTTTGTGCAAATATGTTAGTGTTTCCGTATAAATTTTGACAGATTGGTTGCTGTAAGTGCCACAATTTCGTCTTCTTATATTCCTACACAAACAAAATGTATAATGATGATGACAATCATTATGTCATGACTGTGTTATGGTTTGCATACATTTAGGCATTTTCAAAATGAAACTTTAAATAAAAGCTCCAAGAATATGAATTAATGAAACATCACAAGAAAAGGCTAATTTTCATTTAGAAAATCATGCTCAAAACGTATTTAAATACGAGTGTATAAAGAAAAACGTAAAACTTTCATTTATGGACCCTTCAACTGTTATTAAAATACAAAATTACATGCCAACCATAACATATTTATGGGATGAATGTAAAAAAAGCGTTTTTGTACCATAAATTAAGGCGCATATAATACAATTTAATTAAACTTTATACGAAGGCATTTTAATGACCTGGCACTAAATGCCAAAACTTAATTATCGGAATAAATATTGTTGGCTATTAAATTACAATAATTTAATTAAAGAAAATAATACTTTAAAAGAAGATGAACAATACCGTGGAGCAAATATAAATCCTTGAAATTTCGATTATTAATAACCCAGAGCAGAGACTGTTTCAGAAACATATTTTCAAGTAATTAAGATTATTGTTGTTTCTTAAAATTAGTATGTAGAGTATATAAATAAATTTTACTATAATAATATAAATTTTACTATAATAATACATATATAATAGTATAATAATTATAAAAAAACTATTGTCTTAAATTCAAAAAACTCTTTCCAA
This sequence comes from Germaria angustata, assembly GCA_963681545.1. Classification (NCBI taxonomy): domain Eukaryota; kingdom Metazoa; phylum Arthropoda; class Insecta; order Diptera; family Tachinidae; genus Germaria; species Germaria angustata. The sequence continues at coordinate 31,859,350 of OY813002.1, forward strand.
GAGAAACAGTGATTTATTGTAATGTTTGAAAAAAAGCTGACGTATTGTCCAGATTTTAAAATTGTCTTTAATTAATATAAATTTTTCTAATTTTTTTATTTATTCATTTTAAAATAAGTTTGGTGTAAATTTCTCTAATGCTAAAATAACTTCATATGCCAACGTGTTTATTGCAGTGGTAAAATTGTTTTTAAACTTTCTGTTGGCCCACTGTGATAACCAAAATTTTTCCATTTCACATCATCAGGTTTAATATCCCTCATTAATTCTCAAACCATTAAAAATTTAATTGCGGCTAGTACAATGAATATCTCTATATTGAAAATTCCAAACTTTACTTTCAATTGGCTTTTAGATTTCAATAATAAAAAATTATTAAATCCTATTAAATCATTCAGATGGTGAAACTTAGCCGCCTTAACAGTATGTCTTCCAAAAGCTGTCCGCAACATAGTAATATTTTGAATTTGATTTTATGCCCTTTTAGGCACGATAAGTCCTAAGTCTTTGGCCAAAAGAAATATATGCGTAATTATTAAACTTTTAGATTGTGGTGATTTTACTTCGACGTTTATTTCTAATAACGACTCGCTTCAAACTGAATCTATACCATGAATACTTGTTCTTTTTATTTGCTGTAGCTGTAGCATTATCCTCCTCCTACAATTTTCTAAGCTCATAATAATGAATACAATATTAGTGGACATTAATGTCAAAACAATCGAAATGGTTCATAAATTTTTTTGTTTATAGAGTGATGCAGCCCCTCCGTTGTTTCCATGGCATATCGGTATAACAAACACGAAAAACAAGCATCAAAGTAATTTAATATAAAACCGAATTAAAATTATTAAAGTATAAATTTTCGTATTAAGTTCAAGCTCTATCCAACGTACATACTACTCGTCAATTAAACGGAAATGTCATACCTAAAAATATGCAAGCAAAATTTTCCAAGTATTAATTTTCATTTTATTCTTATTGTTTTGTTTGATTAAAAGTTTGTCTTAAGCTTTAAATAGTTAAGACAAAAATTATGTGATAAACCAAGCCAAATATGGACAGAGAGAGAGAGAGAGAGAGAGAGAGAGAGAATGAAAAAACTAACAATATAAAAGTAATAATAAAAACACATATAAAACGTAATCAAAACAATTTGCTACCGACAGGAAATACTAAAAATAACTCCATACATTCACAAACAATTTCCTAAGGACACAAGTACGCATCCATACATACTTGCTGTTATTGCTACTGTCTAGATAAGAAACAAATAATTGAATAAATATTTAAGCACAAGCTCACAGACAGACATCCACAAGCCCATACAAACAATGCCGCCAGGCACATTGGATTGACTTGTGATATTATTTGGCAAGAATGAATTTTACTGTGAGAATAGCTTGAGTATAAGCATTAGTTACCAATAATGGAAATGGTCGGCCTCTACAGTTTCTCCCTCAAATACATTTATTTGTAATCAAGTAGAATACAATGTTATATATTACCGATACTGATAAGTGGGAAAGTGAATTTCACGCCTGCTGCTGTGTATCAGTGTTTAAATATGACTTTTTATTCTTACAGGAGGAGGTTTCAAAATTTTCAAAATTGACTCTTGAGAACATATTTTATTTTAAAGGCAAATTGGTCAACAAGTTAGATGTCTTTTCCTATTAAAAACTAATTATTCTACATTTAACAAATCAGCTTAAATTGCATGAGTTGTTATTCCAAATGGAACAAAGACCAAGGAAAATTCATTACACACGCTCGTGAGTGACATTTTGCTGAGGGATATTTTTGAATTAGAAATAATTATGAGAATATTTAAGTCACTGTTGCCCAGAAACTTTAAGCACTTTTTACATCAGAAGCCAATAAAATCCACATTTCGATGGACAATCTGGGCGCTTTAATTCGGTCGTTAAGTCAAATTATATGCTGGCAGGTATCCAGCCTATAATTCTGCATCATATAAAGATAGTATGGCTTTGAAGGGCGCCAAGGCTGAGAGAGTATGTGAGCTCTCAAAGGTAATATGTCCTTGTTTGTACTTACAAAGTTTCGTATGTGCGACCAAGACTAGACTTTGGACCTAGTGAGTTCTCAAAGACAATGTGTTCTTCTTGTGTACTCCAAGACAAAATTGGCTCCATAATTTGGTGTCCTTGTGATACCCAAAAAAGAAAGAGAAATAAAAACTAGTAACAGAAGTTTAAAGAAAACAGAAAACAAAATACATCCAGGGATGGCAGGGATCAAACCTGCAACTCACTAGTCTAGATTAGTTTTATGATTTTTCCTTCTGGGTAATTAAAGTTACACTAATAACTTTAACTAATTATGGATGGTGCGCTAATGAACGTATTGGCTTCTAAAATTACTGGTTCAGACTAAATTCGAAATGTCATAAATTCATTAAATAAATATTTTTATATTCATTCGAAAATGCCAATTTAAATTATAAGAATGTTGTATTCTATCAAATGAGTGCAATTTTTTTATCATAATTTAACGACATGGAAGTTTTGCTGGCTTTTGTGCACTCATTTCTCTGTACTGAAAAAAATCTTGTTAAGACCTCAGGCATTTTTTGTGTTTAAATCTCTTTAAAGTGTCACCAGCGGTTTCATGAATTTTAAACATGTCCTTAAGCAACAGTGTTTGTGTTTAAACTCATACATACATATGCCTGATAATAAAACTACATATGCTGCTATAATTTTACGAATAAACATTTAATAAATGAATATTTTGGATTTGCCAAGACCGGATTTCTTTTTAATCTATTTTGATTTGAAATAAATTGAATAAAAGGAATATAAAAATTTTACAACATTTACCGGAAACAAAACCAAAAAAAAAAAATATTGTATACAAATTTAAACTGGAAATATTCATAAGTTGTGCAACAAACTAAGACATGCACGTACTAAGCTGTCCATATTTCCATAAACACATGCATGCATACATGTATATGCACAAGTACGTGTATGTGTGGATGTATTGAAGAATTGTTCTTCTGCCCAAAATAAAAATAATATTTTTAAAAGACTGTATGTTGATTTCCTTTGCAGAGCTTGATTAAAAACAAAATTAAATTGCTGCAGTAGCATAAAGGATGTGGCGAAGTAAATCTATTTATATTTATTGTTTTTTCTCCGAAACTAAATATCAAGTAAAATAGAACAGATGCACTAAGCAAAAGAGGATGTGTCATAAATACAACAACACCATCATATAAATTTTCAAGTCTCTATGATGCAAAATATAATGAAATTTAAAAAGAAACCTACACACTATTTAAGATTTACAAATGCAAGGCAATGTTTTTTAGAATCCTGTGATTTTATAATTTTATTAAAAATGTCAAATAAGAAAATGTTGTTTTAAAGGGAGTTTAAGTATAAATGAATAATGAACTGCATTGTTTGGAGATTATCTTATAGTTCTTTTTAATTACTTGGTTGGAATCTTGGATACAGTTAATTTTTACATAAATTTATAAAAATAATAAAAATAATTTATGAAGAAAAAACATTGTGTCATTGTGTACATAATATTGGTGATGCAAACAAGAGTAGGGAAACTTTCTTATTCTTACGAGTGCATATAACGAAAGGAATCAAAGACATCTTTGATTGTAGTATTGTGGCGTTTTCATTTCTGACAAATATGTTACACATATTTTGGCCTTATTTCGTCCTTGTGTTTTGTTGTAAAGAAAACATCTTCAGTAGTGGAAGATAGCGTTCTTTTCTAAATATTAAGCATATAGTTCTGTTTTGCACTAAACACTTTATTTTCGGGTTATATACCATCCCTTTTTAGTTTCGTTTTATATAAATAATGAGGTTTGTTTGTTTCATTTTCTCTTACATATTTGTTTGGTATGAAAGTTGTATATAAAAAAATAATCTAATTAATATTAATACATGGGCATTATTAAGGAAAAAGAAAAATATAAATTTTATTACGTGGAAATTAAGTATTTCATTATTAAATAAATTATTATAAATTAAATAATACGTGCACATTAAATATTTCATTATTAAGGAACTATTGCGAAAATACTCCTCATATACTCAAACACATACACTTATACTTTGCAAATGATTTGAATATTTTTAAAAGTACTAAAGAGCATAAAACTTTATTAATATCATCCAAATACTAATATATATATTAATTTTAAAAGCGGGTGTGGGTAGCATGTACAACGTCTTTCCCATCTTTAAACACAGCGGAACTCCCCTCGAAAAAATTTTTCTATTATTTTCTGTTAAACTGATTATCATATTAAAATGTTTTCATTTTGTTTATAAAACAAACTTTCTTTCAAGACATTAAAAAAAAATAATAATAATAATAATAAAAAATAATAAAAATAATAATAATAGTAAATAAATAACAACTGTCTTATACTGAAAATGATCAATAATTTTACTTTCGTTAGTTTTAAAAACTCCAAATTAATATTCATATAAACAAGCTCTACGCCAAAAGATACCTTAATAAATTCAGAAATTTTGATATACATTAATACATCAATTTCATGACAAATTCAAAATTTCATTTGCATTATTGCAAATAATTACATTACAAAAGTCTCATGGAGATCAAATGTTTCGATAGGAAAATGTAAAAAAAATAATTGACCAGACCCCAGCGTATTTAATTGCAGGTGCTACAATGGTCTGAGAAGGAAGGACACTTTTGCTCTCATCCAACAAGAGATATATGTAGAAAAAAAATCCTCATTTGTGAAATTTAAACAATAAATATCCTTTGAAACTAAGCTTTTTATCCTTATTTGCAGTAAACCATATCGCTTCTTTGCTCAAACATCGTGACAACGCAAAAATGACATCTATTAATTTATAATTAATCGTATATAAAAAAATTCATACAAATATTTTGTCTTTAGAATTTTCAATTATAACATTTTACTATTAAGTTGTGTGTTAAAGTTGACTAAAAGCTTTGCACTCATTTTCGGTATAACCAGGTTTTTGAGATTTACAACGACAATGATGAATATATCTAAAGGACCAAATAAATTATAAACAAACAACAAATTTTCAATTCAACAAAACTTCTTTGTAGCCAAAACGAAAGGGAAACAAGGCTCTATTTTTAATACTTATTGATATTTACCAGTAGTTAAAAATAATAATACTACACTCTAGAATTTTGCCTAATGGAACTCTGACAAATTTTTATTAAAAAAAATATATAATAATAATTATAATAAAAACTAATAATAATAATAATAATAAATAAAAACAAATACAAATAGACACAACAGTGTTGGCAAAATTTTTTACCAACAACTTGCGATGCGTTTTAAGCTTCTTACAAAGAAGGCGGCATACTATAAAAATGAGCCCTCACCGGTATTGGAAAATTCAACCGCTGTAATTTACTGGGATAGAGAAATAATTACAGATCGTACTATACTGGCAAACAGGCCATTGTTGTGTTTTGTAAGGAACAAAATAAAATAGAAATATATGACATTGCGATCCCTCTGAACCAGAACATCCAAGCCACAATAAGTAAAATATTAACAAGTAGACGGATTTGGCAAAGGAACTGCAAAAATGTACAGGGCTAACAGCGTCACGATCAACCCAATTGTTATTTCGGCAACAGGTTTAGTGCCAAAGACAATTGTAGAAAGCTTGAACAAGTGGAAAATGGAGCACATTTTGGAACCTATGCAAAGAGTAGTTATACTAGCGACTTGCAGCATTGTGAGACGGTTTATGAAATAATTGGTACTTACTTTTGTAATACTAACTTTATGGAAACGAACAAGAACACGTACAATAAAATCATCAGAGCCTAATTCCTTGGCACAGCCCGGGATAGGTATTTTCAAACCTCATAGAGGTTGAGAAATTCAGAAACTCTATAATAATAATAATAATAATAATAATAATAATAATAATAATAATAATAATAATAATAATAATAATAATAATAATAATAATAATAATACGGAACGAGCATTTATCAAAGAGCAAAGGCAAAATACAAATTAATCAGATAACAACTGTGAAATTTCAAAGTGATATTAAGCACTTCTATGCATCGATTTTAATTAATCTTCAGATCCTGAATATGGCTTTCAAAAAATATTTACAAATTCAAATATTATTCTTTTATTAATAATAAAATGGAGTTGCAAATTATTTTTTAAGGTTCTTACTTTTTAAATGACACTAACTTTTGTATTCTTGATGCAACACTGAACCTCCCGTACTTTCTCACTCTCCTCTGAATATACGAAAATTTTACATAAAAATTTTAAACCATAACTTTTTTATAGCCTGGAAGCTAAAAACCATGAACAAATTACCTTCACTTTTTGCAAATAGTACTGGATTGTAAGAATATTCAATGAGTTTTAACGTGGCCCCTCTCTAATGTACATATAGAGCAATTTTCTTAGGACTGATGTTTCGTCATCCCATATCAAATTTTGTTCATAAACATACTGGATATGTGTTATCTACAGTGTTATCTTTTTTACTTAGTAAGAACACTGAAGATGACATCGGATAACGCTAAATCATTCCGACTTCCAGCGAACCGCTTCGAAATATAAATACAGCTCCCAAGGTATTGAGCAGTTTTTTTTTCACTTATGAGATGGTCATGTGGGTCATGGTGTAAAGCTGGTATGCGGAATTAAATAGTGGACACCATATGTTCTACACAATAATATTTCTAGGACAGTTTTATTGTTTACTCAGGCGTATAAGTAATACAATTTAATTTTATTATTTATAGGACTAGTTTTACTTAATAAAATTTGATTATTTATTTCGTGTTACGTCACCATTTTTCTGTTTCGTAAAAGGATATATTTATTAAAAAAAAAACTTTAAGCAACTCTAAGTTCCTTTTATATGTGCAATAGAGTTTTTAATGTAACTTCGCCTCGGTTCCATATAAAGGAATCTTGGTACCGATTTTAAAGAGTGGCCTTATTAATATTAACATTATTATTGGCATTTTATGTAAATTTTCTAATAGCAAAAAAATTATCCCTAAGGGAAGATCAAAACAATTTTATAATAATGCAGTGCATGTTAAATTTTCTATAGAGATTTTTTTGCTTTAGATTCGTGCGGCTGCTGTATAGTTTAGCGATAAATTGTTGGCATAATTTTGTATGTAAAAATATTTTCCATATATCAGATATTTTGTTAATATTTTTCTTAAATTTTTAGTCATAAATTTTACTTTTCTTTACTAAAAATTAAATTAAGAATCTTCATTTTGTTTCTTTCTTAAATTAACTTGAACGGAATATATACATTTTCAAATGTATTTGCGTTAAAATATGTATAAAAAATTTAACTTCAAGATTATTTAAATACAAATACTAAACTAAACATAAGTTGGCATAGAAATTGAAATTGTTTTATAAATAAATTTTGCTTAGCAAATAAATAAAAATAAATTACTTCAAACTCTAAGTGTATTCCTTGAGATTTACACAAATACAGGACGATGTATCCACTTGATAATTTATATAATAGACAACCACATGCATGTCTATAATATGCCAGGAATGCTGACAACTTATTTACCAAAGTGTTAGTGTTCAAAATTAAAATAAAGTTATTTGATTTGAATTTCTTGTTGCAGCATTTAAATGAAACATTCAAACTAAATGCTTTCAATTTCTTTTTTTCAATTTAGAAAATAACAAACAATAAGACCCACTATTTTGTCTAACAAAACTTCACATTTTATTGCAGATATAATATTTTTAGAACCCTTAAGGTAATGGGCCTTGTAAGTCCATTATTGAGCATCGGAAGTATTATATACTATACTAGAATAAAAATAAATTCCTAGGGTGTGCGTGAGTGTTTTTTTTTAGACTTTGTACTTCTTTTATACACGTCGTATTAAATACAATCCAGTGTTTAAATTGGAGTTCAAGAAAAATTTGGCGAAAGATATTTAGGTTTTAAATTTATTTAGCACTTCCTGTCTCTATCCCTCTCTCTTTCTGTATCTCTTTATTCCAATGATACTGATTTGTTAAATATGATTGGAGTCCTGCGTTTTATACGCCAAAAAACTCTTGTCAAAATCATCATTTGATGCCTTTAAAAATTTGAATACATCACGCTAAAACACTTTTATGCCAATTTGTCTCTACGGGTGCGAACTTTTTACTAGTTTCAATAGATATTTCAAAAGAAAACCTTTAAATAATATTGGAATTTCAACAATATTGTTCGTTATGCCTAAGAATTGTGAAGATATCAATATATTGCTTTATACGCAAATAAAAATTATGGCAGACACAAGTGATTTTAGTAATGCACGTCAAATTAGGAAAAATATTTTTAAACATTTTTTTCATTATAACTTATTTAACTGTGAAAATGATTTTGTTTTGATTATTTTGCTATTATTGTAAGCCTTCAATGTATGTCTATATTATTTATATGGAATTTACATTTGCATTAAAATAACTCACATTTTATTTAAAATAGTTAAATAAAATATATTCATTTATTAAAAAAAATTTACTTAATTAATTAACACTATTTTTTTCGATCTCTTTAAAATATATCTTTAATTTTATTAATGATATTTTTATTATAAAAAAACAAATATATTTAATTTCAATAATTCGTCGCCTCTTTGGACGTTTTCTTCAGGAAAAAATTAAAAAAAAGTTTTAATAAAATTTTTCCTAAAGCAAACGCCCAAAGAGGCGCCGAAATATTGAAATTAAATAAATTTGTTGTTTATAAAAAGACCTTAAGCTCGTTAATAAAATAGAAAATTGACTCAAGAAATACTTAAAAAATTTTAAACGTATATTTAATGGTTGATGCTGGAGACAACTGACTTTATTTAGCGATAAAATGTAAATTTTGCAAATCGGTAGAAATCCACCATATAATTCTACATCTGTATTATATATATCAAATGAAAGAAAAATTCCATTCTTACAATGAAAGGAAATAAAATAAAATTGTCTACTAAGTCTGGTGATGCAATTGTGGTTCAATCCCATCTTTAAGTACCCAGTAAATAAATGCAACTTAATTTTAAAGAATACCATTTTCTTTGCTTCCATAGGATCTGTTAGTGAATTTTTTAAGCTTCCCAACATTCAATTGACAAAATATTAATTTAAAAGAGGAACTAATGTCCATAAACAAGTGAAATTTGATTTGAGAATATTTGTATAAAACTACATAAAAACATTAACTTTCAATAATATCTCTATATTTTTTGACCTTTTTTATAACAATTTGGTTAAAATATTACTCAAACTTGAGGTCTTATTTTGTGGTTAAACACACTTATTGAAAAATTATCGAATTGTCCTGTTTAACCACAAAATAAGACCTCAAGCTTTAATCAAAAAACATAATTTTTTTCAACCAATAAAGATTTTCATATAAGAAAAAAGAAATCGTAACTACTGGAAAATTTTGTACGCTTTACGGATAAAAACGTTATTGTCAATTATAAATAGGCAATTTTTGTTCAAAATAAAATGATTATCTAAGGAAGAAAATCATTATAAATTTAGTTTTTTCAACATAACGAAAACAGCTTCCAAATCGGAGAATAGGAGCCGAAAAAGAACATACTGCAGTAAGAAGCCTCTGTTGGATCATGATCTCAACATTTTCATGATTTCCTTGCCTGTATATACATAAGAAAATAACTTTGAACTATTTACTTATATCCTATGTCCATTCTAATTCAGAATTTATTACGGTATGTACTCGTAGCGAGCTTCCTATTGCAATATCTGACTTAAAGTCTTGTATATGACACATTAAAAATCAATAAATAAACTATATAAATATAAGAAATACTTGATGTAAACACAAGAGTGATAATCCAAATCAGATTACGATTTTTTTATAAGAGCAGTAAGAGATTATTTTGAGTTATAAAAAAACAAAACACAAGGATTTTCATTAATTTGTCAAGAAATATTTCTTTTTTTCCTGTTTTTTTTTTTTTTTTGGTTGCAACCGATAATTTATGATTTTTCCAGGTATCAGGTTATAGAAAATTTATGTATTAAAAATCATGAAAGTGAAAGTGATATTTACACTAAAATTAAGTTAAGAACATATTATTTACAATGAGTGCAAATGATCACCAACACATTAAAATATTCTACAAATATATCGGCTTTGAAATATCTTCTAATATTTTTAAGCTTTTAAACATTAAGAGTGAATTTCAATTTAATAAAATAAAATTCAATTGTCCATAAAATACCAAAAGCTGTGACTGCACTAAAAGGAGCAGCATCAATGATGACGACTGGAGAAAATAAGTAAATATTTTCTCATTTCCGTTACCAAAATATTTTGTCATTTCCGTTATTTATAAACGAAAAACAAGTGAAATGCAGACAAAAATATGGGGGGATGAAATTAATGGTATGAAGTTGTTAAACATAGAATGTCATGTCGTGTAATATTTTTGGGGCAAATTGAAGTCAAATCATCAACGAGAAGACAGTCAACGGAAAAATTTGTTGTAAAATAACTAAAGCAACAACGCAAAAAAAAAACACACAGAAACAAGTGCAAATTATGTAAAGCACTTAACTTAAACTCAGCACGATATGAAATTACAAAAGAGAAAATAATTTTTCTACAGCCTTGAACGCATCAGAGGAATGAATTTATAAAGAAGTGTTTACGCAACAATAAAATACATGTAAAGCGGCAGCTACACAGATAAATTTTTATTTTCAGTCAGTGTACTTAAATGCCTTTCGGTACTACACACGCATACTTAAGTCGTGTGTAGTATTGAAGAATATTAAAATAGTTTTGATTTTCATAAAAAAATTTAAATAGTTTGATGTAGTTTGGCACTAAATATTGTCAATCTTCACTTTACTACAATTGATTGGCAACTGATCATTTGTTAACAGAAAATAATTTATTTTATAGAAATGTGTTGCTTATCATTCATATTCAATAAGATATTTTATTAAAAAATTTTACAGAAAAAAATTCACTTTCCAGTCCTTCATAAAAATGTTGGTTTCTTCTTCCTTATATCTTATTATTAAGCTTAATTTAATAACAATACAAAACTTTTCCTTGTTACTCCTTTTTTTGAAATTTTCATATATGTTAATAGTCAAACGACACTTTAAAAGAACATAAAAATGAAAATTGATGTATTATATTGACATCGTCTGTCACAAAGCTTCAATGTTGTTTGTTACTGAAACAAACGCAAATATTGACGGTGAACACTGATATTTATAGTATTAGCTTAAGGGTAAAGCGGCACATAACAACTGCAATAAAAATGTTATATATTTTATGAAATTATTTATGAAAAATTCCTTGGTTTATTAACACATAAGGTGACAATCCCACTCTTCGTTAAATTACGGCCAAGTTTTCTTACGTTCACATTGAACTGGAAATGCTTGAGAAATCAAAAATATATAACTGAAATATAAAACAACATTAGAACATTAGGAAAAATAATTATTTATATTTTTTTGCAAAACAAATGCGAATTTGTTGATTATCTATTTAGAAAAAAGGGTGTATTTAGAAAAAATATTGAAAATAACATGTGTCTACTGGAAAGTTGGAGTCGAAATGATATATTAAAATCCAAAATAAAGAATCTTTAATATTTGGAAAAAAATTGCCTAAGTTTGGAGAAGATGTAAAAAATAAGTGCAACTACGCAGTAAATCAAAAAAAGTAAATTTTTATGAAATGTATTTTCGTTGCTTTCAAAAATTTCAATAGAATATTTTGTGAAACTTCTTTGGAAGTGCGTGTAAAGCTACAAAAATGTCAAAAAAAAAACAAGAATTGATTCCACAAATCAGTTTGGCTTTATATTTTCACATAAAGTCAAACTGATTATTACAAGAAAATATTAATTTTTTAAATGTACATAAAGACGTAATTTTTTTCAATGTATCAATAAATAATAAAATAACTTTTATTTGTATCCACCACAACAATTTGTTGTTTCAATCGACTAATGCACATGCAACCGACAAAATTCGAGTGGTTATAACAAGGAATCTGTTTCTTCCATGTATTGTTTTTTTCAATTAATATTTATTGTTGTCGATTAATTCTAGAGAGGAGTTAAATACTTTCCCCACTCAGGTTTACCCTAATGTCTCTACATCTTTGCTTCTTTATGATTGCATTTATATCAAGTGACCTTTCTCCCGAGAGTAATAATAATTGATTGGATAAGGGACGCTGGTTTCACTTCATTTAAACTTTTACTCGTATGTGTGTCCTGTTTTCATTTTATTCATTTATTCATTTTTTTCATAATTCATTTTTGTATGTCTGTGACAGTTTTTTTTCTTATACTCGTTACTTTTTTTTTAATTTCGGAGTACAACAGAAATATTTGTAGTTAAAGTTGTTAATAAAACTGTTTTAGCTGTTCAAACATTGTCAGATGTGTTTGCTGGCTATAATTTTTGTATGTTTCCTGGAAATTGTTTGTTGCTGTCAAATGAGTTCAACTGGTACGTGTTTTAATATTCTTAGAAGAAAAGAAAATTAAAAAGAATGTCATAAAATGGCTTTCGTGTCCCAAAATTTGGTAATAAAAACAAAAAAAAAATATATAATAAGAGTTTGAACCATTAAAAATTTTATGATCGTTTAGATTTCCTAACTCCTAAGAGCCTATTGCCATAACTAAATCTGTATTTGTGTGTGTCCTTGCTCAGTTTGAGAGCATTATGCGGCCTGTTTTAGTTGTTTTAAATGGATAAAGTTTTTATTATTATTTTTTTTGATTCCAGCATTTGTGTTATTAAAATTAAAAATCAGTTTAACTCCAAATTAAATTGTTTAGATGATTTTTATTGGTAAAGTGATTTAAAATCTGTATAGAAATTGCTAATGGTTTTCTGTGTTTTAATAATTTTTAAATTTATAATAATTTCAAATGGAACTGCACACACTTCATAATGCATTTCCTGGTAAAATGTCAAATGGATTTAACAATATTAGTACCTTCAGAGATTTTTGATGCTAAAGCTACAAATTTATTCTTTATTCAGCTTCAACGAGCGCCTTTAAACTTTTAAAGCCCATTTTCGAGGTGACTTAAATTTTTTATGGAAAAGGTTTTGTTTTGAAATTCTCAGAGATTATTTTCGGGCCTATCGTTGTGTTAAATTTTTTGTTAAAATAGTTTTATTTTAAAATTCTGAGAGATTCTTTTCCGAAGTCAATATGGAAGGAAGCCTTCCTACTGCTCCTTTCAATAATTGTTCTAACCGGGAAAACCTCTAGAGCATATTTACTGTTCGGACTGTTATTTATTAATATATAAGAAGATATAGTAAAAGTTTGTATGGGAGATACCAATCCTCTTGCTACCATCCATCTTTGAGTGTGTGTGCATTGGCCGCAGAGTAACCCACAAACACTGTCATTATATAAAAATTATGAATGCTATTTTATATTTTTGTATACTACGAAGTGGCGTGGTGTAGTGGCTGAAGAGATTGCCTACAAAATCCAAGTACCCCAGGTTCCTTCCCTGGCAGATTCCAAACAATTTTCACAATTTTTTCGATTTTTAAAATTAAGTGGCTTCAACACTTTTCTGAAAAAAAATCCATTCAAGAAGCCCCCGACCTGCGCTCCCCTTGGAATAAAATATAAAATCATGACAAAAGGTCAGGCAGCCGCAACCACCTGCAAGAAAGGCAGGAACCAAAGGGTTAAGCAAGCTGGCATGTTCGAGTCCTGAGTTTGATATTTCAAGTGAATAATTTTTTAAAATTATTTTTATTAATGGAGAACTTCAAATACACAAATTTGTATATTACAAGAAAAAAGTAGTATATCGCATCACCATTATCATTATTTATTTTTCTATATTGTACACTAGAGTAATACAAAGCCACCCAAATAGGCTCAAGGCGTGTTTTAAAAAAGGCTGCCAAAACTGACAGAAAAGCCCAAAATTCAGTTAGTTCTCTTAGGGCTCTCTATTCAATTACCCTTTAATTGTCCCAACTAAAAATAAAACTATTGTAGTAAAGAAAGAAATTTTAAAGATTTGTAACAAAAATGTCTGCACATTTATTTGTTATTTAATCCTTATTAAGTCAAGAAAAGAAGAATAATTTAAGTGTTTCGTGCACGTAAAAGTACTAATGCATCGAATCACTTTACTATAAATTTATGAGCAACTATTCTTACACTCTTATTTTGCAAACGAATATATAATTTTAATATTTGTAATAAATCATATATTATTTTGTGGCGATTTACATACAAATTTACTTCGGATTTAAATAGAAAAATATGGTGCGAACTGTTGATGAGATTACATTGATGAAACAATAGTGTTCACCAAAACGAAAGCAAATGTATATTTATGTGTATTTGAATTTATTAACTCTTAGCATTACTTATCGCCAATAAAACATTTCCATGTTGCTACGTACACACATGCATACTATTCGCCAAAAGGACACACACGAAAAGCATTTACCAAACAAATAAATATAAAAATCCACACATAGTAGAATAACATAAATTTTTAGCATTTGGAATGGAAGAGAATGTGCTTTTGGATGTGAGATTTAATAAAACAAGACAGGGCCATAGTAAAATAGACCTTTTAAGGGGTTTAATAAGTTTGTTATGACGAAATGTCTTTGTATGTTAAGATGACTTGTCCTGCAGCAAGTGAGTGAAATGCTCGGCTTAAGAAACCTTCTTTGTATCCTTTTTTAATATCTATTCTATTAATACGAGAAAAAATTGGTCAATTTACAACATGTTGTAGATTATAAATTGTAGAAAACATAATTATCGAAGAAAAATTTCCAATTCAAAATATTAAATTTTTTCGCGATTTGATTGATTACGTTCGCTTTGTTTTTATTAAAAAAAATACGTTTTATTATCATTTTTTTGTAAATCGTTCTATTACTTTTATAAAATGCAAAATGGAGCTAAAATTTTGTGGAAATTTTTTTTTTAACTTTTATTGTGAGATTACGATTTTTCACAATTTTTTACTTAATATATATTTTATTTATTTTGTAAAACTTTTTCCTAGACAATTTGACCGATTAACGATCAACTTTAGCAGGATACTAACACCCCCTATTAATAATTCTACCATTGCGTATGATTAATAAAATTACAGCCACGTTGCGTATACGTCCATGTTAAACAAAGGAAATAAACAAATTATGCAGCTGGTTGATTAAACGAAAATTGCAAAAAAGGACTAAAAATCCTCTTCTCTAATATTTTTTAAGAAAAGTAGTAAAATCGTCTTTGTTCTAATAATTTCTAAGAACCAAGACGTTACAGCGTTTAACTATTTTACGTACATTCAAAACAGTTTTTATTTTTAGCCAATTTGTTATTATTTTCAAATATTTATTAGACCATAAGTATATATTTAGAATATAAATATATATTTGGAATATAAGAAAATATATTAGAAAACAATGATATTAGTATCCAGCCTTTAAAGAGAAGATATTGGTGTTCTCAGAGTGATCTTAAACATAATGAGATTGTTAGTTTATCAATTTCCTAGTGTGTACTCGAATTTAAATAATTATGTGTAATTGTTGCTATAATTATAATATAAATATAAAATCATTAAATATTTTATAGCGTTAAAGTGAATGATACTAAAGTCTCAGTTTATTTTTTGTTATTAGTTTGTGTGACAAAAAAAAAAAAATATGCTATTGCAACACTACAATTGACAACTACTTTCCTTTCTTAAGCACGTTAAGAAAGGATCCCGCCTTATGAAAATTGCTTGAACAAAAATGTTGCACAATGAGGCCTGAATGCGGCATTTGCCTTAGTTTTTACTTTGTGTTCAATATCCCCGTTGTAGAATAATATTCTTCTCATAAATAAATTGTAGCCAATAAACAAGGATTTCAAACGAAAGATAGTAAAACAATAAAAAAACAGAAAGAACAACTCACAGATACATGAAAAATATCAAAATGTTACAAAATGCAAACACATTTAAACACCAAGAAATTTATACACATAGACATATAAAAACACATAAACAATAAATGGTAAACAAACACACACACATACAGAGGCAATAGAAGCGCTAAGCAACACTTAAATTTACTGTGATTTAGCAAATCGAACGATGTTAAAAAAAAACGGAAAAATAAACGTTAGGAAAATAAACATAAAATAATATTTTATAACAATGAATAAAAAATATGCATGTAAGTATGTGAAGTATATAAAATAAAACTTGAAACACACAAGCATGTAAGTCTACTTATGATGAACGTGCGATTAAACAGGTAAGACCCCATAAACAAAACTAAGTAACTTTTTACGTTGTAAAAGCTTTTCATTTAATTTTTTTATGATTTGCTTTTAGTTATATCTTTTTTATTTCAATGGAATTAGTAGTCAATATAAAATCGTTAAGGAAATGAAAATGAACATGATGGTGGCAAAGCAGAAAGCCCTGCTTATGTACGTTGAATTTGAGACATTAAAAAAACATATTAAATAAACACAATTTATAATGAAATTTTAGGTGATTTTTTTGTTTTTTAATCTCCATATATATATATATATATATATATATATATATGTATATATATATATATATATATATATATATATATATATATATATATATATATATATATATATATATATATATATATATATATATATATATATATATATATATATATATATATATATATATATATATATATATATATATATATATATATATATATATATATATATATATATATATATATATATATATATATATATATATATATATATACACTTAAGATTATAAAAGCTTAAAGCACAGATAGGAAAAAATCTTGAAAAGCACAAGGAATGAAAATCAACAAAGAAATTTAAGGCTGCAAAGCATTCGCATTAGTGAACCATTTCCTTATTTTTGCTATTTGCATTCGCTTTCGCTAAAATTATAGCAGATTCGAAGCGAAATCTGACTCCTTTTTACGAAAAAAAAAAAAAAAAATATATATATATATATATATATATATATATATATATATATATATATATATATATATATATATATAATAAATGACAGAAACAGAGAAATATTTCTAATCACGCATTAAAAATATACCAAAACACCCATACACATACACATATACATACACATATACATTCATATATGTATGAATATAACAAAACCTAAAATTTAAACAATTAATGCAGGTTAATCGTGTCATCAGAAATTAAAACAAAATTCAGTGGAGTTCGGAAATAATTTTTCATTTTAGGTAAAAGAAAAAGCAAAGTGTTTGCTTTGAAACGCAATATGTTTCCATTAGGGGCGATGTACAAAAAGGTTAATTAACCATTTAAAAATAAAACATAATGATGGGCATCACATTAAGGAAGCAACTCAAAGCCGGTCGGCTAATCCATCATCGTGTGATAAGAGAAAAAAAAGAAGCAATTTATTATCACTTAAAGAACCATTTTTATGTTTATCCCATAGAAAATATTAAGGAAATTTAATTTTTCTACTACAAGAGATGATTGCAGTTCAAGAGATCATTTTTAAGATGCTTAATGTCATCAGTAGTACCTCACCATAAGCCGAGGGGAAGGGATTTCTTGCAGAATACTTCGTGCAACTATATCTGAGCATATTATGTGAAGAAGTTCTTCTGTAGCTAAAGACATTTAGCAAATTGTCGTTTGACAATTGCTCAACTGATAAGTTCGACACGGTTTTTAATAATATTTCATATCTCTTTGAGCCTTAAGAATTTATATCTCTGTTATAAAATGTTATTTAAGTAAAAGTGTGTGTAATACTAAGATATTGGAGAGTATTTAAGCCATATGAATAAGAGATGATATAAGAACCACCTTTAACAGGCCCTTGGAGACTAGTCTATATATCCAACCTACAGATATTTGTACAGGTACGAGGTCATTGATCGATATTTTGCAAACTCTGAGCTGGTATCCGCAAACGTCGGATATGTTAGATTAAATACCAAAAAAGATGTTTGTATTTAACTGGGAGACAGTGGTACAGGAAAAGCATTACTCAACCGACATATGAGGACATGTTGCTACACGGAAGGTGCTCAACTGGAGAAAGGACCAGCTTAGGATTCTTTATAGAAGATCCAGCGAACAAAAATTTTTTTCAATGTATGATGATTTTCGGTCACTCCAACTCAAATTTGAAGTTGAACAGTTTCATGGACAGCTGAACGTCAATTAAGACAATTGTGTCTAAGAGGTTAAATTCTAAGACCATATCGATCACGCAGTGTGGGCCGGTTTCGTATCTTTCGAGTACCGGCCTACCAAGTTGTAATCAGCAATGTACATGCCAACAGCCTGGCGATCAGGACCATAGTGTTGCAGGCAGTAACCCTGGTCAATGCAAAGCACTTAGTGGTTGCAACGAACGTGCTAAAAAATTGGGCGAAGCTTGCCCTGCGCAATGACAGAACTAAACTGAAATAACGAGTTCATCCTGATAATGATAAAATGGCAGGATAACGTGCATGCATAACTTTTAATCGAAAATGGCCTTCTAAAACTAGACATAAATGATAAAATGTGATTTACAAAGGCAACAGCGGATGATGTTTTTTCTTAAATTTTTTGAACTTGCAAAACAACATTAACTGAAAGTGGAGCAGTAAATAAAATCAACAAGAAATTTTGCACGGCAAAGTCAGCAAACCAAAAACTATTTATGTTGTCAATAGACACGTTGATAGAAAGTGCTGACAGCATTACTTACCCCCCTAGATTTTTGAATTCTGCAGAAATAATAAGCATTGCAGCCGATTAGTTGCATAATTGTGCAACAAAAAAGGCTACGCGTCAAAAAGATGGACAGATGAGCTAAAGGATGGAGTGTGTTGATCGCCTGAATCCTTGTTATCTTTAGCAATTTTTCATTTACACTTAAGGGCCTGCAAATTCCCTTAAATAAGGCAATTGCAAAGTCCGCTGATAAGCCCCATAAGATGGTCATGGAAAACAGTGTGTCTTTTTGAAAAAAGCCTTTTCAAAAGTTTGTGTATTATTATTGATTTATTGATGTTAGATAAATGTTTAAGAAATTAATTTATTAATGTAATATAATAATCATGAAATACGATTCCCTAGATAAAGCGAACAAAAAATTCACGAAATGTCAAATAAAAAACTTTAAATTTTATTGTCATAAAAACATGTTCAGCCTGATTAGCTAAACCCATATAAGAAACTAACAATAGATTTGATTAATCTAACTTGGCCAAGAAAAAAAACCACACAAGCCCCAAGGGCAACTTGTAAAATTGGCAGCAATTCATTTGGATTCTCTTCGCTGTTTAAGGGCTCAACTTTATGTTGGCTGCTGAAGAGTATCAAGCGCTGTTTAAAATAGTGTATTAACTTGAAATACCCAGTAAAAAATAAAGAGAGCATTCTGAAAAGCCATTAAAATGTTCAGAAAAATATAGGGAAGTAGAGCAAACTGAAATTATTTATCATAATTTTAGCACTGAATAGGAAATTGTCTTCATTATGGGCAAAAAAAAAAAAACAATATTTATGAAATTCATTATACGAAAAATTCTGCAAATTAATTTTTTAAGAATTTATAATCGGCTAAGCCAAGACCAAATAATAAATGGTTTTTTTCCAAAGAACATATTAAACAAGGATTTGGTCATTTACGACAGGAAGAAAATTTCACATCTGAAAAGAGTAAAAATTTTCCAGTCTTAGGTGAAAATAATTTTAACACTTATGAATGGAAGAAAAATAAAAAATAGTTTTGGTAAAATGCTTAAATTGTTTTATCAAAACTTTTTCCAGCTAAATTCCATTTTAGAAACCACGATATTGCACTATTGCATTTTAGAAAGCAATAGTGCAAATGTCGCTCCTTTACAATGAATTCCATCTTTTTTTCAATGATTGAGTATTAGAATTTCATATCTAGTTAACATTTTTTGTTAATCAGACATGTTTCATTTCCCTCCGGACTCGGGCAAAGTCACGGCCACATGTCAATATTATTAAGAAGCAAAGTGACTTAAAACTTATAATTATTTATGCTCTTAAGGATTAAATGCCATATGCAAAATTGAATGCTTGCATTCCACTTTAATTTCATTTCTTAATTATTTCTGCATAAATTTTTTAGAAAATCGATATAAAATTTGTAAATTTCTTGCATGTTACAAAATTGTGAGTTGAATTCGAATAAAAATGCAAACAATAACTTTAAATTAAGAACATGGGATTTAGGTAAAAGCATTTGAATTAATATGAATTCTAACACTCTGGCACATATAGCCACATACATAAACACATTAATATTTTCTCTTTATATGATACACAATTTTTTCGTTTAAATAAAACGAATGAAATAAATGTCTATTTATTATGGAACAACTCACGTACAATGTACAAATTTTTCTTAAATCTTACATGTACATGTATGCATTTGTTTCTGCATGTATTACACAGCCAGACAGACATCAAATACACAAACACAAACACATACACACATACACAACCCCAAAATATAAACATAAAAACACACTTCGTACGCTCATATGAAACTTTATCAACAAATAATTTGTAAACCCAATAAAAGTCGAATAGAATTTAGCAAAAACGTGCAAATGTTCGACAAATGGTCAATTTCCTTTTACTGTACGAACGTTTGTATTATTATTTGCCCTCTTCCTTGTTCATATGGATCTAATTTGTGTAGTCTTTGTGCAATATAAATGAATGTATTTATGTGCAGCTTAAGGATCACATTTAAGAAAAAATATATAAAATGTATTTTTTATTTATGAAATTAATAACATTTTGTAATTATACATTTCATAATTAATAATTAAATTTATTAGTGAAGGCTTTAAATTATTGATCCGAAATATTTTTTCTACACAATGGTATTTTTTTAACATCCTTAAAAACTTATTATCTGCTTTTTATTATTTATTTTTATATTACAAAACTTTTATTTTATTGCGAAATTAATTTTTTAAGTACAAAATTAAAAAAAAATTACGTTTTTAAAATTTAAAATGAGTTTTCATTTAATTTTTTAAACTTTGAAAGTTCATAAAAATTAACGTTCATGAAATCCTTTAAAAAATAGAAAAATTCCATTCCATCACAAAATGAGATTGAGTCAGTTCAGATTTATGCCTAAAACAACTAATTTATTTTCGTCCTTTTCCTGCAAATACATAAGTTAAGGACTTGTATACCAAAAGCGCCATTTGGAATAAACTAAATAATTTACAAATATTTCTTTGCATCCAATTCGTTACTGCAATTGCATTGGATTTTCGTTTTTTAAAGGATTCTATAACAAAATTTTGGTGATGAAATGTGACTCTATTTTGTGAAATTTCGATTTGTTTAAAATTTTTCTTTTAGTATTTCTGCAATTTAGATGAACGTTTATTTCGATTGTTTTTGAAATCTTTGGATTTCCTGTGGGTTTTGCTACGAAATTTGGTTTTATGATTAAGAATGAAATTCTAATATTAGATTTTAATATTCTAGTATATCTTTCTGTTTTTTGGGGTATTTGAAGATGATTTCATGTAAATGTTGACTGCGGTTACGGCTTAAATGGTCCATACGCTGGATGTAATTTGGGCATACTCTCTCCAACATATCGGCCGGTATGTCACGGATAAATTCATCAATATTGACTTCCAGTGCGTCAACCGTTGCAAGTTTGTCTCTATAGACATGAGCCTTAACATAGACCCACAAAAAATTGTCTTAAGGCGGTCAATCGCACGATTGAGGCAGCCAATTGACCATGGCCACATGTAAAACAAACCATTCATCGAACTCGCCTCTCAATTAGACCACTGTTGCGCGTGATGTATGGCATGTGGCAGCGTTGTGTTGAAACCCCATGTCAGCCAAATCCAGCTCTTCTAATTTAGGTAAAAAAAATTGTAATCGTTGCACGGTAGCGGTCGCCATTCGTAGCAAAGTTTCTGCTTCTGGCTGCTCTTTATACCAAATACGGCAATTTTGCTAGTTCAGAAATGAGGTTCGTCGCTGAATACAATTTTCCGATAAAAAAGTGGACAGAGTATGAATTTTGATAATATAAGTCAATAATCTGAATGCATTGTTGGCTTGTAAGCCGACTCATGGCTTAATTATAGACCAAGCTGAACATGTTTAACAGTAACTATCAGTTCAAGTCCAGTCAAATTAAAAGTAAATAGGAGGATGAGTTTGGTATACCGTACAATGAAAACTATATTTGAGGATGAATAGAACTAAAACTGCTTCTAATGTAATGTAATGTAATGTAATGGGGGTTTGGCCCAGGATGGCCCTTTGCACTGCGACCATTGTTGATCTATTGTGCTTCTCCTGTGCCAGCAGTTTAATACGTTCGCAAATAGGATCAGCTCCTTCAGTGGGAGCATTAGCGGATCCTCTTCACTCAGCGTATATGCATGTAGAGTCCTGTGTCTTCTGTGGCACAATGACCCACAATTTGCTATCAAGTGTTCCATCGACTCCTCATCTTCACCGCAAAATCTGCAGATGTCCGTGTCAGATAAGCCCATTCTTTATAGGTGGGCTTTGCAGGTGTAATGGCCTGTGAGCGCCCCTACCAGCGTCCGTAGGCTTTTCCTGTCCAGTCTTAGAGCCAGATCTACCCTCCCAACATCAAAGCGTAGGAATTTCTTGGAGTGACATAATCCATTGATGTCATTCCAATGTTGTGCAATCTTGGACGATGTCCATTTAGAAATCTCCCCTTTAAGGAGACTTTTGTTGAACCCAAAAGAAGGGGTGGGTCCAATGAAGTTCCCCTCAGCCCCACTGCTTCTAAAAACACATTTATTTATAACATACCGAACTTGGTTTCAGAACCAATACACATGATTTAAAGTCTTTTTACCACCTCCGTGTCACAAGTTGTGAATTTTATTGACTTCGCAAGAAGTTTTTATTAGTGGATGCGAGCAACAGTACTACTACTGACGAGACGTTATCATGTGGATATACACACCAGGAGATTAAATCTTCCCTTCAAAGTTTTCTGCAGAAGTTGCCAATTTGATGAGAAGGAAGAAAAGGTAAAAAACATCTATTGCTACTGCCCAGGTATATCAAGCGAGTTCAAGGGAATGAATTCTTTTATTCGGGAGTCAAGTTGGGTCAAGTCGGAGCACCTAAGGATATATACATAGAACAAAGGAACGATCAACATACTCACACAAAAGGAAACAAAAGGATTAAATTGAATCCTTGTTAGTCTGTTATAATCACAATCGATGGCCTGTGCATACTGACCTAATTTAACCCAACTGGAACAATATTTATTAACATATACGTGTATAGATATACGTCACTTGTAACCTAATAAAATAAAATCAATAAAGTGTTTTCCCAGTTATCCCAGTTACTCTTTATTTCTTAGTCCAGATTAGTAACATGATGTTTGTAACATTTTTAAGTTGAAAGAAAAATATAATTGATTGATATCGAATATAATATGTTTACTAAGCTGTTTGTATTAAATCGTTCTTGTATATTTTTCTGTTTTCATAGTTGATGGAATTCTCGTATTCTATTCGAAGGTCTTTGTATAAAAATACGAGGTAAAATGTCTACAAATTAGTTGAAATTCACTATTGATTTGGCTAATAACAATTAACACACTGAAAGTTTTTTATAATTATTAAGATGATATCAATCATGAGGCAATAAACCAAAAAATTACATTAAATCAAAACTACACAGCAGAATACCATAGTTTTGTTTTCGGAGGCCGCAAAACCCCTCCTTGATGTTCATTGTTGCCAGTTTTTATCAAATTCTCACGACAATTTTTTTTGTAATTATTAATTTTACACCATGCATACGTACCTTTACCGAGCAGCTTCCTCTCATTTGAATCCATGATATATTACGTTTGCGAATGATAGGAATACGGAAAGCAAAAAACAAAAACATCCAGATCATATAGCAGGAGTCGATCCTGCAACACCTCTGCTAGCAACTAGACTACGAGGGCCCCGAACCATGTTTAATGATCGTTAAATAATCCAACACAAACATTCGAGGCATTACCAAATGATCTTAAAGCTTTGCTTCGCTACTCAAGTCAAAATTGCTGGGTTTAATTTTTAATTTTTAAGGCTTGAGTTGGTAACTTACTTCTTGTGCTTAACTGATTTAAATCGAGAAAACTTTTGATATTTTAGCCTAGATTTAGTTGTTATGCTCTGCCATGTGGGTAGGAATTAAAGTTGAATTTTCTTTGTTGACTTGGAAGCATTGCCTCATGGTTGATCCCTTGAAAAAGCGCTACAAGGATCTAATCAGAGGACAATTAAAATCAATTAAACATAAAAAAATATTTTTATTGTTTTAACTTTAATTTGGCTACTTTTGAAATTTATCACTTAATTGAAAAAATGTTTGTTGTGGCTTTAGCTCTTCATATGCCGACATTTCATTGGTTGCTAAAACCAAATCGTCAGTGAAGTTTAAGCAGTTTGATAACATTCAACCTCGTATCCTTATGCCATACAAAACAAATACAATATGAGAATTTCAATATTGCATATGAATTATAACAAATACATAATCATAGTAGGCTTAGAATGTTTTTATACAAACAAACACAACAAACAATTATACTCAACGTGAGTCTATTTTATTTTTCTCTCAACACCCATACAATTAAACGCCCGTTGGTCGTTAATGATTGTATTCAGTTAGGCAAAATGAAAAATAAAATCTTTATTGTAAATACTTAATATTGAAATTTATTATTCGGGAGAATATCCCGACCAATCGTTAGAAACAATTAGTTTTTTGCAAAATGCATTGAAAAAATGTTTGTTGTGGCTTTAGCTCTTCATATGCCGACATTTCATTGGTTGCTAAAACCAAATCGTCAGTGAAGTTTAAGCAGTTTGATAACATTCAACCTCGTATCCTTATGCCATACAAAACAAATACAATATGAGAATTTCAATATTGCATATGAATTATAACAAATACATAATCATAGTAGGCTTAGAATGTTTTTATACAAACAAACACAACAAACAATTATACTCAACGTGAGTCTATTTTATTTTTCTCTCAACACCCATACAATTAAACGCCCGTTGGTCGTTAATGATTGTATTCAGTTAGGCAAAATGAAAAATAAAATCTGAGTATAATTGTTTGTTGTGTTTGTTTGTATAAAAACATTCTAAGCCTACTATGATTATGTATTTGTTATAATTCATATGCAATATTGAAATTCTCATATTGTATTTGTTTTGTATGGCATAAGGATACGAGGTTGAATGTTATCAAACTGCTTAAACTTCACTGACGATTTGGTTTTAGCAACCAATGAAATGTCGGCATAGGAAGAGCTAAAGCCACAACAAACATTTTTTCAATGCATTTTGCAAAAAACTAATTGTTTCTAACGATTGGTCGGGATATTCTCCCGAATAATAAATTTCAATATTAAGTATTTACAATAAAGATTTTATTTTTCATTTTGCCTAACTGAATACAATCATTAACGACCAACGGGCGTTTAATTGTATGGGTGTTGAGAGAAAAATAAAATAGACTCACGTTGAGTATAATTGTTTGTTGTGTTTGTTTGTATAAAAACATTCTAAGCCTACTATGATTATGTATTTGTTATAATTCATATGCAATATTGAAATTCTCATATTGTATTTGTTTTGTATGGCATAAGGATACGAGGTTGAATGTTATCAAACTGCTTAAACTTCACTGACGATTTGGTTTTAGCAACCAATGAAATGTCGGCATAGGAAGAGCTAAAGCCACAACAAACATTTTTTCAATGCATTTTGCAAAAAACTAATTGTTTCTAACGATTGGTCGGGATATTCTCCCGAATAATAAATTTCAATATTAAGTATTTACAATAAAGATTTTATTTTTCATTTTGCCTAACTGAATACAATCATTAACGACCAACGGGCGTTTAATTGTATGGGTGTTGAGAGAAAAATAAAATAGACTCACGTTGAGTATAATTGTTTGTTGTGTTTGTTTGTATAAAAACATTCTAAGCCTACTATGATTATGTATTTGTTATAATTCATATGCAATATTGAAATTCTCATATTGTATTTGTTTTGTATGGCATAAGGATACGAGGTTGAATGTTATCAAACTGCTTAAACTTCACTGACGATTTGGTTTTAGCAACCAATGAAATGTCGGCATATGAAGAGCTAAAGCCACAACAAACATTTTTTCAATGCATTTTGCAAAAAACTAATTGTTTCTAACGATTGGTCGGGATATTCTCCCGAATAATAAATTTCAATATTAAGTATTTATCACTTAATTTTAAGCAAAAATAAAAAGCGACAGGAAAAGTGATAAAAACCAACAACGAAAGCAACCAAATAGAGCTCTAAGCTGAGACTTATCCTTCTAGTCTATTTGTATTAATGAGAAAATTCCTAAATTTAAGATGTTGCAAAATAATCATTCTTGTGGGAATTTCATATTAACATACTCATTGCTTTAAAGGGTTGATCCATTACAGCTTTCCGCCTTTCCTTTAAACAATTTGAGGCAAGTGAACATTTAAAATTGCAAAACGTTTATTACAAATTACAACATCAGCCAAAAAATTAACTTGCTCATTTAATCATAACCCTAGAAATAGAATTTCTAATAGAAACTGAAACTGCCAGCTTCTTGCATTTATAAATTCAGTTTAATAAATTAAAACATAAAATTCTCAAAAAAAAAACGAAAAGAAAATATAAGAAAAGAAAACGCAGAGAAGGGAAACGTTTTCTTTACATTTGGCGAAACTCTTAGTTGCTTTGGAAGTGAGGCAAATGTAAAACATTTTGTTAGTAAGAAATATCATAATTTGAAACGTAATTACATTATGTAAATGACATAAAGCACATTTCAACTTTTAAGTAAAGATGTAAAATCAAGAAATAAGAGCTGTAAGTTACCAACAATGAACAACAACTCAAATAAGAACAACTACAAGGGAAGAAAATCATTAAAAATATGACAAGCTCACACGACCCAGACGAAAAGTGGAGCGAGAAACGCAGAGCGTTAGAGAAAGCAAAAACATTCTTACAAATATGTAACTAATGGCTGCTAAAGTGAAAAATGTATTTTTAAATGAAGTTTTAACAATTTTCTTTGCAAAACAGTGAACTTGAATCTGGCGCAATATTTTTAACGCTCTCAGTAATTTAATCAAATGTTTTTTTTCTCTTCAAATTAATGCAATTTTGGTGTAAATTTTAGCCGGAGGTATTTTTCATGATTTCTCGTTTGTTCGCACACCAGCCCTTTTAGGGCATAATGAAAATGTATGAAAAAAGTAATGATTGTATAAAATGCTTGAGGCAAGATTCATGAAAAAATTAAATGAAAAATATGTCATACCCTTATAAAAAGGGTAAAATGAATGTTTCCATGTGTTTAATAGAAAAGAAGTGTTTTTGGGGTAAATTGTCTATTTATGAAATATTCAGGAACTTAAAAAAGGGAAATGTGTACAACATCTTCATAAATTCATAACATATTCAAATTTTGTTGTTTGCCTGCCACAGTAGAGAAATGAATAGAAAAGCTGATGATAGAAATACAACTTTTGAATTAGATTTTTTTTTAAATCAAAAATGGAATTGAAACTCAAGCGCTCAGATTATTTCTTCATAAGAGATTTACTTCAAGTACAGATATCGCTGCTTGGATGGGTTAAAAAGATCAAAACCGAGTCTGTGACTAGAAATTTTGCAAGAAGAAAAATTCTCATTCCAAATATCGATTATAAATTGTTCATGTTACTGCAGAAATAAATTTCTGGTTGCAGGTATTGACAATGCCGCAACCGCAACCCTAAAATGCAACAGACGAAAATCGCGCATTAGAGGCAATAAATATTTAGCGTCACAAAATTTTTTAATGCAGATTTCCTCTTCCAAAATCTATGATTTGGGAAAAGTGTGTGGAGCTCGCATATTTTGTTCCAGTAGAGCTCAGATAAGAGAGACTTGCGAAAAAATTATATTCTTAAATTTATATTTTTTATTATATAAATATTTTATATTATATAAATCGTAGATATATTGTGCAAAAACAAAGAGAAGAAAAAAATTAGAGGAAATTATTAATGTCCTTAAATCTGTTACGAATCTTTTCTGTGCAATGATTTTTAATTTAAATTTTGTTTCTCGCTTACATTTCTAACTTGTCCTAATTATTTTACATTTGCAGTGTCAACAGAATCAAAAGCCAGTTGTTTGCCAGGGCATATAAAATACAATGCAAGAGGATTTATAACTTCCTTCATAGCAACTCTTAACTGTTGCATGCAGCATTTAGAAAATTATAAGAAAATTAGTTAAAAGGTAAAATGGCAAAATTTGCATAGACAAACACATGAACGCAATAAATTCATATTAAAGTATTTTGGTGAAGGCTAAATCCTTTGCTCTTTTCGCTCGCTCGTACTCTTCTTTTTTTTGCCATTTAAGTGCATTTGCAACTTATAATTCTTTTCGTAGACATTAAGCTTTTTAACGGAAATGTCACAAAACTTATGCAATTTGTATGTTACAAAGTGTTGCCTGTTATGCGAACTAAATATGTGCGAGAAACGTGCTGTTGCTGTACAATTTCTAGAAACGAGGACTTCCTTTACAGCAATAAATTTTCAAAGTGGCACAGTATAATGGTAGATGCGTAAAGGGAGTTTCATGCTGAACTAGATACTCTTTAAAAAGAATTTAGAACTGTTGCTGTACTTTTTTTCCATAGTAACAGTTTTTCTGGGTTGGCAACAGATAGTCACATATTTCGAGCTCCATTTGTTAAATATAAATTAAATTATTCATCAAAATTATTTCACGGCACATTCTTCAAAATAATTATGAAAAAAAAATTTTTTTTTGGCCTAAGCCAATGATGTGCAGGCATATAACAAAAAATATTGTTATTGAAATTGTATTTTTAAATGCAAATCATAAAAAGGAATTCGCTGATAAGAATAAATGCTAGTTTTATATAAAACCTTTTATCTTTCTTTAAAATAGAACGCCATTTTTTGGAACTTAAGTGTCATTTAAATGACTTGTCTCTGTATTTTCTTTTCGTTATTGTTTGTTATATTGTCAGAAATACAAAAAACCTTTACTTTTTTCGTATAAAAGTGCATTAAATAAATGGTATGTCCCATATGATAGTGGCCTAGTGTAGAAGACACATGAATTCAGATGATGTTAATGTGGCGACCAGTGAAAACAACGCTGTTCCGTTCTGCTTGTGTAATAATGATCTTTTTCTTCCTCCTTAATAAAAATAATTTAAATAAAATATTGAACCCTAAAAAATGCTCTCGTTTTAGGTATTATAATTTCTAATATCGGGGTTTTAATATGGCGGGTATATTGTTGAGTTGGCTGTCATTTACTTAGTCCGTCTTACAGTCTGTCTTATAGACTTATAATGCCTTTAACAACATATTCAACTGATCAACTGGTTTTATTAAAATGGGTGTTCTATTGGGGAAATGTCCCTCCTGGTTCGCCCACTTGGCGATCGCTATAATCATCCTATCGCAAGGACTCTTAACTGGCTGGTAGATAAATTTGAGTTTAATGGTTCAGTAAACAATGCACTAATTACCATATGACAATGAAACGTAAGGTCTGCCGAATAGAAGAGCCCGAGGCAGTCGTTTTGGCGTCGTCCACAAGAACACGGCCTCCCACAGACCATAACTGGGCGAACTACGTCTACTGACTTGGGGCCACAACTTAAAAAATTTAAACTGATGCAGGAGCTAAAGGTAAACGACCATAAAAAATGATGTACTTTTCTCTAAATGGGCCCTGGAGGAGTAAGAAATTAATCCTAAAATCATTTACAGCAATGAGACCACTTTCTGAAAGAACAGACGTATCAAAAAAAAAAATTTAATTTGGGACGATACCAATCCATATGAGACCTAAAAACGTCCAATTAATTTCGAAAATGGGACTCCTTGGTATGGATTTTAAGCTGGCGGCATCATATTTCTGTGAGAACGACGTTGGCCATGCAGTCATGAATAGCAACATTTTTTTGACGACATGATCATTACAAGTGGATGTGATCTAAACTGGCTTTTCCTGTGGAGTTTTCTTAAGTCACAGTTGTATGTAAATCGGCCATAAGCCACAACGGCCTTCAAATCCAACACAACCCATGCCATTGGTCGTATTTAAATTGATTTATGCACCAGGGTAATGGAAAATTGAGCATTTCGGATGAGTGCAACCGGGCAATGTCGCGGTGGACATTTGCACAAATGGCAAATGAAAAATTAAAAGATTTCTTATACATACTTTGCTTTATTTAAACTTAAAAATAACGAGTGCTTAATGAAGGACACTCTACAAAATAATTTTTTTCACTCTAACGGGCTGTTTAGTTTAAATTTTCAGTAAATATCATAAATAAAATTCGATTAAGTTTTCTTTTATATAAGGCAAAATTTACGGAATATAAAAACAATTTAAATAGATGGTATATTTAAGCCTCCTTTTTCCACTGCTGCTACTTTTATATTGTAATTCATAGAAAATGTTCCATTAAATTAATTAAGATCCTACCACGTAATAAGCGGCAGAGGACGAGCCTGGAAAATATTATTCTTTAACAAGTGCTGTCATGTGAATTGTCAGTTTGCCAATGGAGTATCGTGTTCCACATATGGCAAGATGACACTGAGTGTTTAATAAGATTTTCTTAAATTTTTCTTTTTTCCTTTTTTTAATTTCTATTATACTGCCGCTGATATTTTAATTTCTTTTCAACGAAAACTTTTAAATTTATACAAAAATACAACTTTAGTTACACAAATATATATAAAAACTATATATAACATCCGATATCAATAGAAATTTGAATAGAAATTTGATGGAAATTACGAATTATGCACTCTGCTTCTTGTAGTCGTATTAACAAAAATTCAAAATAAGTAAATGTAAATGTAAGGAAAATTTTTAAAGCATTTCCAATTTAATATTCTTGTTTATCACTACAGAGAAAATAGCCGAAATCACTTTTTTATCATGTTCAATTTCTAGTATAAAGACGCTTCAGGGGCCTTTAAAAATAAAGAAAATATTTTACTTTATACGAATAATATTCTGTAAAAAAATCAGCAGAAAATGTATTCATTATTGACTACAGTCCTGACGTGATTCTCGATATACTTATATTGTACCTTAAGCTTCGAGTATAATTTAAGCTTTCAAAAATGCCTGAAATTTGTTCTTCTCATTGTGATATGTGTTATAAGCTCCTTCGTAATTCTATTACAAAGGATAAACTCTGCATGAGTATGAATGATTGAATGAGCACATTATTTGCAACACTTAATATCTGCATGTAAATATTTATATCCATCATCACATTTAAAATTTTCCCATATATTTCATGCTGAGTGGTCATTCATTTGTTGTCCGTTTTTCTATTCTACTTCATCTTCCTTCACATTTTACATCCGAATACAAGTGTGAATGTGTTGAAATATTTTGATGCCATATCTAAATTTTTATAAGTCTGTGTGTGCACGTATGTAAAAATTCCTTGCACATCTTCACTAAGACATTGTATGCATTTATTTTCCTACTCAACATTTTTTTTTTGCTACGTACAAATGACTCTTTCTGTATAAACACAATGTAAAATTAAAAAAATTTATATACACACATATATTTTTTGATATGAGAATACATAAATAAACTCGTAAATGGATAAATTTAATGCTTAATATATGTATGTCTGTGCGTATCACTGTCACATCTTTCATATGAACAATTGAAAGGAAAACATTGTGTCCTCTCAAGCATTTTGTAAAATTATTTATAGAAGCATATATCTTCGTTACAATTTAGTTTATGGTAATCTTTAGTAGAATTGCATGTAGTCTTCAAGAAAATTTGCTTAACTTTAATTTATATAACAAATATATTTATATAATTTATCCCAAATGAAAGAAAGTTCCTTTAATATATTTAGAGTTAAATTTAATTTTATCACTCATACGCACCGCACATCGATATTTGCGGTGTAAAAAAGATGAATCCAAGGCCGAGGCTCAAAAGTGAGCGCAACAAATTCAAGCTTAGGAAATACTATTGAAATGAATGTACAATAAGCAGCATGAGGGAGCCATTTATGAGCGGCTTCGCTCAGAAAGAGAACTTTGTTTATGACAATCTGCCTTTTTTCAAGTTTATTGTCATTTATGGAAAAAAATTTACAATTTGCAGAAAATGGAAATTCGGTGTGAACGACAAAAATTATTATTAGAAAACTTTAAATAAAAAGAAAGTTTTATATTAAATTTTCCTAAAGTCGGAGCCAGACTTTGTTCGAAATAAGTTGGTTTTTCTCTATTTTAGCAATTCAGTTTTAACTTACTGCGACTAGACAAAACCTAAATGTGGAATTTACGTACTTTCTTCATATCACTTGGACGTTTGGACTTGCAGAATGAGAAGCAAATTTTATTATATATTTTCCTAGTTCTAGCACAATGCGCTTCCTAAAATGGTGGTCATCAGCTGAGTACTGGTCCAACCAAAAAAAGACGCCCGAAGAAGCATCGAAATTTTGACTAATTTTTTATTTGTTTTTTTAAGACCTAAAGCTCGCTTATTAAATAATATATGTGTTACAAAACTTTCAATTAATCCTAAACATTTTAGACATTTGTTGTACGCTTAATGCATGTATTCATTATCAAAATTGTTATCACTCATACGCCCACAAGGCCGATAAAAATTGTTGGATGTAACTAGAAAATACAAACAGGAAAGTAATTTATTTTGTATTTCTTCATTTTCATTAAGTAACATTTATATTCTTTGGGAAAACTTAATTGTTCGGGGAAAAAGAAGTATTACTTTCCATAAAATTTATTAGTTTAGATTTGATTGGCTTCCTCTTCCACATTTTGCTAAGGAGAGTCATTAACCACATGGATCGGTGTAAGGAGGGATAATACTGTGTTTTTTATTTTATTAGAAAAATTCTACGACTCCTTAATAGTTTTTGTCAGAATTACTAAGGCGATGCAGTTTTTACTTTGTAACAACTCAAATAAATAAAAGTCTCTAAAAAGGATTTTAAAAGTCTATTTATATTATTTAAACTTTGTTGAGAAATGGAAGTTTTACAGAATTCAAGGTTTTTTTTTAGCATAAGAGTTTCTAAGATAAGCTTAAATTAAATGATAAAAAAGATAACATTTGGGCTAAAATGATAGCTTTTGCACAGCTGGAGTTACCAAAGTAATAGTCCTTTTTATTTAGAGAGAAAATTTTAAAATGTATGGATTAAGAGGATACAGGCAATGCCACATATCTGAGATAGCTCAGGTTTGGTCTGAAGCCGATCCATAAAAGTTGACACAAAAATAAAGAAAATATAATAATAATAAAACCAAAGCCTTGCGGTAGCCTTCGGTCAACCTTGATTTCATTAGATTGAGTTTCATACATATTAGTCTCTAGAATGAGATCAATTACCAAAAATCATTAGACCAAAAAAAAAAAAAAAAAAAATTATAATAATGGTATTCAGACTAAAACTCATTCATAGTCACGCAGCTACTGAATACGTGTATACGGGGTTTTGTTTGAATTACATCCGGCCAATGATTTGATTTGATTTGATTGTTTCTTTAAATGTGAACTAAACGGTTTTTTTTAAATAATTAAAAATAAGGATTTTTTAGTTTCTAAACTAAGTTAAATAACAACAAAATATTAATGAAAATAGCACAATATTATGATCATGTTAATTTTCTTATGCATTTTCTATGACTGAATTTATCTTTATTTTTTATGCCCGGTCCTCCTTAACTATAAAAAAAGACTATTTGCACTTTCAAATAGTTTTTGTTCTTTAAGGACACTTTTGTAAAACAAAAAAGCTGACATATTTAAAGCAACATTCTCATTTTGCAGTGTCTGCAACAGAGGCATATTAATTACACAAGTTGCCATTAAAAGTAAGAAATAAAGTGAATGCAAAATAATGTGAAATAAAGTTTCAAGGTGTCATTTACCTTGTTAATTGCAAACGTTTAAACTGCGCCAACAGACAAGAATTTTGAACATTTTTGATCAAAATGGAAGGTAAGTATTACAAAGTATTTGCTAGAGAAAACAACTTAGAAACTCATTGCATATTGAAGTCAAATGCATTTATAAATTTATATGAAAATAGTATAAAAAATAATAAAATTTTTATTGAAAGTAGTCCCTACTTTGCTTTAAGAAATTGGGATAAAATATTCAGTGCGAGTCCTGGATATTTGTTGCTTGGGCACACAATTTAATGCTGAAATTAAAAAAAATATCAGTAACGTTTTACATCAGTAGCAAGACTTGCTCTAGTGATTTGTTAGTGGCAGTAGTTGTATGTAAAACTTTACCGCACTTGGCAAAATCAGGTGCTAAACTCGAGTAAATTTTTTCCCCGACCTTTAACTGGTCAAGCGATGTATTAGAAGATACGTATTTAATAATTTAGCTGGGACTGCTGTTAAATTACCTATTTGAATACAATCTATTTTTAAATTATGTTCTCTCTTACTAGAGACAGAAATAGAGATTCAAAGAACTTGCAGTATTGCAAGTTAAACTATTAGTACTTCATGCAAATAATAATTTAGTAATATTTTTAATAAGAATATTCGAACAAAAGTTGCAAATAGAATGGTGGGACTGCTACATTAAACTCTTGTCTATGGCGTTTGTGCAAAAGAAGAGGAAAATAATTATTTAAGATATCTATGCATAAAAAAATATATATACTGTATCCATCATGGTGTAGTGCTTAAAGCGCTTGACTACAAAACCGAATACCCCTGGTTCGCTCCCTGGCAGAGGACAAACATTTTTCACCATGGTTTTTCAGGTTTTAAAAATTAAGTGGCTTTAACCCCTCCTAAAAATCCATCCAGAGAGCCCCTCTGACCATCCCCTCTCCGAGGACAACATCTTGACAAACAAAGGTCAGGCAGAGCCACCTCCTTCTGGGGAAAAGATAGTTATCAAAGATTAGCGAGCTTCCTACACCAAAGTAAAGAAGGGACGTTGTCTCTAGGCAACGACAGATGTCAGCCGCATTATCCTAGACCTGCCACAGCAGACCAATCATCTACTTAGCTGGAACAAGAACCGATTACCGAAACTGATACAAGGCAAAAAAAAAAACCAATAATAAAAATACGTAAACAACTGCAACGACAACCCGTGTAAAGATGGATATGCTTTGTAGAAACCCTATGCTCCCTCCGGGAGGAGAAGGAACATATACTTATATCGAAAAACGACTCCGCCGAAAATATAAACGCCGACTCTTACAGTCTAGTCCTTGTCAACACTAGAGATACTACATCTCATTGTAGTTGAGGGATTCCGAAAAAATTTAATTGTATTCATATTGAGTCATGCGTGGTATGTCTGGTGAAACATTTGTGGAACGGTAATAGGTGTAAATTTCAGAGGATGAAAGCTTTCCAACGGTGCAGGCAAGCAAATGTAATAATAGTGTCTACCGATTTTAATTTGTTTACTGTTGCCCGAGCTGGACTCTGGCTTAACACCTTTAAAATGTAGACCGTTGCTTCCAGCACCTAGTACTGCAAATCGTGATCCAATTGGAACTCAATATACCTAGAATATCGGTGGATATCACTATGGCTTGAAAAGCTTTTTCTTTAATTTGGTAATATGTACTTTTCTTTATTGCACAAAATTTGATATGAAAATACGTTTGCAATATATTAGTCCTTTTAGTCTTTTCTTATATGAGAAACTATTTATATATATAAATTGCAACTTTTTTTCATGGAAAAAACAACAATTGTTACATCAAGAGAATTCATTTAAAAGTTTTTAAAATTTTTGTCTTCTTTATTTTCATTAGAAAAATTTTTTTGGGAAATTTTTGTTAAACTTTCTTGTTTTGTTTAACTCATATTCACAGTCATATCACATAATTATTTTGTTCAAAATATTTCTCATAAATTCTTTTTACAACAAAAAAGTTCGAGAAAAAAAAACAGCAAAAGGGAAAACCGAAGAGAAATGAAATGATTGAAATAAAAAACCATAATAATGTTTGGCTTTCTCAGTTAGTGTTCATGTTGGCATAAAACTTCTTCTTTAAACAACAAATGTCATTCAAACTCCCTTTGGATAGCAACAACAATAACAGCACCAGCAACAACAAACTTTCAGCAAATCAGCAGGAAACAAAGAAAAACAAACACCAACTGTATTTTGTGGCAAAAGTTTAAATTTGATCATTTTTCATTTTTCTTTACTAAACAGGAAGGAAATAAAAACAACATAATAATCGCTTAAAGTTTCAGCAAAGGACCACTCCCGAACAAATCCTGCGTCAAGAGTTTTGTGAAAATTTTAATAGCGATTAGCGATGGCCATTTAAGAATCATTATTCAGGCGAATTCTAAAGGATACCAACAATAATAAAAATAAGATTGCAATCACTGGCAATGACATCTGTAGTCCAAAACGGCAAAATATAACTCTATATTGGTCATGCCACAAATTGCAGAAACTCATTCCGTCAAAAAATATAATATTTTGTTGAGAGCTTTAAGAAATATTCTATTTATCAATTTGATGTAAAAAATTAAGTGCTTTAAAGGAATTTTTTAAAATAAATATGCTCTTATTAAAGAACACTAAATTGCATTTTTTTCTCTTTGAAAGGGCAAGCGATGCTATACTTTTTCTCGAGAATTATACCGTCATCATAGTAGACGATTAGAGTTATTGGCAAATATTTATTTTAATTTGCATGATGTTTTTAGAGATTTTTCTATAAACGATATATAAAATAACACCAAAAAAATTTTTTTGTTGTTATTTTAATATAATTTTGGATGTTATTTCAGATAAAACAAAACCGCCCCAAAGAAAAAAAATAAAATAATATTCCAATACGTGAAATAACTCCGCCCTCTTTGCTTCCCTAAGGGGGCTTATTTTATTTTTTGGTTGAGGAGTTACTTCCTGAAGGACTACTTAAATATGATTTTGTAGATAATAAAAAGCCTTTTTGTTTACAAGTATTTTGTTCTCGTTTAAAACTTATAAATCTTTAAAGCAACACGCGTGCCAACAAAAATGTTTATTCATATAAAACAAAGTTCAGCCATGGAACGTGATGGCCATTTGTCGTAATTTCAAAACACCAGCTAAAAAGACAGCCCAAAACTATATTTAGTGTGTAAAATATCCTGCTGGCTTTAAAATCATATTGCAAAAATTTATATATTTTTTTCCCCTCAAATTGCATATCCAAATGATGATGATAATGAAGTGTAGCTATAATGCCGGCTTGTGGAAACGTTAAACATTATTCCCAAAACCAAACCAACCAAAAGAACCAACCATCCAACCATCCAACCAACCCAACAATATTATCATCATCCAGCATATTACCACTAAATATGTTGCAAGTACTAAATGTGTACAACTGCGCGTGTGTTTCAAACATAATGAAACATATGAATTTAATTTCATATTAAAAACTTTAAGATTGTCCCTGTTTTGTTGAAATTGTCTTTTTTTCTTCTGGTGTGTGCTACATTTTGTTGCTGTTGCATCTCTTATGATATAAAATTTTTTGACGTATGGACAAAGTTTTTTTTTATTTCTATTACAAACACAAGTTTATTAAATAAATATGACAAGAGCCAACAAAAAGTTTTCTTTTTTATTGTTAACGACGGAATTTCTATTTTATCGTTTTAATTTTTTTTTTAATATTTTGTGCTAAAAATAATATTTAATTATTACGGCAACAGCAACATAAACTAACAATTCAAAAATAACATTTTTGTAACATATTAAAATCTAATAAAATATCAAATTTAATGAAAAACTCTAAAACTTTTGCAAAATGTTTTCTAAAAACTTAATAGTCAACCACATAATGAAAATGTTCATTTTAAACTGATGCCACAAATTAAATTAATCGTGAAAAACTCAACATGAAAGCGAGCAGTTTCAAACTGCTTATGAAGTGGAATATAAAAATGTTTTACTTCGTATGTATTTGTGCGATATGAACATACACATGTACACATTTATATATGAAGTGAAAAAGGATGATCGGGTAATTAAAAAAAATAAATCTCTGATATAGAAAACTTAATTAAATTAAAGCTCTTACTTATACACTGGCAGGTTGTGAATTAGATTTAACTTTGTAGAGGTAGATATTTTATTATGAAAAGAAAAAAGAGCCTTGTTTTCATAAAAAGTTCAAAGTTGATAAAATTAATTAAGAACAATTTTATCGCTCAAATGGCCAACTCCCAAGTTGGTTCACAACTGCGCTGGTTTTATGGCATTTTGGATTGTTGCTTGGTATTGTGGTTCTTGTGGCATAAGGTTATCAGGTTTTCGAATGTAGGCCTTTTTGCTAACAACTCCTAAGAACTTGTATGTTGTTACTCAATCCCTGATATAACAGGGTGACGGGCATGCATATAAATATTTAAGGAACTAAGCTTGCCTGTCCTAGTCTGGGTAGAGGGGCTTCTTATGCCTCAGTTTTGCACGTTACCTAAGATCGGGGATGTTTTTAATACAAGGCCGACCAGAGATCCTATCTGGTGCCATGGGAGCCAGTACCTCATAGGATTTGTCCAATACTGGTTATTGGTTATTGTGATTAAAACCCAGATACGCGGAAAGAGTCATGAGTCGGATGGGTGGATCTGCAATGTGGTGCTAGTGATCGTGTTGTATATCCTCTCTTCAGGCCATATGGCTCATGAGTCTGATGGGTGGATCTGCAATGTGGTGCTAGTGATCGTATTGTATATCCTCTCTTCAGGCCATATATCTCTATGTGCTGTTGGTATTCGGTAATGCCATTAGCGTCTTAAGAAAATAAGGAACAACTACTTTTTCACTGCAAATGCCGTACCACAGTCACTGTGAGGGCATGCAATGGCTCTTCGTGCATTTCATGTGGAATGTCTGTACTATAGAAATATAAACTTTTTTTCAAGCAAATGGAACACGACTGAGAATTTGTCGAATAAGCGGTAACAATAATTCCATGTCCTTAAGGTATGTATCACTCCAGGACTTATTGCTTTGATGGTACACAGTTCCAAAAGAGAAGTACACGGAAATTTATACATTTATTGCCCGGCCATTATGTGGACGTTACTCCATCAACTGAATGTTAAGAAAATTATTTGCTCGCGGAGTTTTTCACATTTCTTATTGCTTATTGTGCCTTGAAATTTATTTAAAATTTATTTTCTCTTTTCTTATAAAATAAATATTCAATAAATATTCTTTTTCTATAATAAAATAATCGGTTTAGTGAATTAGTACAATTATTTTAATCATTTAATTATTTATACTTATAAAAATAATAAATTCAAATCTGTTCAATGACAATTAGGGTTTTTGCTCATTTTGTTTTGTGTTGTCCTTATCGCCGATTGAAATAATTTTTAGTTTTTATTTAAATTCTACAGAACTGCTGCGGTTTAATGCTGTTAAAACCAAATGAACAAATAAATAAATTATATGTAAATTATTTTAAATCTAAAATTATGCACTTGAATATTAATAATGACAACATGTTTGTTTTTGTGCATAATCTATTTCGAATTGAAAATATATTAAAAACATTTTTGCAAACAATACAAATGGAAAAAATCATTATAAATATGTTTGAAACAAGGATGATATAATTATTGTTTGATAAATAGTGTCTGAAGGAATCAAATAGTATTAATATTTTTATATATTTTGTAAAAAATATGCCAATAGAAAACATTTACACCAAGTAAAAAGTCGAGAGATCAAGGAGGATGATGTTAAGCTTATCTTAATATTTTTTTTTCAAAAGTAATTGTAGCTTTTAGATAAATCATATAATTTTAATGGAACTATCTGAACAATCATATTATTTTTGAATGCCTAAACAACACAGTTGTATCGACTCTTGAGCTGAGTTGTTGCCACATTTGTTGCATTAAAGAAAAACATTATGTTGTAATCATTCGGATAACTTCCAAGCTTTTAGGGCCACATTTTGTAAAGCAAAATAAAATTTCATTACAAATTTTTGTATAGAAAATAATAATTAATGGTCGTATTTAAAACAAATTTAAGAACACTTTTCCAAACCACTATAAACTTGTATGAGACAACAAGAAAAGCTGTAAGTAAGCACGTGTCTATTTTTTGAATTCATAAACTATGAATTCAAAAAATAATTTTTACTTTTAATATGTCCTTTATTAGAACACATGGATATACTCGTTAATATTTAAAATTGAAAATTTATCGGGTTTGTACCCAAAGAATTTATAAAAACATAATATTATCTCATCTTTATTTTCAAAGGAAATGCTAAAGGATTGTAAATAAAAGTAAGTTAGATTTGATTTTATGTCATTTTTCCTATTTCCTCCTTCTTTGGGTCTACATAAAGGAATCACTGTAATTTTTCTATCCAAATAGGCTGAACTCTATGTTCATTTTGCATCAACACCGTGTGTACCTTTTGGTCCAGGATTTGTTTCTAAGTGATGCTGCTCAGTACAATGAAAATATATGAACGATAATAAAGTCGACATACAAAAATACGTGATTGAGTGATAGACTAGAAAATTCGATAGATACCACTCAAGCAAATTAATATGTTGCAATATTTGATCGAAAAATAAAACTTTCCACCTCAAAAAGCTGCGATCAGTACTGTAATAAATTATAACCCTAGAAGCGGAATGGGAGGGTATCTAAATTCAGGTGTCGGGAAATGATTTGCTCTATACGCAGGAGTGGAAATTTGATGGTTATTAACTTCATATTCACCACTCTGTTATGAACGTACATTCTGGCCTAATTTTAACCCTCAATGCTCCATTTCGGTACTACAAGCAAAGGTTTGATATGAATAGGCCGACCCTGCTTCATCAGGAAACTTTTAATCAAATTCTTTACTGTCAATCTGCTGCTCATGTGATTGAGGAATACGATAATATTTTATGTAAACATAAGGAATGTAGTCACGTTAAATTTCAATGGCGATCCTGTCATTCTTGAAAGCAAAATGTCTGCATATATTTTTGCATTAAGACTTTAGATCATGATCCACTTCAGACGGTATCCAAGTTTGCAATTAAATTCTCAGATTTTCCATGCATCCTGATCCCAATTCAGCCTTGTTTATTAAATAAACATTACAATTCATAAGTTTCATATACTAAAATACTTTATGTATTTTAAAACATCCTTTACATTAAATATCCCTAAGCTATTTCACTCAAATAAACAATGCATTTCCTTCGCAAATTTCCTGTTCAGTTACGTCTGTATTTTTTTGTACTAGTTCATTGCGATAGAAATCCATTCCTGATCTCACAGAAGATATTTTAGTAAGAGAAATGTCATCTAACAATCGACCAAAAAATTGCAATGATTTTTTGGTTTCTAGAGAATAAAATCAGACTGATTTAAATTAAGAGCGAGATCTGATTATGTGTGTATATTTCTGCCTTCTGTTAATAATTGTGATTTGTTACTTCTATTACGGTTATTATGGGATACTAGAATGAGTATTAACACGATGGAAATTATTTTCTCTATTGGAACTATTATATTTTCCATAACCGCCAATCGTGTTGCGTCTTAAACTGTAGCCTTTACCACGAATAAAATTGTAGTTAAAAGGATTAAACTTAATTCTGTTAAGAACCTTATGCAAGTTACTGTTACAAGTCGCTTATATCTGTCTCTCACTGGCTTCATAAGTCTAGTCTACAATCAATTTAGCTCTCATGTCCTTTGGATCAAAAAATATTGTTATCACTAGAATAGTCCTGATGCTTAACAGGCATTGTTATACTAAACGGTTGCTCAATGCCTTTGAATTTTGTTATGGCTTTCAAAACTGGAGACTTGCTGAGAGCAGGTCTCCAGTTCAACTCTCAACTCTTCAGTGTGTTTGGTATTGTAAACTTGGTGTTATTTTTATTCCTTACCTACACAATTTTTAAATTATACGGTCTTGTCCTTTATCTAAAAGCCCCTTTAATTTCTGTGATCGTGCCAGTATTTTTTGGCAAAGATTAACCTGCTTTACCTTTTGCATTTGACTTTACAAACACAGTAAATGTATAATTAGATTTTGATCTGTTAATTAATAAATTAAAATAATTTTATCCAAGAATCACTTCACTCATAACTTCCGTCATAATTCTCTATAATGATATTAGTACTCATTTTAATTAAGGATTGCTTCAGATCCATTGTCCCCAAATTTACCTTTAGATAATTTACATCCTGCAAATTGTTTTCAAGGGCTCCTTCCCCTGTTTCCTGCATAAAAGTGTCCTTTATTCCTTTATTTCCGTAACAGTTAAAAACTTCCCTTACATCCCCTAATATCCATATATAAATAAACTAAATATATGAAGTTTATAAAAATCCTTATTGTAAAAGATAGAAAGTAAAGTTTTGGTCAGTTTTCGGTATAAATGCACGAACGAAACTTTTTCTTCCGCACTTAATCTGACAGGACCAATATGAATAAAATTTGTATAGATCCCAAAAAATCTCAAAAGACTACAGCAAATAATTTTTGACGCCTTAATTGTTTTTAGTAGATTAACTCAATTAAGCATTCTATAAATTTCTGATGCTGGGGGAAATTCCTTAAACGTTCCAGTTTGTGTCCTTAAAATAATTTTACAGCCTTCGTAGAAAGTTTGCATCTTCAATTACGAAAATAAAAAAATATGATATTTCCAATAATTTTTGTCTCAAAAAGTGATTAAAAATGAAAGAAAAATTTTTATATTAAAATATTAGAGGAAAGAGATAATAATATATTATGCTTGAAAATGAATCCTAGTCTTCAAGGGGAAACTTTGGTAATCAGTTATGTAAGTTATCTTTTATTAAAGGATCAATTCTTAAGGCTTTCACCACAGATTTTTTAAGGCATTTGAGAAGAATCAAATTTTATTTTCATTTCGAACATTAACCCGAAGCTTAAAGTCAAAAGTTTGAAATAATTTTTCTTAAAAAAGCCTATTATTTACCATCCTTTAATAGACAAATAATCATCTATCAAGAGTCCAGCTGGTTTTACCTTTTGAATTTGGTTGCAATTAAGAAAAACTGTTTTCCAATGATAAACGTTTAAAAACTTTCTGAAAAAGGGGAATGCAAATTAACTTATCAGTGACAAAAATGTACAAACAGAAAAAAAACATCCCATTGAAATTCAAAGAAAAGGAATGACTTCGAAAAGTGAGTGAAAATTTTTCAAAAGGTAAATATAAATGGAGTTAAAGCCATAAACGACAAAGAGGATACAAGGAAGGATACTGTCGCAAATTAACTCAGTGTAAAAATAACAAAAAAATATGTATATTTTTGTTGAATCCAGCAAACAATAGACACACAAAAATTCAACTAGAAACTCAAACAAAAATTGATAAAATTTTTAGTGAAAAACAAACAAGTCGGTGAAAGTAACAAAAATAAATGGGACTGCAGGTATGCAAAGCAATAAAATGATTTCGTTTAAGTTTGAAGTTTGTTAAAAATTAAATTGAGGGAACACTTGGTCTTTTTTACAAAAAAAAAAAAAAAAAAAGACATTAAAATGTCTCTGAATCAAAAGCAAAAATGATTTAAGCTGACGATGTTTAATTAAACGGGGACTCCATCTTCTGGTATTTGTTGATTAAAAATGGTTTTATTAAATATTTATATTTAATCTGATTCTCATGAATAGGATTCTCATGAATAGGATTGCAGGCCCTCTAAAGGACATTTTTGACATACTCACAAATACTCTTTCGAAAAAGGGCATTAATTGGTTGAGTGCTGTCAGGCAAGGGATATGACCTGCAAAAAATTAGTCAGAAGATCAGCTTTATCAGACGGGTCAGTGACTATTTTGTCATCTTTTCAATACTTCGAGAGCTTAAGACCTTACATTATCCTTTACTAATTTAACGCATGACTGAAGGCTCTTGCTACTCCAAGGACCAGCTTTCCCAGACGAGTTAGTGACTATTTTGCCATCTTTTCAATAACTCGAGAGCAAAAGATATTACATTATCCTTTACTCATTTAAGGCATGACCGAAAGCTCTTGCTGCTGCGAGGATCAACAGAAACTTTTCTAATTTATTACAGCTGTCGAAAGCGAGAAGCAACAGTTTGAGCAAAATACTTATATTAAATCAACAAATAGACAAAGGAAAAGAAATGATTAACGCCAAAGGCAATGGGAAAATAAGTGGCTAAAGAGATTAACTATCCTAAGGACTAACTGGCTAATGAAGTGACCAACAAACTAAATAATAAAAATTAAGGCGTTAGTTGTTGTGCAAAGTCGTTTAAAAATGCATAAAATAAAACAAGACAATAGAATTTTTGGTCTTTTTACTTTACTTTTTCATTAATTTGTTTTTGTTTTAAATTTGTTAGTATTTCAAGTCAACTGTAAGTGAATTCAGCACAACATTTAAGCCAAAAGTATTGAAAGA
The DNA here is from genome assembly GCA_963681545.1 of Germaria angustata. NCBI lineage: Eukaryota > Metazoa > Arthropoda > Insecta > Diptera > Tachinidae > Germaria > Germaria angustata. The sequence goes on from OY813002.1 coordinate 31,904,058, forward strand.
AAAATATGCGGAGGTTTGGTGTTTAAGTTTTCCGTGGACAAATTCGAACAACCCATCAACCCACGCACAAAACAACCAACTAAACAGATGCAGAGAACAACAAGAGCAGGATGAACAATATTAAAACATTTTACATTCGACGTTGAAATAATAAAGTTGCATAGTTTGCCTTATCAGCAAGGAGTGTTTAAGGATTTTTTAAATTAAATAACGGCAGGATAATGTGTATAATAGGACCCGAACATATTCAGGGGAAGAAAGTGGTTGATGAAAACGCAAGAGTAGACACGTAAGTCGATTTGTCAAATTTAGGTTTTGATGATCAGGGCTTTCAGAAATTGCATATTCATAGACCTCAGTTGCTGATTCACTTGCTGATTGCATAGTTTTTGTTGATTTGCATGTACTACAATAACTTTAAAAGTATCCTTATCATTTTAACTCATACCTGATGAGACCAGCAACGTTAAGTACAACAACTAACCAAACAATCTATGCAACCATCCGTTTCACCATCCTGGCAACAAGCCACCCACCCGGTTCACCATTATTGTCGTCATTTAAACAACCGACAATATGTTTTTATTGTTGTTATTTTCTCTTGTTCCTCTTCTTATTTTTGCTTTTTTTTATTCACTTTTATTGTTATTTATCCATTATATTGAATTTGTTGTAGCGCTTTGTTAAATTTTAGTTGTTGCTTTTGCTGTTATTTTGCGGCCAACCTTAAATTTGGTTGGAACGTGGAAAAAAATTGTTGAAAAAAAAATATATTAAAACATCAAGAAAAAATATATAAAAATGCGGCTACAAAACTGAGTGTGTTAACCGGTCACTTTGGAAAGCTCACAAAAAATTGGAAAATAAGACACAATTGAGAAATTTATTTCTTTCTCACAAGGATTTCAGGGATTACGCGGGGTTATAGTGGAAAATCCTTTTTATAAAAATAGTAAATTGATTTTCTATGTAAGTGATCCAACTGATTTTTATTCCTCGCAAGAGCATCATCTATGCCAGAGGAGCTGTTAAGAGTGCAAGAGAATTTTTTGTGAATTTTAAAATCGAAAGAAATCAAATTTTCATTTCAATTGAAAAAGTGAAGTTTTCGTTTTCCAATTGCGATGTTTCTTTGTAAGGAAATGCTACACAAAAAATAGAAAAATAAAAATATTAATTAGAAACTATAGAGTTTTTTTAAAGGCATACATTTCTCAATTATTTTGCTTTGAAATCAAATTAGTTTCCTGCCTGAATAAGTAATCCCCGATCAATTTGATGACAAAGTTTTGTAGACCCCCCTCTCCCATTTGTAAAATAATTTAGAACTAATTTGTATAAAAGAAACCGCCCGTATTGTATTTGATAAAAAATATTTTAGTATCAATCTCATCTATATATGATCAGATCATTTTGTTTGAGGATACCCGTTCCCCCCATCATATTCCTTTATGCTTTTGCTCGAGAACGTATATATGCTAATAGTAAAGAGCTAACTAAGAAGAGCTACTTCAGGCACAGAAAAATTAGCAATGACTTGTTATGGGTGGTACCCGTATTCTTCCTTCTCGCGCAAAAGTAACGTCATAATTTGGATTGCCTGCCAGGTTTCCATTTGATATTTATAATATGGATATATGAAGAATCAGTTGTAATAAGCCATAGAGCGACACACAACCCAACAATAAACTTTTTATGAAAATGAAATGGCAGCCAGTCATTTTGTTTCTGTAGTATCGTACATCCAGTTTGGATAGTCTCACTATTGCAATTCTCTAGATAATAAATGCTTTCTATGTAGGGTACCCGTCTCTGTTCTCCCATATATTCGTGCTTTTAAACAAATATATATTATTTACGTAGTAATACGTAAAAAATTTGAAGAGTATCACTATTGTAGCTCCCTAGATCTATAAAAATTAATAATTATTTTATGTGGGGGATAACCGTCTCCTCCTTCTTATGCCACCATGCTTTTGTTTGCACTTAAACTTTATTTCCGGTGTAGTAAGAATAAGTCTTGAAGAGTCTTACTATTAAAGTTTCCTAGATACAGAATAATTACTAATTACTTTGCATGGGGGTACCTTTTCCCCCGCACCGAAAAAAATAAGCTTATTTGAATTTCCCAATCATTGGAAAGACAGTGACGAAATTTTAACAGTCTTCTTAAAAGGAACAAATTTACATCCTAATAAGGATAACATTTTTGAAATACAGTCGTCCCTCGATAATGTGAAATTCAAGCTACCACATAAAAAGTTAAAAATAACAAAACTTCAAATTGTTAAAAGAGATGTAGAAAAAAATCAAATTTGTAAGAGCTTGATTAAAATTTCTAATCTTTTATATGGAGTCTGTGAACCGTCATATGTATGACCGGGTATGTATGTATATGTAAATAATTATGGTCACATTATTAGATTTTTAAAATTAATTGTGAACATTATCGCGAACTCATTATTATTTTTGTTTGTTTGAAAAATATGAACACAATCTCATTACAAGCTAAAATTATAGGGTAACGAAGAGCTGAGCTTCAAGTTATAGCGAGTCGGGGAGCAAAATGCCACTTCCAGATCATATTACGAGAATTTTTTTTCTTATTCTCCGCATGTGTATCAATTTACCTGGAAACAAGTTCATATTATCGAGAGTCTACTGTATATAGATGTTATACAGTAAAGATAAGACAAAAGCAAATTTTTATCTAAGTATTTACATTAATGTATGATCCAAGTTTTATATTGAATTAATTTCAACGTTTCTATACAAATAATTTTAAATATTTTAATTGGCTTTTGTTTTTTAGTTTTCAAATTAAACTTTGTATCAAATTAAACTCGGTAGGAGTAACTCTGCCTGAGCCACTGAACCATTAATGGGATCAGGAATCATTGTATGTTTTAGTTTTTGGTCGTATTTAATTAAATTTAGAGTTTATATCAAAATTTAATTAAAATTAAATACAAATTTAATGAACTTATGGAGAGTATGTAGGAGAACATCAACATTAAATTGAATGTAATGACGATCTAATACATTCTAAATATTTGATTAAAATTTTAGCAAAAAAAGAGACAACAAAAACATAGAAATACCAAATATGCATTTTCACCTTATTATCATTGACCGCAGGGATAATTTTATTTCTATGTATACATAAATTTTAGAAATATTAATAATATTTGCGGTCGGCTTAGACAATTGGTTTGCCGTTAACCTTTTTCCTAAATTTCGTTTCTATTGCATTTATGTTTGTTGCAAGTGGAATAGGTTAATTTATTTTTGAAATAATGCAATTAATAATTTATGGGATAAACCAATGACATTGGGGTTTTAATTAAATAAAATTACGATACTGTAACAACATAATAATTGTTTTGATAATCGATAAGCTTATGGAAAAAATATTTCGTATATTTTATGCAATTTGACTTGGAAAAATTAAGATTTTGAAACTATTTGGCATAATAAAATAAACAATTATTTCTGTTATTGTAAAAAATAAATAAAGTTTGTATCCAAAATGGCATTTAAAGGGTTATTTTGAATGGTTAATCAACAAAAATGAATGGCTTCTCAAAAAAAAGAGGATCTGGCTACTCTGCCGCATAGTAGAAATAAATAATTCCTAATGCTGTCTTAATAAAAGAGCCCACGAATTGCTAAAATAAATTCTCGAAGCTGAAAGTACTGGATGCTTTCTAAGAAGAGCACTAATGCTTCATTAAATAGTCTTTCTCTCTTTCTTCATGGAAGAGCCGAACAACAGCGTTTCATGTCGCAAAAAATAGCGCCCATATCAATACCATTACATTCAACGTAGATTAAGGACCTTTAGTCACACATTGTTTGATTCAAATGATGTTTGACTTCCTGCACTGCATACTAAGACAGGCTTCATAACCAATTTAAAGCACTCGCTTGATATACACCGTCATTTCCGGCATCTCTGTATTTAATTTATCCTTGTCCCATGATTTTTAACGCTAAAATAAAGTAAAACATTTGCTTGGAACATTCTTTACAAGAAAACTAAAGGATAACAAGATATTTTTGTATTAATTAATGCTTCCAGAAGATGCAACATGATGCCCATGTTGCATCTTACTTATCATCGATTACTACTTCCCTGGCTCGCATGGCATACGCCAGAATATATTTAGTTCTTCTGTATCCCAAATTTCGAAAAGAAAAAAAATATTTTTTTGAACTTGTATAAGAAAACTAGAATATGACGAGAACTTCAAGATAATGGAATATTACCTCCCGTGGCAAATGCAAAGGCTAAAGCTACCAACAAAATTATTGCGGAACTGTTACTGAACTATAATAAAATCGGTGTTCGTAAATCTTACTGGATTTATTACCGGTAGATTTAGGTGACACCAGTGACGAACAGAGCAAATTGAATTAAGATTTGTAAGGGAAATTGTGCGATATTTACAAGGTTCTTGGAAACTGAATAGAATTAATTATAGAAAAATAGAATTAAGAATAGAAATGAATTAATTATACGACATTTTATTTCTAAATTTTGTTATTTTATTGCATTCTTTATCACTAAGAACAGGAAAAGTTTAACCGATTTCATAGACTGCGTCTCCAGAAGACGGTTATTCTCCGCTGTCTCAGACAGCATGGGATCTATTGAAGGTTACTACTTTTCTTCGAAACCATTTAATATTTATAGATAGATCCAGAGCACTGTACCATGAGTTGCTAGTATTTAAAATAAAGAGCCGGAAGTCAACGATTCCATTAGATTCAGAAATATCGGTCATGAAAAGGGCAGAGTTTGTTTGAGTATTGCAAGATCTTGGTTAGAAATATTAGAATTTCTAATCGTTTCTTACTACATATTACCTGGTTCGAGAATACCAAAGGACTATGAATGCGTTGGTAGGAGATTCCTTAACGATATGACCATTGAACTGGACGGAAAGGACATTTTGCTATCACAATCAGAAATCAGTGCGTTCTGACGTGTTCGGCCTCACAAACTAAAAATACCGGATCTTTTCGACATCCTGGCAAAAAACAGATGGCACAACGAACCCATCAGCAAGACTTCCAGGTTGATCTGCTCCAGAATGGACGCTAGACACACTAGGGTTTTTTATGCTTCCACAACAAACATTTTTGGGATATAGTGGCAACTACCACAGGTCGCTTTTAGTTCGGTTATAACGCTAGATTAATGGGTGTCACATCAAACGACTTTTGCAAAAGGTGTATGAGCGGCAAGAAAGAGGAGACTACTTCCACTTTTTAAGCAGCTGCCCTTTTTGGATATGCATGGGTAGATACGCTTAAGTCATAACTCAAGCTTAATTAAGATGGCGACGCCTAATCTGGGGATACTTGTCTCATTCATCAGAAGCAATGAATGTTTTCAGACATGAACGTAAGAGAAAAAGGCTGACAATTCGATCTTTTGTTCTCTCGATTTCACTATCATAAATATATCGGTTCTTTATGTTCTCCCTGTGCTTTTCTGCTTTCCTTGGTAATCGCACCCAATTCAGCATACCTTAATTATATTTACAGGTATGGAACTAAGAACGTGGAAGTTGCTTGTAAAGACTAACCTAAGCGCAGTCAGTAAAGTGACTGCAAATGATCGAAAATGGCAAAAAACGATGCCATTAAGTTAATTTTAAATCTGAAAATATAGAAAAATATGTACTCCAGACTTACAGTTCAGAAGTCAGTCAAGAAAAGATTATAATAATAAAAATAATATTGTATATAAATGAAAATGAAATAAAAAACATTTTAGATCCATAATTTTTCCTCAAATTACTTACAAATTTTTCGGCTAAAATGTTTTAAAATAAAATAATAAATTACCTGAAAAGAAAGAGAAAAAAAAATTAGTTATTCAACTTATTTAATTATCATTTATAATATTTTTCATTGGTAAGAAATTTCGAAAAAGGATTAATTAAAAGTGATTGATTAATATGAGAGGTTGGCTGCTGCTAGTAAAGGACATGCTTTTGGTGAATAATCATATAGTGGTACGCAATTAAAGGATGATACAATTAAAAAATGAAAATAAAAAGAAATTAATAATGAACAATTGGAAAGAGGAAGGAGAGTGAGGAATTCCGTTTAGAACAATTTTGTGGAAGATCACTAGCAGGCTGTCATCTACTACTGATAAAAAGAAAAGACTTTAAAACATCAGCAAAAGGATACATATATATCGACATGAGCTATTTAATCCTTTATCATAAAAATTAAGGTTGTATTGCTCTGTGTTCCATATCCCCAATTTTTATCTTATAAATAAATAATTTTTATATATTTTTTCAAAATATACTCATCGTATTGAGTAGGACTACCCAGTGTTCATTTTGTTTTGATTCAATGGTAGAAGAACGTCAGAAAAACACTTTCAATCAAATGAGATTGACAGGCTGTAAAACTTTGTGTAGCAGTGCAGCAGATGTATCCTCAACAAATAATTTTGTGATACATTAAGGATTTTTGGAATATTATGTGTATATGCTACCGTATCCAATCCCTATCATTATGAAGAAACTGTTGCAATTTAAAAATTAACACAAAAGAAAAGAATAGTTCTTTGAGTAAAGTTAAGAATGAATAAATAGAAAAAAAGAGGATAACAAACTTTTTGTCATAAGAACTCATTTATCATATTTATTAAGTTCGAACTCATATTGACGCAAGAAAAAGGAGCAGAAAAGCTTCGCTTATACTTAAAATGGTAAAATCACTGACACATCATTGTTGCGTTGTGTTGCCTGCGTGATAAAGCTTTACCAAAATAATTATATTTAACCACAACAGCAAAATGTATACAAGCGCCAACATCAACAACAACAACAACATCAAATTACATATAATATATCAATAAAAGTTTGTCAATGTCAAAGTGTAATGGTTCTTATATTCACCATTTGGCTTGAAAAGTAAAAGTTTATTTTCATCTTTAAAATTGACTTTTCATTTCCGCCAAAAATTCATAAAGTGTCAAATGGGATCAAAAAGAAAAGCAATATTGCTTAAAAATACTGATGAGAAAAAGAATTTCATTAAAAAAAAAATTAAAAAAGGGAAACCAAATTGGTTTCCCAACTTGGATTTTTTAATATAATCCAACAACAACAACAAAAATTTATAATGTGCAAATGAGTTTCTTTTCCTGCGGGAAATTACTGGAAACTTTTTGTGTGAATTGATTTGTCAAAAGCCTGTTACAAGACTTGTAAAAAAAAAATTATATATTAAGTCAGAATTTCCAAAAGCCCTGAGGATATATAGTACCTGTAGTGTAGTTTGGTGTAGGGGTTGAGTATCCTGTAAACTGTAACTAATGGCATTCGTCAGTTCAAAGCGAGTTTGCCATTTTAATGAAATTATAACAATACAATGCCGGATCTGATCAAGCGGCAATATAGGAACATTTTCCACTATGAGGAAGAGTATAGCGTTGTTCTCGGTAGTTCATAGAAGTAAATAGATCATGTTCAACTAACAACTACTTGTGGGAACAGTACAAGCACACCGCTTCCAGTCCTATTGATATTCAGCCTATTATATCGCACAAAATGACAATACAGACGCATAAATCCATAATTTGCAGACAGTTGGGTTACAGCAAATTTAGTTGCTACTACATGGATTATGCTGCATTAAATCACATGTGCTGTGGTATTTTAGATTAAGAAACAGAACATTAATTCATTGAAATTAATGATAAAGTTTGACGATCCCTCATCTCGCCCAAAACAAGAGCTATCGACTATGGACCTGATGGTCAGCCTTCTGTAATTGTTGCGTGAGTTGGACTTTACATTGATGGATTTGTAAATTCAAATGTAAAATATGCCACAATGAGCCGTAAGATAAGCCCAATTGCAGAGAATACCATGTTATTGAAAAAATTCGGTATATCCGCCACATTTTCGCTGACAGAAGCGATATTTTCGCAGGGCGCATACTGCGATAAGGCACAAGTCTGACTACATCTCTGACGAGTCTTGTCTTTTTAAATTTCTTTATTATATTGTGAATTATAACGACCATAACTACACCGCAATGCATAAAAATTGGCAACATTTGAGTCACTTACTATTGCAACTCTTGACTATTTCTGCGCATTTTACGGCTATTAAGCGACTGACATCGTAAACCTTTAACTAAATAAATGACTTTAGATGACAGATATTTAGCAGCTGACAGACTCTTTAAGCCGGCGGTTTTGGAACCACTAAACCACTCCACAACGATAAATTGGTGCAAAAGTGTCAATATGATAAATATTAAAAACACCACATTAGCATATCACAGGCTAATAAATATCGAAGCTGAAATTGTAAATGTGAAGTCAATAAATTGGGGAAAAGTTCTTTCATAATGCAAAAATTTTGTAAGACGTCAATACATTTTTTAAATAAAGATCTCACATTTATTAACATGACACAAGAGTAATTACTCATTCAAGAAGATAAACAAATAAATTTACAGGTGTGTTAAATACAGCAAGTGTGTATATTTTTCACCCTGACATACACTTATAGAGAGGGTAATACATCGTCCTTACCATTCATGTAATCATCAGCACCATCTCGAATGAACATTATCAACAATAATAGAACGTGTTCTACCTTCCCCTTACTCGTACATAATGACAACCAAACGCACAGACATCGACAGGCACGTATTGTATGGAATTATTTGAAACTTGTACGAGGGTGCTTTCAAAATTAACTATTGGCAGATATTTATTTTTTCCCCTATAAAATAAGTTTTCATTTTAGCAGTAGATTTTTTTTTTGATTTAAAGGGCTAGTTATTTATGTATTTATAAATTTTTTCGGCCTTAAGGTATGCAAAATAATTTTTTTTTTATTCAGGATCTGGAGCCTTAAAATCGAAGAAATTATTAAATATACACAAATATATAACTAATGGAGGGCACGTCAAAGAATATCAATATGAAACTATGCCAAAATTTACGTGAAAAATATTTTAAGAATATTAACAAAAATATTCAAAATTTCACAAAAGCAAACAAATTAAAAGCAAAACTGGAAACAAACGTTAATGTTTCTAATAAAATGCAAGAAATATTGGTCTAATACCAAAAAATTTTGAACATACATATATTTAGAACCTGAATAAAAACTTAGAACCGCAAACAATATTAAATAGAAAAAATCTTAATTTTATAATAAAAAAACTTAATTTAATAATAAAACAAAAACACGCAGAAGAAAAAGCTAATTGAAAAGTGTTAGAAAAAATCAAAACATATATCCAAGGGAACACTTCTAATGAAGACTACTTAATATTTCTTTGAAAGTATAAAGAGGAGAAGGACAAAAACACAAATCAAAAAATTTCTCGAGTTGAAACACAAACAAGATAAGAAACCCAAAATTAAATACAACGGAGATTGGTATATAAATAAAACTGGCACAAGGAAATTCCAACAAATATTTTTTTTATAGCAGAGTAGCAGCGCCTCTTGTGTTAAGGAGACACATTAAGTTCGCTTAAGTTGTATGTGTAGCCATTTTATTAGTTGTTTTATTTCAACGACAACTCTGCTAGTATTACCGACGAAGGAGGACACCGTGATGTAGTGTGCATAAGTGTAAAGAACATCAATCGCCCCCGATACCGTTAAGTGACCAGTTCTATTGCCTTCTTCATTACTAAAACAGTACGACAACAATTGCCACTATGCCACGCTAATGTAAATCAGAAAAATTCATGATGTTGAAGACTTTGTCCTGAACAGGGATCGAACCCAGGTTATCAGTCATAAATTGTTTTATAGTCAAAGCGCTAATTACTTCATCCAACGGCACCCTCATTGCATTTTCTAATTATAAGGTACCTGATGATCGAGCTTTACTCAGAGTTCATATATTTATTACTTTTGTTGAGGATATATGTCCGCTAATTTTTCATAGTGATTCCTTTTTATTTTAATTTGTCTTCAAAGAAGCCCCTTTCATTTGGTTGATACAGACATCATTAGATGCATAAGAACTTAACGATCCGCCGAAATGGGGTATTAGCTATTTCAGAGCGGTCACCAATTAACGTGAACGATTCACTTTACTTTGATTTCTCTTCCAAGAGAACTTAGAAAAGGCCGAATTCCACTAAGCGGCAAATTTTGCTGAAATTATTAGAACCCCTTAATGAAGGGGTTAAGCGCTTTCTATCTATAAATTATAATTAAACAGAACGTGCATAAAATATATTTTATATTTTTCATTTAATTGAAAGGCTTATATATGTGCAATTATGTTGGAAATGTGATATTGTGCAAATGTCTTCCACGACTTCGTAACATTAACCAGGCTAAATTTGACAGATGGATTTGGGTATGTTAGCTTAAGGGGCCGATGTAGTTTGCAGCTTATACACTAAGACCTAAAACTTAAGAAAACCACTCCAGAAAAATTTTAAAAGTCTCAAATCGCACAATCTTTGTAGCCATTTCACATCACCTCCACGTGTGATGGCCATATCGTTAAATCATTCGTGAAGAATGTCCCATGTAACATGTGCTGTGTCGCATATGAGGTCGGTAGAGCCGTCCTGTTGAAACCACATGCCTTTGGTGTCCATAAATGAAGTTGTTAATCATTGTTTTATAGCGTTCGCTGTTGACGGCGATGAACTGGCCAACGTCATTTTCAAAGAAATGTGGACCGATGATGCCGCCAGCCTAAAATCTACATCAAATAGTGACTATGTCCGACTGCATTGAACGCTTTTAGGTATCATGTGGATTAGTATCGTCTGAAATTCTTCAAATTTGTTTGTTCATCCATGACTTTCACCACTTCACTACTGATGACTTTTTTTCCAAATAAAAACTAGGGTCGAACGCAGCACCCATTTGGTTAAAACAAATTTATCATTTGCAAGTACTGCTGAAATCTTTATTTACACGTGGCAATTTACTAAAACCATAAGTTAAAAACAAAATAAGCAAATTAAAAAAACATGTGTATAGTTGGTAAAGAATTGATAACAATGGCAACACTGTTGTAAGTTAGTGAGGTGTAATTTGGGCTTTCCATTACAAAAAAAATCTTCACAAATTGTGATACGATGAATCAAAAAAATTCACGTATTCTATTTACAGTGAAAAAGTTTGTATAAATAGCTGAAATATACATCAACTGACACCACAGAAGTGGACCAAACACAAGAACGCTGATGATGAAAGTGTAGCGGCTTTCGAAAACAGCATGTTGTTCCGTTCTGCTAGTGTTTGTCAGAATGATTTACACATGTGTCTTTGGTGTAATTTGTTCTTTGATAACTATCACATGTAATTTGGCTTATAAAATACGATTGAACTAAGTAGCCTATTTAAATTTAAATAAAAGATCACTAAAACCAATTTGAAAATTTCAATGCACCAACAATTAAAAGACTTTTTTGATGCATAAATTTAAGGTTCTTAAGTAGATTAGTCACATAGTACTGCTTTAGGGGTCACGATTTAAAGACATTTTTACTGAACTTGTTCGGTGATGAGCCGTATCAGGAAAGAGGCATCGAATGCATGATCATTACTATCGTGATCATTACTATCGCACCATACACAAATAGTGAAATGACAAAGTTCAGCTGATGTCATGTGACCAAAACTCCGACTGCAAGTAAGTCGATGACATCGGGTATCAGGTGATAGATATATAAACAGAATCTGGTGTATTGTTTTAGCTATTGGAGTCCATTAGAGAAAACGCTATCTGAAGTATGATCTGTACTAAAATTTGTAGTGGTAAATGCTGTTTTATTGCTAGTGGAATTAGTCAAAGAACAAAGATGAAATTTTTGTTTAAAAATCTGAACCATAAATTTCAACACTTGCAACAGTTTATGATTATATCAGAAGTCAACTTCTCTGAAATATTGTAACTTTTAGAAAATTTAAGGATATAATAACAGATATTTTTCAGATCGTCTTTTGTCCCTTTTGAGGGGAGGAGAGAGTAAATAAAAATTAAAACTTTGACGTCATAAAACCGATTCAAGGTGGCAAAAAAGAAAAATGTGTATTATTTATTATAAAAAATAGGGAAATATGAAATCAATATCGAAACAAAGATGTACATTTCGCTTTTGTGGTAGAAAAGAATAAAACAAATTTAATATCTTTGTTCTCGTAAGATATACTCACACTTTGTGTTAAAATTTTTCTACCTTGCCAAGGAGCTTCCTGAGACCCGTTCATACATATCGTGTAACTTATTAGCTGTAATGATATAAAAGTCTTAAGCAGCAGGTATATTCCGAACCTAGAAATTAAAATTTCAATTGTACATCGGTCGGCATGTGCGTTAAGTTTTTTCCTACAAATAATGTGTGCAATACTAGTTGAAAAAATAAAATTCTTATCCCTGCTAAAGGAACACCTTTTATTACACCCTCGTATTTTTGTGTTCGCCTGAATAATATTCAATACTTGTGTAAATAATCGTGTATGACAGCCATAAAAATGTTTGTGCTTTAAAGCGTTAGTACATTTTCCAGACCTGGTGTTTCAGCATTACTCTATTGACATCAGAGTATTTATTTTTTTAGGATTAATGTCGTTTATTGTTATTATGCCAACGTTGTGATTTGCATAAATTAACTTTTTTTCGTTGATACTTTCCACATTTTGTTGCAAAAGGTTTTTTGCTCGTCTTTGGTTTTGTTGATTTTGAAGACAAGAAAATAACAAACACTAAGTTTAATAATTCCACAAACAACAAAGACAATAATATTTAATTTCAATTAGAAATTTTTGTTAAAACTTTTAAAGATTAAGTAGTTTGATTAAAATTTACTGTAACTAGAGGCTTTAAAGGGATAAAATTAGTGATATCATTGCTTAACTGAGGAAGATGGGAGGCAAAAGAGATGATATTTGACTAAAAAAATTAAGGAGTGTGACTCATTTGGACAAAGGTGCGCTGTAATGCTTACACGGAGTAAAATTATGATTGGTGTGTGTTCTTTTCAACTCTCCTGCAAGTATTTGAAAAAAATACAGTTTTGATAAAGCGTTGTTAGCTTAATTTTTTTAAATAAAGGCAACAAACACAAAATGCGAATATACTTGGCTTGCCTGCAGAAACTCCCAGAGTCTTGGACAGGGATCGAGCCAGCGACCTACTAGTCTAGTACGAAGGTAGTCGTAGACTAGTGACTTGTAATATGGAGAGCTTCTTAGCGAAAGGAAAATATAGTTTATATGTATTAGTCAATAAAAAATATATAATCGTACTCCAGAAAATCAGTGTCAATCTGGCATATGGAACTCACATACCGAGATGTGTTTCCCACAAAATGTGGGAAAATTTTCAAATAAAATAAAAAAGCAATGGCAAGTAAGATGGCTGAAAATAATTTTTTTAATTAAGTCAATTGCTTTAAACTTTTGCTTTTGTAAATAAAGGTTCACGCCAAGGAAAATATATAATTGATATTCACCTTTTTATTTAGTAAGCACACATCAGGTGTTTTCATGTTTAAAAGGTTAATATGGATCCTTTAATGCCACATAGTCATATTCTCGAACAATGCTATTAAAGTTTTGAAAGTATTTGCTTCCACAACGAAACCTTTTGGTACAACTTTCGCTTAGTTTTACGTTTGTATCTGATTTTTTTCACATATAAGAAAATAAAATACTATAACCTTTGATACTTCATTTTGTTGCATTAATTAACAATAATGACAATTTTTTAGTAAAAATCTATGAGTAATTTTTACACTTGAATTAAAAATAATACCACGTGACAACACGTCAAAAAAATAAATAATAATTCGCTTCAAATTTTAGGTGCATAATAAATTGGTTCACAGTTCCTACGTATACGTAATATTTATTTTTAAAGTTGCGTCCATATCAATCATACGTAAGAGTTATTTTCATTAGTCGAGATTTAACATTGAACGAATAATTATTTGAGTAAATGATTTAATAAATTTTTTTTGTGCTCGTGACACAAAATGCAAGACTACTTATTTCTTAGTAATTCTATTTGTAATTTCAAACAAATATTTGTACTGAAATGTGCATGTTATCCTAATTAATCCTGCTCACCAAAGGCAAGTATTGATGTTTACAAAGACTTAGTGGCGCTAACAAGGAGACATATGCTATCATTGTCGCCTTATGGATAATAACGCAGTTGCAAGATCAAAATCGTCCTTTAAATCATTTAGAATTTTCTTTTAAAAATAATTTTCTAAAAAAGAGTCACCATTTCGAGAAGTACAGTAACGAGTTTGTCACACTTTAGGCTACTAGAGGAGCAAAGCGCTTAATTATGCTATGAGTGGGTGAGATTGGTGCAATAAAACACGGGAGAGTGATTTTGGTTAGCAGAGCCCAGTGAAATACTTTGTTTAAAAGGATTAGGCAATTTTAGACGGGCATTGTCTTCCAAAACTTTAATATAAACAAAAATTTAAGTTCTTACAATATTTCTAAATTCAAGGTAATATTTAAGTTGGACATGTGAAGCTTAAAATCCCTAAGATCAGAGGGGAAATGGGGATGTTGCAGGACATGAAGAGAAAAAATGGAAAATTATTTTTCTATACTACAAATTAAATAATATGTATATGAAAAATAAATTTTGTTTTTGTTATGTATACCACGGAACGTCCCTTTTTCGGGCTTTAATGATTTAATGTTTAATTTGTGCAAAGTAAATTTATCTCCTAACTTTAGTGTAAAACAAAATTTATCAAAATATTTTAAGAGGTATTATAGACTTACAAACACAAATTCTCCCGATGTTGAACATGTTGAAATTTGACAATTCACTGGTAATTTGGTAATCTGTGACCGAAAGTTATGTTAAAATACTTTATCATTCTATTTTCATATTAGGAAAATTAAGATTTTACTTACAGAATTTTTATTTGCTATTAGTGTAGAAATTTTTTGCATTATCTACGACGATCAGCCAATTCTCCTGGGGTAACTTGGAGTCGTCAAACCGAATAATTATCTCAAAGGCAAAATAAACATGGACTGTAACTCAAATGCGTTTACATGTACGTGTCCGTAAACACTCAATGATATATATAAAGCAATAAAATCAGAGATCTCTTTTAATTCAATTTAGTTTTAATTACCTTTGAATTTAGTTTTAATTACCTCTGCAAGTAGATGTCTGTCAGTATATTTTTGACTTTAAGTAATCCAGAAATTGAAAGGCCGTTTTAGTGAAACCTTATTAAGAACATTTGTAATCACCATTATTAAAGGAGTCGAGCTATTGTCGGGTCTTTTTAGAATCGTATCTTATAAATTGTACCTCTTTCACAGAGTTGTAAATGAATCATTCATTTTTGATTTCAATTCATTTTGAATTAGCTAAATTTTGAATTAATTCTTTTCGTCAAAAAACGAATTGAATGAAATTTGAATCAATTCATTTGAATTTAGCAAACATGAATTGCAATTCATTTTTAATTCAAATGAATTGGTAAAATGAATTGCAATTCATTTCCAATTCATTTGAATTGAATTGACTTTGAGTTAATTCAAATGAGTTAGAAAAAATGAATTGCAATTCATTTCCAATTCATTTGAATTGATTTTGAATTAATTCAAATGAGTTAGAAAAATGAAGGTAACGGCAGAATATGACTTGAATTAGTAAGGAGCTGCGAAAATCCTATCAGCATGAGCATTAATTCATAATTGTTTATTTGCTTAAACCAAAACTTTTAAACATGTTTTTTATATTTTTTCTCAAATGGTGCGAAAAACATATCAAAGATGTGTTTAATAATCTTTCTGCTTCGGTGCCAATATCAAAATTCGGGTTCAAAGCTTTTAACCACCAAGAATTCATTTTTCTAACTCATTTGAATTAATTCAAAATCAATTCAAATGAATTGGAAATGAATTGCAATTCATTTTTTCTAACTCATTTGAATTAACTCAAAGTCAATTCAATTCAAATGAATTGGAAATGAATTGCAATTTATTTTACCAATTCATTTGAATTAAAAATGAATTGCAATTCATGTTTGCTAAATTCAAATGAATTGATTAAAATTTCATTCAATTAGTTTTTTGACGAAAAGAATTAATTCAAAATGTTACCAATTCAGTGCATGAATGATTCGCGAATTAATTCAAAAATGAATGATTCGTTTACAACTCTGCTCTTTCACACATAAGCCGACTTAGGAAATAAAGTGCAAAATTAATTGAAGTTATATAAAGGAAAAAAAGTATTTGTTATAAATATATAAAGTACACCTCCCCGTTCAGTAAATCGTTATCAAAAAGGTAATTCCTTACAATCAAAGGGCTGTATTAATGAAATCATTGAAAAATATCCATAATTGCAATACTCAAAATATTAATTTCTATATTTTACCACTTCCTCTACAAAAGAATTTATTCAAATATGACAAATGGAAATAAGTAGCAATAATGTACATGTAAAATATAAATAAAAACTAAAAACTAATTAAAAGCAAGCAATATTTTAAAACAACTCTCCGAAGCACTTTTAAAAATTTATCACCAAGTCTTACGGTTTCATGTCATTCTTTCTATTTGTTATTTTTTTCTCTGTTATTCGTCGTAAAAGTTTTTGTTTTTTTTATTTTTCTTCACAATTAAATATGACTCATACGTACAGCTGTGCATAAATTGTAATGAATAGTTTGTAATGTTCTTAAGTACATTTGTAAAATTCTTTAATTAAATTAAAACAGAGATAGTAATGAAAAAGCAACTCTTGGTTCGTGACTAAAATCCATTTTGTATTTGCAACTTAAGAAAACAAGAAGATTACAACTTATTACAACTAAGGACGCCACCGCGAATATAAAACCAACACAGTGGTTTAGCGAGTAGTTAAAGCAGTTAAATTTTTATTTAAGTAGATAATAAATTCATCTGCAAATGCTTTGCAGCTGGTGCTTCAATAGTTGGCACAATTTTAGAATGATAAGTTTTGATTTTGCTAATAGTTCAGCCGTGGATGTGTTACAGATGATGTAGTATTTGAGTTATTTATACGCAAAGCAATGCCGGTGTAAGAGGTGCTATATAAGGGCCACTAGGATGACTGAGGTATACAGAAGAAGCTGGAGGTGCCGTATGAGGTCAGTTTGACTGATCAACCACAGGTCGACAATTACAATTACATACGAACAGAGTATGGAAATTTTGGCGAATAAAAAATACGAATATTTTCAACTATTTGCAGAAACTCTCAGAGTTTTTATCAAACTAAAGGCACATTGACAGAGATTAACAGACTATTGAGCAATATTCTATTATAAAAAAGGGTAGATAGTCCACAAAAATGTTAGATTTCTCTAATATAGTCGAATAAATGAAATAGGCAAAATTCATGTTTTATTTCATATAAAGTAATAAGTAGTAGAAAAAGTTCATGAAATTAATATAAAATTAAATTAAATACAATTAATTATTGGTATTATTTAATAATCGATCTTAAGGTCTTTTTATAAAAAAAACAAACTGATTTATTTTACTCAATATTTCAGTGCATCTTTGGCAGTCTTCCTCAGTATTTTTCTTAATATGACCATATGTTTTATTCGTTGCAACTTTAGCTGTTCATATGCTGACATTTCATTGATCGCTTAACCAAATCGTCAGTGAACTATAAGCAGTTTCAAAACATTCAACCTCGTATGTTTGTGTCAAACGAATCAAATTCAATATAAGAATTCAATATTGTAATGGACGTTTTCAAACTGCTTAAAGTTCACTGATGATTTGTTTTAGCGACCAATAAAATGTCGACATATGAACAGCTAAATCCAAAACAAACAAAACATTTTGCAAAAACTCTAATTGTTTTAACAATTAATTGGGGAGAATACCCCGAAAAAGCAAATTTAAATATTCAGTATACATATATGACAATAATAATAGAATATGTTTTTAAATTGTTTATGTATGTATATATGTAAAAACCATTTTCAATTCTTATCTGTTATTATTGTCATAAATATTGAAAAAAAAAAATTGCCAGAAGAAAATTTCCAGAGAACTCAAAATATTGAATAAAATCGATTTGTTTGTTTTTATAGCGAGGCCTAAAAGCTTTATAAAATAACTTGTATATAAAATAATATAAATAAAAGTTACTAAAAAAGTAATATACATTTCCAAAATTTAATGAAAATAAAATAAAGCAATAGTATATTAAAAAAAACTTTAAATTATTGAAATTATTTATTTGGAATATTCTCCCCAACCCATTATTTGAACAATGCGAGTTTCAAAAATTTATTATTTGTTGGGGATTCATACACTGTACTGGTACTGATGAAATCATTAAACAGCACTTTGTAAACCTCATTCGCTTTAAACAAAAAATCTACAAATACAATATGAAAATTTCATCAATTATGAAAATTACAGGCTTAGAATACACATCAAATCCATTTTATTTATGGGAATCAGTTTCATTTTTCTTCAAACTAAATAATAGATTCACATCGAGTATAAACTACATGTTGTTCAGTTTGTATTAATTCTTTGTAAGCCTTCTATGATTGTACTTTTCATTTATGATACAATTTTCATTTTATAAAATTCTTCTAAAATTTAAAATTAATTTGAAAATATGGAAAATAAAGGTAACGTCATTAAGTATATTTTCCTTGAGCAGATCTCAAAAAAATTAGAAAACATATTCAAAAAGGCTAACTGGCCTTCGTAGACTAGGTAGGTAGGTAGGTAGGTAGTGAACTAGACTCATAGTGCGAAGGTCGCAGGTTCGAATCCTGCCGCAAAACTCTGGCAGTTCGTGCTTGATAATGTAAGGGAGCCCACAACAAGCCTTCACTGGCTTAAGTGTATGTCGTATGACATGGTCTATCACACCCCTCCAATTAACCTAACCTAACCTATTCAAAAAAGCTTAAGTATTCAAAAATATGCCTTAAAAGATGAAATAAGCAAGAATATATTTGTTGTAGCAATTGTTTGTTTCATATTTTTTCCTTAATTTTTATTCGTTAAATCTTTTATTATTAATTAAACTACCAATAAGAATTTAAATTTTAAATCGTAAATGATTA
Source organism: Germaria angustata (assembly GCA_963681545.1). Lineage (NCBI taxonomy): Eukaryota > Metazoa > Arthropoda > Insecta > Diptera > Tachinidae > Germaria > Germaria angustata. The sequence goes on from OY813002.1 coordinate 31,923,159, forward strand.
ATTATTTAATCCAGCCAATGCCAAACAAACATACAGTTTCTGCAACTTCTATAGTGATCGTCTTCTAGTTTCTCGTATTTGGCCAAGAGCAAGAAGAGTGTTCTTCTGCTCAGCCGCGTGTGCTCTCCATAGTTTAGAATGTTGCAAGCTGGGGAGATTAGGAAGATACTCAAACTTTCTAATGTCCTTGGTCAGGTATTTCAAACCCATATTTTCAACTAATGGAATATTTAGAATTAATTTTTTTACATATCAGTAAAAGGCAATAGTTGTGTGGAGTATTTTATTTTTCTAAGACGTTGCCCAATATTTGAGCTCCATAGCATTATATGTTCTATGGAATAGTAAGAATATCAAAATTTTTAATTATAAATTTTCTTCCAAACACACAAAGAAAAATAGTGTCATCAAGACAAAACGGCAGTTTTTTTAATCAATTAAAGACCGCTAGATTCTTAAATATTTCCGAATTTGATCAAACGATCCACTGTATGTGCAACACAATCTATCCACAGCTTAAGATCTGGAGTTTTTGCCTTGTAAAAATGAATAAAATAATAAAACGGCACAAATGAAAGATACATAGACGTAGGAAATGGTGAAAAAAAGCAATAAAATTAAAGCCATGGACAAAAAAAGTTTAGTACAACAAAAGTAACACTTAAAACTGTCATGTTGCATGACTGTTTGCAACAATTTTCAAACCACTAAATAACCTTAATTCGAAAGAATAACTTTTTCAAAGAAAATATTTACAAACAATAAGGGCGAACAGCAAGTTAAAGAAATGCAAAAGATGAAAGCGTACAATAAAATAAAATAACGAGTAAATGTAAGCAGGAGTACAAATGCAAGAAAAAGTAAAATCTAAACGAAATAAAACAAAAGCGTAATAAGGCCAAGCAACAAGGAAGTTTAATGGATATTTTAAACTAAAAATTCTTGCAACAATTGGAAGCAACAAACCAAATTCTAACAGCAGTTATAAATGCAATTTATAGACACGATTGTGCATGTACGAATATCTCTGCTTTCGAAGGTGATGGTATTAAGGATCGGTGTGGTTAAGCGTAATACATACATACAACTACGAATGTCTTGCGTTGTCATTGTTATTATCGTTATCCTTTTTGTTATGTATAAGCGTATATATTTTTTGTTCTCTTCCAGATATTCCTTCTATTTTAATGCCATCATGATTATAATAATTTCGTAACTTTTTCTTTATGGTTTGGTTTGTTGCTGTCATTTAAAGTTACATTGTTGGCAATACGTTGTTGTTTTGTTTTACCATTGCGATAAAATTCAGGGCAAAAATTACAAGTTAATACTTTTATTTTTTAACAAAATGGTAAGATGAAAGTTTTAGCTGTTTCTTATAAAGTCATAAATCAAATTTATCATTTGATGCTTAAACTAGGACTTGGCTGCTATTACGAATTTATTTTTTAGTGCCTGATTTTATGAAATTATTTTTATGACTTGGGCTTAATCTATACCATGTATTTTTTTTAATAAAAATGTGTGGCATAAAACTTTATTTATATTGCAGTACATAATAAGGCACGGTGAAAAAGCTCTAACTAAAGAAAATGTGAAAAATCAAATTATAATTGCTGCCTATTTGCTTTTGATCAAAGGAAGGTGCATGCACTGCCAGAAAGTCATAAATAAATGTTAATTTCTTTTTACTATTTATTATTGATTTAAAACTCTAGGGCCAACTAATCAGTAGACCTTCATCTATGTTCTAAAAAAAATCGCAAATTGTGATAGTTTCATAAAAAAACACTTCTAAATATTTCAGTTTTAAAAACCAATCCTTCTTTTTCATTTTTTAGCAGCTGCATATAAATTTTTCAAAAAAAAAAAATTATAAAAAAAATAAATAAATCCATACCAACAAATTCACCTCATCCATACACGTTACTTGCAACTGTAACAAGACAAGTGGCTTTACCGAAATATGAAGGGTAATAAACGATGAGAAGCTGTGAAACTAAAGAAAATTTAAGAAAAATCGTATAACGAAAACAAAAATCAATTTGCAACAAAATTTTATATGCAAGACTCTGCAAACCAACTGACTCAGTATTTTGGCACCGGCAGCAAAAAGTTTCACCTTTTATCGATGCTGTAAAGTCATGTTTTATGGTTTTTATTAACCTTCCTTTCTTTTCCAATCCTTTTTCTTATTTCAGAATATTGAAACATGTCGGCCACGAAGGAAAGAGATTTCAATGTACGTAAATTTTTTCTGGTCTGTTTTCTGCTTTTCATACTAAATATTTATGGGTAAAACAAAAACTCCAAGAACACTTAGTAAATTTTCCTTGGTTAAAACTAAAGTTTTGTTTAAGACAAGGATATAATGTCCAACAAAAGTGTTTAAATAAATCCACAGATTTATTCATCGAAAAAGATTTGCTGATATTTATTGCCAAATTACACTAATATTTTTTTCGAGTGTAATGTCAGCTGCAGTACCTGTTTTTACAGCACTTTTTTAAGGGAACGTTTACGGAAATGTATTACATGTACAATTTACACATTTTGATTTATTCTATTATTTTATTTCTTATTTGCAACACCTGCTAGTGTAAATTTTATTTGCCTAAAGGTTTGATTTCTTTTAATTTATTTTGCTTTATTATTCTTTTCTTTAATTTTATAAAAGATTTGCTTGTTAAATTTATTACACCAAAAGTCGAAGATCTTAAATAATGAAAAATTTCAGGAAATACTTAAATTAAGTTCGAATTTATTTTATTAAATGCTTCAAATAAAGAGGCAGTATATGCAATACAAAACAATAAATATGCATTGGGTCCTTTTAATTTTTATTGTTAATAAAATGTCTTTTTTTTAACGATAATTATATTTTCTTCGATGATGATTTGGCTTAGCCACCAATGAAATGTCGGAATATGAACAGCTAAAGCCACAACTAACAAAACATTTCTTAAAAACTTATTATTTTGTTATTATTAAAAAACTACTTCAGTCGCTCCGTAATAAATAGTGGTCAATCTCCTCATCATCACTTTTAACTTCAAGCAACCATCTTTTTAATTTGTGTAAAAATTAATCTTATATTCTTCAAAAAGATTTTCTATATCATTCCTGTTAAAATGTCAAGGAAAGAAAAACTAAGCGTATTCTAAGCTTTATTAGTACAGCTAAAATCTGCAAGATTTATTTAATAAAAATGCATTTATATTCCAGATTATTATAATTTGTACATACACTTGTGCTTAAGAAGTAGTTCCTCAATTATTTAACAATTATTGCAAAAACGTGGTGTTTCATGCAATAGTTTCAGGAAAAAGGAAGCAAAATTTCTTTCAAATATGAAAGGTGACTTAAAGTAAGTGACAGCTGTTGTCAACCCCAGGGATGTATAATTCATTATAATTACAAAAATGAGTATTCCAAACTGTTAAATTCAAATTATTTAGAAATTAATTATGCGCGGCAACAGTTCCTATTTTTAGGGCCAAATTTTACAATCAACCCGGGTCGATTCTGTGAAAAAAATCTATAATTTAGGAAATCTATATATAGAAGTCGTTATTAATATATATAAAGATTTTCGCAATCGTTTTTATTAAAAAAAAAAAAAAATAAAAAAAAAATAAAAAAAATGAAAGTCCAATATTTTTTTCACATGGCACACATATTTGGATCCCTATAGAAACTAATATGCCAAATTTAATCATAGAAATTAATTTCATATTTAGGTTAGGTTAGGTTGATTGGAGGGGTGTGATAGCCCATGTCATACGACATACACTTAAGCCAGTGAAGGCTTGTTGTGCGCTCATTTTAATTATCAGACACAAATTGCCAGAGTTCTGCGGCAGGATTCGAACCTGGGACCTTCGCACTTCGAGTCTAGTACACTAACTACTATTCTACGAAACTAGTCTACGAAGGTCAGTAATTTCATATTTAAGTTAATGGGAACTGCTCTATTTTGTGTGTGTCTAAATTGATGATTTTATACGAACTTTATCTTGCATATTAAATATTATTCACAATTAAAAATAAATAAATTTTGTTTAAAATGACCCCATACTCAATAAAAAACTCAATAAATTATATTTTCTAATGTATTAATTTCCTTTTTTAAATAAATGTAGAGCTACGGCTTTTCGATATATGAAATCTTTGAAATTGTGGTGGCGGATTGTAAATTTCTATAAACATATTGGTACTTTTTGACATAAAATTTTTTGGGTAAATGAATTTTGATTAATAATATCATAATATAATTAAAAATATATTTTCAATCGTTTGACTCCTCAAACTTTTGCATTTTTGGTGACGATATGCATGTTTCATCAATTGCGCTATTGAAAAACTATTAAAATTTTTATAGATGATATTTCTCTTCTAAGACTAGATAAGATTTGAGTCTGCAATGCTCGTATGTATTCGTTATCCTAGGAGCAAGTTTTCAGTAACATATTAGTCCGTTAATGATATATAGACCTATACCAAATGTCCAAGAAATTGGAAAAACGCAGTTAAGGTTTATAATATTTTAGCTCATCAAAATTTTCTCAAAAAAATTTCAGTTTAGTTTCAGATATAATTATTATTTTTCTTATACATATAAAAAGGATATTAAGGAAAAATTTTTTAGGGTAACTTGAAGAGCCTGAGTTTCTGCGACATGACCATATCGCATTTAATGACGGCTTGATTTAAAAATCATACTGACATTTTTTACTGTAATTTCGTTTTGGCTTTAGATATGATTTTGCTTTTTTCCTACATGTGAAAAGGACATTCAGAAATACTTTTTTTTTATCAATAACTCAAAAAATTTTATTTTTGAGATAAATCGTTGTTTCAGTAAATGAGCGATATCCTAAAATATTTGATTCATCAAACGGCAATCGTGCATAGATAAAAATTATGGCATTACCATTAGAAACTCATATTAGTTTATATGTCAATAATCTGTAAGGAACGTTGTTCTATAGACGTAAATAAATAAACAAATAAAAATTATTGTGGTTTAGCCAAATTTCACTTGCAACTATAGTTGCGAAAAATTAAGGAACGAATTAATTGTACCAATCTGTTGGGACAAAATACTAAACTCCGATTTCTATTCTTCTATTCTCGTCTTTCCTACACTCAATTTAACCTCAATGACATTTTAAATCTACAAAATGAATACTTTCAAATAATTTGCTATTTCGTCGTTGTATTTTTCTGCAATCCCACTGTGAAATATTAAATTGTTATCGCTGCATATATTTCAAGAATTCCAACAACAAAACAAGATTAATATTGACATTCATACATAATTGTTGTACCCTGGCACTTGGTTGTAAAGTAGTGAAGTGTTTATTTGTTTAGATGCTGTTCCTTTTCATCATCAAATCCCATCGTCCTTACAACACACCATCATCTTCAAATGCTCAGAAAAAAACTGCCAAAGCTAAAGTGTAAAAATCAAAGTTTACTGCTAATACCGCCACAGGTTATCTGGTCCCAAACATACACACATACACAAGGACATGCACACACATACAAATATGGATCTAAATTGTAAAGTGTTGCTTGTGAAATTTACGAGTACTTTACGCTACATGCATTCAACAGCGAGAATTCTTAAGGGCATTTTTTATACTTGCTACATGATATTCGTTCATAGAAATTTAAAATTTCAAAAAAATGGAATTGGTTTTTTTAGGTTTACCCATCTAGAATAGAATGGAAGAATAAGCTTGAGTTTTTAAAGCTGCCAATGTATTTTTGTACAATTTCATAAAACATACAAACAGGAGTTTTTAAACTTTAGATTAGAATAAATTACAGGACTTAAACATATTTCAATCAGTTCGATTTTGAGTTTTACGCTTAAAGTATTCAAAGCTTTTTATGTCCCATAGATTCTCCTGCTCATCAGCTTTCATACAAACTTCATTCCTGCAGAGGACAAGGCTAGAAATAAGCTGCAGTCTACAATTTCTAGTGGCCAAGTTTTTCCATTCACCATCTAAATGTTGAGTTAAAGTAGACATTATTAGATAAATAAATTTTTATTTTCTTTTAATAGGGATAGAACGCCATCCATGTCCAAGTCATGGAATAATTATCATGTAGCCTTCATATTATCACCTGAAATTTAAGATCGCAAGAATATCCTGTAATGTTATACAGAGACTCTTCCTTTAAGGAGTACCCAATGCATATATTCTATGAGATGACAATTAATATATTAGAACGTATAGGACTCTTTCCGCATAGAGTTGATCGATCGGTATAAGCCTATCACTGCCCAACTGACTACGATGCAAAACTTGCACTGTTTGATTGTGATTGGTTGATTCTAATCCAAAGATAGGCCCACTATTAGATCAATGAACAATGTCCTGTTATCGATTATCATGACTATTGTTTTTTGTTTTGTTATTCCATTGTTTTTTCAGCCCCGTCTAAGTAAAAATCAGTCTTGTTGAGGTCACTTTAATTTGTTTCGTTCTCAGAAATACCCCCAGTACTGCCCTATAAATCCTAAAGATTTATGTTTAATTTGAAGAGAAGTTGGCCGACTGCAACTAAACCTCTTTTAACTACAACAAGATGACTTCACTAGGAGAGAGCCTACTGAGATCACACCGTCATTGCAATTAATAATTTATAGCATTTTTTTTAATTCCTTCAATTGTTCTTAAATGTTACAAATTTAAAGTAGAGAAGCAAAAGTGGACACGATGTAAAAGACAAATACGCAAATTGTATAAACTTTGTTTAAGAAATTTTCTTAAGAAATAAAAAAAATTAAGCTCGTTGCTTTTGCACAAAACTTTTATCAGCTTTTTATTTTTACTAAGCATTTTTGTTATAAATCAATTGGCCATAAGCCAATTTCTCTAAGTATCATCTCTTTGAAAAACATTAAAATCAAACCAAACCAGTCAACAAATCATGCAACAACCCACCCACCAACAACCATCAGTGTGCAGTTACCAATATCATCTTAGGAACAACAAGTTTCGCTTTATATATGTATATGTCTACAACAAAGTCATTGGCAGAAAAACTAATGTCAGATGGAGGACAAGAAAAAAAAGAAAAAAAGATGTAGAACACATTGTTAAATTTTGCGTTTAAATCGCAGTTAAATGCAAATGTTTCTATTACACAGCAAAATACATACATGTTTGCACAATACACAAACGCATCGACAAACAAAAAAATATATTGAACAACTGTCAGACTTGGCAATCAGTGCGTTTCTTTAATTTTTCCAATTTTTATGAAAGTTTGTAAATATTCTCTTTCATTTGCTCGACAAGGGTTTACACTCAAAGAAAAAACGCAGATGTTCCAATTACAATTGCAAACTATGACTAACACTTGCCTTAATGAATCTCACAAACATGTTATATTCATCATTACTATCTGAGATATGCTAATGTTCCTTACAATAATATAAGAAAAATACATTTTTGTATTTCCCTATATATTACTTGAAGTTTAATTATGTTTAATTATTAATTATACACTTAAATTAGAGCAATATGCTCAATGTATAAATTATGTGTTGCTGAAATGACCATAAATTGATTATTATAGTCATACATTAAATAAATACTTTTTGTGTGTTTTTGATAAAAAAGGTTACGTTTTTCAATCATTAAAAAAGTCCCTAAAATTCTGCGTTATGTTAGGAGAATTAACAACACCTTAAAATAGGCTTTTCCAAATGTTTAATTATTTACATTGTTAATCATGAAATAAGTTCTTTAATTTTAGAGACTTTTTCAATAAAATATAAAAATTTTCAATTATTGAATTAATTTTTAATTCAAATAATATTTATAAATGATTAAAAAAAGTTCCCAAAATTACGATTTATTTTACGAAAATCATTAGCGCCTTAAAATAGGCTTTTCAAAATTTTTTAATATATAATCATGGCACTAACTGACCTTCGTAGACTAGTAGGTAGTGTACTAGACTCGTAGTGCGAAGGTCCCAGGTTCGAATCCTGCCGCAGAACTCTGGCAGTTTGAAAGGGAGCGCACAACAAGCCTTGACTGGCTTAAGTGTATGTCGTATGACATGGGCTATCACACCCCTCCTATCAACCTAACCTAACCTAACCTATCATGGCACTACTTTAAATTTTATAAACTTTTGCAATTTAATAATAAAAATTTTAACTTAAATATTTCTTTTTAATTATTAAAAAAGTTCCTAAGATCCTGTTACATTTTGAAGAAAATGAGCGACGCCTTGAAATAGGCTTTTCAAAACATTAAAATTTTTAATTATAAAAATATTTTTTTAATTCAATTCTTAATTTTTTTCATTCAAATATTAAAATTTTTAATTTAACTAATTGTTGTCAATCATTCAAATAGTTTCTTCAACTCTGCTTTATTTTATATAAATTAACCACGCCTTGAAATAGGCTTTTCAAAATCAAATATTTACACTTTAAATCTTTCAAGGCAAATGATGGCACACCCTTACGTTTTCCCCAATTTCAGGTATATATATATATATATATATATATATATATATATATATATATATATATATATATATATATATATATATATATACATATATATATATATATATATATATATATATATATATATATATATATATATATATATATATATATATATATATATATATATATATATATATATATATATATATATATATATATATATATATATATATATATATATATGTATATATATATATATATATATATTGTTCCCTTTTTTATGGCTCAAAAGCTACTGGATACTCCTGGTTGTGCTATAACTGGTATTGACAGTTGGCATCAAAACTGTCATAAAAATTGAATTTTTTAATTCAACAGAAACAGCAGCTTTTTGCTGCTGCTAACAAACAACAGAAAAATCTTTTTTGTCTTGACTAAAGAAATTGTTGCAAATTTCTAAGCAAAAAATCCAAAAGAACTTACTCGGTAAATGTCAAAATCCCAGTATTAAGCTTTTTTCATACGTTCATTTTTGTTATTGTTTGGCAACATACGTTGCTAAAGCATAGTGAAATATCGAGAGCAGTTGCAAGTGATTGCGGCTTTAGTAAAGACCGTAGAAAAAAAATGGGGAAAAGCTGGATGGTGGTGGAAGCAAAATAGCTTAACATATTTTATCCATGTACGTATATTGAATGATACCATGTGAATAAAAAATAAGAGCAAAGAGTGTTTGAAACCCAATAGAAAAATAAAGAAAACAAATGTGTCCAAAAGCGGAATTAATATGAAATTTTGAGGAGTTGGGTCAGTGACAATTAGATTGTCCTGTTAATATTTGGCAGCAATTGTGAATTCAGCGAAAGTCCTTTAAAGAAAATTTAAAAGCATTTTTGTTTTCATGTATGTACATACATATGTGTTAGATCTAAATAAAAACAAAAAAATGCAAAATAAAATAAAATATTTGTGAAAATGGTTTGAAGACCTGAATTTGGTTGCAGAATAAATATGAAAATATGTATGATTTTCAATGTCATTTCAATTCAATTGAATTCTATTTAGAAAAACATAATTGAGACAATGAAATTGTTGTTGTTAAAATAGTGTTTGAACAAACATTAATTTGCACGTCTGACATTTTGATGTATTATTTTAATACCATGATATTATCACTACATCTCTGATATTCAATACCAATATTATGGTAACTTATATTTTTGTTACAATATAGAATAAGTTGCTGTCGAAAAGTCCTGTTTGTTTTGATTTAAATTTAGAAGAAAACAGAAGAACAGAATATATTAATTAATAGTTGAAGGAATTTTTCAGTTACTCCTGCAACTTACGTCAATGAATTTCTATTTCTTTTGTGGCAAGGCTAAAATAAAAGTCAATTAATGAAATGAGTAAATGACTCTAGGCCTCACAACCACCAGGTAAGGCATTATTATGTGGGTTGTGAAATAAAAATGAGTGTCACCCCAGGGAAAAGGTTGCCACTCGCACTTGATAAATATAGGACGAGAGTGGTGGACATGATCTTGATATGCCCAAGAGGCATTCAATATTCCCAAATCGAAATAAAACAAACGGTTCAATATCTGATGGCTGCTAAGCCAAACAATAGGGAAGATGCATAATCTTGAGACGAGAAGTTTGTGAGACTAGCAGATGTGTCAATCTCCCCTTTTTCGATTAAGTTAAGTATTTGTTTAATGCAAAAGTATTTGCATAATTTATTATATTTATGATATGTATTATATAAGGGCATCCGAAATGTCCAATTTTCCATGTATCTGGCGCATAAATCAGATTAAATCTTATCGTTGGTATAGTTCAAATTGTCTTTGATAACCGCTGTGCTTTGTATTTATTAGCAAAGATCTGCGACTTAGGAAAACGGCGTAAGAAAAAGCTTAATGTAGTCAAATTGCACGATCAAGGTTGAAAATTCACATCATCTCCAGGTAAAATGATCATGTCTCCTATTCACTCCTGCAGAATGTCCAATGTGGTATAAACTGTATAGCACGTAACGCTGTTCTGTTGAAACCACATGCCGTTAGTGTTCCTATGATCCGATTCGAGTCAAAAGAAGTTTAATAATCAATGACCTAAAGCGCTCGCAGTTAGTGTTAGCGGTGATGGCCTGGCAAATGTTGTTCTCGAGGAATTATGGAAAGATGTTGCCGTACAGCCCGAAATCCACACCAAACATTGGCTTTGTTGGGATGCTTTTTATTGCTCTTGGATCTGTGGATTGTGGATTGGTATCGTCAAAAATTTCGAAATGTTTTTTGGAGTACCTGTCGCTGAAGATTATTTTTTGATTGAAATTAAGGTTAATTTCCAACTGCTATAGCTAAGGCCTAAGTCATGTAGAAAAATTTGCCAAGTTGCAGTTTGCCAAAGACCAAGCTCTTGTGAGCGACGGAAAATCAACTGCCTTGGATTCTTCTGCATACGGTCACGGACAGCGACAATGTTTTAGGGAAATCTTAAGTTTTGTCAACGTAGACGTATTGGTGCATTATTTACTGAACCAGTTGATTGAAATTTATCCATCATATATGAAATAGTCCTCTAAGTAAAATAGTTCTTGAATTCTTCTTTTTTTAATAAATTAATTTTATTAATGATTCTTGGAATTTATCTAATAAAACAAATTTTAAAAATAGATTTTTTTATTGCTACTAAAAATTAATAAAAACGATCATAATATACACTCTTGAACATTGGGAAAAAATTAACAATTATGGTTAAATATTTGTATAACAAAATCTGGATCAATAAGGATTGATACAAGGACATAAACGGACACTAAAGTAAAAGTTGTCCATTATTTGTGGTTATTTAAAAATTTTTTTTTGGTTGTGGGAAGTTTGATATTATGAGTTAATTTTGTGTTTTTTTTTTTCTTTAAAATATTTACTTTTAAGATTTTAAATTATTTGATAAAAGAATTTTCTGAAGCATCAAATTACAATGTGCTGTAATAATAAATTTTGCAGAAGTCAATTTATTATTATTTTTTTAGAAAGACTTTAATTTCAGTTCCATTATAATAAAATTTAACTAATAACTTTGGTATTATACACCAACTAAATTCAGCACACTATTTTTGATTTTTTTTAGAAATCGAGATATATTAATATATAATATAATATATAATTTTATGGAGAATATTTTATATTTAATGATTTCCACAATCCAAAAAGTTGATATCGAAATTAGTTAAAAAGATAACCGCCTTTAATTTAAGAGTTTCGAAATAAAATTGAAATTCTATTTCTTTTTATAATAATTTCTTTGAAACACCAAAAAACAAAATTTTGAAAATTTTTTTCTTAAAGAAATCTAATGGAAATTAAGGCTCAACAAGAAAAAGTAAACGAATGTAGAAAAATGAGATCCTAAAAATTATTTTATATGAGTTTTTAGTTTTCAAAAAATATGTATATAAGAAATATTTAAAATTTTTTGCATAAAGCATTATGTAGCACCATCCTTTAAAATTCTTTTATAATTTCCTAAGGACACATTTTTTAATATCTGAGATTTTATTACTTCTGCCGAGATAGTGTTCCTTCCATTTCCATTAAATTTCCTAGTGGCGCATTTGAAGATATGACAAGTTCATATCTCTTCTATTTTTCTTTCTTTTTTTTCTCCATCTGCATCCACATATATTTGTGTCTTATTTCTATTTTTGCAAGTAAAATAGATTGATATTTTTATTAGTATATTATTTCATCTTAAAGATGTTTGTTGGATGGAGAATGTTGGAAATGTCATCCATTTCAATGACAACATATGAGTGAATAACTTTGAAATTGTGTAACTGTTGTCGATGATAATGATGATGTTGTTGATGCTGATGCTTCTGATATTAAAATATTGTTTCTGATATACTGATGGTGGTATTGATTTTATGGCATATTTGTTTCCGTTCAAAAGAATTTGATATTTCAGTTGGAATTTAAACATATTTTAGAATAATCTCATATTTACAATTTAATTAATTATTTCATTATTATGAATAATACAAAAAAAAAGAAAAAAAAAACAACATCGGATGCTGTTTTCAAAAGCAAGGCTGTTTTAAGTTCATTTCTGCTTGAAGCCTACATTAAGTTTCTGTCGGGTTTCTAACAGGGACTTTGAAATTTTGACAGTTGATAGCAGTCATATTGATGAAGCTCAGATTGGCTGCGATTTATTAAGTCTGTTTTGCAATAGCACTATGGACGGATATGCCGTTCAACAAGACGGGCAAATGATAAAACTGTTTTATGTTCAGGATACATTATAAACGCTTCTCCTTTTTTACGGTCGCCATAACTGTTCTACCTAGAGGACCATTCCATGTATGATGGATAAATTTGAGTGAACTAGTTCAGTAAACAATTAACCGATATACGGACGATGACAAAACGCAATATTTCCCTAGAATATTGTCGCTGTCCTTGAGCGTATGCAGAAAAATCCAAGGCAGTTGATTTCATGTTGCTTACAAGAGCTCAGCCTTTTGCAGACTGCAACTTTACTAATTTTTCTACTTGACTTGGTCCTGCAACCCAAAAAAAAAAAAATTTAACTGATTCAGTAGTTGAAGTTAAATGCCAACAGATATGTGTTCACTGAATAAAGCCTATAGCAGTTGGAAATTGACCTTAATTTTAATCAAAAAATCAACTTCAGCGACAAGTACTCCAAATAACTTTTCTAAATTTTGTGACGATACCAATCCACAATCCACAGATCCAAGAGCATCCAGTGCATCCCGACAAAGTCAGAGACGCTACAACTCGGCTATAAAAAAAAAAAAAAAAAGTATAATAATAATAAATAAATCAACGCGGAATAGCTGAGTTGTAACACAGAAATTAAAAACCTCTCTCTCTCTCTCTCTCTGTATTCTAATTTCACCACCTGTCCTCTCTACCCTATCCCTTTCACAAAAGAAGTAACACCTTAATCTAAGTAGTAGGTATTAATTACCTGAGTGTAACTTCTCTTAAAAAAAAAAAAAAAAAAAAAAAAAAAAAAAAAAAGTCAATGTATGGTGTGGATTTCGGGCTGTGCGGCGTCGTCATCCCATAATGCCTTGAGAAGACATTGGTTAGCCTGTCAAAGCCAACGACGTGCGCTATAGATCATTTATTACCAACTTTTTTTGGCATGAGTTGGATGATATGGACGCCAACGGCATATGCTTTCCACACGGTGGCGCTACGTGCCATACAACTCTTGCCATATTGGTTGTGCGATTTGACGCCGTTAGACTTTTTTTGTGCGGTTTTCTCAAGTTGTGGGTCTATGCCAATAAGTCACAAGCTACAGCGGCCCTCAAAGCCAATATAATTCAAGCCACCGGTCGAATTTAGGCAGAGTCAAGAAAAAATGGACATTTCGGATGAGCGCCATCCAGCAAAGCTTCGGGGGACACCTACGCAATGTTACATTTCATATGTAATAGCACTGTTTGGACTTTCAAATGAGTAAAAATCTTAAGTGATATCTTGCATAGACTTTATTTTATTGCAATGTAAAAAAACAAGAGCTTAATCCAACAACCATTATATGTTCACTCAGGTGAGTAGTTCTTTTGTCAAAACAGTATCTTGCAAGTCTACTTGATTGCTCTTCGTGCAGTGGGAGCTACAACAGCCACCTGTCCCGTCAAACATCGCTCTATCAAAAACCAGTAGGCTGGGGAATTTGTGCAAAGAAAATCATAAATATTTAACAGACTTACCTACAGAAATTTGTTCTCTTTAAAGAAAAGAAAGTCCCATTACAATACCACCAACTTCTCTATTCTATTAAATTTCAGTGATAAAACTATTTATCAGATAAATTTTCAAGGTAAACAAAATTTTGAAATTCAAAACCAAAATACACGATAACTTTGAACCAATTCCTTCAAATTTAATTCCTTCTTACTATAATCCTCAACTTACAAAATTGTCCCCAAATAAGTTTTGAGTAATAGAGGTTTAGAAAAATTAATTGAAGATCGAATTGTAAAAAATACTGCTTCACTTTTGCTATTTAATCAAGAGATCATAATCCCAATTCAATTACTTTGGCCAAATTTATCTTCTTTAAAAATGTATAAATTATTTTCATGTTTAATATTTTGAATTGAAATGAAAAGTTTTTTTTTTTAATATAAATATTTTCGTGAGTTTGTTTACACATCATTCCCATTAGATTTTGCAAAAAGAATTTTCAATTTTACATTATTTGTCTCTTTCAATTCTAATCTTAAATATAGTGCAGAGAACTGTTGCAGAGTCACAAACCAGCAGATGCATCAGTGTTCATTTACTTACTCGTACAAAAATGAGTTGTTGTACTTTCGGTTACTTGTTTGTTTGTTGGCAGATGTCACTTATGCTTGTGCTTATCCCGTCTTGCAACTTGCATCCATCTTTATCTTAATATTCCTTACTGACAACATTCACAGCAGAATAATGAAAAAATTTAAGCAAAAAAAATTTAATTTTTATTTCTTTTACTTTTTTTGTATTTTAGAAAATCTATTATTGATTTCTTGGTTGTCTTTCAGGCATGTTTGGTTTGTTATAATGTGTGTAAATATTAGCATGTGTTTGTGTGTATGTGTAATTGTGGCAAAGGTTTTAGCAGCATGTGTGTTTTAGGGTAATTTGATGTGTTGCCTTTCGCTGCTGTAACACTTTACAGTGACTGGCATATGTGCCAGACACAAAACTTAAATTGATTCATAATACGAAATATTTTTTGAGTGAAAATATAAATACATATGAATAAAAAAATATAAAAAATATAATTTTTTTAAGTGAAAGTATTCGCTTTTAGTTTTATTTTCTCTAGATGAGTTTGTTTGGTCAGCTGACGAATAACGTCTGTCACAGTCTCACAGCTTTTGTTCAAAATATTAAAAAAATGTTTATTTAGAGAAAATTTACATTATATACTAAACAAATATATAAGAGTAATTTAATATCTCCTATTCTTGTTAACAGTAGAAATTGGTATGGCCAAACCTACAAATTTTTCAGCTGAAATTCTTAAACATCAGATCGATTTTTAGCAGTTTTACAAAAAAAAAAAAAAAAAAAAAAAAAAAAAAAAAAATTAAATTAATAATACAATTTTTAAACGATGTTAGAATTTATGACTTCAGGATAACACCCAACTAAAAGCAAAAAACTTCAGAAAAGGATATATGATGTAAATTATAACCCTCACAGGACAGAGCTGTATAATCTGTAACAAAACACATGGGGAGAAATAGAATTCCTATGGGAAATAAGACAAAATCAAGTATAGCACTTCAAGGCATAATATTAAAAACATTTATTTTTTTTTCTGTATTCTAATCACAAATTTATGTGCTGAAAATAAGGACATATGGGAGGTAGGCAGGTCCTTACACCAAATCAAATGAAATTGACGAGAGATCTAAGGTATATAACCTAAGAAGTATTTATGGTATAAGGATTAAGAGTATCTTTGCTGTGAATTAAACAAAAACGGATCAGTTTGCTTGTCTATTAGCGACCTGCTTAGTTCTTTTAAACCTTCTGGCAGCTCTTGCTGTTGCCGGGTATCTTTCTTATGCTGAACATTATACTGCATGTCGTTCGCTCTGGGAGAAAGCCCTAAAAAGGCGATAAAAAAAACTATTGATTTGCCTTATAACATTAATGCTTTACCTGAGAGAAACTTAGAGTATCCTTAAACGTAGGGTCTACTAGCAAATACTTAATATTGAATGAACATTCGGCTGTCAGAAAGGGTAGATCACGTAGGGTTGTAAAAGAACAAAATGGTAATATGGAAAATTTTATGAAGGTGCTTCAAAAGCATCAATCAAGTTTGTTGCAGTCAGAATAAATTGTTGTTTTTTTCTTAAGACAGGAGACAGATCATGTAACTGATATACTATAATTGAATTCGAATAAAATTTTTTGCTACTTCAGCTCATCTGAACTAGAAAGTATTTGTAAATTGACTCAATTTCAAAATAATGTATTGGATACGAGTCTATGCCATTCAATTAGAGTTTTAAAGAACTACGAGCAGTCAATGTAGCAAAAGCATTTTTATTACAAAGAAAACCCAAAAAGATGCAAGTGAATCATAATTAAGCACAAAAGGCTTTCTGTACTGAGGTAATTGATTTAAGCAGCAGTAATATCTTCTTAGGACCGATTTAGCATAACATTTCTTTGTACGGCCGAAAATCGGATAAGCTGTGAGGACACCTGAACAAGTCATGTATATGAAGGGAAGATTTTGAAATGCTGCATTATAATGAGAAATATTTTGAAAAAGGCCTATTTTTACTAAAAAGTTTTGCTTTTTTAAAACACGGCAGTTCTGTATGATCATCTTAATTGCACCAGTAGCAGGAATTAGCTTTTCATTTAATAAATATATTTGATTTCAGGCTCTTAAACAAAATACGGCCTTCAAAATATTTAATGAGTTTTCTTATTTGCCTTCTTTACCAAATTTTATAAAACTACATTTTGCTTCGTCATAATTTAACAAATTCATTTATTAGACATCTTTCATTAAAAAAAGCAGTTTTTCTAATAACAAGGGGAAATAGTTCTTGTACATTTAATATTTAAATTTAAAATACACATTAATATTAACGACCGCCCATAAAGATATATAAAATAAATGAATAAGGAAAAAGATAATAAAAATATAAAAATATGTTAAGTCACATCATATTTCAATTAATCCTCTAAATTTTTAAATAAAATCTACATTTACAACATCCTTAAAAGTCCTGGAAGTATGGCAAAAGACAGCACTGTACCCACTAATCCAAGCTGCTTAACAGCATTATAAATGAATGAACGAAGGGAGATGATGTCTTATATAATTTTCCAGTAGAAATCCAAAGAAAAAATTGGGGAAAATCCAAATAATTTTCTCTTGAATGGCCCGGTTTAAAAATTAATGAGGCTCAACATTTGAAGTGAGTATACTTTTACATGTTTCATTGCTTTTGGCGGCTGTTTGCCTTCTTTACTTCTCTTATTCATTATTACAACAGGAGCCTCAAAGTCTTAAAAGCAAACAATGGCAGAAAGTTGAAAATATTATTAGAAAATTTAAAAATCAAATGCACGATATGAAAACTTTATTCTGAACACCGCGTAAAAAGAAACAACAAAGAAAATAAAACAAAAATAATATTATGAAAAAGATATGACACAAAAGTGAGAGAAAATATTGAAAATATAGTGCAAGGAGTTCAAAAAGCTCCCAAAATATAAGAATCATTAAAAAAAAGTTCATTCGCTTTGACGTTCCAGATTTAATTATTTTTGATTCACTTCTTACTTTAAAAAAGTTTATCCTTGAAATGTGATTAAAGCAATCATTAAGACCCCAAAGTATTAGGCAATTTATTTGAAATACATCCACACACACGCACACACACATCCAGTCACTAACAAACATACAAAAAGTTGCACAACGAAGAGTCAAGTCATGTTTCCTGCCCCTCCTCAGCAAAACTTGTTTAAAGAAGAATTCTGGATAATGATGAAATTTAAACGAAATAATTTAAAACAAAGGGAAAAAAATATTTCAAGTTATTTTATATAGAGTATTTTTGAAGGACATGTAGAATTTTTGGAATTTGTTGGCCATGCCAAGACACAAGAATTTAATGTTACAAGGACTGTAAGAATTAAATTGATGAAATAAATACTTGAACTTCAAGAGCTTTAGGGTGTCAGTGTTTAACCCATTAACTACCAACAAATGTACATATGCGCCTGAAAACCAAGAATGTATGTTTGTGAAGCAATTTTGAGTTTTAAAAATGTTCCATAAATTCTATAAATGTTCACGAAGTATTCTCTTAATTTTTTCTCAACTTAAGTATAGTATTCTGTTGGAATTGGTGAAAGATGTTGAACAACATTCATTTTACATGCAACATGTAATATCTATTTGGCGTTCTTTCATTTTTATCATGTTTAAGTACAAATTGTGCTGTACCTTCGAGTGTGCAACTTTGTTTTACGCAGGTAAGAAAATTAATTTATTCCAATTTTTTTTAATTTTTAAAATTTTAATTTCGTACGAAATAGTAACAGCCATTCATATTATTTCCCAGGATAAAGAAATGTTGCTTAAAATTTCTTGGGTGCAAGTCATTTAATTTTCCTGCAACATTGTTTTGCAATTATTTCATACAAAACTTTTCTGGCATCTCTCCCGAAATTTTCAACAGTGTACTAGGATTTAGGGAAAATACCAAATTGTAATTTTCTGCGGCAGCATAACTAGAGAATTTTTTAAGGGTTTGTAAGACTTTTGAAAATTTTTTTTACAATGTATGGTCAGGGTTGGGGGTGAAGCCTATAACCTTTTAACGATGAGCAAAATAATGTTATTTATTAGAAATTCTAAATAAAAGAATTTCATCTGAATTTCTTATACTCCTCACGATATACAATGCTAGTCTTTATCCCAAGATTGATATATAATCACTTTTTTCGGGCGATTTACGGCGACCACTACCCTTGTCCCATAGTGATGATGAATGGGTTAAGTAATACCATATTAAAATAATCAGAAGGAATATGAGTGACATATGAGCAGGACTAAGTGAAATTCTCTGCATTTCAGGATAAACGTTCCTAATGTAGAGAGGGAAGACGGGACATGTTTTTCCGCCTGCAGGCCTATTGCACACTTTTGCAAATGGAAGTTCGGACGATAACGTAGTGTATCAGGGAACTCAATGCAATGGGGAGGTAAGGACTTGTGAATATATTCACAGATAGTCAGATGGCCATCTCAGCAGAACACGTACAGTTTGGGATTGCAAAAGCACTATTAACAGTTATCCGACACATGGTGAACTGCGCATCATATGGGTGCTAGGGCACGCGGGGATAACTGGTAATGAGAGGGCAAACTCACTTGCTTTTAGAGCAATAAAGTTAGGTAATATAAGCTTGGAATACGCGAAACCTTTCGACGCAGTTAAATCCGAGCTAAAGACTTGGGCACATATACCCCATTCAACTCTCTGGAATAACGGAACCATTGGAATCAATACAAAAATTCTATGGGGAGTTCCAGACGAGAGAAGAACGAGGGAGCTGCTAAGACTTAGCAAGCCCGAACTAAGTAGAATAATGGGAGTTGTCACAGGGCACTCTCAACTACGGGCACATCTTAAACGCATGGGAATATCGGATAGAGATGAATGTAGAGCATGTGGGGAGGAGAGCGAAACATTGGAACACTATTTGTGCCAATGCCCCGACTTCTCACAAATAAGGTCCCGGGGGTGATACCTTACCGGACATAACCCGATTACGGGGAATACGCTGGAGGAAATTAAAGAACTTTGTGAGTGACACGGAGTTTCTCTAGACCTTTTGGTCAATATGTTATGGTTAAACCCAAGGGAGCGCACAACAATCCTTCACTGGCTTAAGTGTATGTCGTATGACATGGGCTATCACACACCTCCAATCAACCTAACCTAACCTTAAATATTTAAATGTTTCAAGAGCTGAATAAATGTACATATTGAAGACTGATTGATTTATGTTATACTCCAATTTTTGGAGGCAAAAGGCTACTATTATTATTATTATTATTTTAATTCGTAAACATTTTATAACTTTAAAAAAATTATAAACTACAGTTACAAATTTCTACAGAGGACAATGGCAAGCGCACACTTGATGTCGAGAGAGTAATGATCTCTTTTAAAATATCCTTAGACGAGGTTATATGGGACAAAAAGTGGTTGAGAATATAAACAAGTTTAAATGTTTCTGTAAAAAATTTTCGTGAGCTTTTCAAACAGACTGCTGAACATGAAACTGCCGTTTTTAAGCAGATTTGGTTATGAACTCGCAATTTTCCCGAAAACCTGCAGAAAGTTTTTATAAGAGACGTTACCTTCTCCTCGCGCTTTCACTAATGTTCGATTCAGCCAAAGCTCAGCAGCAAGACAGGCGCATTCAAAATATAATGAAAACCCTAAGAATATAATACAATCATCATCCCAGGACTATTTTGTTTTCTAAGGTGAGGACACTAGTGCGACTAGGACAATTAGAGAAGATATTTGTGGTGGTATTTAATGAGAGATTTTTCTGAATTCAGTGCTTTTGTTATTGCTGCCTGATAATTGATGCACTGATTCGTAAGCCATTGTGATTTTGATTTTCACTACCCTAAAGTAGACATTTACAGCCTCACTGTCAGTATAAATATTCACTAACATTCTTCCAACCATAAAAGAAGATAAAATTCGGGTTGTGTATGGACATTTGAGGCATGGATTCTCGTGATACATACTACGAATGTGAACGATAGTGCCAACTAAGTTTCTGACCAATAAAGGCAATTTTAAACGATTCTATAAAATGTGATCGGCATAACTGGCCCCTTGGCCATAAATAAACACATTATTTAGACTCTCGTAACAATTGGAACCACAAAGCTGTGTTGTCATTTCTTGCTCTGCAAACATGTGTAAATAGCGACTATTAGTACATTATTTCGCATTGCCAGCAGCATTACAGCTCTGACAATTCCAATTTCAAATCTCTTTTCCTCTATCCTCGAAATTTTCTGGCCAAATACCATCTTCAACATCTTTCTTTGGAATCGATCACGTCAAACACCACTAGGTGTGGATATAATTTCCTAAAAATTCAAATGGTCATACGATGAGAAAGTCACTTGACGATATTACGAGACAATCCGTCGTATATAATTCTTAGGGATCCAGAAGACCTGGCAGACCTGCGACAAACTAAAAGCGAATTACGCCACCATAACATTTCGTGGAAACAAATGAAATGACTAAGGACAAATAGCGAGGAATCAAAAGCCCTTGTGGAGGTCCTATGTTCCACAAGGAGTTAAAGGACTTAATTTTGTGTTGCGATATGGAGATTTAAAAACAACCAAAACAATTATAAATGCATTAGTTTGCCGACCATTTCTCTTGATACACATTTTAATTAACACAAATTATTTTCCAATGTGATTGCAATTTTTTAAGTTTAATTTAGAAAAAATATTGTTCTCATTTCTCCTAGTAACTCGAGGAAAAAGGTGAGATTATCAACAAATATTTTATTGAAATCAAGCGAAAGAATTTTTCTTAAAATTTCCCCTAATTTTTTTTTTTTTTTTTTTGAACAGAAAGGAAATTTGTTTGCATTGACATAAAAAGAATTATTATTACAAGTATAAAAAAAATTTTTCTCCCCCTTGCATTCAAATAAAACAAAAAACTATCTACTTAGCACTCCTTCCCCCATTGAAATAAAAGTTGCACACAAGTTTGCAACATCGAGCAGACAAATTGCAATTTCTATAGCTGATATTATGTTTAATAATTAATGTCAAAAATGAAAATTGAAATTAGTTTTACACTTTGCTTCTCTAATACCAGCTACAAATTAATAATAAAAAAGCAGCACAAGGCGGAGGAATAATACAGATTTAAATTGTACGACTACTATATGGAGGGATAAGGTGGGGGGAAAAAACCTTTGAATAAAATGAAAATTTTATATTTCCATGCCACCATTTGGAGAAAAGATTATGTCTGTATTTGAGTTTCATAATACGAATATCATTGCTTTCTTGCCTCTATTGGTGTAGTGGCTCAGTATTCATATTTGGGAATCAAAAACGACTATATAAATTTTATAAATATGCATTGAATGAAGAAGCGACCAATGCAAGAAGTATATAAGTATGTATGTACTTTTATGCTAAACAATGCATAAAATAATTGAACGTACATTAATTAAAATTTTAGGCAAATTAAAAAAAAATAAAATATTCATTTAAAATATCGTATTAATTAATTTAATTTAATTTTAGGTTTAGTTAGACCAGATTTTACAAGCGTACATTTACTTCACGCGTTGACTGTACCATTAAACCTTTTTTTTAAATGTATTTTTTTCAGTTTAGTTGGGATTTTTCATTTGCTCTGATATCTTTTCAAAAGTTTTTTGTTGTTTTTGGAAAGTTTAAACGTACGAGTATTTAGTTTGACTGCAGTGTGTTTCTACTATTTCTATTTTGTGTTCAAATTGTAGAAATTTTTAGTAGATTTAGTTTCTTTTGTTTGCATTCAGTTGAAATATTTTTGGTTTTTCATTTATGAAAAAGAAGTTTTATTTTATGTTTTTCTTCTTGGATTTCTCTTGCCTTAGCGGCGGTTGTTTATCATCATTTAATCCCTAAGATAAATTGACTTTGAATCCTTTTTTCAATGTTGGCTCCTTCTGTTATATTTTTGCTGGTACTAATACATTCTCTTTTCACTTGTAATCCATTGAATTGGCATATCCCACTCATTCGTTTTATTCATATTTGAAAAAAATTGAAATTTCAGTAATTGGTTTTTTTATTTTTAATTTCAGATTTTAACTGATACTTGAATAATAATTCAAGAGACTTGTTTTGTCGAGAAAAATTTATGTATTTTTTTTTTTTTTGTAACAACTTACTGTGCTGTTAAATGTCGTTATTTTGAAACAATTTGTAAAAATGCTGCTAATAGTCTTACCTGAAAGTAGAAGAGTGAAAAAATAATAAATTAATACGAGTACAATTTTTTTTTGGAAAGAAATACACAAAATAGTCAATATAAGAAAAAATAGAGAAGAGTATTTATTGTAAAAACTGTAATTGATATCGTCCTTAATTTCCCAATTTATCAACAACAAAAATATAAGTTTTAAAACAAACACTGCATACAGAGAAATTATTTTCACGTTAGTGACATATAAGCTGAAGCAAATGTCTTCGCCTCTATCGTAATATGTTTTTATTTTTGCCAATGACGGCAAATTACATGTCAACCAAATTTGTATGTCGATGAATGACAACAAGTCTCTAATAAGTCAACGCAATCAATTATGTGTGATTGAGTTTGTAATAAAATTTAAATTATATTTTAACCACATTTTTTTTCATACGAATTTCGCATATAAAAAATTGTTGTATGTCATATGTCAATTGTCATATGTCTTCCCAAGAAAGTAGTTTTCTTACAGCGATATTTAAATGATCGTCCCTTACAATTTTCTGATATGGATAAATACAATTATAATCAACTAATAAGAGTGACATTTTTCACACGACCCCTTCTGATTTTGATTGAAATTTGTTATCAATGTTGTCTCTGGCATAACGGGTATTAGTGAAACATCCTGGATCCATTTTCCGTTTAGTTTGCAAATTGAAAATTTAGCAAAAATGTGGAAAATAGACTTCACTTAAAAATGTATGTATGTATTAGAAAGTTCGATATATAAATTATAAATAAGCGACAAAAATCACATTCCTTCGATATGAAAAGTATCAATTTTAGCAAATAATTGTGACGGAAAACTTAGTTTATTATTTACTTACCAATGAATTTTTTACATTAATTCTATGAATCAAAGCGCTGTCTGCCACTAACTTGTTTGGTTGCAGGAAACATAATATAGTTATTGGAAATATACCAAAGACCGAACAAGGATAACTCAATTCTTATTATCAGATCTTCTCAGAACTTAATATCAGAGCAAAATTGAAATGAGTATTGAAGAAAGATTTAACAAATTGCTGCAATCAGAGGGGTATGACTTTTTACTTTTTTTCACTTAATAAAAATACAAGAACTTCATCAACCCTCTTATCGGAACTTCATCCCGACCTGGCTTTACTCAGATCTAAGCGTTCATGAACCGGCTACGCATAATAGTTGAACAATAAGTGGAATGGTGATACACATTATTCAGCGTATTTAGAGATTTTTCTAAAGCATTCATACCAGCAAACTATTTGGCAAGCACTGCGTTGCTAAGGAGTCTGGATGAAAAATAACAGAACTACCCAAAAGGATCGTGGACAGCCAGTTCAGTGTGAATATATGTAACGGTAAGGCAAGGCTGTGTCTTATCTCCATTATCATTATGTATTGGACTCGACGAAATAATGATCCATACAACCACAAACAGATTATTGCATCATTTAAGGTCTTACAAGGATGGCTAGAGGACATGGACCCCTACACAGATCATGTCATCGCCACGATTCATTAACTTAACAAAAGTAATAGTGATAATAGATTGCAAGTAATTGGATAAAGAATTATCAACTCTCTGTTGTAGCCCTATGAGAAAATTACTACTACAACAATTTCAAATAAACTCTAATCGCATTTATACGACTGCGTGTGGAGTTGGACCACGAATCGAATTCACGCAAAATAGAAGTTGTGCATTTTTTCTTCGAACGTCTGGTTTGTTTTGTTATATGAATACAAGTCGTGGAATACTTTAGCTTAAGGCCGGCAAGCGATGCAGGTATTCATAAACAGATCATCTCGAAAAATATAAAAGTTATTCTGGACGAATGTCAGGGCAACGAGCAGGTGAAATGCCCATCCGAATAGAAATTGCTAAAGGAAAATTAATTGTGATCAGTCCAGTTTTTAGGAGACCAAACAGCGACATATCCAGCGTGGCTAACGAAAGCAGAAGATGGGAATAACCCGCTAATACTTAGAGAAGATAAATGGAATGCGCAATAAAGTCGTCAGGGATGATCTGCAGCGTTATAAAAAGATCGCTAAGGAAGAACTTTGTTGTGGCCAGAACTGTGTTTGTTGTGTAAGGAAGAGTACACTGAATATGGCACAATATTGAAACCAGTGGAATGATGACAAATCATTTTTACTTCAAGCGAACCCCTTCGGAAGAAAAATCGATTATATTATGATTCTTTGTTTTAACATGGAACCACAGGACACAATAGAAAAAAACAAACTGTGTTTAACGCAAATCTCAGTCTGATTGACAACGTTCTCCTAATCCAATAAATACATAATATTCCCTAACACATTCTTATGTCCTTGATTTTATAAAACTTTAAACTCTATACGATATCCTTATAGTTTTCTTTCAGTCCTTTTAGTTTTGTTAATTAAACTACTCAACAAATGTGCAATGTCACTTAAAAGTCTCGTGTAAATTATTAATACCTCCTCATGAAGTTGCCAAATTTCATATTTAATTTCAGAAAGCTAATTTCAACAATAATTAAAATCCAACGTTACACAAGCAATTAAGTGTAATTCAAGCAGCTGCTTGCTTTGCTTAAAAAAAAAGAAAAACAAATAGCAAAATAGAAAAATAATAGAAAAATAAAACAACAACACCGAAACAAACTTTAGACTAAAACATTCCAAATGCATGCAAGTGTGTTTCGAGAAAATGGAAAAGAAAACACGATTTTATTGTAGTTGACACATTCCAAAAGGGGAAAACAAGCAACGAACAACATCTTGATTGTTGTTGTCACCATAGTAAGTAATTAACAATTCCTTTTACTGCCTCTCCTTTTGCCTTTTCAACTTGTTCAACTCCTTACTGGTCTTTCCTATTACTTACAATAGATGAGTGTGTTTAAGTGACTATTCAGGTGCATGGGGCATGTGTATGTGTCCTTGTGAGTAAGTGTATTTTATGCAAGTTTAAATGTTATGCTGCAAATTATATAAGAATACAACTTCTTCTTATATAACTGCAGTACATATCCGGTTGGTTGGTTATTTAAAAAGAAAATAAAGTATTAATAGAGACAGAGAGAGAAAAGGTGCCAAAGAATGGACCTGAAGAAAGTGGTAACAAAAGACGTAAAGCACTAACAAAAATTTACCATCATAATGCAGTATGTTAAGCAAACACACTATTAGTGATGATGATGTTGACGAGAATGTTAAAAAATTGAGGAAAAAATGCTAAAATGCTTTACAATAAGAGCATTTTAGTTTAAATGCAACAAAACGTTAAGTGGCACAATTGAAATAAAATGTTTTTTACTGTTTTTTTTTTTAATTTTTACCTGCTCGCTCATATAAACTCCTCAGGTGCTTTTTTCTCCACAACGATAAAGTATTTATAAAGGCAATTCAGAAAATGAATATGTGCCACATTTTAATGAGTTCTAAAATAAAAAGGATGCAAGTTGGTTTGGTAGTTGGAAAATGTAATGAAAACGACATTTAGGTTGAATTCGTCCAGTGTGTAAAATATGTTCATTTGGTTTAAAGTTTTTTCTAGAAATTTTCGTACAGAGAAAATGAAGAATGCAATTCCTTAATTTTAGTTTATAAGTTCCCATTGTACTTCCTGTCGAGGGCTCAAAGTATGAAATTGATTTTTTATAACGTTGAGGTATAAAATTTATTAATAATTATATCCTGCATGTTACAATCAATTAAAAATGTTACTAACACACATACACTCTCAGATATAGCCAGCCTTTCATGGAATCCTTTAATTTGCGAAATGTATGCAGTTGGCGGAAAAAATAATGTCCTAGATATTTTTTTTTTTTAAATTTGAATTATACCCGAGTTACAAGTCTTAGACGACATTTTGAATTATTTCAAATAAAATACTTTTAAATAGAACTCATGGCAAGAACTCATGTCTATTGGATATTAATTAAAAAAAGTTTTATAAAAATAAAGGTATCTATGACTTGGTCGTTACAGCTCTGTTGCAAATATAACAATACTAGAATAATGTTGTAGTGTAGTGGTTAAAGTTCTTGCCTACAAAACCGAGTACCCCGGGTTCGCTCCATGGCAGAGGACAAACAATTTTTCACCATTGTTTTTCAAGTTTTACAAATGAAGTGGCTTCAACCCCCTCCTAAATATCCATCCAGTGAGCCCCTTGACCACTCCCTATCCCTGGAAAAGACGATAACATCATGACAAAGATCAGGCAGCCACCATCAAAAATAAGGTAGGAATCCAAGATTAGCAAGATTCCTCACCACTACACCAAAATACACAGAGGGCTTTATGCCTTGGCAATGAGAGATGCAGCTTCATTATCCTAGACATGCTACAGCAGACTAATCATCATCTACTTACCTGGAACAATAACCGATTAACGAAACTGATACAAGGCGAAAAGAACTACAACCACTCATGTAAGATGGAGATGATTTGTCGAAGCCAAATGCTCCCAAGAGGGGTAAAGGAGAAAAAAAACAACCATTATATTTGTCTAAAATCGCTTACGGCTCATTATGGCATATTTTATATTTAGATTTGCACCACCATCCGTATAAAGTCCAACTAGCCCAACAATCAGAGCCGGCTGCTCTTCCACAACGCCCTAGATATATGCTGATTAGGAGCTGGGGCAATAGGCTTTCAATGCTTTTTATTCCAACTAGCAAAATTGTCGTATATGGGGCTCAGAGAACCCAATAGTGATTGTGGAAAAGCAATTTCATTCGAAAAAAGTGACTGTTTGTTGCACACTATGGTGTGGAATTGTTATTGGACCGTAGTTGTTCGAAAACGACACTGGAAGAACCGCTACCGTCAATTCCGAGCGCCGCCTTTTTTTGGCCTACAATTGCAGATTATGAACTAGACGATATGTCCAGTTGCAACAAAGCGGTGCTAAGATAGACACAATACGACCGATTTAGGGTTTATTGCTTGGCAAGTTTCCAGAACCTGTAATATCACGTTTTGGCGACGTCAATTGACAAATATTTTTGTGGAACGTTTCACCCCGTATATCTCTGTAAAAACTGATCATGATAATAATCCGTAGTGTTTCCAATGAGACTGCTAAATGCAATTTTTACAAAAATGGAAATGTTAAATTTGAGGAAAGGACACATTATCTTCTCTTAAAGTAAATATCAACAGTAAGTTTTAAAAATGCCGATACACGTACACTTGTAATTTTTTTTTTTTTTTTGGTTCCTCTAACCGAACCAGTCGTAGAAAAAATTTTGATTTTGTTGTACAGGGTAATTGAGAATTTTTTAAATCTTCATATATACTGACGAAGAATAAGAATTCAATTTAAACCTATAATTTCTTAATAGAAATTTTTTTAGAGTTCTCGGAAGATTTAATTTTTGCTACAGAATTTTTTACCTGTTTTTCATCCACACAATTTAGCCACTTTAGTACATATTCCACCTAAATGCTAAAGTCAAACTTTTCGTAAAGCTGAAATTTATTGAAAATGAACTAAAAGAAACTACAATGGAAATTAATGCCAACAAATAATACTACATCATGTTTATATAAATAAAAAGTTAAATCGTTATCCTTTATAACCATAATCTGCCCAAGAAAATAAAAGTGAGTGCTGTGAAACCGTTTGTGTGGTGGCATAGAATATTTGTGTGTTCCGGAACTAGTCTTATATATTCTTCTTAAACTCCTTGAAAGATATATTTTCACTAATAAAAATATTTAGCGTTTATAAAATGAAAAAGAGAAAAACATACTTGAACTAATAGAAGAAATTTTTTATTCAATTATTTATTAAAATTAAAAATAACCCACTGTGCAGCACATTAAGAAACACAAATGAAAAATCAAATACGGCAAAATAACAATATTATTTTATTTTCTAAAAGAAAAAAAAAATACTCTAAGGATTGAAATAAAAACGAATTAAAATTTAAACTTAAGAATTCCAAAACTTTTTATGTTGAACTCTTCAAATATGACTACAAGCCATCCCATACCATCCGTTTCACATCAAGCCCTTTATGCCTACTGCCATTGTCTGCGGTCTATGGCATGAGCTTTGCTTTAGAACAATGGAATTTTTGAGTGGAATTGAAAAAAAGAAATTTCTTTACAATTTAAAGAACAAACTAGCAAACAGACGACGGCTTTATACAATATTGTGTTAAGGAACTTGGAAAAAATTCTATAGAAAAATGTTTTGGATGCATGAGTGTGAGTAAAAGGATGTGTAAGTGTGCATGTAAGCCCAGTCTCAATTTTTTCATATTTAACAATAGAATTTATTAGTGAAGAACGAGCACTTTTTAAGCCACAAAGTTAAAGGAAGATGGAGAGAACAAAAAAAAAAAACTAGATGATAAGACGTTGTGCCACTTGAAGCGAATAATGTTTATAATAAAACACGCAAAAAAAGAAATAATACAAAATAGTCATACAACGAAATGTGAAAAATAATGTAATATTAGGCAAAAAATAAAAATAAATTAAAAAAATAAGACACACACCAGCAGCGTGACAGAAAATTTGTGTTAAGTTTTATTGTTTAAGGTTTTTTTCCGGTTTTGTTCCACTTCCTCCATAAAACAATAAAAAATATTGAGTTGTTTTTTACTTCCAAGTTTGGGAAAAAAAACTTTCATGTGTCCATATGCAGTGTAGGCATGAGCCAACAAAAAAAGTCAAGCCATTATTTCAGGTAATTTCAAACGAAATTCTCATAAGCCTCTAAGATTTATACAGAAGTTTATAATATTACCAGGAATTCCTACTAATTTTCATTTAATATCAGACTCACTCTAAATTCATTACAAAAAATATTCTTAGACTAGAGTGAAATAATTAAATCGGTGTTTGGAAATTTGTTTGTAGGTTTACAAGACGATATTTTTTAATTCTATTACTAATGATCTGGAGCTTGTCAAAATTGTCAATTTATGTACTTTTATTTCAAAGGGTATCACCACCATGCAAAGCAATTATTGGTTTTTAGACTATAACTGGTAAAGTACAACAATGAGACTCTTTAAATTTGTTTTATATCCTTACGAAAGTAAAATGCAATAACCCCGAAATGGAGGCAGTATCCCCTCACCCATATACATATATAGAGGTTTAACTGTCTGAAGCTTGATGCAGGCCATTTTAAGAATACTTTTCATCGCAGGAACAATATGCTGGCGGTGGACAGGAAGGAATCCAGATACCAACCCATACAAAGTAATTAAAGGACTACAAAACTGTAACGTGTAAAAAGGTGCCGATAATTCTGATAATAATTGCATTGAATATGCTGTCTCCGTATATTGATTCTAAGAATACGAAATTTTTCCTGTTAAAAGTACAGAAAAAATTAAACAGTGGATGCCGGAATGCTGAACATATAAGTATTTATTATGTTTTTTGTATTATTTATTACTAACAGCTTAAGAATGCTGGGAAGCCTTTTATAACAAAAGTTTTGGATATATACACGTATGCCTTAAGTTTAGAATGAAATTTAGAGCCGCTTTAGAAGGGCGCTTTCAAAATAAATATCAGACGTGGTTTCCGGTATTCAGGCACTCTTACACATAAAGAAATAACACGTTTAAAATTTAAGTTTTTTCTTCTTATTTTCATAAGCAAGGAGCAAGAGTTTTTACAAAGCCTAATACATAATCATAGGCAGTCGTATATGACGTATTGAACTGACACTCCGTCAACTACGTCGAAGTAGGTGCTGATTCTTGGATATTCTATAGAAGGAAATTTTTGATTCATCTATTTCAGTAGTCTATTGGACATAAAGGATATTTGTATTATATATTTGTATTGTATTATATTATATAATCCAAAGTAGAGCCTGCTCTCGTATATATCATACGAGTAAATCCAAGGATTAAATACATAAAGACGCAGACTATTTATTTTTTTTTCAATTTTATAAAAATTACTAATTTAAATTTTTTGAAAAGGACACCCACAGAGCGTAGATATATAAATTTATTTTCAAAATAAATACACCATTTTTATGGAAACGACCTCGAGTTTAATACTAAATAATTTAATCAAGAGAAGGGCCGTATAATGGCGTCCATTTTCCTTGAAATTTTTATATAGTTTTTAAAGCTGTTGCTAAAATGGCTTGGCTAAAATGGTTCCAAGACCCAAAATGATCACAACAAATAAATGTCCTTCACCTCGATTTCTCGAAAGACATTGAAATAAACTATTGCATAAAAAACATTAACTTTGACTAGATAAAAGCCATGCATATTTTTATGAAAAGTGTGGCATACAACTTTTTTATATATTTATAGAAGTCATAAAGAAAATAAAAACGCGATAAAAAAAACTGACAGCACATGAAATGGTTTCTTACCACGTTTCTTGCAACAAATATCATGAAAATATGTTTTGTGTAAATACAGACTTTTTCAAAATTTCTGATTGGCAATAATGGGTTAAGTCAAGTAAAACAATATCAAGGTGCTTATTAATTTAATGCTGTCAATATTTTGAATCCTGCTATTGCTGGATTGAATTTTGCGGGGACTGGGCTCAAAATTAAATATAAAACATAAGAAGTAAAATTTAAATAAAACAAAAAGACCAAAAATAAGAAGAAAAAATTTTAATAATGCTAAATTAATTCTGGCCTTGTACTGAAAAAGAATAACTAAAGCCACCAGGTAGGCGCTTGGGTCTTTAATAATCAGAAAGTTAATTGTGGATAGTCCAGGTCTACGAAATCCAAAGTTATCACATTTCTGCCTTTTTTGCACAATTGTTTCAAACTAATAACAACGTTTCAAATTAACATTTAACCCCTTTTACGAATCCATTTTGGATCTAAGCGTTCTATATTTTTTTCAAGAAAAGTCATACTTCTCGTAGCTCAGATAACGCCTTGACTTGACTTAATTATAAAGAACTTTTTTATTTCTATAAATAATATACTGAAAAGTGGCTAGGCTCCTTATAATTGCCTGGGTTAAGTCTCAATGAAGCCGAAAATATCGGCGAAAAGGAATGTTGTTAATTGTTTAAGGATTACAGATTAAACATTTCATCGCATTTTTTGTTGATGACTCAGAAATGCTACTTTTACTCCATCAAATAGTTACGAGATACCACTGCTGATTAGTTTCATCGGTTCATCAGTCAACTAATTCTGTTAAATATAAGAATATTAGAAAGACATCGGCATGTCCTTTAGGAATTTTCCCTGAAACAAGGTAATGAAACTGCACCATGTTTTTCATAAATAGTTTTGAAATCTCTGGTATTTCTTTTCAGTATAATTACCCATATCTATCCTTAAAACTATTAATACATTATCGCTGTCCCGCTTTTAGACATCCTGCATAAGCTCTGCTGATATAGACGCCACAGGACCATATAATAAATACATAGTATACAAACACATAAACTACTTTATACAAAAGCATAAAATATATCTCCATGTACATGTGTATAAAAGAGGAAAAGCGAAATATGTTGAAGAGTCCTTGTAAATGACAAAAAAATAATAATAATAGCAAGCGCCAGAGCTCCTGCAAAATAAAAGAAAAACTGAAAACGTGTTCAATGGTTTATTATTCATTCCATTTGATTCATAAAGAAAAACTTTTCTAATATCTTTTGCTACAGGGGAAGTTACTTAAACAAAAAATAAATTTAAAATTTTTCAATTTAAAAGCTTCAAAAAGCAAAGTTAAATGGTTATTCATTATATTAATGTCATTTACGGCATTAAGTTTATATGTGAGGTTTGATGTTTAGTTGAAAATGGTGGGAAACGAACTCTCTTAAATTGTCGCTTATAAGAAATTTCGTTGGCTTCATTTTCGTTTCCCTCGGAACTTTCTTGCTGATTGTTCTATAACTAGTTGTAAGATTTTCATTATTATCATTTTTAGCAACAAAGCGTTTGTTTCTTTAAATCTACATGTAAAATATTATTTGTTTCAATCAATAAGGAATGAAGGTTTAATAAATGAATTAAAGCCGAAGTTACGCGAAAACTTCTACAACCCATTCTTAAGCTACTTAACTTGTCGCAAATTTATTGTCAGAGAAGGTAACTTTTTAAACACACCACAGGAGATAGAAGCAGCAGTTCCTCAAAGCGGTGTTGTAGATCCAGTCTTGCATTTGATTTATGCCTTTAACATAACAACAAGCAGTAATCTTCACATATCAACGTTTGCTGATGATACAGCTTTTCTAGGCATCCACGAAAATACACGAGGAGCTTCTCTCAAGTTGGAGGAACACATTTTAATATTGGCAAAATGGTTAAAAATAAGGAGTATTAAAACTAACGATTAAAAATGTGTTCATATCACTTTTACGGATGAAGGGGAACATGTCCCTCCCATACAAAGTAAAGGTCAACCAATACCTCAACATAACGGAGTCAAATATCTCGGCATTCATCTTGATCGTAGCTTAACCTGGAAATCGCACAAGGACGCTAAATTGATGCAAATGAAATAAAAGGCTGCTTAAACTAATTGGCTTTTGGGGAGAAATTCAACACTAAACCTAGATTCCAATACCAATATGATGTTATGAAATTAAGTGCTGGGGGCGCCACCTCAGCATACATTATAGAAAAAATTCAAAGTGATAAAAATGAAATCCTCCGTCTGATTACAGCCGCTCTCGGGTACGTTAAAAATTCGCTCATTCACCAAAATCTATGGTTCAAACAATGGCTTCAAAAGGCGTCATATATATAAAGAAAGTACAGTATTACCTAAAGCCACAAGTCCGAAATATTCTACATTAGAGAGGCCACACTGGGCTGAAAAGGAGGGACAATCTTAGCCGAAGACGAGAGGACGTGTAAAGACAACACAGGAGAAATATCAGAAACGAGCTTCCAAAACGACCAAAATATCCTGTAATGACAAGGAAATGTTAAAGTCACTGCAAATGTTATAAACTTTGTACTGCTTCCGGATCCTACTCTCAACATTTTTATGACTTTTTTGGTGTTTTTTATAAAGCAGTCGTATAAAATATTATAGTAGTAATGATAATGTTATAAAATCATACTTTAAAAACCTGGAAATGAAAATAGTTTTTAAGAACACAGTTTTAATAAGAACAATTTTATTGTTTCAATGATCTACGCCTGGAATAAATATAAAACGACTGTAACGATCCGCAGTGACAAAATAGAAGCTGCTTTAAAAAAAAAATTATTCTCTAAATCTACATTAGAACATTTTTTTCTTCAACCATTAAGGATGAATTTACTTTCACATAAGGATAAAGAAATCTTGACTATAGGCAAACCCAGATGTGTATATATGAAATGCCTATTTAAAATTAAACTATTTTATTTGAAAAGAAAAACAAAAAGTTTACTTTTCTCAAAATAATGTAGACTGCGTGCAAATCGGTGAATAGGACTAAATAAAGAGAACATCTTGCAGTTAAAATCTTCAGAGATGATCAAAATTCGTACTGCCATCGAAGTCTAATCTCAACGTTTTAATAACATCCTTAAAAGGTCTTTTATACTGGTTCATTTATTAGTTACGTGTCTTCTTTAAGTGTTAAGGAAATGATAATTCCCTTAAGCTGATCCTAGAAAATATGCACTATGATTTTTTTCCCCTGACTACTAGTGTTCTTGGCAAGCAGTCCTTTATAATGACGCTGAAAGAATTAATCGCTCAAGTATGCAGCTCAACAAGAGAGCACATGCAACTCCGTGTCCTCACAAAACCCATTCCATTCTTATTAGCCTGGGGCATAACAGTATTCATTGGGAACTTAGTGTAATTCTAATGCCTACAAAACGTACGAGGAAAGTTGTCCAAATGCTACCTTAGATGTTTATTGCAGAATATAAGTTACATGATCATCGTTATTTTTACTAATGGACGGATGAATGGGCCCTAATGTCTACGTTACTGAATTGAATTAATTAAAATTCGGGTAAAATGTTTGCAAACGAGGCACATATTAAGGAATAATGGGCTTATAAGTAAATTTCTCTTTTCGTTGGGCAGAGTCTTAGATAGAAGTTTTTACAACAAATGATTGTAAACTTTAAGCTGGTGTTCTTATGTGCTCCAGGAATCAAGGACAAATTAGCACATCCTGAAACCAAAGAGCTAACGAATTAAAAAAGACAGGACAGAAACGAAAAACTGCATTGAGAAATTGGATGAAAACCACCCATCATCTATCCAAAAATTTAAGAATTAAGCACGAAACCTCCCTACTTATAGGCTGAGTTAGATGATGGATAAGAATACCTCGTACAAAAGGACCATTGAACTTTTTGGATATTAGACAAATACCATTAATTGTCACAAAGTTTAGATGAGAATGAAGTAAAATGATCTTAGCAGGTTGTACTTGGAAAAGGCTAAAGTTGGGAGGATCGTCAGCATTTGGGGACATTATTAAGTAAAGGAGTCGAAACAAACACATGTGGAAGGTGAATGCTACAGAAGACAATGGTCTAAGGCAACTGGTGAAGAGTACGATAGATTCGGCTGCCAGTATATAATCCGAAATCTCGAAAGTTGATGTCTGTCTTATTTGTTCTTTTTAGTCTCTTTTTAAATCGCGTCTTTAATTGAAAAATATTGATTATAAATTTCGAATTGCAAAAAAAGTCAAGGTTGGCTTGGCTTAATTTAATGGTTTTATTGGTTATTGGAGAAGTAGACCAGATATTTGGTTTTTGTAATTTTTTTATATCTGCCTTTTTAAAAATTTAATTAATTCTTCCCCACAGGCCTTAAGAAATTAAACTATTTTGCACCCTAGAGTGAAATATATCTTCAAGCCAGTAATGGATATTAATTGAAGCAATTGATTTATGAATTTAATTCTTTTGCAAACTAGAATTAAACGTATCAACTTCTCTTTATAAATAGTAATTTAACATAGATTGCTGGCAAACAGCAAAACAATTTAAAACTAAAATAAAGAAATGAAAATAAAACTTTTAATAAAAAGTATTAAAAAAAACCCCCAGCAAATTGAATTGATTTCAATGATTCATTGGCACTTTACTGTTAATAGTCATCAGTCTGCCTTTTTGTTCACATTGGATTCTGCTCCTTTTTTGTTGTATTTTCTTATTTTCAAAGGAACATTGAAGACAACAAAAATGATAGGGAAAAGAAAAAAGTGAATCATAAAGAGTATAAATCGAATACGTATAAAATCGAGAAATGACTGTCTTTCCATCTGATGAATTTCTGGTTGCTTTTGTCATTTGATTGAAAATTGTTTTTCCATTGTTTGCCAGAGACAAGTGAAGAAGAAAAACAGATTCTCTCTATTTTTTTCTCCTCGTCCTCGTCATTTTATGTGCCGTTTCACATGCAAGCGATAAGGACCAAGGTGCTCGTCGTATGCTGTCGATACAGCAATAATTAAAGTTTTACTTGTAGTGGTTAGTGTATAAAACAAAATTTCTAATAATATTGCGACAAGTGGTACGAAGGAAGTGGAAGCACCAGTTTATCATTTTAGTGGCAACAATAGCAGTCGTTCTCTTATTTTTATTCAAGTCTTTCCATCTTCTGCCATAGAGCAATTTGAAATTGATTTAATTGGGTTCAAATGAAAATGTCAACTATCAATTGGTCGCATGTATGTGTTAAGTTTGGCACACATACAAATGCATACTAACACACACATTCATACCCACTGATGTACATGTGCATAATCATGTAGAACAATAATCAAATGATACTTTGTATACAATCAACGATATTAGAGATTGATTCTGTTTTTTCTTTGTTATTTTTGATTAAGAGATTTTTTTTTGTTGCTTTGTGAGGAAGACAAATCAGATAACATTGTTGTATTTTTCTTTTCACTGATATTTATAGTTTTTCGAATTATTAACGAAACATTAATTTGAATTCTAAATCAAGGTGAATTCATACGAAATGGTATGGACCATAGGACAATAAATTCGCCTATGCTGGGAGATCAAATAATACATCAGGGTGCATTTGTAAAAGGTAGTGTCATAGGCGAATTAAATTCGCCTTCATGTCCACAAATCCATTATAAGCTGATGATAGTCACCGGATAGAGTAAATTCTCCTTGCAATTGATAACTGTTTTCTAAATTAGTCCATATCAATTTTTCTTTAATTATTTGGTTATTAGTTTTGATTACTTTTGAAAATTTTTCTGTACTCCCTATTTTTATTCTGCTGTTGTGCAAATAGAGAGATGAATTTAGTCTACTAAAGCCGTAATAGAATGCGTGCCATCTGATGACAACTTCAACAAGAAATTTATTATCATATCAACCATTTAGAGCCACAACACAAGGATGTAACCACTGTAGAGCTGTGGGACACTGAATACGGTCTCATAGTATGTGCTGCACTTGCAACGTGCCGCTTTGATTTAGACAATTTTACCTGAATGATAAAATGTGGGCTTCATGCGCAGTAGCAACGTAGAAGAATTTAATTTTTCTACTGGACTCTACCAATACAAACTTATAATAAATAAAGGCCGCTATTACTCATAGCGTCCTTAAAAGAGATAAGATAAACAAATTAAATTAAAATTCAGACTTTCGACAACTACCGTCGCAAAGTTATGTCTGATATACTCAATATCCATATATTACAGTTGTTAGTTTTTAATATAAAGGCGAATGTGTAAATCAAAATAATAGGAAACAAATCCCTTAATTGTATAAATACGTATAAAAAAGGACAGTATCTAATCCGGAAATAAAACTGTGACTGAAACATGTTCCATATACGCATGTTTTATGTGCAAAATATTTTGAAAAGAACATGTTCCCTTTTGCGCTACTGCTAATTTTTTTTAAAGTACACAACATGCAAAATGTGCAAAATATATGCATGTATTTGTCACAAACGAAAACGCCAAAATTTTTCGCCCAAATGCCTGAGATGTTCAACTTTGAAGAGATATAAATTCGGAGCAGCAAAGTGGTATTGCACTGAGCAGATAAATGGATAATATGCGAAAATATCTAAACAAATCTAAAAAATATATATGGTGACATTTGTTTTTTTGGAGTCCTTAGAATACAAAGGATATTTATAGTTTTTCTCAATCACTTCGGCGTGTTTTTATAACCACAATAATGGTAATAATGAATTTTTAAATTAAAAAACGATAACTTTTGTGTGACGAAACTAACTTAAAAAAAATAATTTTTTGTTAAAAAGGTATAATTTTAACATTTCGAACAACAAAGGACTCTTGAAACTCCAGGGGTAAATGGCTGAATTACATTAAGAAAAGTACATGTTCTCTTTTCAACTGCTCATTGTTTTCTTAGAACAGAGCACAAACCATCAGGGGGGGAGAGGAGAGGGTAAAATATATATAAGATTTTTGCTTGTTTTTTAAATAAAAACGCCTTAAGTTTAAATATTCAAGGATATGACTTTAAACTATGAGCATTGCGTACGTAAGTCAAGAGTCTTTGACAAATCTTTTTTATCAATTTCATCATCTGAAACATTATAAAATTTTCTAACTTTTTCCATTAAAAAAAATTTTCCTCCGTTCAAAAAAGGCAGACATTAAATTGAAATCTATTTTTGTTTCCAAACAATTTAATTACATAAATAAAAATGAAATTCTATTGAAAACATCAAAGTCTTTAATAGAAAAAGCAATTGCTCGTCAGCACACACTCATTGAAACAAATGTCTTTTCATGTTAATTGAGTCTAAAACAAGTACGCGGCTCATTGTATGTGACATTCTCTCGATTGCAAAGTTTATTTCATTTAAGCCGGTAAATAAAAAAATTAAAAGGCTGACTGGTAGACAAACTTCGCACACATGCATACACACAAAAACACACACAATTTGTCATTTAATGGCGGAGGCAGGTTAATACTCTCGAGAAAGTTGGTAATAAAAAAAATTTGCTGGAGATTGAGGTAAAATAAAGACGAAACACACTGGTGACTGATTTTGTGGGCCACTTATTAGAAAAAGAAGACGGGTGATATTTAAACTCACTTCGATATGTTGATGAGTAGAGAATGGAATACATACATATGTACATCAGACATTTGATTAAGGATGTCTTTTAGTTTTGCTAAAGCAGCTAAAAGGGAATATTTTGAGAATAAAGAAATTGGGTAATTCGATATTAACACCTCACAGAGCGCACAGGGCGACAGAAAAATAGTTTAAGACAAGTTGATCCTCTTGCAGAACCAAGGATGTTGGATGTTAAGTACAAAATGTGCAATGGCACACAATAGATAATGAAAATGGTAATGTGTGGCTTCTATGCGACAATTGTTAAGAGTCTTTGCGACAATGCATGCGTTTCATTTTAAAGATCCTTCTAAAATCCGCACGCATTTTTATATAAAAATATTCTTATTGTATCAGTAAGAGACTTTTCGGTGTTCAATTGGACGATGCTTCTTATTTAAATGCTTTTTAGCAACAATTTATAAAAGCAAAATAAAAAAAGCTTCAAAATCAAAATGTGTGATTTATATAAAGGAAAATGTCATTGAAGAAATTATTTACTTTTTGAGATTAAAAAAAATAAGCAGAACTGGAAACACCTCATATATGTACATAAAATGACAAGAATAGTAAACAAAGACAAATGTAAAAAAGGAAAAGTCAAAGTTGTCACCTGAATTTTCATTTCGCTAGTTTCTCTTCAAAATATGTTTTCGCTAAGAAGTATTTTATTTCACATAAAAATAAAGTGCCTTGAAATTTGTTAGAAACAAGAACTTCTTTTTTCAATTCATCGATATTTTCTTTTAAACATCGCTCTTTTATTCGAATTCCACTGTATGAATTATTTTTGGTTTAACGGCAAAGTTATGCTCCTTTAGGTTGCTTACGCTGCTTAGAAGGGCAATCATTCTTACGTGCTGACTCCTTTGGCTTTATTATATGCGAAATTATTGTGATATTCTAAAGGACAGTGAGATATGATCAAAAATAGTTTGATATTGTAAAAAAATATTACAAACTTTGCGTAATTCGAAAGAAAGTCAAATGACGTCAAAACTACAGCAGCCAAATATTCTTAACAATAATGTTTCCCATTCAGGCACGGACAACTTATTAATTATACATTTATGATGATAAGCGTCAGTTATTTTCAGAATAAAGTTTTTAGGCACAATGCTTCTCATGGCTATAATAGGAAGCAGTGATGAGAACTTGAAGGATTATCGGCTACCAAAAGGAATGCATACCGCGTTCAATTATATTTTTATGGAGAAACTAAATTTCTAGTTACATATATATTTAAATACATAAACATTGTTTATTTATTCAAGTCCTTAGGTATGGAGTATACATATATACATGCCAACAGTGAAAGCATACATATTTTCTTTATTTTCTATGTTAGATTCATAACATTATTATGAATGAAGGTTAATACTACGAGCTTCAACTTTTATTGGCTTAACCTTAGTTGCTGATTTTCAAAAAGGACTTTCCATGTTGCTGATGTAGTGGAATAACGTAATGATATGTTTTTTTTCCACAACTGCAATAATTGCTGATTGTGATGCTGTCATATTTGATTTAGACAATTTCATCTTTTGCAAATTTATGAAAGACATTTAATTGTCCGAACATTTCTTATTCATTTTCCTAAAAAGACAGTGGAATATTATCCGAGGCACCCCAGTGGAATATTATCCGAGGCATCAGTCTAATAATTCGGTATCACAAAAGTAGTTTTTTATGGTATTGACTTCAATTTTATTCCAAAAGACTCTGAAGATGAAGTAAAAATAGGAAGTACGGACTCAATATAATTTTTGCAGGGTGAATTGGCAGTAATTTGGCGTTACTACTAAAGTACAAAATCGTTAGTTGGTACCCGATTAGCATTTCAATTAGTACAAAATTGGATATTTTCAATTGACGTTTAAAAGTGTTCGAATAAATAAAATTTTATATTTTTTTTTTTTGCATTTGAATACATATTTTTTTAATTGTAATTAAGTAATTGTTACATCTCCTATAAAAAACTCGATAATACCAGCTTAAGAAAACTTAAGTAAAGCTTTACAACGCTTACAGATGGCTTTTAAAATAAGTTAGTAAAGATTCTGCCATTTTTATTGATTTGAGCGAATTATTCAATTTGACGAAAGCCAATAATACTCTTACAAACGATTT
The DNA here is from genome assembly GCA_963681545.1 of Germaria angustata. NCBI lineage: Eukaryota > Metazoa > Arthropoda > Insecta > Diptera > Tachinidae > Germaria > Germaria angustata. The sequence continues at coordinate 31,964,395 of OY813002.1, forward strand.
AATAAAAAAAAATACAATGATTAGATTTCATTAGAGAAGAGCACAAGTTTTAAATACGTTTATTTGTTACTCCTCTGGTCAGGAACAATCCTTATGTATTTTCTTCTACATGTTTTTGATTGGAATCTCAGTTTTACATATATCATTAAGGGTATTCACCCTTAACCTTCTACTAGGAGTTAATAAAATTTTTTAATTTTAGCCGAAAGTGAAGATGGGAGAATTCTTTTCAAGTATAAAATCACATAGTCCAGTATATAATCATAAAGGAATTAAATTTAAAAAAAATATTCACTCCTTTTTTAATCTCAACTTAGGGAATACGAGCATTTACTGTAGCAAATTTAAAAAAATTGTCTTAAACTCAATACATCAAAATAAGGAGTCCTTCATTTAGAGGTTTTTATCTTTAAATTTAAATTTAACAAAGTTTGTTTTGGATATAATTAAAATTTCATATTCATTTAAAAGTCGTATTAATGCCATTATGTATGAAATATAAGATCAAGCCAGTGTTTGCGCAGCTTTGCTGGGTTATGCGCACCTGAAACGTCCATAATCTGGCACATAAATTAGGCCGAATTTGAATTTGTTTGAGTAGACCTGCAACTTTAAAAAACTCTACAAGAAAAAATCTGACTGTATCCCATCGCACGATCTCGGTGGTCAGCTCTAATCTTTTTACATGAGTTGACCAAGCCCTCAAATCGCTCGTGCAGAATATTCACTACGGCATGAGCTGTCTGACATATAGCATCGTCCTGTTGAAACTACTTTTCTTTAATGTCCATATCATGCAATTCAAGTTAAAAGAAAAAGATAGTCATCAGCCTATAGTGCTGGGAGTTGACGTTGATGACTTGAGCAACGTAATGCTCAAAAAAATATGGACCGATGACAGCGTCAAGCCAAAAGCCACACCAAACAGAGATTTTTTCCCGGATTTTCTTGAATCTCATCGTACCACATTCGCCAATTTGATTTGTTGAAATGACCTTATCTTTAAAGATAATTTTTTTGGTAAAAATTAGGGTCGTTCTGTTTATTAATAAATAAATTTTATCATTTCCAAGTGTTGTTGAACGCTTTATCCGATCATGGTGATTCAGCAAAGCTGATTAACGGATTGGCAGCTGACAGCTTCAACAATATGGCCGCTATCTAAGCTTATAACTCCATATGGGAAGACTCGTATTTACAATAATGTAAATATAATATTGTACTTGTTTTACTTCCGACTTTTATATATCATATTATGATAGCTGACACCTAAGCCTTGTTCTTGAAATTGTATCCAACTTTAAAAAAAGGTTTGATTTGCAACTCTTCTCAATAGAAAACCTGCCTGTTTATTGGCATTATATTGGTAATATGGGGTTAATAGAAAAGTTAGCGGCAAGTGGAATGGTTGCAGCTTCAGGTATTATAAGGCGCATTAAGAAAAACGTTGTCATATCCATAGATAATTTTTTTCAAACTGCATCCCGGAGATTAAAATTATCTGCGTTTTTTTTTAAGTACGAGTAGAGGTGCATACGTCAGGTAAGAATATTCAGCATAAAATTTATATTTAACCCAAACCAAATTGCCTCAATTTCGATCCGGGATTCAATTTAAGAGCCTCACGTCGTATTGATAAAGCCTTTTTTATAACGGGTCCTCTTTAAAAACAATATCAGAGTCCTCGTTGGAATTGAGGCCTTTGCAAGGCCTCCTTAATTCATATTTTTGCTACTGGTTTAATAGCAATCGTTTGTGATTGAAAATAAATAATGAAAATGACAACGCCAACAACAATAACATACACTCATAAGAGTGATAACATGAAGTGGTTGCACTTAATGAAAAGCAAATATATATAATAAAATATAGAAAATAAGAAAAAAAATTATTTAATAAAATTAAAAACATTTTATTTCACTCTTCACCACCACCAATTCGCAGTTGATGATAACTACGTTTATACAGCCGTAGGCTGAATCTAAAATTACCCGCTAGAAAGCAGGAACATCTATTCGAAATATTAAGTTTATAGCTGCTTGATATGACCTGTGATAACCTTTTTTTATCATCAAACCCGGGACATCTAGTGCCCACAAGCGAGGCGACCAACTGACTGTTGTTTCGCTTATGATTTGATTTACTAATCAAACATAGATGTGAATAAAAAAATTGTCTTAATTATAGTCTAAATATTGAAGGCAATAAAAAAACAACTTATCACTTTTAATTGCAAGCAATTTATGTTTTCAATAAAGTGGTAAGTTGTAGTTATTACAACAATTATAATTTGAAACTATTTGCTTAAGAATTTTTTTATATGAAAGCAAGTTGGTAGTAAAGGGTGTTCCGAAATTTACGGAATGTGCTTCTTAGTTCTCATGCGATTACAAAAATTAATTAGAGGAATTTTCTTGTATGATCAACTGTTTGATCATTACTAATCGGTAATTAACTTGATGGCCAAAAGGCAGATAGAGCAACCTGAATATTTGTTAGGAGGCAAAGAAAATACGGTCAAGTTACACTGTCTGATACAAGAACCCTAAAAATATAGCGTAGCTTATATCTATGATGACAGACCACTGTTGAATAGAGAGACATGCCAGTGGAGCTGTGACTTCCCATCAATGGATTGTGTTGCAAGGGCTGTTCGCTGGATACTGGCTGCATCTTCCCAATCTAATTTTTTTTTTTTTTTTGCCAAGTATACAACAATCAAGAGATTGGTCAGAGATTGGTCTAGGTAGCCTTTATAGAAATTTTGATGTGGTGCGGTATTTCCAGCACTGGTCATAAAATATATATTTCAATCCGTATATTGGCAGCTTGATATAGACGGCTAGAGATTTTTTTATTATTATTTAACAAAGTTAACATACATTAACTGCGAAGCTAATTGGTTTGTCTGTAGTATTATCCAGAGGGACAAATCGAACTTGCGAATTTCGGACAACTAGTTAAGTGCACAAGCAAAAGCGCTTGTTTGCCTATAAGTAACCATACATACTAGAGCTCTACGTAAGATACCATGGTGGCTTGTTTAAGACATTTTTTGTTACTTCAAATACATTCGCCTGCAGATAAATGTTGCAGATATTGAATACTAGAGGGCATAAACGTAAATAAGTTTTTTTTTAACTTGAAGAATGTAAATACTAAAAACCATTAATGAAGCCTTCGCCTTTTTTTCTTAAAACAACAGCTACAAAATTAATTGACTGCTAATATTTTCCATATAATTAATTGACACATTTTCTTGTCTGGCGGCACTTCTTAGCCCTCGCAGACAAGCAAGTTGTGTGCTTATCTAGCAGTGGAAGGGTTGCATCTGCGATTCGTGCCAAAGACTGTGGGTGTTTTTTCTCAGACGGACCAAAATGTTTACGCAGTTTGCGTTTCAATAAGAAACAACTTCAAGGTTTTTATCACAAATTAATTGTATTCAAAACAAAATTTAAGTCAAAGAGTAGTCTGAAATACAGTGGTTATGGAGCTTCTTAAGCCAAGTAAGGAACACTTGTTTTTAGAATGGAATCAGATAAAAATGTTAATGTTTCACGATCAAGAGAGTTAGTGTTGATTTAAGGTAGAAAAGGCCTTGGACAAGATGTTTTTTTCCATTATATTTTAATTTTGTATTATTCGCATTTTCATAAACAAAATCCTTTGCTATCACAGCCACGAAAACATTTTAAACATCGATAGCGAAAAGTCAATATCCACTTAAAATAATTGATCCTTTTTATCCCTGATTTAAGGATTCCAAGATAGATGTTGAACCTAAATTTTTAAGAATGCTTTTTAATAAGAATATGCTGCCACAGCTTCTATGTTATTTTGTAAAATATTTGATTTTATAACGAAATAATTAACTTTCGTTTCCTATTCAAGACGGTCACAGTACAAAAATAATAAATTTATTTGTATACGAGAGAATAGAAGAATAAAAAATAGATTATTTAAGACTTTTATCGACATCACAAATAAAAATATCAACTTGTTCATGCGTATTTGTACTAAATTGACTAGAATGTTTATTTATATGGCTTAAAATATGTAAGACAAATCAATTTTAATTTAAATTGAGTGTCATGTTTTTATTATTCTCTGCAAGTCTCTACAGCAGCAAATGAAAAATATCAAATTGATCATATTTGTAAAAAAAAACACACAATTCGCAATCTGGAGATCACAAGCATCCAGTTGTTTTTGTGCTGTGAAAATTTAATAGTTCATAGTACTCGCAGTAGCAAACTAGACACATAAAAGCACACAACGCAACGGCAGGCGGCAAAAAAGAAAATTATTAAATAAAAAATCATTTTAATACAAAAATGAATGCGTCACCAGTAGCAGTAGCTCTACTTGTTATCAGTTTATCATTTGTGGTGACATATTTATGAATAGATGTATTCGTAATTTTATAAATCTTAATTTTGTTTGCTTTAATTACAGATGGAAATTTCCACACAAAGTAACACCTCCGATGAATTTCCTGAGAAATCTGAGAAATGCTTTCAACAGCAACATTTACCTGCATCTTACAAAGCCAGATTCCAATCGTTTCAATACCCCAATGAGGATATTGTACATAAATACATACACTGTGTCTCCACCGAGCTGGATATTTGGGATGATGCCAATGGTTTTAATGTGGAAAAAATATCCCAGCAATATCGTGGTAGAGCCAACGAAGAAGTCATCATACCAGTCATTTCGAAATGTAATCAGGACAATCGAAATCATAATAAGGATTTATGGTGCTATCGGTCATTTTTATGTATTTTGAATACACAAGTGGGTGAATGGTTTAAGGATGATGTGAAACGCAAACACCAAGTGAATAAATTACCCAATGGCCATGAGTGAATGAGGTTAAAGAATTCTAATGAAACAACATAGAGTTTAATTATAATTGGGACATATTTATTAATTGTAATTATAATTTTTAAGTTACATTGTTTAAAAATTTAATTTTGTATGTGTCTGGCTACAACCAAGAGGCAGTTAAATGTAATTAGAGACAATAAATATCAATAAACATAAATAAATAAATTAAGACTGAGGCTGTTCCGTAATAATTGAGTGGAAAATATAAATTATTACATGATCAATATTATTCATTTATACATCAAGAGAACTAAACTAATAAAATGTGGGCAACACGAAAGTCACAAAAATTTATTTTCAAGTGATGACAGAAGCTGTGCACTAGGGCTTTTAAAAATAAAAATAATATAATTTTTGGTATTTATTTAGAATTGTTCATTAACTTTAATAACTTACAGGAATTACTTAATATAGTAGAAAAATACGCCATCGACTGGAAAAGGAAAATAAATGTTGATAAATGCGAAACTATTTTATTTCGCCCACCGGTAGGAAAGTGTAATCATAATGTTACGAAACATTGGAAAGAATTCGGCTTAAAATCGGGCTCTAACAACATCAGCGTTGCAAACAAGCAAATGGTAAAATATTTAGGGATACACCTTGATAAATGTCTATACTACAACAAGCATATAGACTTGCAAATTATAAAAGCAACAAAAGCTTTTTTATGTACAGAAAATTTTTTTATTATAAATATATATATATATATCCTCCAGTTAAAATAATTTTATATCAAGCCTTAATTAGACCAATTTTAACATATGGCTGTCAAATTTGGTACAATATTGCACCATCATATATGGAAAAAATCAGAGTTTCCGATCGCAAATGCCTTAGAGCGTGTACTTATTTGTTTAGATCACCCAGTAGTAATTTTAAGAAATATATTTCTAATCAGAAGCTATATGATGCTGCGAAAATAAGTAGGATAGATAATTTTATAATCCACTTGATTAGGAACCATATATTAAAGACTTTCGATTGCAAAGTAAATAACCTGGTTATGGCTTCCTACTATGTTAGTGAAGAATACATTGAAGAAACTCGAAAAACAGGGTATATACCACCAGAAGCATTCTTGCACTTGGATAGTCAAGGTTATATTCAAAATGACAGAGGCACACCAGTTTTGTACCACATATATAGACGTGCTAATGTAAAAGCAATAAGTTGCAAGCAAATTTCGGCTCACAACAAGAGATATGATACTAGCCTCTACTCGAGGGACAAAAATATGTTACCAAACCTAAATACTATGAAATACTGGTGGCTTGACCGATATGGTAGCTAAAATTTGCTTTTACCTCTTGACTTCTATCCTTTTTAAGTATTCAAAATATGTAAGTGGCTTTTTTCACTACTTTTTACCACATCAAAAACCTATAATATGTATGTACATATCTATTATAATACGTATAAGACTAGTTATTATTATTCCTAAAATGAAATTAGATTTATCAAATATTAATGTGCTAGAGTGCTCGAATACGGGCCTGAGTATGTAAGTTATATCAACTACTATTTGTTTATTTATAGTCTAAATTTATGAAGTTGTTCAATAAATAAATAGATAAAAAAAATTAACTTAAATAACTATAATTGGAGGCGATTTCATTTTATCGCATGGCTTATTGAAAGAAATACTAAAGAAAATCGAATTTTTGAATAAACCGATATCCCCTGAAAGTCATTCGGGATATTCCTCCAATTAATCGTAAGAAACCTTTTTTTATATTGCGGCCTTAACTCCCTGTATATCTGAGATTTTGTAGGCACTAAGTGAGTCATTGTGGACTTTAACCGGTAGATTTTAATCAGTTTGTTTTCAAAAAAAGTTACAAGTTAAAATTTGTGCTTAATATTGAAATTTATTATTCGGGAGAATATCCCGACTAATCGTTAGAAACAATTAGTTTTTTTGCAAAATGCATTGAAAAAATGTTTGTTGTGGCTTCAGCTCTTCATATGCCGACATTTCATTGGTTGCTAAAACCAAATCGTCGGTGAAGTTTAAGCAGTTTGATTCTCATATTGTATTTGTTTTATGTGGCAAAACATACGAGGTTGAATCTTATCAAACTGCTTAAACTTCACTGACGATTTGGTTTTAGCAACCAATGAAATGTCGGCATATGAAGAGCTGAAGCCACAACAAACATTTTTTCAATGCATTTTGCAGTTAAAATTTGTGTTAAAATGAACTCAATTCAAACTTTCGTCAAAAATGATTAAACAAACAATTGCAACCAACTACTTGAATATAATTTAAAGAACTACAACGGAAAAGCTTAATTTAAATGTCCCGGCTTTCCATATGGAATATAAAAAACATCCGAAATGAATATAAGAGAAGAGAAAAATCAGGGTTTAAAACTTTTTTTTAATATTTTGTTAACTTTTGTTTTCAAAAACTCCGTTTGGAGAAATTATTGCACACTGGGATTTTATGCATTAAGCAATTGTGTGGAAAAAGCAAGTATATGCAAGTCGAATTCAAGAATTGAAGGAATGAAAATTGCTCACGTCGAGGGGCATAAATATAAATATAAAGTAACCATATACTTGTCAGACATAATATCGAGATACTACTCTTCCCATCTGAACTTTTACATCAACCACATTTGTACTCTTGGGATTGACATCAACAAATCGACTAATCGAACTTTTTCACATCATTACATTTGCGGCCATGAACATAATTTCCCTACATAAAATATTGCCCTTCAAGACAGCCAAATGAAGGAAGGAAGGAAGAAGGGAAAGAAATATGCATAAGAACTTAAAATAAGCAAAGTCATTAAATTAAATGCAAACATTAGCTCTGGCAACAGGATCACAAATGACTCATACGTGTAAGACACTTAATAATTTGCCGTCATTATATATTTATTTTATATATTTTCTCTTTATTTTTCCGGCATATAAATTTTGCATAAATGTATGCAGGCATGTGCCCAACAGCATATTTATGACACACACATATAGACTGGTCCAAATACAAGTAACTTTTTAAATCATGTATTATTTTGACACTGAAAGATTTTTTTCTATACAAAATATAGACTATCAGTCAATATTTAAACGTCACTTTACGCTTCAACAACGTTCAGTTACGAGAGGTATTTTGGATCCCCATTTATGACAATTTTGTTTGCTGGCATAGACGTCGAGAGAGAATTATATCTTCTGACGAGGAGCAGCAAACAAAACTGTCGTATCTGGGAAGCCAAATAACCGCTCGTCATTGAACGTTGTTGAAGTATAAAGTGACTCTCTTGAGATGACAATGCATGCGGAGTGAATAAAAGTTTGGTGAGGATTATCAAGTGACGGCAACAATACTATTTCAGTTAACAGCGAGCGCTACAAAGTAATAATCAAGAACTTTTCAGGGCTTGCAATGGAAGACATTAATACGTACAATCCTTGGTAGGACGATGGTGCTCCACGACATCACAACTCGTTTAATTCGAAAAACGATACGTGAATTTGGACCACCTCTTACATCCAAGCACAGCATGCTGCTGTTGTGGTTTTATGTTGAATTTCGTCTATTTGCTTCACTTTGTTGCAAGCAGGCAAGCAGCCTGTTTAACTATCATTAAAATGTATAACTGAAAGGTCTATACAGACACACACATTACTGTATTATAGTGTGCGTGTTACGGTTATGTGTGTATTTGTGTATGTGTAACTTGACGCACACAATCTTCAATATTTTTATAGTCGAAAAAAAAACCAAGATCTCAACATTTAAGATTTTTTTTCTTGTAATTTCCTTAAAGACAATTTTTTTCGTGCTTAAATTTTTCGTCGTTTATTAAAAAGAAGAAAGTGACAATGATGATGCCGTCAATGCTAAAACTGAGAAAGACAATAATTTTAACGCTAGATATACTTATTCATGACACAGTACATGTGTGTGTGTGTTAAGGACTCTCGTAGCTTATGTTAGCAGGGATGGCAAGTAAATTAACATATGCTTCGTAGGCAAGAAATAAAAAATGAAAATTGTAATAATAAAAATTACATAAAATCATATACTTGATTTGAAAAATAATGAAAAATAAGACATTTAAAGCAAGTGTGGTGTGGTTGTGGTGTTAGAGGTTGGTGTGCTATTGAGCGGCAACTTCAAGACCTGACAATATGCTTGCAACAGAAATGTTTGGTAAGAAGTAGTCTAACTATAGCCCGTGGCTTAGTGTGTTAAATTGCTCGCTAATTTTGGTGCCCCATCTACCATTCTTTCGTTATTGTAACCATAATATATGCCGCGCATAACAAATGACTGTAAATGAGGCTGATAATAATAATGTGATGCTTACAAATTACCTTTTGAGAGATGATTGTCGCATAGAAAAGTAAAAACAAAAAAAAAATGAATTTTAAAAACAAATTTATAATTTACACTTACAAAAGAAATAAATTATAAAATATATGACTAAAATGTTAATGACACATTTAAGACAGTGGGCATAGAAGTGAAGATACAGTCTATTAGGAACAGGGTTTTTTCAGTCATTAATATTTGAATTTAACAAAATATTCTTGTACAAGATATACTTATAGGTTTACTTATGTTAGTTTCTTATTTTGTTTTGCTAATCAGATCTAACATGTTTTTATGGCAATAAAATTCATAGTTTTTCATTTCATATTTTCCCCACGTTTCGTGAATTTTTTGATCACTTTATCCAGGGCCTCGTAAACCAAAGATTATTATATTACATTAATAAATTAATTTCTTAAACATATATCTAACATCAAAAAGACACACTGTTTTCTATGACCATCTTATAATATTCAGGTTTAAATTAAAATTTCTTGCATTGAAAATTATTGTTCAAGTGCTCGTTATATTAATCTAATTCAATGTAGAGAAATGTTATTGTAACAAATCAATAATAAGTAATTTTTCAAATTCTCAAAATGTTTTCAAATAAAAGTTGTTTAATTTCAAAGGGCTACAAGTTTTTCTCTAACCTAGACTAATAGTGTAATATAGACTATATAGTCTAATTTGAATACACAAATGTCAGTTTAAAGAAAAAATCTTTTAACTGAAACAAACTATTTATAACTACTGTTTCCTAGCAATTTCGAACCGCTTTACTTTAGTTCAAAGTAAATCCGCTCAAGTAAAAGTCTATTTGAGAGAAACACATTCCGTTCATAAAAAAGTCAAATTACCACATAAAGCAAATATCGCTTAAAAGGCAAAATAATTCATGTGACAATGACAAAACCTCATATAGTGCCAGCTCATATTAATCATATTACCCGTAACATTAAATTGTGGGTGGGGGTGTCACCATCTGGGACGAAAGAGCACCGAAAAGACATTCCAATAATCTATAAAATGGATTATGAAAAATGCTTGTGCTTTCCCACAAATACTGCACATAATGGATAAAATCTTTCCCAGATAAATATTAGTAGGACTCTCGAAGTACCATCTATGGCTTTTGCAAAGTAGGACCTATCATAACTTCAGAAAGAGCAGATTAATATAAAAGTAGACTGTTGCCTATAGGGTTTTTATATTACCTCCATTAGGTGTCGGACTTTAAGCAAATCAGGAATTAAAAAATGTGGTACATCAAAGAGGAGTTCTTATATTAAATGGATTAGCGTCCAATAGAAATCGGATCACAGGTGGTGCTAATTTGGTCATGGAGACAGACTTATGTAGACAATAATTCTAATCCTTTTTTAATTGAGAGGCTTTGAAAAATGTCGTCTGGTTTACTTACTGAAACGATATCTCCAGCCAGGCGTGCAATTATTTCACTCACAAGTCTTGTTTTATCAACTGAGAAACTAAGTGCAAGACAATTTCTCAAAAGAAATTAAATTTGAAAAAGATTTGAAAATAAAAGAAAGCGAAAGCTTTTGATTTCAATATTTTAATCGTTACACTTTTGTAAATCTGTTTTTTTGATATTTATGTACAAGGAAGCACAAAGGTACTGTCATAATTTGAACTTGCTGCCATTTTGTTATAAACGAAAAAATCTCATAAAAACAATCTGAAAGTGTAAAATTTATGACTTTAATTGAAAAATACCTTATCACTCAAATGACCACCGCTCGAGTTGATTAATAATTCCACTCGTTTTACAGCATTTTGAATTATCGCTGTTAAAACATTGCCCCCAAATTTGTGATTTCTTCTTTAATATTGGCTTCAAAGACTTGCAAACTTCGTGGTCTGTTGTCGTAAATGCGAGATTTTAAAAAGCCCTAAAGGAAGAAGTCTAGTGCTGTTATGTCTGGCGTTCTGAATGGCAAATTCAAATCTCGAAAACGAGATAATACTCGATCTGGAAATTGTTGCCTGAAAATATTTATTGTTGCCCTATTTGTGTGAACTGATACTCCATCCTGTTGGAACCAACCCTATGGCAATAAGTTAACCTTATCAGATGGTAAGCAGGCAGCAATTCATGAAGAGTGTACACTTTAAAGGGGAATATTTTCCCAACTTTCACTAAACTTCCTTGCAACGAATTGAGTGCATAGTCATCTCGTTGATGCCTGTGAATTTGTCGGCAACAGCACCGATGATATCGATCAAACAAGCAGAGCAAGGCCAGCCACTTCTTGCGGCAACCAGTTGTGGGCGCTCAGCCAAACGCTTAACTGTTCGAGCACAAGGAACAGGATAGCGAGGAAAACGAGGACGTAGTTCACGCTGCGTTAAAACAAATATGTAGCAAAAATAATTGCACGTTTTTAAGGTGCATAGCGCTCCAAGCCTTTTTGACAAGCAATTCTCCATTTGTTAGTGACATTTGATGTCATCTGCTAGAAAGGCAGTCTGTTAAAATAATGACGTTACCTTCACGCTACCTTGTATAATCACATACAAACAATTAATATAACAATATGTTTGTATTGTTGTTGTAGTAAATATTTCAAAATAATAACGAACATATTAAAAATTATAATTTTGATGTTGCTCTTGTTGTTGTTGTTGTTAAGAAATTATGCTCAATGTAGAGTGTGCTGTATGTTAATTGTTGCCACTTTTAATCTTTCTGCATTTGTTGTTGTTGTTTTTTTTTTTTTTTTTGTTTTACTAAATACAAGGGGATGTACAAAAAAGTTTGTTGACTTAATTAAAAAGTTTTGCTGCTAAGGAAGTTTCAAATGAACAGAAATGTTCTTTCAACTATTAATACTGCGTTACAGTTTGCTTTAATTTTAGCCCATTGTTTTTGTTATTTTCTCTAAATAACACATTTTAGTTAAAATAACAAATGAAAATCTCTACAAACAGCAAACCGAATAGAAAATTGTAAAAAAATCTTAAGTGGATTTTAATGAATTTGTTAGAAGTGAAAACTTTTTGTTTTTTTTGTTCCTTTCCTTTTTGGTGCAAACTTTTGGAAACTTGTCAGGATTTACTTTTAATTTGCATTAGAAGGTGATACATTGGAAGATTTAAGCTGTACTTAAAACTTGTATTTGGCCAAAGCAGTTAATCTTGTGATTGGTCAAATGTTATGAACTTTAAAGTAATAAGAAAATTCTGCAAGATATTAATAATAAAAAGGAGAGAATGAAGACATTTTGTTTATCCATTTAATTTGGATTTACAATTGATATTTAAGCAAAACTAAATATTTGCTGTCAATTGACAAATATGATCTTTGAACAGGAGTCATTCATTTGCAGCCTTGTTCGAGCTTAAGGTCCTGTGAGAAGTTGTGGAAGAGCATCAAATAATTTTATGATACTGCAAGATTTGTATAAAAGAGCGGCCTTTAAATAAATAAGTTGGAAATACCTTAAGCTTAAGATAAATAGTATAATTTTACTTGAAGTTGGCTTAAGAGCTGTCAACGTGTACTTGTTTCATTATTATAAGTAGGACCCACTAAGTCTAAAAACTTTAAAATCAAATGATGAGACTCTTTAAGGTGTAACCTTTTTTCTTCTTTTCTTCTTTTATTTGTATATCCCGCCGGTCTAGCAAATATGTAACATTTAAAATGTCATTTGTTTAGTAAAAGGTGTGCCATTTATAAATATGGATCACTTAATAGCCAAAAAATATAAAAAACTTACTGCAAAAGTGTGATTCAAATGTGCACACTTTTTGATTATGGTTGCTAAAATCGGCCTACTGTGCAAGGAATGGACAAGATTATTAACAACATTAAAAAGACTGGAAACGTTACAGATGTGGTCAGACATGTGCATCACCGTACTACGCGACCTGTCGAAAATATCGCTTTTTCGATTGGACGGCGTTCTCTGCAATTAGGCCTCTTTTACGGCTCATTGTGTCATATTTTACATTTGGATTTACACCTCCATCGATATAAAGTCCAACTCACGCAACAATTAGAGCAGACTGACCATTGACAACACCGTAGATATGCTGATTGGATGCTAGAGCAACAGGCTTTCGATGCTGAGTTTTGGAATTATTTTCTTTAGCGATGAAGCTCATTTCTCACTCGGTGGTTACGTCAACAGGCAAAATTCTCGCATATGAGGCTCGAAGAATACAAAAGTGATTGTACCCGGTAAAAGTGACTGTTTGGTAATCATTAAGGCCTGAAGGTGTTATTCGGCCGTCATTGTTCGAAAATGACTCCAATAGAAGCGTTACAGTCAATTCAGAGCGGCGAATTTTTTAAGCCTACAATTGAAGACTATGAACTGGACGATATGTGGTTTCAATAAAACGGTACCACGAGCAAGACAATACGACCGACGTTGGCTTTATTGCATCAGAAATTTCCAGAACGCGTAATTTCAAGATTTGCCCACCAAGATAATAAGATTCAACGCCGCTAGACATTTCTTTGTAAGACTACGTCAAAGATCGTGTTTACGCGGATGATCCATTAACGTGAGAGCATTTGAAAACCAACATTCGTCATACAATTATTTAGTTATTGGCGAAATTTCTTATGTACTCAGTAGCGCTAGACATGGATGATATTAATATCGTCCTACTCTCGATACAAACGAATGTTAAACGTAACTTATTTCAATACCTACTTAAAAGCCAAAGCTGATGCGTTTGCTAAACTAAAATATTTTGATCTTCTCTCGAGCGGCCATAAATTAATTTTCAACACTTAATTTTTGACTTACCAAAAGAAATATTCTAGATTGTAAAGTATATATTTTACGTACCTAAAAAGAAAAGAATTGAAGGAAATTGAATATAAAATATTATAAATATTTTTTTAGAACTTTAATTATATTTTAAAAATATTTGAAGACCTCGACAATGTTATTTTTTGGAAAAATTTTGATAAAACATTGGACAAATTATTATTTTTTAACAAAATTATTTTTTTTTTGAGCATAAACTTGTGTTTCATTCAAAAAGGCACGGACTTATTGACCCGCGTCTTTGCACATTATCAGTGAAGTACCAAGTAACTCTCGCCGTGAACACTGCCATGTAGAAGTAACAATCCTTTTTAGTACAAAAAATTTAAGCACGAGTCTGTCCCTGCTACATTTGGAAATAAGTTACATGTTTAAGTATTGCATTAGCTGTCTTCCCATTAGGAGAATCTTGCATCAATTTGACAAAACAAAACACTCCTTTGCAGATGTCCTCACCCGTGCAAAACTTTGTTGCATATTAAACATTTGCATATTAAGAAACTCACTACATTTTAATATTGAATTAAAAATTGTCGTTAAAACAATATTTGCAATACAATTACTTTAAAAATAATTTAATAACTAATAACTTTGTATATTACGAACAAACAACATTCTATATGCGGTACAAATGCCATCATGCAACCACCAACAACACGAGTATTCATAAAATAGACAGTATGAGTATGGGTTTATTTAAGTAGTCATTTGTGCTGATAGTGCCCCGTCATAAAGTGAATATGTATTCTGTTGCCATTAATGAAATTGTGGTCTTTTGTGTTAAATTTTATTACACTATTAAAATTGTATTTTATATATATTTTTTCTATGTTGCTGACATTGCTGTTGCTGCTGTTTGTATTTTATTACTTTGACATTAAAATGAATTTTGGTGTTGTTGGGTTTGTCGTGTTGAGAAACTTACTGCCTGCAACAATACTTTCACCACAACACTTTGGGTCCTTTATACAGTGTTACTCTTCACGTTAGTTTTACATTGTAACGCAGAAGTACAACGAGGGAGTCTGTCATTAAAAGAAAAAAAAAAACAAATAAAACAACTATAAATTTATACAATGGAAGGAAAGAAGGAAAAAAATTACAAATAATAAACTCTTAAAAATGACAAACACAATAACATTTCAGGACCTTTCGCAATCAAACGTTCGGTAGTGCATGCAAGTACATCACTCCTACATAAATATTAAAGGCGGACTACGAAGTTTTATTATTCAAATTGCAGAACGTGTAAGTTCATACGCAAGTTTTAAAATCGCAAATTTAAAAGGCAAGAAGAAGAGTAAAAGGAATTCCTATGAGACCGTTGCTAAATTGAAATAAAAGCTGCGGTATTCATAAAACTATTTTCAATTAAAAAAACAAAATTATAAGGCAAATTTAACTTTTTAATTAAGTTTATGCATTTTTCATATACAACAGAGGATGCTTAAGTTGCAGGATTCGAAATTTCTTTGATTTGTGGTTTAAAAATTTTCTTTTAATGCAAAAATCTCCTCAATTAAGTTTATTAACCTGTAAGTAGATCCTGCGAGATATATTATGTTGCAATTAAATTCAGTGGAATTCACTTATAACGATAATATAAAAAAGTTAAATGTAATTGGAGTAAAGATGTATATTTTTTTCAAACAAATTAATTATAAGTACTTAAAAATCTCCCAACCGATAGTGTGAGTATTAAGTGAGTATTAGAAATAAAAATAGAGAGAGAAAACAGGATCACAAATACTTGCGCTTAAAGCAAAAATCCAGTCTTCCTTACAAGAATCAAGACAGTGCAGGATCGGGATTAATTTTAAGCAAAAACAAAAATAGAAGATCAAGAAAAATAGACTCAGTTTAAGGCATTAATAGACTTCGACTGGATTTTCAGCTTGTAACCCACGGGCCAACATTTATAATACAAAAAGGCGCCGATGCTCGCTTTTGGCAATATTAACTCTTAATTAATTATCATTTATTGCAGTATTATTATTATCAGTGATATCATTATTAGTATATGTTATGACTTGTTTTATGATTTAATATTGTAAAATTGACTTATAGATTATTAAAGCAAATAGTTATGTTAGAGTAAGGAATGGTAATGAACGGTCCTTTGTATATTATGTTACGACCAGATGAGAGTTGTTGCAACAATCCTCAATGTTGCCTAAACACGTCCACCCATCCACACAGGTGGCACAGCTGAGTTTTCATCGCCTTCGGCTTTAACTGTTGTATAAATAAGCGTGTGATTGTGTGTTTGCCTGAGGATATCAAAGGATGAATATTGCTAACATTGAGGCAGTGAGCAGGCAGCCGTTCAACACAATATTACATATGCTGAGGGTGCTGTTGGCTGAAGTAGTAAGGGCATTGACTACAAAGCAATTTATGACTGAGATCCTGGTTTCTATCTCTGTTCAAGACAAGCAATCAAATTAACATCATGAGTTCTTCTGATTTACTTAGTGTGGCATGGTTCTAAATGTTTCTGGACTATTTAAGTGATGAAGGCATAGCACTGGTTACTGAAAAATAACAGCGATTGATACTATTCTACGCTACTATTTACTACATTAAAACAGTCCTCCCTCGTCGATAATATTTGCAGAATAAACGACAAAGTAAAACAATTAATAAAAAGCTACACATGCAGTTTTACAGATTTAATTCCTCAACTTAACACCAGAGGTGCTGCAACCCTGTTAAAAAAATATATAAAAAACGCGGCATAGTTGCGGTGTAAGATAGAAATTTAGCTCCCTCTCTCTCTGTCTTCTAATTTCACCAGCTGTCCTCTCTAACCTATCCCTTTCACAAAAAAGTAACACCTTACATTCTACATCTGTAGCCCTCTGCTCCTTGTAGCTTGAAACTTATAGTGTTGGCTGGAGCCAGGGCGTTCCAAGTAGCAACAATAGTAGATGTAAATGATATCCCTTTGTCCGAGTACCGTGCCTAACGAGCGCTGACATATCGTAGCCGTACTACAGTTGTACCATGTGAAGTTTCAATAGTTTTGGAAAACAAAAGTTAGTTTGCCTCGACCTAGTATAGAACAGGAAGCCGCCCTACGGCGGGTTCATATCTTTTTCGTTGCACATCTAATAAAAAAAATATACGATTTATAACGTCTAAAATAAAAGTGTTTTTTAACTTGAATACTGACTCTGGACTTCTCTGAGTGGTCGTTACACATTCAAGATATTTTTTTTTTCTATTTCAATCTAAGAACAGACTTGATTTAGCATTATTTCGTTCTTAAATTTTTATATTCTGTCAATTTTTATAATTTTAATTTTATATTTCATTTTGAATCAAGTCCTCTTTCATTCGTCATATGCTCATAATAAAAAGCCTTTGCTATCAGCAGCCACAAGTACTCAGGAACAAAAAAAATTATTATAATATTGTCAATATTGAAAATTATTGAGATAAGGAAAAACTCTTCACTCGTTGCAAGATTCATCTGCCTTGGTTTTCAATGCTTAAATTTACAATAAAATATTGTATTATATTATTTTTTTTATTTTTTTTATTTATATAATGATTTTATAATAATTTTTTTCCACAAGGCTTTATCGAATGTGCTTACACAGAAAGAAATGTTCAGTCCAGATTCATGTTTTTTCTTTTTACTCTAAGTAATTGCAATTGTTGTTGAATATTTAAGTATGAGTAAAATTTTGTGAAGGACTGTCACACTTGTTTTTAAAATATATTTATTTTTATTTAAAAAGAAATACTCATTTCTTTTCTTTAACGCATAAATAATAAAAATACTTTCGCGTAAACAAAAAGAAATCCTGACTGAAGGGATGTCTGTGTATGGCTCCTAGATGTAAGAATTATGCCCAGTGGCAAATAACAAAACCTTATTTCATAAAAACTTATTATTACTATTATTATTTCTTAATTTTTCTCAAAACAACGTAACAAAGTCAAGTATAAAATCATTAATACAAACAAAAATAAAACAATCTGCAATAAAAATTTTATATTACACCTTTGGAAAATTATCAAAATGTGCACCACTTCCGGATCTTGGCTTTAATATTTTTATAATAATTCCTGCTGCTTTTTTTACTGAGACCATTGCTCTAGCAGTCGTCAAAAGAGACTTAATTTATTACTGCTAAAAATATTCAATTGTTAAAAAACTTGTGGCCAAAGGATAAAAAAAACTTCATACGGCTACAATTTTTTCACGTCAGAATCATTTTTGTGCATTTATATAGCAATAGTGAAAACAAAATTTTTTTTCTAGAACTAGAAGGTAAAAGCTTTTTTAATGATTAAAAATATTAATTCATAAAATCAATATTAGATATTCAACAAATAAACACTGGACTGAGAAAAGTCAATATTTTGAACAGATCAACATCTTTTAGTTAGAGAGAAAGATCTCTTCAAATTCTTATAAGAATTTGCAAGTTAAAAAATTTAATTGACTATAGAAGAATCAAAATAATTCGAGTTGAGTGACATTTTTGTGAAGGATCTATATAAATTTTGTGACTTCTCTATCCATTTTAGCTGCAACTGCTGTTGCTTTAGCTCTCAATCACATAATTTTGTTTCTGCTGCTGATTTAATTTTTTATAAATTGTTTTCTGCCCAAGTCAACGGAGCGAGAAGTTTATCACGATATGAAAACATTTCTCATGATACATCGTTAGCTTCTCTTATATACTCGTACTTTTCTCTATTTAGTTTTGTAAATTTTGTATTTTTATTTGTTAAATAAATGATTTACACATTATTATGCATTGTGTGCATAATAGTTCTGTATAACAAGCAATGTGCGTGTAAGTATATGAATATTAAAACCAAAATAGATGCATACTAGTAAATGCACATGCACACAAAAACTTATACACACATAAAGAAACAGCCAACACGTACAGAGTTAGAGCACCGAACTTCATAAGTGTAATAAAGAAACACATTTAAGCGAAGATTTTTCGTATATATTTATTAACTTATTTGATGCTACAATTTAAATTTTAAAAATGTCACAAAAATACTTCTCCCCATATCTTATTTATACATCGTTTATTATAAAAATGAAGAGCCAACAAAATAGAACAGGGTGTGAACTTTTTCAAGAACTTTTTTCATTATTTCTTAAACTTTTTTTATTACCACAATGCCAGCAACAAAATATTGCATGCAGCCACAGGCTTTAAATGTATAGAATTTGTTTATGTAAATTGCGCGTAAATAATGTAGTTTTTATTAAAATTTCTTTTAAACGAATTGTTTCGATTTTTATATGCATAATAATTTGTTTGCTTGTGATGCTCCTACTTCGGACGTATATGTAATTTTTATTTTTGGCAGTGCAATAATATCAAACATACGCATGAGGGGGCCTTTCAAATTCAACAAGCTCCTGTCGAAAAAGTGATAGTCGTAGAATGGCAAATTCATTGTTTTATTCGTGAACTTTCTAAGAAAACAAGACCGTCATTAAATTACTTTTGCAAGCCCTTGCAATTATGTACTAGTTTTTTCAAAATAATGAAAAAAAATAAATAATTACTAACTTCTTTAGTATTTTCTGAAAAAAGATTTTATTTTTTTAGTGTATATTTAAATTAAATAATAAAACTAAGATCTGACCAGTTGTACAACACATCGATTGTCGTCGTACTTACCACTGAATTCCAGAAATATGCAACAATATATGCCGAAATCTTAGCATGTACCGATGGCATGAATGCAATACACTAATACCCCGATTTGCGTCGACCCGATTTGCGTTGATTCGATTTGCGTCATCAAAAAAAAAGCTGCGTGGCTTCGAATTGCGTCGTTGATGTTTCGTTTTGCATCGAAAAAATACATAATTGTGGCTTCGAATTGCGTCGTTAATGTTTCGTTTTGCGTCCTTTTCTATTACATTTTGTGCATAGAAAGGGGATTTCCCTTTTTACTTGTTTTGGTCAAACACAAGACATCTGCTTACCTCGTTTTAAAATTTTTGGTGTCAGTTTACAAGAAATATTAGTGCGAGAAGGTGTAAGAGAAATTTCTGCTCTAAACAAAATGAGTCAAAAGCGAAAACAAATTACATTAAAACAAAAAATAGACATTTTAAAACGTTTCAAAAAGATACGCAGCTATCGAATCAAAACCCTGATGTGACCATTGCCTTGGAATAACACAAATTATTTAATAATTTATTAAATTGAATTAATTATATGTTTATGTTGATTTTTTACATGTATGAATTGGCTTTAATTTATTTTTTTACTTTACGTTATCTTTTTGTTGCAATAAATTTTAAAAAATATTCCTATGTATACATTTATTTATAGTAAAAATTTTCAACTTTTCTAAAAATTTTCTTTTGGAACGAATTAACGAAAAATCCATACAAATATATGGAGAAAAGTGATTCGATTTGCGTTGTTTCGCATTGCGTCCCATTTGGTCGGTCCCAATTAATGACGCAAGTCGGGGTATTAGTGTATATACTTATGTGCATACCTTTAACTAGATAATTTGTCAGGGACAACTCCAATATTTAGTATTGGAAAAATAGATAGATAAGTACGATGTCAGCTCCAGGACTTTTTGAATAAAACACAAATTTTTGGAGAAGAATTCTTTTTATTTTTCAATATTATTTTCTTGAAGTTCCATAAATTTTTCTTCAGGTTTGGAAACAAGAAATAGGACTTAGGGCTAAATCCGCAATATAGGGTGAAGAGGGAAAAATTCGCAGCCTAATTCAAGGAATTTTTGCCCCGAAAACTGCGTATGCATTGTCCCGGTAAAAAAGAAGTTTTCCCTAGGCCAAATACGTTAGTTTTTTTAATCATCATTAAATATTTTGACTGGTTTTTGGGTTCTGGTATATTCACGATTTGTTCACGGCTATGAAGTGGCGCAAACGCTTGTCTATATTGCGGTTGAATAATGCCAAACACTAATGCGAAGATGTCATAGGATTGCGTTTGCATTTGCTTGTGAGTTAAGTCGGCAAATATATTGATGAAAACTTTTCTTTTTTAAAACCACTGAGTAAAGTAATATGCCTATGACTTCCCCAATCTCTCTCACTTTCAGTCTCCGATCAACCAAACCATAATATAGTTCTTTCAATATATTTTTTTCTCTCGAATTAGTTTAGTTGTTCTGTTTAAATTACATATTCCATCAATTGTTTTTATATCTAAAGTAATTTTTATTTTAAAACGTTTTTTGCTTCAGTACTTGTATGGCCTCAACAAAATTCAGTAAATCACTTTTTTGCCACTAAAACTGATGGTGCAGTATTTATTAAGCTCAACCTTGGTTTTAGTGATAGTTTTTCTGCACAAAAGCAAATGCTTAATGATCGTATGAAATTCTCTTTTCCCTTTTCTTCCTCAAATCACGCGGTAGTATGCCATCACTGACTATCAAACTCAAACTAAATGACGCAGGCCAATCAAATTTTGACAAGTGTTAACTGAGAGATGCCTTTTTACAGGAGCACTGTAGTCCTTTCAGTTAAGAGGCGGAAAAATCAAAAGGCACTGCCCTATTGACCCTCTCTCGTATATAACTCCAATGTTCATCAATCATTAAAGAAAATATAGGTTTAGGTGAAATATGTAATCAATTCTTCATAATTTCAAAACAGTATATATATAACTTATTATAAAGTATATATCTATAATGCATTTAGCATAAATTCATTTGAAATATATTTATGAATATATTTACTTAAGCTTATTAAATTAACATCCATATACGTTTACGTATTTAAGGATTAATTTTACTCAATTTAACTAATTCAAGTATGTATATATTTAAGCATTTAATTAAGAGCTTTCGCATTTTTATTTAGTAAGCCTGAGTATGTTGCATAAGGAATGAAAAGTTAACTTTTTCGAACAACGTTTGATGGATAAATGAACAAATTCGATTTGATCTCTTCATTTTCATTTCAAGTAAAGTGATTCAATTAAGCTGTAATTAGGTTTTTACAGCATTATTTTAGTTGGTAATTTTACCTTACATTTTAACTACTAGAGCTTGACATGTTTACACGTATGGAATTCATAGTGATTCTATTGTCCAATATAAACTGGACACACACATCATAACTATATTATTTCTTTGCAATTATGCACGCTGTTTTAAATTTTTAGCTTTGGAATTTATTCTTACACATATTAATATATTTAAAATTCCTTTTAATATTATTAAGCTTAAAAATTTTTCATTAACTAACATTCAAAATTATACATTCATTCATCAAGTAAACTTAAGAATTTCTTTTCTCATAAATTTGCAATGGAAAAATATTTTATAAGCAATTTTCATAGAGCTGCTATCGAAAATATACATCCAAACACACTTTGCTTAATTTGCAACACTCACACACACATACACACACACATATAAACACAAACACTTACAAACAGGTCAAGAAATAAGTTAGCAGCCAGCAATTAAAGTTTTATTTATTCGCGTGCTCGGGTCATTTCTCTCAGGAAAAACTTTTGTTGTTATTGTTTGCCTTAATACCACGTAAAGCTCTTACAACATGAAGTTTTTACTTGTGGAGCAACAGAAATAAAATAATTTTTTGTTTGTGTGTGCCTCTCGTTTGTGTTTGAATGAGATGTAAATGTTACGAACCGGAAGTGAAGTAAACTGAGTACACGGTCAGTAAAAGAACCATGGAGAACTATGTTTAAAAATTTATTATCGAAAATATTGTAATTTTCACAACTAAAGGAAATTATTGTATGATACTTTAATAAAATTGTCTTAATTGTGTAGGATATTATTACGAAAACTATAAGGATTTTCACTGTTCTAGATTCGATGGGGGAAAATCATAGCGACCAACCCTGAACTGTTGTTACTGATAAATAATTTATAGTTTTCATTGCTGTGGGCTTTTAACTTTAAAATTTTTATTTAGTGCAACTATGGTTTAAATAAAAAATAAAAACTCCTTAAAGTCCTTTAAAAAGTCTGCTGCTACTTGTTCGTAATTTTTTTTTCCTTATGCTCACTTTGTTGTTCTTGTGCATGCTCAGCAACTATTTACAAAATCAACAACTACTACAGCAACTACTCTTGCAACTACAAAAACTACTCCTGCCAGTCTGAGCATTTGTCCAAAGTATTCATACCACTTCTTCGTGCAGAAGAAGCGTAATCACATGACTACAACTTGAATGCAATAATAATACGTCCGTAGTTTTAACTTGTTCTATCTGGTCTATAACGTTTTTCTATCTACTCTTTTAATACTACCACAAGTTTTTCAGTGGAACATTTAAACTCTTACACATACACACATGAACAACACGGTGGCACATTGTTTAGTTTATTTGTTTTTTGCGCCGGCCTTGCAGGAAAAAAGTGTTGCTACTTTTTATTTTTCATCTTTCCCAGTTTATCAAAATACTAAAGCCAAAATGTCCCTGACACAGAATTTTGTTCTCCCTATACAACCGGTGGTCCGCTGAGAATTATGAAGAATAATCGCATATAGAGCGATAGGGGCTGTGCGCCATAACTCTGCGAATCGCCTTCACGCGAGATCTCGTGATTAAGAAAACCTGATGGCTAATCTGATCGGGGAAATAGAACACTCTTCACTAACTTTAAGCTATTTATGTTACTAACGATAATGCCATTTGACATTTTGCAAATATGTGGCTGGAAAGATTTATATTTAAATATGTATCGGTCCAATATTAAAATTTATCAGGATTACACCCATAAAATAAGTGAACTTTTCAAATTTGGGTGCTGTGGCTTTAACAATTCATATTTCGGGCATTTCATTGCCCGCTCAACCAAATCATCAGTGGAAACATTCAACCACATTTCTTTATGCCA
This sequence comes from Germaria angustata, assembly GCA_963681545.1. NCBI lineage: Eukaryota > Metazoa > Arthropoda > Insecta > Diptera > Tachinidae > Germaria > Germaria angustata. The sequence goes on from OY813002.1 coordinate 31,988,296, forward strand.
AAACAATCAAAAACACTATGAGAATTCTGTATCGTATACGAATACTACACAAACTCATAATCAGGCTTAGAACGTTTTTATATAAACAGGACAAGAAACACGTTATACTACACATGAATTTCAGTATCAGTTTTCTTGCAACATGTAGACAATTGGACGGCCTTGGGTGCCAATGATTGTATTTATCAGGCAAAACAAAAACCAAATTCTCTACTTTCAATATTTAATATTGAACTTTATTGGTATTCTACTCAAAAAATACTGCAAGACGTAAGTCGATTTCCAGTGGCAAACAGCTTATCGTATATTAATATGAATTTATATCCTGTGGAAAAGACCAATCACAAAATTTATTCCTTCCAAAATATATTGATTGTGTGGTCTACTACAAAAAAGGCTTTCTGCTTCAAAGATTCCATTTTATTTAATTTAAACTTCGAAGAGGTGGTTTCTAAAGTCAGCTAAATTTAACGTTTATAAGTTTTCGACCGACTTCCGAAAAAAGGGGAAGTCGGAAGTTTGTACTTTTTTAAATGTTTTATACGCATAACTTTATCATTTCTGGACCAATTTAAAACATTTTTTTGTTTGAAAGGGTTTGCTTACCTACTGATCCTATTTTTCTTTATTTTATTTATTATTTTTTTAATGAGACGGACAAATATCCCGTTCGAAATATTGATTATCGCTTAATTTCTCCATTTATATATCGCTATTGAAAAAAAACTTTTTTATTTGAAAGCGTGGCTTGCAGCCAGGTTTCACAAAAATTTAAGTGGAATTCAGACGGACAAAGTGGCCGCCCAAAATAATGATTATAACGTAACTGCGATATTTATGGAATTGTTTTCGAAATCTTTTATTTAAAATGTATTTCAATATCTCCAGGGAGTAAAATATAAACTAGAAATGGATAATATCGCGTCTTAAACTAATCCACAATTGCTTTAATTTTTTAATCTATTCGATTGGTCTTTTGTATTGAAGTCTAGTTTGTTTTTTGCCCGAATTATTACTTTAGATTTTGTATAACTACTTTTGGAGTCGACTCTAACAACAATTTTGACCGCTTTCATTATAACTGCCAGGCCAATGTAAAAGGAAATAGGATTATTCTGTTGGTAAGTTATCCTTCCAACAATTCTTCCCTTCATGATACTTCTAGAGCACTACCACTATAATAGTCTCCTTAAAAGATAAATAAGCATTTCTTTTTATGAAAGTTGTTCTTTACCTCTTCAATAATACATTAATATCTAAGGCATGCTGTGTCATGTTATAAAAGCATTTTCAGAAGCCCATTTACAACTCGGGGAAAAACCCGCTCTGCATACAAACAAAAATATGAATACATTCTCCTCCGTCTTTGAACACGTTTAAAAACAAGTTGAAAAGAGTCTAAAACTCTTTTTTAATTAGTATAAAGTTCGATTTACACCTTTTACAAAGTAAAATATTGCATACATTTCGTTCTACAACAATTAGAATTTTATTTCCTTGCCACCAACAGTTTTTGTTATCAAAAATAATTCAATATTTTGTTATAAATCCTCTTAACTGGCAACAATGTTGCAGTGAGTGAAGTTGGCCAAGTAATGCTTTTGAAAAAGGGACACTAAGTAAATAAATAAAAATCCTTTATTGCAACTAACTTTGAGAGCGCGTTAGTCCATAAAATGCCTTAAGAACTCTTCATGCAGCAGCAACAGGAAAAGTCCAGAACTAATTGTAACTTTTAATCTTATTTATCTTTTAGGGCGTGTGGCAGACAGATTTAAGGAGTAACAAAATAAAAGGTGTGCTTCGGCTCCCAAAACAATTTTCTAATAATCTTTCTATCAGATGGATTATTTGTAATTTTGAGCGATTGTGCAATAATTGTTTTGAATTATCTTAAAATACTGATGAGATTTCTACAGCATTTTTCAACCTTTTCGTATTGTCTGTTTGAAAAAATCGTAATGTTTGTTGTAACTCGATGAATAAATCTAGTGGTTTAAACAATAGTTGTACTTTTTAAGGCAATTCAAATAGATTTTCTTAGCTTTGCGGCCATTAAGGGTCATGCAATACCAGAAAATTCACAGAGAAAACAGATTTTCAATTGGGACATGTTTTTTTTTCGATTAGACCAGTACTACTAGGGATGACCTCTATTTATGCAAATTATTGTGTTGAAAGTAGAAAAATACGATATAATATGGAGGATAGAGAGAATAGCGCTTGTGGACTTTCGATATGAACATCTTCATGTTGGGTATGGCAGGATAGACATCTGTAGGGAGCTGCACCAATTGAATTTTGCCTGTTGAATGAAATTTCGCAATACTCGATTAAAATACTTGATCATTACAGCGCAATAATTCCTTAAAAATAATATTTTATTAAAAATTATTAAATTTAATTAAAACTGGAAATATTAAAATTGGACTTGTTAGAACTCGACGACATTATTTTATACTCCTTAAAGAGATTTAAGCAAAAGCAAGTGCACAGAATTCGCATAATGTGAAGGTAAACAGGATACTGTAAACTCATTTACGAAAGATTTCCGTTGGTAAGGATAGATCTCAACTTCTATGCTGCGTTCAATACTGAACGCTCCAACTTCCTTGCAATAAAGCTGATTTCTGTATTTTTCAAATTTTCAAATTTGAAATTTTCAAATTTTTTTTCATCTTTTTATTTCATATCCGCCACATATTTAATACAACATAGGAAAATATAAGTTTAAATGTTTGCAACGGCTGCAAATAATTTAGCCATCAAGTTGTGTTTTTGCAAACGATATGGAAAAAGGATTATAGTACTACATTTAATAATAAAAGATAAAATTTTTCCTAAATTTCGTTTAATCGTGCACTTGCCAAAAATTTCTTTATCTTAATTTTTAGTTTATTTGCATACAAATTGTTTAAAGTGGGCGTATACGTATCATTTTTATTTTGTTAATCATACGCCGCTCCAAAAATATTAATAGCCTTAATTTGATGGTATAAACTGTACTAGTTTCTGGCTCTAATATTTCACTAGTAGATAATTTAACAAAGTCATTTGTGGAAGAAATCTATGGAAACCAAAAAATATTTAAGTCTCAAAGAGACGCATCTGACTATAAAGGATCTTAAAAAATGAAAAAATTTTTTTTTTTTCAAAACAATTTTTATTTAATAAAAAGTATTAAATAAATAACAATTAATTAGTTAGTTTACAAATCAATAGAAAACAATCATTTAAATTAAGAAACACAACAGAAGATTTTCTTCTGCCGGAACTGACCATTTCCGTCATTGAAAATAAAATCTGAAGGAAGTGCATTATTGTGGTAAAAGAAAAAATTAAATATTTTTTCAAACTAATTATGACTCTTGTGAACTAATGATTCACATATGCATACGTATATTCAATAATATGTTATTGATGATAATTTTATAAAATTTATAATTTATAGGGACAAAGGAAGATTTTTACTGTCTGCTGCAGATTATATTTTAAAACACCTGCAATTAATAACTACGTTATAGAGGCTTCATTCATTGTAATAATCTGCTTAAACTAGACTTAAGGTCTATATACTCAAGGAATACATAGTGTTTCAAAATTAAGCCAAAAATCTACTTAAAGAAGGAGTTTCAAAGTAGAAAAACTTTCTATATGAGAGGTATTTTTACTTAAACTTAATATTAATTTATTTATATATTTATGTGTTGAATCTCCTGGCATGACAAGGCTTAGTTTTAGTAAGTGTAATGCAGACTTGTTAAGTATCAACAGTATTTTTTTCTCTTACTAGAAGTTTTAAGTCTCAAATACATGCGATCAGCATCTTTGGTGCTTAAAATTTATGAAAATCTGTTTTTCTCTGACTCCACTGTACGATTATAATACTTTAAACAATTTGCGCTGAAATGCATTTATAAAAAAATATATATGTATATCAAAAAGGGACACAAGCTCATACATGCGTTTAGTACGGGTCAGTTGTTGGCTTTTAAGCTCCTCTGCATTTACTGGCACGTAGTAATTCTGTTATGAATATTATTTTTCTGATAACACAACGTCTAAACATAAAAACTACAAACAAATACAAGAGACACTACGTGATGTCAACTACGACATGAAACCGGCAAACGAAACTACCAGAGCTGAAAAAAGTCTCAACGAAAATAAATAACATTTGATTTATGGCAACAGACGCTTTTGCAATACAAACACGACTTTTTTAAACTAGAAATTCCATTAGAAGTTTTTCTTTCCACAACAAAAATGTTTACACTCTTTCATTTAATTTGCAACATGTATCTTAAAGTTAAAGAATTTCCAGTGAAATATTTATTTATCTTTTACATTTTTGAAAATGTTTTCATGAATAAAGAAAAAAAAAAACTATGAAAATACTCTTATTCTTTCAGCTCACAAATTACCTGATGCTGCTGAGTAATCGGTCCATATTAGATTATATTTATAATTCCTGTCCTGGCGTTATATATGATTCTGCTGATGCCATATGAAGCGAAATAGAAGGGGAAACACTTCCGTTTCGTTTTGTTAACGGATATTGTTTTAACATAAACTGTCATACCTTTACACACATGAATGCATATGTATGCATGTACACGTATATTGGGTCTATAAACATAATCCTTAGCCAGCAAGTTCTCGTTCTATATGCTTGTAAATGTTTTTCCTTTGATATGCTTCACTTGTTTCACAAACCATAAATCTTTTTTCCGTGCCCATGTTAGCCAAAAATGGCCGTAAAAGGCGACAAAAAGATAACTGCTCTCAAAAGCACCTACATGAAAGGCCGTCATATCAAAAATGCACATTTCTTTTCTTGACCACTGAACAGAAAAGAAAAGCCTTTTGAATGCGTCTACATTCCTAACAAATCGCTAGTTGGTTCCACTTTTTTTTGGCCATTTGTTTGGTAGTTTTTATGAACATCTTACAGGCGGTTTGTAGTTTTTGGCGTGAGTGTGTTTCGATAACAGTTGTAGGTGGTGACATGTTTTTATTCTATTTTAACACTAGCAATGCTTTAAGCTTACTGAAAGAAGCTTGAGGAAAAATATAAAAAATAATAATAATAATGAGCTAAAATATAGGAAAATTTATTCAATTGAGTTTAAAATGATTGTCGTATGGCGGCAAAGACGTTTTTTTTGCTGGGATTCAATTAGAAAAAAAAGCATTGCTGTTAGTGACATTTCATTTAATACCGATAAATAGTTCCTTATATCCTGTAATATTATACTTAATTTTAAATATTTAATACTAAAAATTTATTATTTTAGGATATTCTGCCCAACTAATTGTTAAAACAATTGGAGTTTCTCTTTAATATTGCAAGAAAAATCATATTGAGTATAATTGTTTGTTGTGTTGTTTGTATAAAAGTATTTTAAGCCTTTTATGATTATGTCTTTTGTAGTATTCATATGCAATATAGAATTCTCATATTGTGTCTGTTAGTTTTGGCATAAACATACGAGGTTGAATGTTTTCAAACTGTTTAAAGTTCACTGATGATTTGGTTTAGCGATTAATGAAATGTCGGTGTATGAACAGCTAAAGCCAAAGCAAACAACACATACTTAATTTTAGTGAAAGTTTTACTTGACTTTTAAATTGTTTAAAAAAAATATTTGCAACTTTATTTCATGTCCTTTTAAATTTTTCGCAATTTTTAATACCCTTCTCACTGTTGGAAAGGGTATATAAAAATTCTTCATTCTGCTGGTAGTTTCTAAAATACTAATAGATACCGAATTATAGTAGAGAGAATCTGGTGAAATTTTTATACAAATTCTATCGGAAATTCCATCACAAGTCCTTCAACATCGGACTGATGAAACGAGACTAACACACCATGTACTATAATATTTGGATATTAAAAAATATTTTGGATAACAAAGGATCAAATAAAATATATTGGGCCTAGACTGGGGAACATACCTTTACCACAAATATACCTAGAAAAAGCATATGCAACTGTGAAATGTCCCAGCCGAATAGTTTGGGCCATAATTTAGCATTTTGTTTCAAATTTTCTTATCAATGCGAATAGATTTTTGGAGTTAATGCCTTCAGCAAAACATTTTATTTTTGTGATATTCTTCCGACGGGGTTTGTTTGAATTTGGAACGATTTTCCGTCATCCCACGTCAAATTTGGTTTATGAACAGAGCGGTTTCGGCTTTGTGCCATCTTCAGTGTTCTCGAATACTAAATCGTTTTTCTCGCTGTACGTTGTCTTTTGTATGGTTCGTTTTTTCTTTCTTTGCCCCTTTGTGTTTCTCTCTCTCGTCCTTGTATGTCTATGTGTCTCTCTTTCTCTCTCTCTCTACCTGCCACCTGTTCCTCTCATTTTCCCTATATACCATGTCTGTGCTCCCTGTCTTTATAGCGCGGCGATTATTTAATAGGTGTATTATCTGTATGCAGGTAGTAATCTATGATTGTGCGTTTTTGGATTGGCCTTTTGTCTTGTACATCTGTTGTTATATTGTTCGGTTCCGTTAAATTATTGTTCTCTTTTGTGCCTGGATAAACAAGGAGTATACAAATTAACTTGCACATGCCAACACAGTTACATCGGACAAACGGGACGAAAGATAAAAACCAGATTTCGGGAACATATGAGAGACTACAACAAAAAAATGAGAGAACCAGGAACAACACCAGAATCGAACTTTGCGAACCACATATTCAACAAAAAATGTACACCAGCGCATATTAGAAAAACGGTTAAACTGTTACACATACAGCATAAAGGACGGCGGTTGAACGTATTAGAAAACATGGAAATATACACACAGAAAACTTTTGACGGAAGAATAATAAATGAACAAATAAACACTGCCTCGGACATAATATTTGAACCATTAAAATATTTTTACACAAAAGAGAACAATAATTTAACGGAACCGAACAATATAACAACAGATGTACAAGACAAAAGGCCAATCCAAAAACGCACAATCATAGATTACTACCTGCATACAGATAATACACCTATTAAATAATCGCAGACAGGGAGCACAGACATGGTATATAGAAAAATGAGAGGAACAGGTAGCAGGTAGAGAGAGGGAGAGAATGAGAGACACATAGGCATACAAGGACGAGAGAGAGAAACACAAAGGGGCAAAGAAAGAAAAAACGAACCATACAAAAGACAACGTACAGCGAGAAAAACGATTTAGTATTCGAGAACACTGAAGATGGCACAAAGCCGAAACCGGTCTGTTCATAAACCAAATTTGACGTGGGATGACGGAAAATCGTTCCAAATTAAAACATTTTATCTCTTAACCTAAGAACTTATTCAACATTTGTTACTGCAATATGCACAAAAATTCAGTACATGACTCCCTTTAAAATGAATTATGTCACTTCTGTTCACAGTATCGGGTCCTCCAATACGGACTATTGAAAGTTGACAGTTGTTAGCATCCATATCGCTGAGACTACATCTGCTAAATTGATTGTAGTTTATTGAAGCTGTTTTTTTTAATTCCATGAAAAACTTTAGTATTCAACAACACGTGAAAATTTAAAAAAATTATTTATCAAAATGGGTTTGTTGTCGGCCAACGTTCCGCGCGCTTAGATCAATTTACGATCACTATAATCGTCCTGAATTTCTGGAGAAGTGGGTACGCTAAAAAAAATTCAAATTTGAGACAATATCAATCGATATGAGGTTTAAGAGAGTCCAATGCATCGCGAGAAAGTCATTGCTTGTTAGTGTGGATTTTGGGCTGTCGGCCTCATCAGTCCATAATTCTTTGAGAACGATGCTAACCAGGCCATCACTGTCAAAGGCGTGGGCTTTTGTCGATGATTACCAACTTCTTTTGGCCTAAATTTGATGAAATAGCCACCAACGATATGTAGTTTCAATGTTAAGGCTCTACGTGCAACAAAGCTCATGTCACATTGGATATTCTCCACGAGCAATTTGTGATCATGGTGATTTCACCTGATAGTAAAGTGAATTGTGCAATTTGAACCCATTAGTTTTCTTCAATCGCAGGTCTATGCCTATAAGCTACAGCGGCTTTCATATCCATCAGTGAAGTCCGGAGTAATTGATGCCCCAGAGTCATGGAACAATGGACATTTCTGAAGCTCAGCAATTAGCAGAAATCTACCTTTTATGTGATTCCTTTTATTGTGAACAAAATTGGATTTTAGAAATGTATTGCATTGTTCTTTTTACTGTTCACTTGCAGACTCAACAGCTCGTACAATCGGACCACCACGACACAATAACTATTTGTTCTTAGAAGATGCTTACACATCATCAAAAGTGCAACAGTCTCCCCACAATAAATAAGGAGATAAAAAAAGTAGTTGTGTTCAAGTACGTATTGAACATATAATGTTCGTGTGTCCTATGAACAACTAAAAAAATTAAAAAAGTAACAAAGAAACTATTTAAATAGTTTCAATCAAAACTAAAATAATTTTGAGTTCAAAATCAAAACGGAGCCAAACAATTTGAAGTCAAGCGATCAGGTGATGAATTCGCTTGTCTCCCAAGTCACGTGACATTTTTTATCATTTTATCTACAAGCTTTTAAATTTTTGTTATTTTCATATTTGTGAAAATATGCCTGAATCTTGTTTTACAGGATATTTTTGCATGAGTTATTTAGAAACGTTTCTATCATCAAATATTTATTCATTTATATTTTTGTCTCTCTTTATTTTATTCACTTTGTTTTCATAACAATTCTGACATTTTCGTAACAACAAAATGCATGTTATCTTTTGTTGTTGTCTTGATGGAGCTACTTTCTGTTCGATTTGTCTTGATCGAAACATTTTCAAATCAAACTGTCAAGGCGAATTAAGTCTACAAGGTGACCGCACTGCAGCAATTACTGCAACAGCAAAAATAGTCACGTGTACCACGAAATTTAGAAGGTACATACTTTTGGCCTAGAGCAATTAAAGTGTGATGAACAACACACATAAGAAGTGTATTGTATGTAACCTTTCGAAAGTTTGCTGATTTCCATAAGGATTGTGTAAACAAAACTTGCGAAGTTTATTTCCATAGGATCCTTCCTTCTATTATATCAAGAAAAATAACATGAAATTTGGATTTGAATGCAACCAATGACTAGAATCACTGACGATGCGGTATTGCAAGTATCATTGAATTTTGGGGAAATCTAAACCACTCCAAGACCGTTCTCATCTAACTCAGGAAAGATAAGATCTACTCAGGATTATCCATCTTCCAAAGAACTATGGCTTTAGTTTGGGAACCAGGCTTAAAAGTTTTATCAATTACAGAGAAATGGTACTCATGGTGTATTGTAGTGCAATACAAGCGGAAATGTTGGCCGTTAAAAGAAAGAGGCTGTTTTTTTTTAAGATTCTGATCAAGAGCACTAACTTCTTTAAATATTATGTTTCACTTACAATTCCGTAAAGAAGCATCAAACCATTTTATTAATTATCATTATCATCTTACCTTAAAAAGAGAAAAATAGAAAAGGAATATTTAGTACGAGTATAAATAGATAAAATATGAAATAATTCTTAAAAATAGAAATTAATTACAAATCAGGCAGTTTGATGATCTGCTTATCGTGCTCGATATGTTTTAATAATACCTCTATATTATTTGAGCATTTTTAATAATTTTAATTAAAATATCAAAAAGCAAACAAAAATAAAAACAATGATATTCAAAAGGTATGGAAATATCGATAATTGTAAATAAAATTAAAATTTTTCTAACCACTTAATAAGACCTTGTGCTTAAATTGTATTTCAATTACAAATCAGCAGGTTGATCAATCTCCGAAAAAACAGTTTTTCCTATAAAAATTAATTACGCAAATCTGCGTTTTAAAAGCAGAAAAAGGATTCCCAATGTGTAACCAAAATAATAAATCCTGTAGTTCAAATCAGGACAATTGCTAAGTCGCGAGCTTATTTTAACAATAATAGAATTATGACGAATACAAGAAAAAATATATTTTGAACACTTGATTGCAATTGCAATAATTAATATGGGCTAGTGGGACTACTACTCAAGTACACCTTAATCAAGCTGTGGATCGTATTCAAACACAACTTATGCAAAACAATACGTTTGTGGAATCTATCATGTGATGAAGTGATTATATAATAGTCTGCCAAAATAATAGTTATAGGTACAAGTTTGTTTTATTCATCCTGAACAGCCTTTACAATTAATTTAGTAATAAAAGCGACACTCTGCAGTCATGCATAAATGCATAAAGTATTGATTATAAAATGTTTATTTCCATAAAATTTTTGCAAAATTGAATGCAAATGAATTATTGAATTATTTTGCTGCAGATAAATGTCAAATTGCAGATTTTGTTGGCGTAGAAAAAAAAACTCCTTTAAACTGTCTTAGTAAAAAGCGGATGTTGTGGTCTCTTTAAGGTTTATGACGAATGATCCAACTACGAATATCTTTTTCAGTGAAATGCTATTTTAACACTTGTAGATTCCCTGATTTGGCCGCCATTTTTGCAGAGAGCGTCACATGTCACTGTTCTTTGACATTTCTGATGTAGACATATAAAGATCAAGTTGTCAATAAGCTGCCGAGCGATACACAACTCAAGAACATGGAATTATTGTCACTGCCTATTTGACAAATGTTCTGTGTGTTAGTTGAACGTAGCGTGACAAAGACCGATTCCATGTAAATGGCAACGTTAACAAATAAAATTTGCATTTCTAGAGCGCAATTAAATACCAGAAGAGCCATTGTATTCCCTCAAAGTGACTGTTTGATGTGGTATTTTTAATGAAAAATTAATTGGCGCTTATTTTTTGAAGACGCCAGTAGCACCACCGTAACCCTAATTAGTGAGTCTTACAGACAGATGCTACACAAGTTTTCTTTTTGTCACAATTTAAATCATTGGATCTTAATTATTGTTGGTTTTAATAGAACAAAGCAACCGCTAGCCGAGCTCAGGCAACGATAGAGATGAGACAGCAATTACCGGATTGAGGAATCTCTCGTTTTAGAGATTTCAAGTGACCGCCCAGATGACCAAATCTTAAAGCACCGTAAACTCTTCTTTGGGCCTTTTGAAAATCTCCACAATAAGCCACGAACCTTGCAAGTCTTGAAATTTAACATTGAACAAGAAATCGGCAATTTAAAAGGCCGCAACACGACATCAAATATGCATCAACTGGGGATCACCATTTTAGCAATATAATTTTGTCCATTTAGTGTCATCAATTTTACACTTGAAAATAATATTTTTATGAAAACAAAGCTCTTTTTTCATCAATCACAAAATGGCAGTCATTTCAAATTATAACATTACTTTTGCACCACCTTGTATAAATATATCCCGAGATATTTACATCTAAATTTTAGTCTCATATATTTATATAGAATTTTTGTTAACTTTTTCCTTTCGTTTTTCTTCTTTTTTTTTGTTTCAAAACGTAAATTTAAGTTTAACGTAAGAAATGTAAAGGACAATTCTGATGCCTTCTTATTACGACCGACTTAAAGGATGGACACTTGTGCTACTATTTTAGCAACTGCTTTAATTTCTTTATGACTCCTCAAAGCCAAGCTTGTGTTCTTGTTCGTAAAATTAAAAAGGTGTAGTTAAAATTTCATACAATTGATGGTAAATAAATATGCCTCCCATGCTTTTTTCGGTTTATTTACAAGATGGTGTACTGACACCAAATATGTGTGAATATGTAAAAATATATCCTTAAATGAATTAAATTTATATAATACTAGCAGGCATAATATTATTTATTTTTAACTTGTTTTAAGTAAATACAATTTCATTTATTATTGGCGAAATTTTATCATCCCCTGACACAATAATCACTAAATAATTCACAAACGTGCCACTCTATGGCAGTATTAAGCAACCAAAGACGGCAATGAAGAAACCAATTTGTATTCCTTTATACTACATTATGTATGCTTTCTAAAATTCTGCAACACGAATGAAATTATATTGTTTGACATATAAGATTAAGTAAATGTTTGCAAAGAATTCACTTAAGCTAATTTGTCACATATAACCTCCGTCTGACCGCATTTTCAGTTACAATTTGTTAACACAATTTTGTATCACGTAATCTTAAGGTTAAAAGCACAAAAGATTCCTTTCATTATTAGTTGATTCAATTTCCAATAAATATTTCAACTGTCTGTGAAAGTAAGGAGTAAAATGGAAAATTTTATTTGCTTCTATGAAAACCTTAAAGTAAATTGTGCCAAAATTTAATATTTTTTTTACAAATCCACACTGCAACTAAGTCATAAAACTTATAACTGAAATACTTATTTATATATTTTCTTATACAACAAAGTGCTTTTTCCAAGCAAAAATGACTGACTTAGACAGTTATGGGAATGTTGAAAACTTCCTTTTATTTTCCTCTACAAGCATAAGGACACACGACGACGATAATACTCTCTACACACACAACCACACACATGCACACAAATGCTTCCTTGTAATAAAAATCGTACTTTTCTTAAACTATTTATACGAGTGCACATGTTGAGCAAATAAATGTGTGTGTATCGAATATATATTTACAACACTCTGCTTTAAAGTGTTGTAAATGCCATAGAGTTGTAAAATATCATTTATTTGTGATAAATTTTAAGCGCTAAAATATTTTGGAGGATGTGTAAGTGCAAAAGCAATAAATGCGGATCTTTGAGAGAAAAAAAAACGTACATGACAACAACATTTTGTATGAGAAGATGCCAATTTTTTTAACCACTTCCAATACCAATTCTTACGAACGGGCATTGTATTTAGAGTGTAATATACCAGAGTACCTACTTCTAAGCGCTTCTATGGGTGCCCCAAATACAAGTATCTTTTTAAAGCATATTTTTGTTACAAAGTGAGTGCTGTGATGGTCAAACTGTCCATCTGTTTAAATAAAAGTTTTGAGCGAAATGAAGTACCCGCTGAGAATGTTGTGCGCAAGTTTTTTCACAAATTTCATGACACTGACTTGCTAGTGAACAACACTTATATTCCCCATCGTCATGTGACGAGAATGAGTTGCTGAAAGTGTGCAACTCAATTCGAGAACATTGACACGCCATCGATCTCAACAACTCGGTGTTTCATGTATCAGTATTATGAGAACTTTGCATAAAGATCTTAGATTATTCGCTTTCAATGTTAAATTGACTAAAATTGCCGTCACTTTGTTACAGCTTCTTGATTTATGCCCTACAGAAGCCCCAACCGGACAGCGAGTTTCGCCAAAAATCATCCTTCCTGAAGCAGAAATTCAACGTAAATGACAATTCTTCTCGTGACAGCATCTAAATTTGTGCCTTACAGAGCCGATCGGACATCAAATTCGGCCGAAAAATAAATGTTTCATCTCAGACCCCATGCAAAAATTGCAACAGCTGAAGATCGAAAAAACCGCATTTCTTTGCGGTGAAGCAAAATGTGTCCACAGAGAGTGACAGTTTGTCTAGTCCGCCGTTTTTTTTTTTTTTTTTTTTTTTTTTTTATTTGTTTGAAAATGCTGCTGGAATGTCGAATTCAATTAGAGGCAAGCGCTATAAAACCATGATTATAGACTTTTTTACCCCCTGAAATGAGAGATATGAACTTGGACAACCCTTGGTTTCATCACCATGTCATTTCAGCTCATTGCATTTTTAAAAAGTTACTTGTATTTGGACCACCTCGAATATTTAAAGATGTTGTAAGAAACTCAAGGACTTATGAGTGGTAGTATAAGGGGCAGGCTGATAATGTAATAAAATATAATATTAATAAAAATTAAGGGGTTGTTAAAACTGCAGTTGAGGAAAAAAATAAGAAGGAAATGCTAGGGTCTATTGAAAAAGGTCTCTACAAAAACATAGTATTAAAAAATTAGTGGGCATTTTGTTGAAATAAAATCTCGTTCGACTTTCAAAAATAGCTGGATCAGAGATGGCCAAATTGGTATATTTTACATCTTTTGGTTCTGTTTGCAATGCGATAATTTTTTTTTGCAAATATGCTATTTACTATTATTTACTGTATAAATTGCCATTTACTATTATTTACAGGTGAACTAATGAAAGGCAACAGAAGAAATTCAATTTTAAGAATATTATTTATATTCTTAGAATAATTTTAAGCTTTAAAAGCAAAACTCGATTTTCATGTTGAAACTCTTCAATAATTCAGTTAATTGAGCCCTAAAAAACATCATAATAGAAAAGTCCAATAGTATGTCACCATTACTTGAAAAATATTTGCCTATATAAGCTCTCAATCCAAGCTTTTTACTATAAAAAAAAATCAAGTATTGGCGACTTTCAGACAAAAGTTGCTGAAAGAAGTAATGAGTGAAATTAATTTTTCATATCTCTGTTGTGAGAACTTTTGTAAATTTTCAGACCAAGCAAGTTGGCACATTTGTAAAATTGCCAATGCCATCTCTGACTTGTATTTTACGTTAATCTGTATATATAAAATAGGATGTTTGTATGTATGTAACGTAATGACTCCAAAACGGCTAGGCCGATTGTGACGAAACTTTCAGGGAACCTTCAGAATACTAGGGCGGGTCTCACTGTGAAGTCTGAGGGGCGGAGGGGCGTGGCAAAATCCAATTTTCGTATTGCACCACCAATGACATATACATATATTTATTTTTTGTGCTTTTTTATTTTATTTTACTTTTTTTTTGAAAGCCGTTGTCATGTTCTTCAAAACGAGATATCAAACTCTTAAATCGGTTATGTAGTTCCAAAGATATTTACGAAAAACCTATGTTAATAATGATTCAATATCAAAATTTTAAAACTTTCATTAAAAAATCCGACTTTTTGGTTTATTTATAAAATATTTACATCATTCGATAACACAAGATATTCCGCGCTTACTAAGGCGCAACATTGGACAATAAGTTAGAGATCTACATATATATATATATATATATATATATATATATATATATATATATATATATATATATATAAAAGGATATATATATATATATATATATATATATATATATATATATATATATATATATATATATATATATATATATATATATATATATATATATATATATATATATATGTAACGTATGGACTCCAAAACTTTATGATATGTATTCCATGGATTTTTATTTAAAGGCCGTAAATTTCGTTAAACACTCAATTTAAATCGTGTGGTAATACAACACTAATGTTTGCTTAGGGCCAGCAACGCGGACGGGGTCGGCTAGTTATTTATAAACCTCAAAGCTCTTTGTCGAAAAATAGAGGGAAATTAGCAGATTAAAGATATTTGAATTTTTTCATAAATTGACGGTGCAAAGTTATGAAAAACTGCCAACTTTAGAATAAATACGAGCAAGGATATGGATAACTGATTTATATCCTTTTCAGTAAAGTGATTACTTAAGCCAAAGTAAGCCGCCATTAACAACTGAAACTGACTGAAATTAGCAAAATAATTTTATTTTTATTTTTTTCACATCGCTGCAAGGATATGGTCACCTCTCTTGTCCTTTTTTGAAAACCCATATAGCGTAAAATGTATGTAAATGCTCTCGTTGTTATCACTTAAGTAAGGGTGCTGTTGGCTAAGACAGGTGACTTTAAAGCAAATTATGTCTGAGACCGTGAGTTCGATTCCTGCTCAGAACAAACCATCAACATCATGAAATTTTCTGATCTTCATTAGTGTGGCATTGTCATTGTTGTCTTTTGGACTGGTTACTCAACAATAATGACAGCGATTGATAATCTTCAGCACTAATGTTATACATCAAAGAACCTTCCTTTGTAGGTCATATTAGCAGAATCGACTGCGAAGTAAATAAATTAACTAAATGGTTACAAACTTAATGCGCCGAATCAAAACCAGAGGTGCTGCAATATTAATAAATTAACTAAACTAAAACGGGCAATAGATTAAGGTGTATCTTGTAAAAAGAATTAAGCTTATTTTTCTAAATTCTCAACCTGTCCTCCCTCTTTGTCTACACTATTCCTTTCCCAAAGTATTAACACTTTAACCGATTTAAAACGAAAGAAGGAGGTTATACATTCGATAATATATATACTTTTTAGTATTCTAACCGATTTCTCTGTAATTTGTGTTTTTTTTTTTTATATTCCACACGAGTGGTGATAAGACTAGGACCAAGGGTAACTTACATAGAAGGAAAAAAATACTCAATAATTTTATTTATTGTTGATTGTATTATTGAAATTAATTTAATATAAAAAATTTTATGTTCTTAGTTTAAATTTTTAAATACGAAATTAATGCATTAATTTTTAATTTTAATATTTGATGCAATATTTTGTTCACTGGTTTATGTCTATATAACAAAGCACTGTGCAGACAAAATAAAGAAAATATTAAAAAAAATTTGAGTCAAATAATTTATAAATAAAAACTCTCACCTCAGAACCACCTACTACCGGTACAAAAAGACCATGGAAAAGAAATTTTTTGAAAGTGCCAATGTCTAAAAAAAATGATTAACAAGTAATACCGCGATCAATATCCGTTTAGGTGCTTACAAAACATCCAAGCTGATGTGACTACGTAGGACATCATTGATCAAGAGTCATTGCAATCTAGAGATTTTCTTAGTACCGTGTCCGATAAAGTCAGCGCAGATGAGTTCGCCAAAGAAAGAACGCGTATGCCAAACTGGCTACTGGAAGTCCCTTTAAATTATTGTAAGACACTGTTGCAGCAACAACTCTATAGGGAAGTTCAGGTCAGATGATCGATAAATCCATCTGGCCTAAATATGACTATGTAAAGCTGCCTAGAGAACAGCTGTTTATATTTACTAAGTTATTAAATTAATATTCCTCATGTGAATATGACTATCATTAAAAAAGTTTTCTTGTTATTTTTATAACTTGAAAAATAAGTTTATGTTTATAAATTATTCTATACCTAAACTTGCTTAGGCGACTAAACATACATACATATACTATATATAATTGTGTATTATCAATAACTTATTTATTATAGGATTTGATTTGAGATATCCTTGTAAAATGACTTTATGTTTATCTAGGTTTGAGCGTTTGTCTTTAATAAATTATTATTATTTTCAATATGTTTCTTGTAAATGAAAATATGCCTTATTTTCTAAAAGTCCTGTCAACCATTTATAGTAATACAATTAAGAAGCAATATATATATATAAAATATATATATATATATATATATATATATATATATATATATATATATATATATATATATAAGGCTTATTTTCTCGGAAATAATACAAAGCAGGTTACGAGGATTTTCTTAATTGAAAAGCACATGCTTAAGGATATCAATCTTGGTTGCAGCCAAGTATAAAATACGATAAAATAGTATTACTGTAGGATATAACAAAATCCTTAGATAGACCAAAAAGAATATGATATACACTGTGAGAATTTCAAAATGAAGGGTCTTCCAGCTTTCATTTGTAAAAGGTGATCCAACGAAAACGCATGATATTAATTGTAAATAAAACAAAAAGTTTTCAGAGAATCATCTTAATATTTTTTATTATGATAGAAGGATCTACCACAATTATGTGTAAAACAAAATAGCGGCCATATACTTGCCACGGCTTCAGTGGCATACCTCTATCCGATAGTTAATATTTTCAATGACTCTGAGACATAATTGAGGTTCGTTAATGTGCTGAATTATCTCATCCTTAAGCTCTTGAGTTGTTCTTGGCTAATAAACGTATACTTTAACTTTTAAATATCTCCAAAGAAAGAAGTACGACTTTGCCAATAAGTTTCTCGCGCATTAGAGCCATTGTTTCGTTGACTGCGTGGCAAGTTGCACCATCCTATTGGAACCACATCCAGATACATATCCTTAATTTCGCGATAGCTAACTCCAATTACGGCAACTTTTTGGCCGACCTTATTTTTGAAGATGTACGGCCCGATGTCGCCTCAAGCCCATAAGTTGCACCAAACCGTCACTCTTTCTCAATCACTCGGGGATTCTCATTTGCCTAAATGCGGCAATTCTGTTTCTTAACGAATCCAATGAGGTGAAAGTGTGCCTCATCGCTGGCCAAAAAAGTTACGAAGTGCACTTAATGCATTTTGATTTGAACGTACATTTCTTCAACGCCCAGGCTTCAACAATCTTAACGAGCTGCTTAATTATGTACCTCTTTATGGTTGAATTTGTCAAACGCTGGAACAAAGAAATGTCAAATAAAGTAGGGCAAAAAACTTGACTTTAAGATGTGACCCACAGTTAACATCGTGCTTTATGGTTGGACCACCCTTTATAACTGAAAAACACACTTTTATCGCAATTATGCAATTGAATTGAAAAGCAACGAGTCCGGGCTACTGAAACTTCTGGTAGATTTCTTGTGCTCAAATACCTGACTGCACTAAGTTCTGTTCCACACAAAATTTATATATAAAATTTAAAAAACACCATATGATATCAGCCGAATCCATAAGTTTATATAAAAGGGAATTGTTTTCTGTTATAACGCTAAACGTTCTTATGTGCATTTTCTTACAGAACTAAATAATACAAAGTTAATTGATGCTGACTACAAATATATAATGTAGGACAAATAGCATTTAAAGTGCTTCTGAAAGTAATTTTTTCACAGCATCTTTAAGAATACTTCAGATCCAATAAACAGGATCCAAGGAAAGTTAACAAGTTGCAATGACAGTTCTATGTTAAAATTATTGCAAAATTCATATTAATTAGAAGTTGGCTTGTTTTGTTATTGCTGCAGTTGCCCAGCATGCAGGTTAATATTTTTTTTTTTTTTTTTGGGCAATTTGAACTATAAAGAAGACATAAATTTCCTTTACATTAGCAATAGTATTTTACATTCAAACTCTTTTCCCTATAGACTTTAAAAGTAAAAACGAAATGATTTGTTTTTAGCCAAATCTTATTAATGGCTAATAGAAATTCCTGCAGTATGTCTCCTGAAGTTACTCCCTGATTAATTGTTATGGCGTTGTCCGGATTTATATGAAAGCGCATGTCCTTTTAGAGCCTAATAAATATTAAACAGTGGCTTGGCTCAAAGGGACTAGAAGTAAATACGTTTGTAGGTTCCTAATATAAAAACAACGTTTGCATATACAAATTAACATGCAAATGTCTATTTATTAGGATGGCCGTTTTAAAAATATTCTGACTGTTTTTAACAAATTTATATTTATATATATATAAACATGTCGTACGACATCCTAAATCTGAAACAGCAAAAGCACAACAATTTGTTGTTAAATTGCAACATTTTCTGCCCCTGTAAATACCTTATGCATGTATATAACTATATGAATATATGGACAAGCTTTTTTAACTAGCCCTGTTTAACTTTTGGACAAGTCCCCAGAGTAACAATGACTCAATGAATGAAGGTTTTGCTAATGTATTAAATTTATGGGCTTCCAACACATTTAGGTTAAGTTACATTTAACTTGGGCAAACACGATACACATTCGCAAGCAGATTTCTATGCAAACAAACTATAAATCTTAATGTGTATGTTTGCGTTTGGGCAAAGCGATATATAAAACGAAAATTTAGTGTCTGTCTTGTTATTATGTGGACTTTTTACCTGCAAAATGTTAAAATGTTTGTGGGCAAAATTAGCCAGGAGAGCCAACAAACGATAAAACAGCAACAAAATATTATATTACCTTGTGGGTCAATTTGCAACAATAAAAGATTATATTGCTATCAGGGTTTGTCCTTTAATTTTGCTGTGCATTTTTGCTTTAATATTAAACTAATATTTGCTCAACTGATCAAATGACATTTTTAACAATAAATATTAAATTTCTACACTGATTATATTGTTTTTCAGTTTTGTTTCAGAGTTCATAAATTGAACTTATGTTGCAATTCAACTCTCCATAATTGTCACATGAGCTTTTTGTATTAAATGCCGAGAATTAAACGAGCAAAAGGAATGATTAATATTAATTAAAAGATATCAAATTTCATAAATTTAGTTTCATAATTTAATATACATAATTTCAAATGTAATAGTCATTTTGTTTCAAGGAGGCAAAGGGGTACCGAAATTTCTAAGAGACTGGAAATATTTAAAATTGTATTCCATGGTATTAGTTATTAACACATTGAGTGCCACGTCAGACATACGAGTATATATGTGAGCGGCAACTAATACTTCCTGGCATGCCACGTATAGCATATTTCTCTATGCCAACATATTGCCCTACTCTAGTCCTTGTTAATTATTCTTGTCTAATAAAAACATAATTAAATAATATTAACAAAGAATATCATAAATTTTTCTGCAAAAGCGATGTGGAAATTGGGCGTAACTAAATCGCAATACTTGGCTAAACGGTCCACTAACAATTTTGACAATTTCTTGGATAAAATATTTTTCCATTTTTTATCTGCTTGCGAATCCTGGCATTAGCAGTTTTAAGCACAGAATGCATTGAAAATGATATTCCTATCGACGATGCTTTGGACAATCAACATATTATTCAGTTCATTTATGAAAGAGATACTTTCTCAAGTGAGTATGGGAATATATTATCGGACTATATAAATTCTACTGCAACATTTCGTGAACAAAAACTCAGTATTATAATGGATAGTAGGATAGTTAAAAAAGAAAATAGTTGGATGCAACTAATTCTAAAATAAAAATAATCTATATCAACAAAAAAAAAATAATAAAAAAAATCAGTCATATTTGGAAACAATTTGTCCTTATTGAAGTTACACATGTCAAATTGGCTGCCATATTTATTGGCTGCATTGAACGAATATAGTATTTAATAACACGTGCAAATGATAAAATTTTTGCATCAAAATGGCTTTTCTGTTCGCACAACATCCCACCCACTTCGACCATTTTAATGTCGAAGTAATAATCCTCGTTTTCGCAGTCAATGGGTACGTCAACAAAAAATATAGCTGTATGTGGCATGATAACAATGCAGTACAATTCATCCCGAAAAAGTCACTGTTTGGTGTGGGTTTTGCTTTAGCGGCGTCATCGGTCCATATTCCTTTTTGGATGATATGGACACCAAAGGCTTGTTGTTTCAACAGAAAGAAGCGAGGTGCGACACACTTCATTCATCATTGGAAACTCAGCACGAGCGATTTAAAGCATATTTAACTCACGTGTAGGTGATGTGAACTCGCCACCAAAATCATGCCACTTGACTCCGTTATACTTTTTCTTATGAGGTTTTCTAAAACGACAGGTCTATGCAAATAATCCACAGCGTCCGTTAAAGCCAACATAACTTACGTCGGCAGCCGAATTCAGCTTAATTCACCCGCCAGAGCAATAAAAAATTGCACATTTACGATGAGCTCTACTCAGCGATTGAATTCAAGTACAGTTAAAAAAAAAATTTAAGTCTAAGAAGTTTTAAATCATTTCCGGGCTTTTATGTTCAATAATATCAATTGTGTTGATTCGAATTCCATGACTACATTTACATTATGCATTTTTTCATGAAATTTGCGGCAAGCAACTTCTTTTATTTGCTGATATTGAAGTATTAGCGGCATATTGAAGTAAACAGTACATGAAATCTTATACAAAACTTTTTATCCAAACTGTTTCAATCAGTCCTTTTATAAATAAAGTTTCATCCCACAAATTCCGTTTAGTGTAAATACAGCCCATATGTTGTCTTTCACATTCTTGAAGAAAATTGATTAATTCTTTTTTAATATCCTTGCAGTAAATATTGTTTTCATTGATTCTATAATGGGCCCTCATTGTGCTGGTCCCACAGTTCTATATAAAAATTAGTACGATTATTAATGATGATAATGATGTTTTTAAATTTTTTCTATTATTTTTTTTTTCTTCTGTCAAAATAAATACAAACATTTCTTCAAACTTGAGGAAATTTTTGTGATATTTTTCCGACGGGGTTTGTTTGAATTTGGAACGATTTTCCGTCATCCCACGTCAAATTTGGTTTATGAACAGACCGGTTTCGGCTTTGTGCCATCTTCAGTGTTCTCGAATACTAAATCGTTTTTCTCGCTGTACGTTGTCTTTTGTATGGTTCGTTTTTTCTTTCTTTGCCCCTTTGTGTTTCTCTCTCTCGTCCTTGTATGTCTATGTGTCTCTCATTCTCTCCCTCTCTCTACCTGCTACCTGGTCCTCTCATTTTTCTATATACCATGTCTGTGCTCCCTGTCTGCGATTATTTAATAGGTGTATTATCTGTATGCAGGTAGTAATCTATGATTGTGCGTTTTTGTATTGGCCTTTTGTCTTGTACATCTGTTGTTATATTGTTCGGTTCCGTTAAATTATTGTTCTCTTTTGTGCCTGGATAAACAAGGAGTATACAAATTAACTTGCACATGCCAACACAGTTACATCGGACAAACGGGACGAAAGATAAAAAACAGATTTCGGGAACATATGAGAGACTACAACAAAAAAATGAGAGAACCAGGAACAACACCAGAATCGAATTTTGCGAACCACATATTCAACAAAAAATGTACGCCAGCGCATATTAGAAAAACGGTTAAACTGTTACACATACAGCATAAAGGACGGCGGTTGAACGTATTAGAAAACATGGAAATATACAAACAGAAAACTTTTGACGGGAGAATAATAAATGAACAAATAAACACTGCCTCGGACATAATATTTGAACCATTAAAATATTTTTACACAAAAGAGAACAATAATTTAACGGAACCGAACAATATAACAACAGATGTACAAGACAAAAGGCCAATCCAAAAACGCACAATCATAGATTACTACCTGCATACAGATAATACACCTATTAAATAATCGCCGCGCTATAAAGACAGGGAGCACAGACATGGAATATAGGGAAAATGAGAGGAACAGGTGGCAGGTAGAGAGAGAGAGAAAGAGAGACACATAGACATACAAGGACGAGAGAGAGAAACACAAAGGGGCAAAGAAAGAAAAAACGAACCATACAAAAGACAACGTACAGCGAGAAAAACGATTTAGTATTCGAGAACACTGAAGATGGCACAAAGCCGAAACCGGTCTGTTCGTAAACCAAATTTGACGTGGGATGACGGAAAATCGTTCCAAATTGAGGAAATTTCTTTTATTTTTATAAAATGTTTACGTAATAAAAATGTTTAGTTCTTATCAAATTGAATTTCAAATAACAACTTATTACTGTTCTCAATAATTTTTAATTTTTTAACAAAAGTCTTGCATTTTCGCTATAAAATATTTGCTTGGAAATATTTATAATTCTTAAATTTTATGCAAAATTCGTCAAGTTGCTTTTATAAAGACACAAAAACGTCAAAATGACGATAGATGGTCGTATCTGGCAACCACGACTGAAAACAATAATGCGTCACTTTCTAGATGTGAGAAACTCAAGACCCTGTCAATAATTCATGGTAATAACGAATTTACAGAAATATCAACTGTCTGCGAGGTATCACTCAATCATAGAGCAAAAACTATTCAATGGTTAATTTTTTTTTTTTTTTTTTTTTTGTAAAATTCTAAAAATTTTAAGACTGACTTTTATTTTAATTTATATAATAAAATAATTTAAAAAAATACATCAAAAACATTTCCATTTGAAGCCATTGATATTATCATTTCAATTCCAAATGCCGATTTAATTAATTTAAAATTTGATGATAATTAGACGTATTAGTTTATTACTTTTAAGAAACCTTTCAAATTATATGGCAACTTTTTTTATGTAGGAGCCGTATAAATTCTCGTATGCTCTTTCGTTACTTGAATTGTATAATTAGCATTAGTTTGTAATGAACGATCTTTAAGCGGTAACATACGTACATTAAAGAGACATGATAAAGGGGTGTAAAGGCTATCCGCTGTATCGTTTGGAATAAAAGTAAAATTATTCTTGGCCACCAAGTTTAATGCTTTTTTAATTGTAAAAATTAACATTAGCTCAACAAAAAAAAATTTATCAACGTAAATTTATGATTGCTTCAATGTTTTTCTTTATAAAAAAATTAGATATAAATATTGGAATCCAAATACTGCCATTATTTTAGAAATCTCACTTGTCGCAGCCTTATATTTCACCATATTTACGATCTGCATTAAATTGCAAATTTAAGCTTAAGCCCATAAATCCGCTGATTTTAAAGGCATTAGAATTAAACTTCATACCAGGAGAAAAGGGTTCTTGGAGAATCTCTCTAGCTGATTGAATAATATCATTTACATTTTTCAGAAAATTATTTTTTCCTATTAAATTATTTATGAAAATAATACAGTAAAAGATTTTAAAAAATTGTATAGAGGAAATTTAGTTTGATTATTTATTCTAAGAATTATAAATAAAAACTGTGCGTTATTATACATGATCCTAAAATAATACGATTAACTCATTATCTATTTATATTAAATATGATAGCAGTTATTAATGGGTTAATTGAGTTTTTAATTGATTTGTTTGTATGAAAAAACCTTTTCGAACACATTCACTTGATAAAATTTGTGTTGGCTCTTTTTATATCAACAAATTTATATAATCAGTAGCGATTTTTTTTATTATAAACGACTACACAAACAAAAGTCTTTTATATACATACTCATATACATTATATATTTGTAGCATGTGGCAAACGAGCAATTGACGTTGCTACGAACTGGAATACACATGTGTCTACAGATTAAAATACAAATGTATCTACATTTTCGAATTCCCATTGATGATGATGGAAATATTGATGGTGCCATTGTAGTTGTTGATGTTACTATTATTTTTTTTGGTGGCCGTATGTTGCTTACTGATGATGACAACGACACAATATCATATTTTAACATCAGTTGAATTAATATTCCAGAACAACAAAAAAATAAGAAATAAATAAAATAAAATTTGTTTTTGGAAGTACTAAAGTCCCTTAATACAGACTCGATAGTACAGTACAGCATTTAATTGAGTTGTTCATTTGAATTCTAACAAAAGTGAGCCCATTTTTCATGTCACTAGACAAGCTTTGTTGGATTAAGATGATCGACGAAATACTACACTTTATCTGAACTATTTGCAGTTTATATCATCTACATCCACGTAAAAGTTAAACACGACTCTCTTGTTTGGGACGGTGTATATTTTAAAGTTACCCGACCATGTACCGAAGAGAGCGAAAAAACTCATCAGTTATAGTATTTAAGGTGGCCAGCTCTATTGACTCACTGGGGCAGTGATAGGTGTGCCTTGCTGTTTTATCGTTACTACAACTAAATGTGCTGTAATACAATCAGGGAACTTGTTGCCAAAACCTTTGCATTTTTTACGAGCAATTTATTCTTCATTAAAGCCCATTGATTCGTGGCCAATATGCCAGTAAACATCACTTTTTCAGCAAAATTTTGTTTCGCCTAAAGATTCTTATGTTTAGTAACATCCCTTCCAAGTCCTTAATGTCACTTTCAATGTGAAGAAATACATGTTGAATGTCAACAGCCTCTACCCCTCTATCGTTGTTTTCGGAAACTCTTTTTCTAGTTTCATCATTTCCTCCAGCACGAGTAGTAACGTTAAATAATGTGTTTTTATTCGCAGTTCAGTCCTAGAATCTGTGTGAGATCTGGCGAGGTAAGGGTTCAAACTATGCATGATATTAAGAAATAATTAAGTAAAAAATATGGTCCAGAAAGTCC
The DNA here is from genome assembly GCA_963681545.1 of Germaria angustata. Classification (NCBI taxonomy): domain Eukaryota; kingdom Metazoa; phylum Arthropoda; class Insecta; order Diptera; family Tachinidae; genus Germaria; species Germaria angustata. The sequence continues at coordinate 32,013,997 of OY813002.1, forward strand.
ACACCGACTTGGGCAAATATAACGAAATCTGCACTTAAGCGCTTGATCACACACTTGATCATATTGATGTAATAATTATTTAAAAATCAACAAGTGGCTGCAGGAATATTTTAAAAACAATTTATTTATTTAAAAAAAAAAGTTAAAGACATCTTCTATCCAGATAATTTTCATTGGCCACAATTGAAGTGTCGATGGAAACACACGGAGGAGCTGAGCGTGAAATTAATGCCGCTTTTATGATAGAATCTAATTTTAGCTTCTGACAACTCTTTTTAGTATTTTTAAGTTTAAGGCAAAGTTTTAACAAAAAAATATTCGAGTCAAATAAAAAGGTTCGTTATAAAACAAATCCTAGTTTTAAGGGCTTTCCTAGATTTATTTTTGCAATCGAAATAAACTAATCTTAGAACAAAAAAATAAATTGACATAAAAATACTATAAATTATTAAGCTTTTGCTAACAACTTGTCAAAGAAATGTCATCTTGAAGTCAGTAAATATTTTTGCTTTTTATTTTTATTCCGGCTCTAGGTCATATATTAAATAAAACTTCTTTTTTTTTTGTTTTATTTAAATTTTTATTTTTATTATTTATTTTGTTCTTTGATAACTATCACATGTAATTTGCCTTATAAAATACAAAAAGTTTGCTTTACTTAAATTCCTGAAGAAGAGAACCGATGGTGATCGAAATATGGAATAAAAAATAAAAATTTAAATAAAACAAAAAAAAAAGAAGTTTTGTTTAATATATGACCTAGAGCCGGAATAAAAATAAAAACAAAAATTACATATCATTAGGTCGGAAAAATTAACAAATATATACTTAAATATTTTTGCCATTGTTTTATGTCATTTTAAATTCTAGAGTCAAGTGTCCAAGACTAAACAAATGGTTTTATAATTTTATTTCAAAAGAGCTTTGAAATAGCAAGAGAGTTAATATCCCATTTTGCACAGTGGACATATAAACTCTGACAAGCTTTTGGTAATTCCTTTTCCCTAGCAAATGTAATAAGCTTGCGAAAACTTTAATACCCAGAAATGTGATCGATTCAGAAAATTTGACTTTTTTTCTACATTCGCTTCTCTAAAACTTAAACGCCGTCTGTAAGACCTGAAAAAACATGCAGAGACATTTCATTTTATTTCTTGTTATATTATTTAAATTGCCTGTTCTATGACCAAATGTGGAAAAATGTTCGCCCTTGGAAAAGCTAAGTTCTCGTTTTCGTAAGTTTACTGTAGCTGCTCTAGTTTCGTGCCACACGATCTTTTACGTGCAACTTAATTGTGTAATTAAGAAATTTAGGCATTTAAGGCATTAATCGAGTTCAATTTGCGATTCAATTAATAAGTAATTAGTACTTAATTAAAAACTATAAATTGAGTCAAATAACCCTTGTAGCCCTTGTAAAGTTGGTTGTGTGAAAGGAAAAAGTGCTGTCCAAAGAAAAATTTAAAAGTCATGAAAAATATATTTTAATCATTTTAAAAATAGGCCCCTTAGAAAGAAAATTTATATTTAAAAAAATATTTTTTTTTTAATAGCCAATACGATCAGGGAATCTTATTTTTTATTAAAAATATTGAAGCAAAGTTATTAAGTTAAAACTCTTTCAGCTTTCAAATACTAATTGATTAAGGTAAAATATATATGTGTGAAGACCAAAGTCAATATTACAGTTTAAAATTTAATTGTCTCAATTGAGGTGCACGTCTGAATATAGTGTGGCCATTCTTTGAAAAATTATATTCTAAAGATTTTCGAAATTCAAATTTGTATGATAAAAAACGCACTTTAAAATTTACACAAACAAGAAATTCTAGTTAAAAAACTTGTACTCGTAACAGTTTTTATTGTCTTCTCTTTTAATTCAGAAATTATATGTCTTCTGTAAACATTTCCGCTTGCCCCAAAATATCCACCTCCACTAAGAGTGGTGTTTTAAATTAAAGTTAATTATTTTTTAATTATTTCATTTACATATTTTGTGGTATTTTTAAGTATTTAAACAGCAAACCTCAAATACAACTTTTTATTATTGACTGACATCATCCAAATATCGTCGTTAGGTGAGGACCTGAAAACATTAAAATGCTCAATAAAACCGCTTATAACTTATTATAGAAAAAATCTTTATAAATATTTGTTAAATTCGTTTGTAGATTTCTAAAATATTTTATTTATTTTAGTTCAAAAATCCTTTAAATCATATAATTCAATTTAATGGGTGCAGAGTGTACGATATGTGAACTGAAAAACAAAGTACAATACAAATTAATAATATATTCCTGTAGTTGTTGTGTTTGTAATTATTGTATTAGTTTAAAATTTTCCACATAATTGATTACAATTATAGACGTTAGCGAAAAACCACATTTAGATTTACAATGATTATGCTGTACAATATTTCTATCCATTGTTATTGGTTTTTCGCACATTTCGGGTGGTATTTCGGCGATAACTTGCAGCATGGTAATTTTCAAATGTTCCAACGTAAAATGTTCGCCTAAGCATGATCTTTGACGTAACCTCACAAAAAAAAGTATAAGGGCGTCAAATCGCAAGATCTTGGTGGGTAATTGACGTCGCAAAACGTGAAATTGCGCGTTCTCAAAACTGCCCATGCAATAAAGCATAATTCGGTCTTGCTGTGTGGCTTGTGGCACCATTTTGTCGAAACCATATTTCTCTCAGCTCATAATCTTCAACTGCAGGCCAAAAAAAAGCTGGTCATCATACCGCCATAATCCACTGAATTAACGGTAATGGTTCTTCCACCATCGTTGTCGAACATATACGGCCCAATTACAGCTCCACACCATAATGAGCACCAAACAGTCCCTTTTCACAAAATCAATTACTTTTCCACAATCACTTCTGCGTTCTCCGAGTCCCATACGCGACAATTTTGCTTGTTATTATAACCACCGAGCAAGAAATGAGCTTTGATTGTTGCGGGAGTTGAACTTTACATGGATAAATGTTTAATTCCAAATGTTAAATACGCCAAAATGAGACGTCAGCTAGGCTCAATTGCAGACAACGCCATGCAATCGACAAATTCGGATTATTCGCCACTCTTTCACCAAAAGAAGCAATATTTTAGAAAGAGCGCATATTGCGATGATTCATAGTGCTGACCACTTCTGTAGCGCTTCCAATATCTTAAATTTTCTTTAAATGCTTGACAAATCCTTGCACAGTAGATTGTGACAGTCATAATCGAACCACCACTTTTGTAGTGAATTTTAACTATTTTTTTACTCATTTTTCTTCGTAGACTAGTAGGTAGTGTACTAGACTCGTAGTGCGAAGGTCCCAGGTTCGAATACTGCCGCAGAACTCTGGCAGTTTGTGTTTGATAAAAAAAGGGAGCGCACAACAAGCCTTCACTGGCTTAAGTCTATGTTGCCTATATTGCCTATCACACCCCTCCAATAAACCTAACCTAACCTAACCTACTCATTTTTAGGTTGTTAATGTATCCATACTTATAGATGTGAAATCATTGATTAAATAAATGATATTTCATATTAATATTTAACAGCTGCCAGTTTTGACAGACCGGCGGTTTTAAACCACCAAATAGATAATAGATAATATTTAGACGATAATAAGCCTTTAACTATACAGCACTAGTATCAAAGGAAATCGGCCTAATTTATTTTATATCAGTCGATAGCTGAAATATAAGTGAATATTTCTGACAAAAGCATGTGTTTGCATAAACGACAATAGAGGGATGCAAATCTATACAGAAACGTTTGCGATTTCGCTCCGGCTGCTGTTTGTTGTCAAAAATTTTTTACGAATGAAAACGGTAGACATACTGGGACAGGTGGAACATTTTCTTTTTAAAAATTCCAATTGAAATATTATTTAAGGACACGGGCTTTTAATTTTTTCTTATTAAACGGTTAAAAGGTTTAATTTTATTCATAATTACATATTGATATTCCAATACTATATCTGTATCACCTTTGGAAAATTGTTTTTTAAACCAAAATAAAATAACGTTAAAATATTATATGATATTTTCTGAATTATTCAAACAAGATCAACTATTGGGGCAAAAGAAGTTTTGTTTCTTTGACAAAAAAGTTTTTATTTCTATCCGTGAAATTTTAATTAAAAAGGTCCCCTAGAGAGAAAATTTCGTATTCATGCCTTACAACATTTTTTCCAAAGCTTGATGGAGCGCAAAAGAAAAATATTTTGTATTAAAAATTTCTCTGCATGATTTTATACACATGCTAGGACACTATCATTTAGAGCTGAAAGAGGAGCTCAACGCTTTTTTTACAATAACGTTTAATTCTGAAGGACTCATTTGCCATATTGATTAAAAATAATTTCATTTAATAAGCACTAAAACATATTACAGGATCATGAAAAAGGATCTATGGAAGAAATCAAGACCGAAGTGTGCTAAATACTAGCAGCCAAGTAATAATTCGTAAAAGCCAAGCACATGTATTCTAATAGTGATGGTGCGGCGACTATCAAAAACAGTACTGCTCCGTTCTGCTAGTGCGAAATAACAACTCCTTCTTTCTTACGAAAAATAATTTGAAAAAAATCATTAATCTGAATTGGAAAGTTCAGTAATCCAACTGGAGCCAAGCATATAAATTAAAATTTGATCCACATATTTCGAAATATTATGAAAAAATTTAAAAAAATTAACCAGAAAGCATATATTAAAAAATAAAATAAAAGAACAACAACAATTCTTTCTAAAAATCCTTAAAAATAAAAATATAACAATTACAATTTATGTATAGTTTTTTGAACTATACTTGATTAATCTTGTCTGAGTTTAAAAGGGTAGCGACGCTTAATATATTAAAAATTAATTATCTAGTTATTAATTAATTATAGATCAATTAACTGGAGATTATTAAAACCGAACATTAGACTTAATATTTTTGCAATAATTACTTTTAAGAATTAGTCCATAATAATTTTAATAATTTTAATTTTCATGTTAATTATTCGTAATAACATCAATTGTTTCACAAGGTTTAAGTCTCCTGTAAATATTGTCACTTGAATTTAAATCTTATAACTTCATTATTTAAATATGCTTTTAAACTGAATAAAAAATATGCCTCAAATCGAAAAAAAATCTATTTATCCTTCCAGGGTGGAAAGAATAACTCAACTTTCAGTTCTTACAAGAGAATAATTATTATAGAAAAAAACTTAAGAGTAACAAAATTGTAAATATGTATATTAAAAAATAGTTCATCTAATTTATTTAATATATTTATGCAGAAATTTTTTTAAATATTTTGAACTAGAAGAGTATCTGCAGTTTTACTAGTGCGGAACTTTATGTTAGGTTAGGGTTAGGTTAGGTTGATTGGAGGGGTATGACAGCCCATGTCATTACGACATACACCTAAGCCAGTGAAGGCTTGTTGTGCGCTCCCTTGAGTTAACCTTGAGTTAGCCATAAGATATTGAACCAAAGTTCTAGAGAAACTCCGTGTCACTCACAAAGTTCCTTAATTTCCTCCAGCATATTCCCCGTAATCGGCTTATGTCCGGTAAGATGTCACTCCCAAGATATCGGGACCTTATTTGTGAGAAGGCGGGGCATTGGCACAAATAGTGTTCCAATGTTTCGCTCTCCTCCCCACATGCTCTACATTCATCTCCTCCCGCTATTCCCAAGCGTTTAAGATGTGTGCGGAACTTTATAATATAAAAGAAAATTTCTTAAAAAAATTTATGAAGTCATTTCAAATAATTCCAAAATTTAAGTTTGTTTGTATGTTTGTAGTAGTTGTTGCTATGTTTGGCTTTGGAGTTAAACCAATAAATAGAATTGACACTGCCTCAAGTTGTGTGTGTCTGTGTATGTGTGTGTGTGTGTGTGAATATGGAATTTGAAACATTTCAAAGTAACGAAGAAAGCAAACAGAAAACTAAACGAAATTTCTTATTTCCGCTCGACTGACTTTTAGCAAATTCAATCAGTCTATTTATGAATGTGAACATGTTAATTCTTACTGTTTATTGGGACGTGTACGACTATGTTAAAAATATTATTAGGGGTATGAATTTGAAAATGGAAGCGTTCTTCAACATAAGCATACATATAGAAAATGATGATTTACCATCAAGTTTAAGGTCATAATATCGAAGGACGTTATGATGGAAAAAAAATAAAAGAAAACATTTGCTTGCTAATTTAATGGCAGGGTTCATATAAAGGGAACTATTTTGTTATGTTTGTTTTTATTGGAAATTTGGGAAAAATTCTAAGGCAAATCTACACAACGAACACTAATTCAATGCATGGCCTTTGTGTTGTCCTTGAAGATTTCGAAGAAAGTGATACACACACATCGCTTTATCTTCATTATAGACTAAAAGAATGCATACGATTATTGGGAGAGATAATAGAGTCCCACCTAATTACTAATCCACATATGATTGTTTTGTCATTCTATTTTCCATCCAGGACCATTATTTTCCATTTTTGTAACCACTCTTCAATAGCAATCTATGGTCCTGTATTAAGACTCGCGTCATTAACAAATGACTGATGACGAAAAGTAAGTGCTGCAAATGCCTGTGAGGCAGGACTTACACAATTGGGGATTTATTTTTTGAACTTGGAATAATTTCCAAACTTTTTGAGAATAATGATAACGATATGATTTATTTAAAATTTTATATGGAAATTGTTTGAGCATAAAATTTTTTTGCATCTAATACTGGCCACATAGTGAAAATGGTCAAAATAAACATTAGTGATAACAAATCAATAAAAAAATTATAATATTTATTAGCCATCATATTTGAGCTGATTACCAAAATTTTCAATCGGTAATTTAAATGATTTATGGATTAATTTAATAATTTATTAAGGAGTCACTTATAAAATTTCTGAGCATGAGCTCTAATTTCCTTGTAGTAAACAAATATCAAGGAAAATTGTTTTCACCAAAAGCTCGAATATGAGATATAAGGATTTATTTTAAGTTTTTTTGAATATACATATATTGCAACTTCGTACATACTCATATATTTGTATGTGCTTTGGCTTATGATTCGAATATAGAAACTAGAAAAATAAAAGGACTTAAAAACGAGAAATTCAAATTCATTAAATTGCCTGTCCAAAGAAAAGCTTAAAATTCACTGCTGCTATCAAAATCAAATAAACATTTAACAGGAAGCCTTTCTTTACTCATTTTCCCCTCAAAAATCCTCAACTTCCTAACAATAGTCCTTTAAGATAAAAGACAGATGGAAAAATAATATCAAAAAGGTAAATTTATCCTGATAAACAGGAAACAATTGCCTGGAATATTTGTGTTTAAGTTGTTGTTCATTTCTACTGAAAATCTATATACTGGATTTTGTATGCTTTTTCTATCTACTGTTAAGTTTTCCTGTCTGCATTTCTCTCTTCCTTTGTTTTTCACTCACTGCAATCATTTGCTTTTTCTGGGTGGTTGCATAAGCATGTAGTTCATATTCCTTTAATGGGAAACTGTTGGTTCTTACGTTATTAACACGCCATAATGTAGCTTATTTGCTTTAAAGCTTTTTATGTTGCCTAAAGTTGAGCTGAGATGAGTTGAGTTTCTTTTCATATGAGTGTTTGTAATATCCTTAAGGATAAATGTTTGTTGGTTGCAAATGAAGTCTTACATCAAGCATAGACAGGAAATTCATCTTCGTCAGGGTTTTGGTCTTCTTTTTTTCTCTGATTCTATAGATGCAAGTATTTTCCCTCTTTATTTTTTTTAGTTTGTTGATTTTGCTGTTTACCACAAGGAATGTGCACTCAGTTCGTAATAAAGTTTTGGTATTGAAATTTTCAAAGATAAAATTTTAGCAGTCGTTTAGTCGTTTTTGAGGATTTAAAATATTTTACCGTCATTTCCGTTTAGAAAAATATTTAAAGTATTTCAGGTTGTTAGATGCAGAAACAAAAATAAAAAAAAAAATTATTTAAGTGAAGGGAAATTAATTGAATATAAAAAAAAATTAAATCTTCCTAATTCTAGTTGTCGTCGATGACATCACGTCCATTTAACAAAAATACATGGTCCATTATGAGTGGAATCTTCGTCGAAAATGGTTGTATATTACAGGCACGCTGTTAATAAAACTTATCCTTATAAAATTGCAAGTTGTCCCGAAGAATAGTTAATTGTTGTTCATGCACAAAGCTGACATTTTTTATAAGTTGGATTGATTAGAAGACATCCATGGTAATTAGAATAAATGAAACTTTTCAAAGACCAAAAAACTGTTTACGAAATTCTCTGGTTTCTCTAAAAAAGAAACACATTAACGCATCGAAACCAGCCTTAATAAAACATATTAAATTGCTCGGGTTCTAATTTTGTAAAATAAAATTTCTCTATAGAATGTAATTTGAGAATTATATATAGAAAACAAACCGTTCCTCGTTTGCTGATCAATTCATCTTTTATTTTGCACAAAGAGCTCTTGAATATTTAACTAGAGCTCTATTAAAGCTCTGCAGACTTTTGATTGGATTTTGCCATTGACGATCTTGTATTATACTAAAAAATATGGCGAGTATTCAATGTTATTTTGCCCCATTTCTTGTTGTTTCAATGATCCTCTCTGTTAAGCGTCCAACTCAATCTATTCTCTTGCAAATGACATTTGCATTTTCCATTCGTATTCATTTCCCGATAGGCCAAGACTGTCATATATTAGAGCTTTTATCCTAATACATAAATGATATACTAAATTAAGATCTCATTAGACTATCCTAACAGGGTTATACAAATATTGTCGACTATATTCATCGTAAGATCTAGTGTTGTATGCTTAACCATAACATTATGATCGGACATGCTGCTCCATCTATAATCGTGGGTGACATAATTATTGTGAAGTCAAAAGCTCTTGATGTTTTTGTCATGAAATTTCACAGGAATGTTCCATAGTCGGAACGCAGTAGAAACGGTGAAAAGCTTAGTTTTTTAAGACGGCAGAAGGTATATTTCACTTCATCTGATCTTCTTACTATTTATGTTATACACATGCATCCTAAAATTAAATGCACCTTCCATATATGAGTTGGTGCTTCAAAGTCTATTATGGAGTGGACCCACCACGTACTGAAGAGGGTGAAGGTGCCCATCGGTAACAGTAGTATATCCAACTCCATTGACTAATTGGAGTATTGACGTAATTTTTATTATGTTGAGCTGCTTAATAGTTACTAAAATGAAAAGTGGCCTGGTGGAATAAGGCACATTTTTCGTTTTTCTTGATACTTTCTGCTCGAATCGACAAATACTACTCAGTCTATTTACCTCCCTATAAACTATTTTCCTAGTTCCATCATAATGTATTGCATGAATGAGGGTGATCCCTGGGTGCTGTTGCAGTTAAAAAAAAGATGCCTGGATCACTGCCTCTATAAACTTTCGACTGCTGATGGCCCCATTTCTAAATAATAAACCACAGGCTAATTAGCAAAAATCACTCAAGATTATAGATCGCTCAGGTCTAGAGACAACTAATCGCACTAACAATGATTTCTTCGGGCCTTTTTTATACAAATTCTTGTCAAAAACACTCATAATTGATTAAATAAAATGAAGTAAAAACGAATAAAGTAAAACAAGTGAAAACAAATAAAACAAAAAGTTATACAACAAAATTATGTAAAATAGAGTAAAATAAATTTTTTTAAAGTGAAACTTTTTTCAGAAATAGACAAGATTTAATTAAAGCTCTCAGTCATCTGGGGCACCGGCTATACAGATCTTAATAAATAATGTCACACATATATTTCTTCTTTTCGGCTTCAGTTTAATTTTTGTTAAAAAGTCTTTATTTTAACCTTGTTTTTGACATCAATGTTGGAATTACCCTTCCTCCGAGCACCTCTGGCTCCAAGCACGGAGCATACCAATTTGGAAGACTTTTACCATTATAGTCAGCCAGATATACGATAATTAGATTTTCATTTGTGCGGAAGGTAACACTCACTTTGCTTCTACGGAGACAGTTTTCACTAAGATTGTGTCTATTGACTATAGAGTCACCCACACTTACTCTTACAGTCAGCAAGACAGAAGATTATCAACCCTTTGACACTGAAATTATGTCAGTCGTGTTAAAAATTTAAACTTATTTTTTTATTCTTGCTGTTAGATTCTAATTTCATGTTTTCGGTGATATAAAGTATGTGGAGAGAAGCGAAGGGATGGCAAAAACTAAAATTTGCAACAATGCAGAAATTTGTTTTGATGAAAGGAAATAAGCAAACCCTGTCACATACAAAACGAGTTTTCACAAATGACGAAAAATCGAAAAATGAGAGTCATTGTACTCCTGGCGGCATAAATATTAGTTCGAATCGGCCTCTGTTACATGCCCTGTCATATACAAAAATAATTTTGAAAAATTGAAAAAAATTCACTTATAACTTCCTGCCTTTTTCAAGTCGTTTCAAATAAAATTAAATGAAATAAAAAATTAAATAAAATAAAAAAATTGAATTGAAAAAAATAAATCGTATAAAATTTTTTCTAAAGATGCCATAACCCTATAAAAAAGAGCAGAGCTGTGTAGCGTATTTAAAGGAGTGAGAGGGAATAACTCCACGCTAGGTGTGGCTTAGTCCTCTGAAAGTTAAAAATAACAAAATAAATTGTGGATCTAGGACTATTTTGAATTTTCAAGTGTGTTAAATTTTTTCCAATTTGAAGGCATGGAAAGATGAAATAAGCTTCTGAATTTAATACCAGTTTATTTTTGTTTTGCTGTCAGAGCTTAAAAAACAGATGTATGTATGTATGTAGATGTAAATATATGCAATGCACTTAATAGCTTTGGGTTGCACTCTTAAATATATGATAAACATATGAAGGGGAAAAAGTTAATGACTGAAAAAAAGTTTCATGTACATGTCGCTGTATAAAAATAAAAAAACTAAAAGAGAAAGACTTAACATTAGCTCAGCTTTTGTCAATACAACAAAAGAATGCTATAGAATGACAACTACAAAAATAAAAAGATAAAATACAAAGGAATTACACGCAAAAAAAGTATAAAGAGGAGAACACATGAGTGTAGGAAAATGCTAAATATAGTACCTGTGTTAAAAGGATACTTGAAATCATAAGAAAAATAAAAGCGGAAAGAGAAAAACAAAAAAAAAATAAATAAAACGTGATATGATGCTTGTGATTTGTATGACATGGAAAAATATCACGCACACATACGACAGCAACTACAAGGAGACAATCTAAATAAAGAACATAGACTATGCATGCAGATGACTAATTGCAAACATTAAATGACAAACAAGAGCAGAAAGAATAAAATGTTAACATGCAAACTCACTTACACCACCAGCAACCATACAAATTACGTATAAATGCACACACATACACAGAGAGGCGCATATATGCACACACGCAGTCATGCACACACAACAGACAAGCATTTACAATGGACAAACAGGAAAATGTTAATGATAAATTAGCTTGTGTTTGTGTACGAGTGGGCAAAAGTTTAAGGATTAAAAAGGAGGATGCGAGATGGTGCTTGATGAAATGGTAAAGATGAAAGGCTTAATTGCTTATAAGAGTTATGTTTGTATGTATGTATAACTATATTTATGTATATATGTACATACATATATGAAAAAAGCACTCATTGCATTTACATATTTACTTAGTGTAAGAGACTGGAAATCCTTTAAACATGCACACATTCAACACAAACTAACAGACTGCTGAGGAGTGCAAGAGTAAGTCACATACTATGTGTAGTTATCGTTTGCATAAAAACACACATTCAAACATACTTGTATGTGACACACGAACAGTGTTGCCAGAAACGGAGCGTCAAAGTATGTTAGATGTTGGTAGAAAATACGCTAAGAAAATTATATTTATCATAAATGAACGAACTTGGAGAGGAGTTGAGGAGAGATCACTGACTATCACAGAATAGATGTTGCTACTTGCCTTCATTTACAAGAATTGTACTATTTTATTATGTTTTCTGCACTGTAGGTTAAAAATACGATATTTCTTAGCAATATGAAATAAGATTAAAATTCATTGGTCATAATAAATGATTTTATTTTCAGGTTTCGACATATTCCTCACTATTTGCAACGCTCATACTGACAAGTAAAGTAGTATGATGGTCATAAATTTATGTGAGTTCAATGAAAACAGAGGCTAACGATGACCTGGCGAAGAACTTAATAAAATCCACAATAAATAAGTAAATAAATTTGTGGGTGCTGTTGGCTGAAGTAGTTATCGCGTTGACTACAAAGCAATATATGACTGACAACCTGGATTTGTATCCTGTTCAAAACAAGTCATTAAAAAAGTTAACATAATGAGTTTTTGCGATTTACTTAGTTGTGGCGTTGTGTTAATTGTTGTTGGACTATGTAAGTGATGAAGGCATAACACTAGTCACTTAACAGTAACAGCAATTGAATACTCTCTACGCTAATGTTTACTGTATCCAGCGTCCTCTCTCGTCGGTATTATTAGCAAGAACCGTCCGCGAAATAAAACAATTAAAACGAAATGGCTATACACAATGCAGCTTAAGAGACTAAAGCGTTTACTTAACATCTGAGACACTGCAACTCTGCTATAAAAAATATATTAATAATAATAATAAACAACCCCGAATAGCTAAGTTGTAACACAGAAATTAAAAGCTCTCTCCCTCTCTCTCTCTGTCTTCTAATTTCACCACCTGTCCCCTCTCTTCCCAATCCCTTTCACAAACCAAGTAACACCTTAATTTAAGTAGTAGGTATGAATTGCTTGAGTGTAATTTCTTAAAAAAAAAAAAAAAAATACAAATTGTTGAAAAAAATTATATACAACAAGGTGCATATATATGAAATAATGACGAAATTATTTTTTTTATTTTGTATCTTCGAAAGCAGTTTTTATCATCCCATATGTTATTATAACCATCAAGACCTTCATTGGATCTAATTGGTGAAAATAAAATAATGATATAAGGATCTATTATTTTTTTACAGTAACAAATAGCGAAATATTCCATGATCAATTTACAAAAATATATACGATATTCCAAAGACACTGAACATAGTTTGAAATCTACAAAAAAATACTAAAAAAGTAATAAATGCATAATTTATCACACTTCAAATAGATTTAAAAAAACACCTAGACTTTCCATATATTTTGCTAGAATGGCAACACTGTTTATAATATCAAATACAAATAAACATTTGCAATTTGCATTGTATGTGTGCGCGCTTGCCATAACAGCATCTTTAAGTTAATTGGGTATGGTGAAGGGGTTAAGAATAAATATCAAAAACACAATAGAAAAACGGAATATAGTAACATGTGCGTTTAAGATTTAACAATATCCGTTACTTCTTAACGGTAAACACAAGAGCCAGTAACTGTTGCAAAAAATGCACTTCCTTAGTCGCAAATAAGTATGTATGCATGTATGTATGTAATTTAGAGAGGCTTAGCCAGATATGACGGAAAGCTGTAGTACAATGCACACCTTCACTAACAAAAATGTTAAATATTTGTAGATCATTAACCCTTTAAATGCCGACGTGAAATTTTTTTTTTTGAAAAGTATATAGAAAAAAGACTTGTAGAGCACTGATATTAGATGTATGTCCTGTGGTTAAGAAGGAATATTAGTGAATTGAATTAAATTGTGTGTCTTCATACTTCTATTGCCATTTAAGTGTGTAAACACCTTGTATTCAAAGGGTTAAGCAGCCGCAAGGCAAGAGTGCGTTTGTTCCCCATGCAGCTGTTATGATTCCATCTTAGGCTCATTCTTATGTCTTTTAAAATAACTATGGAGGGACACGTGAATCTACAAGAAGACTTTTCGAGTTTTCATAAGTCGCAGTGACAAAATTCTTCTGTAAAACACACACAGGTATTTCTAGAAATGTTTCTCATCAAATATCCTTTCAAGATATCTGTATTTATTTTTGGCAGTTAAGTTACTGCCGGAACGATGCTCTCTTATAGGCGCCGTCCAGTAATCGATCCAGGATAGAGTCCTGAGAATTATTATCTCTATTGATACTAGATAAAACTGGTGCCAAAAAGCTCCTTTAATTTTCATCCCAGTGAAAACTGGGATATTGGTAGCACTTTGCAATTACTGGAATGTACATATTATCAGCCCCTTCAGCAGTTGTTATAAGCAGTCCATCTGTTCCTTCCTTCTGATGCTAAAATTTCTTTTAAGGACTTAAGCTTGGCTAACTCGAAAATTAAGGTATAGCCACTCCATAGGCGAGCAGGATGATTTTCTATGAAATTTTGAAAACTGGTGCTTAAAGCAGTCTGGTCCCATGGAACATTTTTCTTCTTGTTTTCTAAGACGTTTGTACTCGAACAAATCAGTCAGTCTTGTATGACCCTTCAAGCACGTAAATCGTGATGTGGTCTGCCAATTGAAAAATAATTAAATAAGGAATGCAATTATGCTTCTTTGCATTGCGGGAGTAAGAGTTCATAAAACTCTGAAATTAACTAGGCTACTGGTGGCTGTTTTAAAGGAAATCAATTTTTTTAAAGAACAATAAACGCAACATATTAAACAAGTCCTTTCAGAAACACATCCTGATTTCACAGAATCTATATTTGTTTCTGTCTGCTTCCAGTCGCTTGAATTCGTTGATGTGTTTGTTAACCTTATTAAACCGAAAATGGTTTGCCTTCATGTAATTTTTGTCTGCCGCGTCCCTCAGTATCCTATGGACTTCGCATCAGAGTCTGGCAAACATCATTATTCGTTTTAGATATTGATGTGCTTTTAATCAGCCAGTTTAAAAAGTTGTGTGATGCTATTGACTTGTAACCACCATATTTTTAGAAATTTTCAATAGCAGTAAATTACTTCATAGAATGCCAGGTTGCGCCACCATAAAAAAAGATTTTTTTGTCCTTTTGTGCATGGAAAGTTATTTGGGTGAAGTTATTCACATTTTCAATCACACATTGTTGAGTTTGAATGCAGTGGTAGGTTTGGCTCCTTGCATCATTCATTTGATATTTCTACTGATTTGTAAGCCCTGTTCAGAAACCTTTGCTGGAAGATCATAATTTGTTTAATCATCTACCATTCGTATTAGTGCGATGTTATCTTCATAGTCTTGGTACTCCAATTACATGCCTAAAGCACTATAGATCAACAATGGTCACAGTGCGAAAGGCCATTCTGGGCCAAACCCCCATTACATGACATGCCTCTACATGAGCCAGTGGATGAAGGTATGAATTCATCATAAGTTGTTATGGTCAACAATGGAGATAGACGGTATCCCTGCTAAAGTCCATTTGTCGTTTTTCTGCATGGAATACTTGCATTTCACAGCTGTCATATTGTATGTGAATCCACTTTATTGCCTTACGGGGTACTTCTTTTTGTGCTAATGCTTTACAAATTTTATCGTCATCGATGGATTCAAAAGCTTTTTCGAAATCCTTGAGGGTCATGTTTAAGGTATGTTCCCCTCTTATTAAGCATATAATATTTATTTGGTCAGTCTTACTCTTTCTATATGGTGTGGTCCAAGGGAATGTGCATATTACATGCAGCAATACCTCTCCAGCGATTGCATTGTTATAGATCGCTGTTCTTAGAAATTCTCATTATAAAGCAAATTTTCCGGTCCTTTGAGACTAATTTTGTCGACTAGACTTATTTAAATGTTGTGTGAATGATATTGACGATGACATAAGCATGCGTTCTTCAATTGTTCTATGACGGTTTTTATATTATTTTTCATGAGAATTTTATTAGGAATATTAAGATGTGCAGCGCATGTTCATTCAAGACCTATAAATGTTTTGTGTATTCCTATTTACACAATTTCTTAATTCTTAAGAGGGTAATATCATAATTCTAATATTCTTCAGACCCCAATAAAGAAGATTTTTTAAGACCAAATAAACAAAATTTGTGAACTGGCAGAAAATTTGTTCGTTGGTGCACATCAGTAGATGTGGTGTGTGAGTGTCTGTAGACGTCTTTACGTGCAGCACGGGTGTGTAATGTGAGATGGAGGTGCTCCCGCATCAAAGCTCTACTAGAGATAAATACATGTATGTAGAAAAATTAAATTTACCAACTATTTTTCCTAACCTTTTGGCAACAGGCATGGATCAAGAAGATCCCTCGAATCTTAATTATAATTGAGAATTTTCGAACTACATTTAAGAGTCTGCAATTTCCTTGAAAGTAAGATCCCGAAGCAGCAGCGATTCATTTAGAATCTGCTTTTTTTGATATGCTCAACTTTATATTGGCTGCTCAAGAATTTCGAGCGTTTCCAAGAGAGAAATGTTCATGTGCAAACAAAGCCTTAACAATTTCTTTTTTACAAGCTTCGTTTCTGTATTCGGGCGAAGTCGCGGGCATATGACATTTTAAAATATGTTCAAGAGGGCGCTTTTTAAGAGTATCATCAATTCATACTCAGTGTTGGACTGAGTTTTAATTGATGACTTAAAAGCCATAATTGTGGAACTTGTTTTTGAGATTAATGATTTAATTGTTCAAGCTGATTTTTTTTTCCAATCAACATTAACGAAAATATAATAAATTTTCTGTAAATAAATAAAAAATTTCCTAAGTTCAAGTAAAATGTTTTTAAAATTATAAATCCATATAATGAGTATATTTTAATTTAATAAAAATTGCACTTGAAAATAGTTCATAAGACCTGAGCTGTAATTTCTTATATATAACGAATATATTATTGACCTCAAAAATATATTTTCTAAAATTTACCTAATAAAAAAAATCAAGCAGTCATAAATAAGAAATTGCAAAGAAAATAGTGATTTCTTCTAAAAAAAAAAAAACTTTTTTCATTAACTCCTAAATAAAATTTGGAACATTTTAAGTAGTTTTTAGAAATTATTTCCCTATACGGTATTATGTATTCATAATAACATTTAATTTCTCTATAAAAAAACTTTTTTGCCCTACATTGTTTATGTATATTTACACAACCATAAAGAAAAACTTAAAAATATGTCAGAGAAAATATGTAATAAACTGCAAAGATTTTGAAAGCATCAAAAAATATATTTAAGGTTAAAGTATATTGCAAAAAAATTAAATATATGCAACGAAATGTCAAAACAAATCCTTGATTAAATCTTTAAAAAGCTGGAAAATGTGTAACTTTTTTAAACGATCCTTCATACAAAAAACAACATGGGTTTTTATTTTTCTTTTTAACTAAATATATTAATAAAAGTTAATGTTTTATTTGCTAGTTAAATTAATATACAACTCTAAAGGATTCTTTCTCCATAAAGCATCAATTAGATTTTTAAATTAACTTTGACGCATTTTTTTCTATTTAAACACGTTGGGGCTAAAATTTTTTAACGATGTTCAGCCAAATTCCTAAATTTTTTTCTTCCCAAAAAATAATTTAATATCCGGAAGATGTATATTTTCACTCATATTTATTATTTGTGTGTGTGTGTGTGTGTGTTTACTTTTAAGACACTCGTATGAGTATGCATGAGATGTATGTAAGAATATATAAAATTTTACATCAAACAAATGAAGTATATATATATTTTTGAAATTTATTTCTATACGTATTTTAATCTTACCATTATTTATTTCAAAGATGATGCTTGAATTAAGCCGTCTTCTACGCATCTTGCATTTAGTGGATTAAAGAAGATATAAGATCCTTTTTTAACTTAATATTTGAGCAGTCTCCTTATACACTTGTTTGCAACAATCCCTTATTAAATTTTTTTTTTTTATAATGTACTTTTTTGTCATCTCTTTGGCTTATAAATCATTTTGAACATTTTTGTTTTAAGCGGTTTGAGAGGCCTCAGCGGTATAAGGTAAATCTTAAAAGTTTATTGTAGTGTAAAAGTTTTTTTTTCGTTTTTAGGCAACATGGTTTTGTATTATTTAAATATATATTTTTTTACTTTAAATTCCATTCAAATAAAGGCACTTCCGTTTCTTGTTAAAAAAATATTATAATTTTTAAAAATATATTTTTCGTAAAAAAAAATAAAGATATTTTCTAAAAAAAATATGACAATAATAAATAAAAGATTAAATCAAATCAGTGACACTTCTTTTATACTAAATGTCTTATATTTGTTTTAACAAATACATTGAAACTTTTTCAGTCATTTCACACACTCACACTCACGCACACGCACACACACTCAACACAAACACACAGAGTGCAAACTTTTGTTTATAAGATCTAAACAGCAACTGATTTTCAAGTGTACGATGCACTAATATTTAATGAATAAATTAGCCGCAGGCCCAATGTCTACCATGAGATGAATCGTAGTGAATATCAGAACAAAATTCATACGTAGAATGAAATGTAGTGCAATCCGAACGGCACAAGCAACAGCAGCAAAATGTTCTTGTATGACAAACTGTTTTCCTTGGCAACTCAACTCGGCTCGATTTAACTGAATAAACCAGAACTGAACACCAACAGAACTGAATTCAATTCACAGCTTTCGCAAAGCAAAAAAACAATAAACGAACGAACACAACAGCAACAGAAGATATAAAATCATTTTATGAAATACAAAAACGAAACCCCTCCAAAAGAAAAAAAAAAAAAGACAGCGAAGACTACATCTCAACTGAACTATAAAAGTCAACTAAAAGCACGATGTTCGTGTTGTATTGAACAATTTTCTAAGTCCAATTTTATTTCTTTTGGGAATACAGTTGCAAACACACAAACACTAACGTCCGCTTCCGTTGGCCTTTGTTAGCTGTCTGCTCCAGAAATTCCTTAACTCAAGAACACAGAAGACCGCTTTCATAACAGTGTTACGAAATCATCAACTCGTTTTTTCCAACTAATTGATTTATATGCTCTTTATAAGTGGAACTTTTGTTGTCTCGCGCTCTCATGCCACACTCTTTCTTTTAAAACTTACTGCTGCAGCAACAGAGAAAAGTTGCAAAATATCGAAATTAATTAACGCATGCTCTCTTCAAATTGAATCTACACTCTTGGCGATGAGCAAACATTTTGTCTTTTCACAAAAGTTTGTTGCTCTAATTTTTAGTCAATAATGTGGGTTATTTTTAAACGCTTTAACCTTTAGCAAAGCTTTGCAACAGCCAAGCGAATGTAGCGTTTTTGTTTTCTATGACGGTTAATATTTAAATAAATGAAACAGCTTTACTTGAAATTTGTTGGTGTGACTACAGCCACATTTGGAAGTTTATTAACCTTCTCATACTTTTGAATAAAAAGCTGTTTATCATTCATGTTTCGTTAAGGTCTACAACAGCACTAATAAAACAAGGATGTGCTTCGTAAGTATTGTATTTGTTGAAACCTATGATATTATTGGTGGTGTTATTTCATCTATTTTCTTTTTTAAGGATATCGGTTAAAATTAAAAACAATTTTTGTTAAGGTTTGTTGTGTGTTTTTTTCCAAATTAGTAATGAATTTATTTAAAAATATTTTAAATATTTATTCATAAAAAAACTCATACACGTGGTAAATGTTGCAAGAGTTGGTGTTCTTCATACGATAAAATAATCACAGACAACCTAACAAAAGAAGTAAATATGTTGCAAGATGCCGAAACCGTCAACTTTTACAGTGTCCCATATTCACGTTGTTGTACACATGTCTACTGGAATGGATATTTAGCTCACCTGTCTTTCAAGAGGAAAGACAAGAACTGAACTTTTCAAGAACGCAAATTAAAGACCTCACGACTACGGTAAGAGGACATTGTAGGTCTGGAAAACATGCCAAAAGACTTGGTCTCCAATATAATGGCTATTGCTTAAAATGGCATGATGAAGATGAGACGACTTACTATCCTTAGAGACGTAGTCTTCCTCGAAACGTAGAGATACTCACTTTTATATTTCGGCCACAGGCGATCCAATGGCCTCTCTTAACTATCATAAAAGGAAATAAATTTGAATTACAGTAAACAGACAGACGCAAGACTAATATATAATTGTACTACGCTTATAAGTAATCTATACATAAATAAAAATAATTTTCAGTTAACAAACACCTTGTTAATACATCAATTTCGATATGGAAAATTCTTTATTTTTATGTGAAGTCGAACGCTAAAAATGTAGCATTTAAATGTTAAGAACTTTTTAAAAAAATCCCAACGTATATGTTCTTTTCATATTTTTTTTTAACTCCCATTTTTCAGATTCAGCTTAGAACATGATTTCTTATAGTTGACATTACTGGCAACCAAATATATTCCGTGTATATACATACATATATTTTTTTTGTTCCCAAAGAAAACCCTGAAGCAGCTTTGTTGCCCATTTATGCCAGGGACTTTTTTCTTAAAGCGCTACTACTCTTTATTTCTCCTGATTTCGTTAAACACATCATCATATAAAGAAGGGGAAATTGTTAAACGACAAAAGCTTTTTTCGTGCCATTTACTCTCATTTGTATAAGAGATTTGCTGTTGGGTAATTTAAAGCCAATAATTACAAAAAAATAAACCAAAATGTTGTTTTAAGAAATAAAACCTAGATTTTCTTAAAGTCATTCACTGTTGCTTCTTGTGCAGGAAAATGTTTGTTGACCATATTATATTTTGGGGCCAAAACAAAAACAAACCAAAAAAAAGAAACTCTTTCGCAACCCTTTACAGAAATCCTACAATAGGAAAATACAAACTATTTAGTTGGTTTCTTTTCTCATTTTCATTTTCTAGCAATTTGCTTAACATATTGTTTGCCCTCATGTTTTCTTCCTTCCCTAAGGATGTGCATGCATGTGTATGTATACGCATATGTGTGTTTGTACATATTTACATATATTGGCTGTTGAGATCCTGTTAAGAGTCTGGTTTTTACATGATTTTCCTTTATTTTGATGACCATATGACTAGATGTGCGTGCGTGTGTGTGTGTGTGTGTTTGTGTTAGAAAACAGGAATTTTCACAGCCATTTTTGGTAACATTTTCCCTTTTAGCTATTGGCTTTCCTGGCTGTTATCGTATTAGGCTGCCAGAAAATATGGTTAACACTATTGTTGTTTGTTTGTCCCGTTGCTTTTATGTAATTTGCGTGTTTTCCGCTGCTATTTTTATGTTAAAATATTCTGTAATTAAATCGTTTTTTAACACAAAAATATGCGAAAACTAATACATTAACATTTGCCCTTCCTGCTTGTTGCTGTTATTGTTTGCCTTATATTTTTTACAAGGTTTTTTAATACTTTTTAAAGTTTTACTTTCAGGTTTCTTATGCTGTAGAAAATTTTGCTAAGATTGATTTCAGTGGAAATTTTAATTTCAAATAGAAATTTATATCTTATTCAAAAATTATTAATTGTTAGTTGGAAAATGAGTGTCATAATTAATTTTAATGAAATCATTTTGCAATTTTTCCAACGAATGTTTCTATGAATAGAAATTATTTGAAAGCTTCTTATGCCTTGCAAATGAGTAACTCTAAGGCTTTTGATTGTGTATAATTTGTTTAATATAGTCTTTAGTTACTTAATATTGAAATTTTATTTTAATTGTTAAAACAATTACAATTTTTGCAAAATGTTTTCTTTGTTGTGGCTTTAGCTGTTCATATGCTGGCAGTTTGTTGGTCACTAAGCCAAATCACCAGTGAACTTTATACATTTTGAAAGCATTCAAAATTGTATGTTTATGCGTATTATAATTATAATACGAGAATTTTCTATGGAGTATGAATGTGACAAAGTACATAATCATAGTGGGCGTAGAATGCATTTATACAAACAGAACAACAAATAATTATACTCAGTATGTTTTTTTTCCTGAAATGAACAAACAATATATTTTTCAAGTTCTAATTATTTAAACGATTAGTTGCGGAGGATATGCCACAATAATAATTATCAAAACTAATTTTTATTTTTCATATTTTTCTAAGAAAAAAAAATCCTAGATACCAAAACCAAAAAAATTTTGTCCCGCTTCTCCGACGACGAAATGTAAAAGGCAATTGGATCAGTACTCAGGAGATGACCCCTATTTATGCAGTACATTGTGCTGGAACTAGGAAAATAGGATAGCGGAAGTAGTGCTTGTGGACATTTGATTTGAATATCTCAACGCTGGGTATGGCAGGAAAAATACCTGCCGGGAGCTCGTTCCACATACGAGCCGTTCGATTCGCTGTTATATCGACCACAAATGGATGTGCTCTTAGTTTATTTACTTGGAGGAAGAATGGATGGGTAAGCACAGGAGCAAAGTTTTTCCTTGTGTCTTAAATCCTCAATACAATGAATACTTACAACAAAATTTTTAATTATATTCGAATTAACTTTTTATTAAACTCTACACAAAAACTAGTAACATCATTCTAAATTTACGTTATTTCTTCTTATTTTTTAGTAAAAATCAATCTCAAAATAATTTAAGTACGAATAAATTCAGTTCTACCCGAAAGCTCTGAAGTCAAATACGAGAAGTCTTATTTTCTTTTTATATATGTATGTGTATGTTGATTTTGTGTAGTCAATATTAAAATAATGTTGCAGATCAGTTAGTAAAAAGCTTTTAATTATGAAGAAGCACGAATGGGGACTTTTGGGTTCAAGACCGATATCAAAACAAAAAACAAAAATATTTAAATTATAATATACTAGTTGACACGGGCAAACGTTGTTTTGCCTTCAAATTTTATTTTCACTGCAAGTCTGGTTTCGTTGCAGTCATGGTGGATTGATATTTCGAAGAAGAATGAAAGGCGCACTAAATCGACATAGCAGTTATTGTTCAAATATCGGCTAAGTAACGCCACTACACGCTGATTAAGGGCCCAACGCCTTCAGAGAAACACAGCATAGGCTTATCGAGCTAATCTATATCGGGCAAAACACAAAAAAACTAAATATTGGGCCACCTGTCGTACGAACTTCAAACTACACAGAAACACTCCTCACGGCCCATAGAGCATGCATATAAAATTTGGTCAAAATCGGTCCAGTAGTTCTTGAATTTAGCTATCACGAACATACACCTAATTTTTATATATGTAGAGATAATATATTAATAAATTGACAAACAAAATATATGATACAAAAACTAAACATTAAAAATTTGTAAATCAATTATGTTCCCCCACTGAAATTGGAAGCATCAGCCTGCCTGGTATCAGTTGAGTGTAGCAAGACAACAATACAGTCCAAGGCCATTTCTATCTTAAATCAAGTATATATATTTTTTTAACTGAAATATTTGTTTTTGGTCAAAATTATGGCCCAGCTTTCGTGGAACTTTTGACAACGCTTTGGCTTCATGAATCCTGTTAATAACAGTTTTGAAGAACTTTTTTAATTCACAATACTATAAGCAATTAAAACGCTGTGAAGGAATCGAACCAGCAACCTTTTCTTTAATAGTTTAACACTCTTCGCACTTGCCCATCATGACATTCCACAGGATGAATTAAACTATTCCTTTGAACTAAAAGGACAATTTTAAGTTCAAATGATCATTGAGACGAGTAAAGACTTAATATTGCGTCTTAAGATCGAGTTAATCATGAAGTAAGAAACTCCTTTTGGATTTTTTTTTTCATAATTCATGGAAAGTATGATTGATTTGGGGGAATGTATGAGCTAAAACTGAACAACTTAAATCAGGAACATTTTGCAACTAATTTTCAAGCAAACTCTTTACTAGCTTTCAGCTTTTGTGTGAGTGTGTTTTTTATTTATTGTAGTTTTAAAGGAGGAGCAAAGGAAACAGAGGAACCAGTACAAGTAAGAAACAACAATATCAATGATTGACCTTTTCTCTAACCCTAAATATATAAACTTTGATAAAAAAATATGCCTGAATAAGCAAAAATAAAATATTTGACCCTTATGATTTTGCCAAACTTTAAAACTTTTGTATAAAGACGTGTCAGTGTTGCAGGAAACAATGGATACGTTTTATAACCTTTAAATACACTCCTTCAAAAAATTAATTTTTTTTTTTTTTGAAAAAGGCAAAATAGCATTAATTTTTTTTACAACTGCCTGCCAAAAAAAATTAGACAAAACTTTTTATTGCTCTTTGTATTATATAAATTTTTTTCAAATCAAAAGCAACTTTTTATTGTTGTCCCTGTGTATTTGAAGAAAAAAAAAAAAATAAAAAGTTACAAATCAGTTTATATAATCACTTTAAATTTTCCACTTCCTGTTTGTTGCTATTTGGTAAAAACACCAACAACTTGCTATGATTTGTCCTAAGGAATTATAAATTAATAAGCAATTTTCTGGTTTTTTTAACTTTAAAATTTATTAAATTTATTTTAAAGCCATTTGATTGCTTGAAAGCAACTTAGTCGCGATTACAGAAAGCACTTCTTCTGTATAGATTCTAGGACAAATTAAGGACTATACTTTGTCCAACATCTAGCAAAACTCTTGCAATTTTAAGCCCATTGCAGAGTATTGGAGTGAATTTCAAGGAAGCAATAACATAAAGACGATAACCAGCTGGACACGTAATTCTACTAGGACTATGATTTTTCATCGCTGCTGATACAAAAATATTTTGCGATTTTTATATCTGCACTTAACTACCCCTGTTTATCTGTGATATCAAAAATACAATCTAGTTGACGATAAAATTACAATGAAACAAAATAAAACATTCATTCTTTTAACATGCAAAGGCGGAATTGCTATTAGGCGAGGATGTATCAGTGAAAAAAAGGAATTTTGTTTAAGCAAATGATAAATTAATAAGAAAAATTAAAAAGTCATGAATATGGGAGGATATTGTATCAGATTTTTAATTTTTTTACAGCCAACTGAGAGAGATATATTTTTTTATTTCGTTACCTAAATATATCCAAAAGGACATTTTTTTTTCTTCTAGTTAGTATATAAATTTTCCTTCATGTTGGTTTTTTTTGAGGTCTCACACCGTAAGTTAACTACTCAAAAAGGAGTTAGTTTTATTTTTCTATAAAATCGTGTTTTATTAAACCAAACAAACGCAATAGCACCAACCGTTTCGGAAAAAATTAAATAATAACAAACTTTGGCATAACCAACAATATTTTTGTAGTTTGTTTATCCGTTTCCTGTCAGGAACAATCAGAATTTAGTTATTTCCCCCCCGACATTTGTTTTAAATTTTATTTAAGTGTATGTGCGTATGAGTGTGTCCGTTTTTCTCTCTTCCTTTTCTTATGAACATTTTCCCATCGACCCAAACAAAGTAAATAGTAGTTGAAGTATATTAAAAACACAGTGCTACATACATGTATATATTTTATATCCTGTATCAACATCGTTATACATGCACGTACGTACGTATGTTGTGCATATCAACACCCACAAATATTTTTGTTTTACAAACACACACACACACATGGCTACACATGCATGTTTATGTGCTTCTACGTGGAAAATAATTTTATCTGTGTAATTTTGTTAGTGTTTGTGTATTTATTTTAACTGTATATTTATTTATTTGTATGTTTTCGAGTGTGTGTGTGTGTGTGTGTGTGTGTGTGTCCACAAAAGAAAAACAATAACTTCTAAGGACCAGAAAAAACTTAGTCCTTGCACTATGTGTTTTTGTGACTGTTTAAATAAATTGAACTTTTGGTGTACTTTACAGTATAAAAAAGTTAAGCTAACAAAATTAAACTACTTCCGAATACAACCACATGCATACACACGCATTCATATGGACACAATCATATCATATTTGCTGCAACTTTTATATCCTTAAATACAGGTTTGGCCAAAATATTACAACTCAATTGCAGGATTTGTATGATTTTTTTAAACGAATTTAATTGCAAAAGGGCAAGTAAAAGAATTTAACAAAGTTTTCTTTTTAACACAGAACAGAATTTAACAAAGTTTTCTTTTTAACACATGAAAAAAATTTCCCAAAAATATGAACAATACTTAAATAATATAAATTTTAAATTATTATAAATTATATTATCGTTAATTATATATATATTAATTAATTGAAGCAAAAAGTACAACGATAAAATAACCCATCTATAACTCTCTGTTTTAGGATATTTCCTCGACAGTTTTATCTTTATGTGACTATAAGAAGCGATAAATTTCCTGCCTTAATGATCAGGTAAATATACACTCCTAACAGTCTGAGAAATCTGATAAATTATATTTTGGAAAGAATTAAATCACTAGCAAACAATTGAAGACTCTTTAGATGAGGATAATAAGATAATAATTGGTTCAGCAAATGGTCAAAAGATGTAAGAACTTTATTTGTTCCCTTCTAGAAAACACAAACAAATTACAGATCCTTTCCTGCCAGTTGAGTAAAAGTCAAGTGAGCACATTTGTGTAAATTTTCCTCTCACACAAGATCACTTAAGAAATCTTTGTACAGAACTACTGCAGTTTTGAAAGATTAAGGATTATTATTCCACAATATATGAATAATTTCTATACTTTTGAAAATAAACACTCATAAGACTTCTTTAATGCAATATAATCAATTAAAAAAGAAATGCAGCTGGGCGAAATTCAATTAAAGTTTTAGTTTCCATGTCGAAACTGTTTTATCGGATAAGCTTCAGATAAAATTCCGTTTTATTTATAACAAATCAAAGGCTAGATTTGAAATTTCAGCACCCTCGAATAACTTCATGATAAACAAACTCAAATCAACAAACTTTTGAACAGTTGCTCAAAATTTTCTTTATAATTTTCATTACAAAATCTGCTTCATATCATCTTATAGACACAGAAGTCCCCACTCAAAACTTATCCAACAGGAAATCCTTTTCATTTATAAATTCATTAATTTACAGCCACGTAATAAATTCAAAGATGTTTAATAAACAAATGCCTTTATTTCTCCTGGCTGTCCTTTGCCCACACAATTTAAATAATCAGTATGTACTTTAACACCACAATAATATCCTTTTTAATCCTTTCAAAAACAATTGTAAAATAATTAACTCCTTTATAAGTTGACTGCTATTTGTTTAGCCACAATTATCTCCGCATGTGTGTTTGTTTTTAAAAATTTGTAAGGGTGTGCGTGTGTGTTTGTGTGTGTGTGTGTGTGTGTGTGTGTGTGTGTGTGTGTGTAATTGGGTTTGATTTTAGCACAAAGTTTAACTTGCATTAGAAATTTCGTTATGTTTCAGTCCGTTTTACTTTTCCCATTTTTCCTTTTTTTTTCATTTGAAAATTGTTAATTTTTTATTCGTCCTCTGCTCCTACCACAGCTCAATCTCTCTCGCACTCTAACTCTTTTTATACGAATATCAATAGCTTAAGGGTATGCTCAGTCAAATGTCAAAATCTCTTTCCTTTTTTTTTGATTTTTGAACAAAATTTTATCTTTCTTTTCCATTTTCTGTTTGTTTATTATTATTATTATTTTATTTCTATTCTATTAAGTTTTTATACTTTTCTTCAAAAATGACATCTTAAGCAAAAATTCTGACATTGAGTAGCCAATGGACGCAAGAGAGTTGTAGGGCAGCCTGCAAAGTGTAAAGACTGACAAACGATTGTATGGCAGTCGTACATATTAAGTGATCTTATACAACATTTGTGTGTATATATATGTGCGTATGTGTGTATATAAACTTTTTGATAAATAATTGAGTATGTTGTTCAATTTTCTTTGATTTAAATAAATCAAATAAATTTTTATAAATATGCATGTAAATGAAAATTGTTTGGAATTACTAGGGGTCGCTTATAATTCAATTTATCAAATGCATTAGAGAGATTAAAGAATAAATTTTTAGATGTTAATTATACGAGAATTTAAAAATATTAAAGTGTTATTGGAATGTCGAGAAATCAATTTGACAGCAAATTAAATCAAAAAAAAAAAAAAAAAACACACAGGCAAGCAGGCTTGAGATCTTTGCAAGAGTTAGATGGTTAATATTTTTTATAAAGATAAGTAATACTCAGAGCATTGATTGTTACTTCTTTGTGAAAAGGATAGTGGTTAGAGAGGGGTTAGGTGGTGAAAATTAGATAGAGATAGATAATTTAATTCTTATACAACTCTGCTCTTGAGCCATTTAATAATTGTTTATAGCAATGGTGCAGCGCCTCAAGTGTTGAGTAGATTAATTAAGTTCCTTAAGAACTTTGTGCAGCCATTTTAATGATTGTCTTACTTCGCCCACGATTCTGCTAACATTACCGACGAATGAGGACACTGTTATATTATTAAAGTTAAATACAGAATTGGGAATGATTTGTAAACAAACAACACATGACCAAAACAGAGAGGAAGCCAGAAATGAACACTTACAGATTACTATGCGTTTATGGAAGACAACTACGCGTTCACGCAATGAAATAGGATATACCAACATAGCGATAAAGGGAGAAAGGTAGGAGATGGGAGAGAGAGAGAAACACACATAGGCAAATAAGTAACGACGAGGAACTGACATAAAGTAGATCGGGGGGTATACAGAGACTTACGAACGATCACACAGAAAGGAACTATATAAAGAGAAACAAAGAAATACGAAGAGAAAATCTGCTCCGGAACTGTCAGAATCTCTTGACTGCCTCATATACAGCTACAAGTTCCAACAAACAACCCGTACTGTATGTAAGAAGAATTGATATTATCAGTGTCCACGCTGAAACTGACTAGTCCTTGTAAACAAATGATAGATAGACCAAAATACACTGTTCACAGGCCTTTCAAGACTGCAGATTTGTATTCTTGTGAATAGAGCACTCACTGGAGTGGTATAGTTGCAACACCTTTTTCATTGAAATTTACCAATTACAAGTATACACTACTGCAAGTTGCAGTATCAGTAATTCATTTGATATTTTTGTGCTGCAAAAATTCAATATTTAAAAGGACAGGTTAAATGTTACACGGACGGACATACATTGATACGTTCAATAAGTGAGAAATATTGAACATAATTATGTACGAAAGCAATTGTAAATAATAAACCAAATTGTGTTGGGCTTATAACAGGCTAAAAGTAATATGCAGACTTTTCATACTCGTACTACACACAAGAATTAAATGCCAGTGCGGCACAATGGGACGAAATTTCGTATATAACAAGAGAAAAGAAACATTTGTTTTAAAACATTACTGTAATAAAAAATTTTGGCCGTACATAATAATGTTGATATTTTCTATTACGCTATATCTCATAGTGAGGTTGGCTTAATTGGAATTAGAACGAGGTTCGAACGTCTCGTGTAAAATTTATATAATATATATATATATATATATATATATATATATATATATATATATATATATATATATATATATATATATATATATATATATATATATATATATATATATCAGGGACCGAAAATAACTGTTATATTTTTATTTCAGAGCAAAAAGGTTAGGCAAAAATGCCCTTTATCTGCATTTGGGAATTTTTAACCATTATCGCGACTTTTATATTATATTGGTTACCGTAACTAAATAATTGAGAAAATAAAAATTTTGGTTACAAATAACCATTATATCAACCAAAAAAAATTTTTGGTTAAAAATAACCATTAAATCAACCAAAAAATTTTTTTGGTTGAAATTAACCATTATAGAAAAAAAAATATTTTTTTTGGTTATCATGTATCAAAAAATTCCAAAAATTTCAATGATTTATTGTTGTCACCAAGTTCGTACATACATATATGTATACATAAACTCAAATATACAAAAATTTTTTCTATATGGTAATTAGATGTGTGGCACACGTCTAACCGTTACTTACTGTCTTTTGATCTGGTACACATTAGGTTGGTAACTTTTTAACGTCAAAAGAGTTCGTTAAATCATGTTTCAGGACCTAGAATTATTTTAGTGTGATACTGAGTTTCGATCTTGCACAGTGTAATTTCTTCATTCGTAAGGCACTAAAAAGGTCGATTTTTTGAAGTAGTAACCAAAAAAAAATTTTTTTTTTATAATGGTTATTTTCAACCAAAAATTTTTTTGGTTGAAATAATGGTTATTTTCGACCAAAAAATTTTTTAGGTTGAAATAATGGTTATTTTCGACCAAAAGTTTTTTTGGTTCATATAACGATTATTTATAACCAAAAAAATATATATCTCATTTCAATTGGTTAAAATAACCAAAATAAAATATATTTCTTCTTAATGGTTGACTATAACCATTACGTCAATGTATCAGTAATAATTGTTAAATCTGATTTTTTTAGCGTTTATCTTATAACTGTTACGTCCCTGATATATATATATTACAATTTTTATCGAGCCACTGGCATTAATCTTGCGTTGGCGTGAGCAAGATGCTCTAACGTATGATGCCATCTAAAGTCAATCTGTCATCCAGTAGCTGCAATGTATATGGTTGTGGCATATTTCATTTTACTAGGCTTAAGAGTCGATACTTTTGTTGCTTTTTTGTCATATTGATAGTTTATATGCAAATATTTAATAAGTCTTACAAGGATTCTTTTCCGATGAACAAGTTAGGATTCAGTGCAGAAAAATGGAAATTGTTCTTAAGGAATGACATTTTCATTGCTTCCAGAGGATCCCCTAGTGCATTTTTTCAATTCTCAGGAAATAAGTCGAGCAAATTTAAACTCAAAATAGCAATTAATTCTACAAATTGAAAAAAATCGATTCAAATATAATTTTAGGAAACAAATATTTATTTCCTCAAATCTACATAAAAAACATAATTATTCTTCAATTATAAAAATTTTTTTAAATAGGAAAATATAAACCTAGACTACTGGCAAATGTGTATGTCTTACAGATATAAAGCTGCTTGCTAGTGGCAAATAAATAATCCTTATACTATATAAAATTAGTTTCCATGCAAAAAAACCAGCCAAAACAAGCCAATGTTAAAATCATTGCAAATAATTCAATTTAGCCCCACATCTGAATCCTCTTCTCAACATTTTATTGACTTCTTTAGCACATTTTTTTTAAGTAGACAGTAGTAGAAATGGTAAGAGTTCCATTGGCACTCCTGTTCCATTGAATAGGGAACAGCACATGCATGTCATTTTTACCATTACATTTGTAATAGAAGATTTTTAGTAAAACACATATTCATAATATTTTAATTATCCTATAAAGGTTCCTAAGTATGTATCATAGTCATTTGCTATCATTCCCAATTCTTTTAGCCGTGTCATCTCATTTTACGACTTTGTTTATTCATTTTTGCAAATGTGTTTCTCAACTTCCGGAATGGTAGTCCTTTACAATTTGCTTCCCATAGTGCTTGTTTACGAGTATAATTATAAACATGTGGCACAAACACACACACGCTAGAATATATGATCGCACACATAGACATGTGCCTATAAAATTAAACAGGAACTTATAAGCCTTATGCTTTTATATTTTTTTTTTTTTTTAATTTAATGCTCGTAATGCAGTTTTTATTTAAATGATATAAAAATGCAATTTGTATTGTAAACACAAAAACGCTGGAAAATATCATCAGGTAAATTTGAGAGCTCCAAATGAACAAATAATCATACAATCAATAAATATATTTAACATTAAAATATTAAGATACGTGCAACAGCGAAACACAAGCTTGCGATATGTGGGAACTTTTGATGAAGGAAGGCAAAAAGGACATTAATTAAATAAGCCTACAATTTGGTTGTAAATGTTATGAATTAAAGAAGATATACATGAATATTTAAGTAAATTTATGATGGCATTTATACGTACGTGAGACGGTAGTTCAAGAAAAATATTGAAAAATGTGTAAATGAATAAAAGTGTGAAATGAATTTGCATGAAATGAATGAACGAACATTCTATATCGTAAAGAGCAATTTGATTTGTAATTTTTATACTTTTAAGAAGATTATTAAAAAAAAGGTTAATTTCCAGAATATACGTATACACATAAATACTTTATAAAACCTTTCACCACAATACATGTTTTTCTTGCAAATGCTCACAGACAAGTGTATATGTGTGTGTCAGATTGAGGCAATAACCAAAGAATGCCCCAAATTTTCCAATACACTATACAATACAAATTTTTGAATTTCCCGCCTCTTAACTGCAGGGACAACACAGCTCTTGCCAAAACTCATCTGTCAGTTGACTCATATCAGAATTTTAAACAAGCTGCATCATTTAGTTTGTATTTTAGAGCCATTGACACCAGACTACCGCATGATTTGAGGAGATAATGCTCATTAAGCATTAATTTTTACGGAATGGATCTTCACCCAAACCAAAGATAAGCTTGATAAATATTATGGAAATTCAGTTGTGGCCATATAAGCATAAAAGATGCTGAACGTTCTGGAAGCCCAGCTGAGGTCGCTACACCAAAAAGTGAGAAAGAAAGATTTTGCAAGTCATTGGCATATCACATCGTTCAGTGGTTTCAATTTTTAATAATAACTTGAGTATGAGAAATCTTTTCTATGGGCGCCGTCTTTACTCACAATCGATCACAAGTGAAATCGTGTAAAAGCTTCGCTAGAGTGTTGGGCGTTGTTCAACCACAATATGGGCGAGTTTTTGAGCTGTTTCGTAACCGTGGACAAAATATTTTCTTACTGCAATACTCCTGAGAACATACAGCACTCAAAACAGTAGATTTCTCCGACGGTCATTTAAATGACATTGTATTTCCTACGTAATGGCAAATTCTAAGCATTACCACGAAATAAAATTTTTTTAACTTTACTTTTGAAACGGAGAAATAGACATAAATAAGACAATAAGTCATACATTTCTGTAAATAATTTCCTATTTAGCTTGTGTATGTATTTGTGTTCCAAATCCACGCTGTCAATAATAACAGACGCACTTGCAAACTTGTGTTGCATTATATTTGTAGCATGACACAAAATTTAAAATCGATTTTATTAACCACAAAGAAGTATTGAATATACAAATATTACTTTATTTAAATACAAGCAAAAATCATTAAATCGTATAAATAATTCTTATAATTAATATTGAGATTCACACTAAGGATGGAGATAAAGGAGAAGGAGTTGAGATATTGGAATTTTTATTTTATTAAATTTTATTCTTAAAATTTCAAGGACTGATTTTATTAAATGACCCCTTATAAAACCATATTATTCGTGTGGCTTGTCTTCAGTCATACAAAAATTACACACACGCTTACATACGTATTCGTACATTCTTCCATTATAAAGATTCTTTGGTCTATAATTTCTTGAGTATGTATTTCTTGCAAATACTATTTTTATATACAAATACAAGTACATTTGGCATAATAACGATAATAATGATAATGATCTTAATTTCCATATTTGTTTGTTTGTCTTCACTATAACAACACATTATTGTAAGACACCAAATTATAGACTGAATATTTTTTTTCCGACAATTTCTTGAAAGGATTTGCCCTAAACATATCATTATGGAAAAATTCAAATAAAAGATTTTGATGTCTTCATTTATTATAAATAATGACTGTGTTTTAATATTGCGAAGTTCAGAATTTATATAAATCTTTGAATTTTATTTAATTGTACTTGAAAAATTTGTCGTCAAAGACACTTTTGCATGTATTCAAATTTAGCGTTAAAGACTTTCTATATGAGGGGAATTTGAAATTGAAGAACATTGAGTGTATTTTAAATGAATTCTAAATATTTCTAACAAAATAAATATGATTTTTATTTACGAGCTGGAGTTAAAATCTCATCAAATGATGATGTGATGTTTATTTATTTTTAATGAAATTAAATTTTGGAATGTTAAAAACTTTAAAAAACTTTTATATGTAAATAAATAGACCTTAAATTTGAATAGCTATACATGAAAAAGAAGAAAAAAAAAAATAAATTACCATAATAACATTAGCTTAAATATGAATTTTTTTTAACTCGATATTTCTATTTGTAAATTTTTATTTTTACCTTGTGTCATTGCAAACTGTACACTTTATGCCCAAAGTACAGCAATGAGCGGCAAGTTTCTATTAATTCCAAAACGTCTTTTTTCTATCTTCAACAATACTTGGCTTTAAAAGCTGGCTAAAAATTTACACATGTTTTATGAATGACAACCACACACAAACACATCAAATTTTGATATCAAGCATGCATGTGTATCAAAGACATAAAGAGAAAAACTTCCACCACCATACCATCACAATGCTTGATGCACACTTTGACTAAGTATACTGCCCCTTGTTGTTTGTGAAGAAGTTTTATGACATACAAAAACCTATTCACACGTTCATCTCTAATCAGTACCATTTGAAAATTAATGGGTAATGGATTCCTATAATTCAAATCTAAATTTGTGTATCTCTACATATATAAAAATTACGTGTATGTTCGTGATCGCTAAACTCAAGAACTACTGGACCGATTTTGACCAAACTTTATATACATGCTCTATGGGCCGTGAGGAGTGTTTCTGTGTAGTTTGAAGTTCGTACGACAGGTGACCCAATATTTAGTTTTTTTGTGTTTTGCCCGATAGAGATTAGCTCGATAAGCCTATGCTGCGTTTTGCTGAAGGCGTTGGGTCCTTAATCAGCGTGTAGTGGCGTTAATTAGCCGATATTTGAACAATAACTGCTATGTCGATTTAGTGCACCTTTCATTCTTCTTCGAAATATCAATCCACCATGACTTTGCAACGAAACCAGACTTGCAGTGAAAATAAAATTTGAAGGCAAAACAACGTTTGCCCGGGTCAGCTAGTTTCTTATAAATAAAACTTCAAATTCAGCAACTTTTTGTATCACAACATTTTCCTTTTTCGAGTCGATATTTTTTTTTTAATTTTTTGCATTTGAGGCAAAAACCAATCAGGTTTACAAATATCGGCAACCCATGACTAAATGGGAGGAAAAAAATTAAAAAATTTCATATTAAAAAATTCAATATCATATGGCTTGATGATTCTCTTAATACAATTTTTTTCATCGAGAAAACTTTTCAGTTTTTTATGGGGTTTTTCACGTACTCGTGCATTTTAATGGTTTTTTTTCATTAGATTTTATATTCAGTTTTTTGTTTCGCAATAATGATAATGTCATTAAGTCGCGCGAGTGTTTGTTGCTGTCCGTAAATGTGTATTTAATAAAATTTATTGTATTTATTTGAAGTTTTCATTGTGACCCTTTTATTAAAAAACAAACTTATTGCCAAAATTTAATGCCCATTATTTTTTGTTGTTAATTAAGTGAAGTATACTCGCACAAAATAAAGCAAAGAAAATAGTTTTTAATTGTTCAGTCTGAGTAATTTAAAAAAAAACTTATATAAACAAAATTGTCAAATGTTATCAAAAGAAATTTATTTTTGGTAAAATGTTGTAAAACCAACTAAAAGTTATTTTATATGCGCATGATATAATACATATTTATTTTCTTATTTTAATAATAAATAATTTTTATATAGTTGATTTTTTATCATGGAATATTTTACCACATTCTTTGTGGTTCACAACGAGAAACAGATTTACATTTCAGCTTTATCAAAAAAGTTACAAGGTGCTAAAAAGCTTTTGAAAGTCATTTATGTCTCGATGGCTTCTCCATTTGTTCATTTAGAAAAATATATTTTGCGCAATAAATATATTGAAAACATTAGTGGTATTATCCTATAATCTCCACATAACGCATAGAGGATAAAAGGACTCATTGAAATTGCATAAGGAGCTCTTAGCTTCTTGCTTAGTAGATATTCACCAAAAAATGCTCTTATGTAAACTCCAAATACGCAGACACTTTTTAATATTATAAAACTCCTGTAAAATGCATTGTTTGTTGTGGCTCTTCATATGCCGACATTTTATTGGTCGCTAAACCAAATCGTCAGTGAAGTTTAAACAGTTTGAAAAAATTCAATCAATTTGCAAAAGCTCTAATTGTTTTAACGATTAGTTGGGGGGGGATATTCTGAATAATAAATTTCAATATTAATTATAAAACTCCTTAAAATATTTCATTAATAGGTCCTTCAAGCCTAAGATATGTAATTAATTTTTATTTTTATTCGGGCTCTAGGTCATCCATTTATTTAAGTAAAACTCCGTTGTTTTATTAAATTTCATACTTCATTTATTTATTCAGTGTCATCCTACCGAGAGGGTTATTCACAAAGTGGTAAATAAATTGTAGTCCAAAAATAATGAACCAAAACCCATGCGAAGATGAAAGGCAAAATCTGCCAAAAATACCTCCGCCTTCTGAAGATGTGCAGGAGATACTAAGACAGAATGTTTCAGTAGCACGATTTTAGCAATTTGGAAAATTTTCCTTCGAGACGTAGACCTGCACACATACAAAATTCAATTGACCCAGGAGCTGAAGGCATACGAACTAATTTTGCTCGCTAAATAAGCCTTGAAACATTTGGAAACTGGGCCTAATGTTCATCAAAAAATCATCTTCAACGTTGTCGATTTCGGGACGATACCAATCCATATTAGATCCAAGATCATCTAAAGTATCCCAAAAAGTCAATGTTCTGTAAGGATATTCGGCTGGCGCCACCATTGGTCCATATTTCTTTGAGAATGATATTGGTTAAGCCATTACTGTCAGCGGATAGCACTATCAGTCGATGATTGCCAGCTTTTGTCGGCCTTAGTTGCATGATATGGATGCTGACGACATTTGGTTTTAAAAGCAGGGCGCTAAGTGCCGTACAGCAAATTCCACATTGAATATTCTATACAAGTGATTTGAGGACATGGTCATCTCACGTGGAGGTGATGTGAACTGGCCACGGAGTTTGTGTGATTGGATCCACTTGGACTTTTCTCGTAGGGTTTTCTTAAGCCACAGGTCAATTCAAATAGGACACAAGCCACATAAGCTCTAAATCCAACACAAATTATGTCATCGGTCAAATTCAGCCTGATTTAAGCGCCAGAGTCATAAAATATTCCAAATTTCGGATGAGTGCCACAAAGCGAAGTCATAAAGTACATTTCAACAATGTTATATTTCATATATAATGGCATGGATATACCTCACAAACACCGGAAGCGTTTGACGAAGGACCCCCTTTAACAGAATAACTGATTAAGACCTTCTTGTTTTGAAAAAAAAAATATAATTATATTGTTGTACAAAGTATTTAAAAAAAAAAAAATAAATCAAACTAAATGCCTAGATGTTACACGTTGCATATGTACGACAAGCCAATATGTTTTCTCAAAGAAATAAAGTAATTATGAGCCAAAGAAGATAAAATACAAAATACTTATGGCTCGGAAACATAATGATAATGTATAAGTACAGTTTCAGAAATCAAGATAAGAAGGACTTTATTGAAGGTTCATATGAACATCTATACACCCTGCATAAAGCAACAACAATTTAAATGGGGCAAGCAATGATGACAATACTTTACTACGGCATGGTGTGAACGCATCGTATTATGGGGCAGGCAACAGAAACCAATGTTGACAATACTTTACTACGGCATGATGTGAACACATGGTTTTATCGACTTTTTTCCTTTCCTTTCTATTTTTTTTATGTTTTGTTTTATATCTTTTTTCAGCTTGTATGTAAAGTTGTCATTTCCGGCATGATTAATGGCCG
Organism: Germaria angustata; assembly: GCA_963681545.1. Classification (NCBI taxonomy): domain Eukaryota; kingdom Metazoa; phylum Arthropoda; class Insecta; order Diptera; family Tachinidae; genus Germaria; species Germaria angustata. The sequence goes on from OY813002.1 coordinate 32,051,572, forward strand.
CTTGTTGAGTTGCAATGCAAAACCAACACAATGTAAATTATACAAATGAGTGTTGTTAGCTTATGTGCTGGCATTTAACTGTGAATGTGCGTATGTGTGTACAAGTGTGAGGGTATGTTTGCTGTATGATGAATGTACATGTGGGGAGGAGGATATGGAATGGCCAGTGGATGTGGTAAGTCGATATTTACGCACAAGGACATTGTCGAAATTTAGTAGATATAATGGTAAACGATAAAAAGTAAACGCAAGGCTCCATATGTATACGTAAGTCCTGAAGTGCAAACAGAGGTGGACATAATAAAAATATGGTCTTTTTTAGAGGCCTTACATGCCCAGTGAAGAAAATATGTAAGTCATTCTATCACACCTAAAAATCCAATAATTATTTTTATTCCACTTTCTAGGAGGTCAAGTGGATAATGATTAAAAATATTAATTTCTTTTAGAAATCCGTAAAACTCACATAGAAAACAGTTTCTTTTTTGAAAAAAAAAAATAAAAATATAATTTGTAATAATAATTTTACATTTTTTAGCCTTCTCTAAAAATGCTTATTGATTTATTATTTAAGCAGAACTTCTTTCTATCAAACAGGTAAATTTTATTTATAATTTTATACACGATCTTGATGAATGACTCACATGCGTATGATTGATATTATTGTATTGCCAAAAATAAAAATTACGTATACGTCCGCTAGTATGAACATCTCAAGTGAACAAATTATTATGCATATAAAAATCGAAACAATTCTTTTAAAAGCAATTTTAATAAAAATTACATTATTTACGCACAATGTACATTAAGAAATTCTATACTCAAAGAACCGTAGGTACATGCCACATTTTAACCCTTTCATGCCCACTGTTGCCTATAGGCAACATTGTACTTATCGGCTTCTAAGTCCCGTTATTTTAATTTTAGCAACCTGCGGTTTTTTGAATTGTGTAGCCTTATGTGTTGTAAAAGATTATAGCGATTTGTTTTATTGTAAGCTGTGCACGTGTTCATTCAGTAGACGTTCTCCGTATAGTGAAATTGTCAAGATCGTTTCGCGAAAAAAGTGTTTTTAAAAGAAGTGTTTAAAATCATTGAAATAACTGTTTCATTGTAAAACCAAGTGAACAATATAAATAAATAAAGCTAAGAGAGTTATTTAAAAAAAATAAATCATGAAAAAAGTGTTTAGTTTGTTTATAATATTTTTCTAAAAGTGCTGTTGCCTATAGGCAACATTGGTCAATTGTGGTAATTTCCGAACAATATACATTTATTTATATATATTCATATTTAGATACGTCCAAAAGGTCTTACACAGACAGAAATTTAAAAAATTGTTCATTTTGACTGGGATGCTTCTGCGGATGAGGAAAATGAAGAAGAAGAGCAGGAAACAACATCAACTTTTGAAAACATCATCGAAGAAACATTGGAAAATGTGATTGATAAGGACGAAATTATGGAAGTTGGTCTGATTGAGCAACTAATTAGCAAAGAAAATGACGGAAAAGAAATTGAAATGAAGAGGTTGTACAAGAAGTGACGGAAAAAATTGATTTGAAAAGTTTGAGGTGGAGGAGTGTAGAGGTAATGTAATACCAGTTTGAAAAGCGAAGTGCGCAGCAATGAGGTAAAACAACCAATCGAATTATTCACCTAGTTCAAAAAGGGCAACCTGGCTGTGATAAGTTATATAAAGTTAATTAATTATATGTACACATATGTACACATAGATTTCGATATAATTCAGAATATATTTTTTATTAGGTCAACACAGTTTGAAACAATATCTGCCAAATAAGCCCCACAAGTGGGGCTTCAAAATGTTCTCTAGGGCTGGTGTTCTGGCATTATTTATGATTTTACCCTCTACATTGGAGAAGAATTGATTGATTGTTTGTCTTTTGGTTTGGAAATATCATCAGACATTGTTTTATATTTAGCATCCAATATTCCAAGGAAAAGAGGTCGCCCATTATCAATCCTTTCAACGATGGAGTCAAGCCCATCATCACCGGGTTTTTTACCATCGGTTTCATCATCACCAACTCTTTCGACGGCCTCTGGATCGAGCTCTTATAAAAGAGCGTATACTGCAGAACCTGCAAAATACATACGATTTGAAAAATCTTGGGTAGAATGGGGAGCAAAAGGCAGATGCAGGCTATGCCACACTGGTTATCCGCGCTCCAAATGTAGCAAATGCAATGTTTATTTGTGCTGCAATCCAAAAAAAATTGTTTTGTGTCTTATCATACTTAAGTTTCAATAAAAATGCATTAAAAAAATAAAAAACATTTTTTTTTAAATTTACCACCACTGCCCAATGTTGCCTATAGGCAACATCCTGTAACTAACGAACCAGGACACCAAGGACTTTGAAATTTTTATCAGTTCATATCTGAGTCAAGACTAACACATATCTGTCCTCAAAAAATTTTTAGCTCTGCACATTTTAATTCGGGCATGAGAGGGTTAAATATCGATTAACAAATAATTAAAAAAAAAATAAAAAAATATACACGATTTGAAAAACTACTCCTTCATTGATGTCCGTTTAAAAGTAAGTAAATTAAGTTAATAAAATATAGAAGCTGGAAAATGCATGAAAGAGTTAGAGGCGAGCAGTTCTGTTCAATTTCCCATAAAGATATGCTTTGAAATAGAAGCTTCTAGTATTGTGTAGAATCACGACTGCTGCAGTGAACCACGAACATTATCCAGTTAAACGAAATAGGAGAGTATATATAATTAATAGTTCTTCAACTTAAATGGAAGGATTAATCATAATATTTATCCTTATACGTCCTTTGGGTAATAATCCTGGGTACACATATAGAAAATTTTAAGATTATCTGCGTATCTTAATCATTATAAATAAAAGTTTTCCCTTTCAGCTGATAATGGAAGAGTAATTTGATTATATTTTATTTAATTCAACAGAAATTTCATTGTATCTACAAATATTTTAAGAATTAATTTTTACATCAAATTGAAGAAACTTAACTTGTAAATATACACTATTAATTTTAACGAAAACCTCCAGTAGACTTGACTCATATTTTGTTACCTGTATAACAGCCTACTTGTCCTTAATTCTACCTCCAATTGCAAAAATTTTGCTTCAGTGTATCCACATACATTTATGTCTGTCCCTGAAGTACTAAAAGATATTTAAACTACGTTATAAGATGAGGATTATATCTGATGTTCTGAGGTAATGCCTCAGAAGTCGTGAAATTGATGCATCATGAGGACAGATGACAGATGTTGCTACCCGGAGGGAAATCTTATAATAACAAAATGTTGTTATTGATCACATTAATGTTAAAAATATTTTTTAACATTGTAGATCAGCTGATTCAAATTCAACCATATAGAGGTGCACAATTGAGCAGCGCAGTTCGTGCTCCGGAAAACATTGCTGTTGCTCGCGATAGTTTGGCAGAAGAGTCGTCGTCGTGCCCAACCATTGAACATCTCATGGACATCACTGATGCGAATTTTGAATTAATATTTGAATTTACACGCTTACAAAGTTCAATTGACTCATGCGCTGAAGTCTTATAACCATTTCAAGCGTCACCAATACGCCGAATGGATGGTTGAATACACAGAATTGACTTTACAAAGAAATTTATCTTCAGCGGCGAGGTATACTTTCATCTCAGTGGATTCAATAGCAAGCAGAATTGCAGCATTTGGGCAAATGAGAATCCACGAATGATTCTTTAAACTCCGGTGCATCCACAAAGAGTGACTATTTGGTGCGGTTTATGGGCTAGCGGTGTCATCGGGACATACTTCTTCGAAAATAGGGTCGGCCAAGCAATTACCGTGAAAGGTGTTGCTATCGCGAAATGATAACGAACTTCTTGTGGCTAGAAATTTAGGGAATGGACCTTGACGATATGTGGTTCCAACAGCATAGTGCCACACAGCTAACGAAACATTGGCACTTTGCGCGAATATTTAACATCATGCATCATGGCAGGACTACCCTTATAAATGGTGCGAAAAGTCCTCTTGTGATATATATGTAACATAAAATTTTTATTTTCGGTTAATACTTTGAAAAAATTTCAATATTGTTACAACAACATTACCATTTATATTGCAATTATGTGCACAAAAAATAAATTTATTTAAAAAAGTTATAATTTTGTTACTTGAACTATAATCTTCCAATGCATAGTGAAATAGTGGTAATGAAAACTTCTCATATAGTGAACTATACACTACTATGAATATGTTGCAGAAAACGTGTATGGAATACAATGGTTTAAAATTATTTGACAACAAGTCTCTGCTAGAGTACAATTGGCAACCAGTAGCGATAAACATAATTTCATATTTCTAGCTAAAATAAAAAAAAAACATAAGGCTTCTTTAAAATAAAAGCTTTCATTTGATATAAAAAGTATAAATTGCCCTTCAAGAGGGCCAGATAAACAAAGGCCTTTAAAATTTCAACATTTAGTGCTCCCGTATATACAAACAAAATAAAGTTTGCTGTATAAAAACAGTAACAAAAACAAACAAGCAAACAAACGACATTTCAACTCAACGTCAGAGAATTGTTATTTTGATAAATTATTATTTAGCTTAAATCCTTGGCTTCATTACAATATCCTGTGATGTCTTCAATATGCGGACAACTGGAAATGCTTAAATACAAACACACGCAACCTCACACTTACATACGCAAATGTAGAGTAAATTACTTATTAAATTTCTCATGTAATAGTAAAGAATTTTAAGCGAGATTCCATGTCGCTCTCCCGCAGTAAATATATAAACTTGTATATCAGATGTAAAGAAAACAACAACAAAATATAGTAAAGCACTAAATATGACGTCATGCTAGCGCCACACTGTCATTATTACGGTAAGTATTTGCTTATTAAATTCCCTTTATGTATTTAAATAATTTAAATTTATTTATTCACTTATTTTCTCATTATCGCATATACTATAATACCAAACTGTTGTATATTACTATTTTGGTAACAAAAACAACAAGTATTGTTTGATATGAATACTCGCATCTATTTTAATAACTTCACATGAGAAAGTATTTTTTTAGTTGTAAATGAAATGGGTCAAAACACAAATGGAAGCGGATGAGGCAAGCGAAAGTATGTTGCATTTTATGTGAGAAATAAATGTGGATTTACGAATGTTTTTTTTTCTTTTTATTAACTTAAAAAGAACTTAAACTTAAGCATATAGGCCACCGTTAATATATTGTAGTGATGGTCACCGTGGTAGGATATCTTAGTAATTTGCTTCGATATTTTGTCCTGAAACATGCTCATCTGAAAGTCTGATAAGATTTAAGAGGATAGTTTATAAGAAACAGTAATTTTTTATGTTTTTCTAGATTCTGCAATTATCCAGCATAAAAAAATTATTTCTTTTTATCCTAGAAGGTTTCTGATATCAAGGAAGTGAACGATCGGCCATAATATGGGATAAATAACGAAAATAAGTAAGAGTTTGTGCAGCCCTTGGGGAAAACTAATGTTATGTCCATTGAGTACGATTTTTAGTCAAATTCGGTATGTTATTATCTTTTGCATGAGAAAATGATCACTCAACTATGATCAATTGACTCTACTGCTTGGTTCTAGATGATCCACTTACATTTTGAGGAGCTGTCTTCCCTCAGTACGGTACCACATTCATTCACAATTGACTATGAAAGTGATTTTAAGGCGACTCTAAACGGTTTTTTAGGATTGTAATATTGCCACTTTGATCTTTTACAATAATGGATAATTTTCTTAAGGTTCAGAACGATGGTCTTTATAAATATTCATCGCAAGGAAAAAAGAGCCTTTTGAATGTATATTTATACGAAAATTCTTTGGGATTTGGGCCTCAACTTGCCCCCCATAGCTGCCCACCTAATAGTATTCACTTACATTATGATATGAATCCTTGTGCCGTTGCATAATTTCGCACAAATATAATTGGTACACCAACTCTAAGCTGGAGCTTATGGTAGAGTGTTAAGAAATTCTATGAAGTATGTTAGTGTCCATTGATAACTTATTAATTTTTTTAAAGACTCACTTATAAGCTAAAACTATGGTATAAATTCGGATAAACGTGCTAAATACATTCATTCTGTGCTGCCACTTGGTGTCAAAAATCCGAGGTAAATAAAATTTTTTTGTTCGTAAAAAAGAGAGGCCTCTTCTGTAAGCCATCGAGCAAATTCCAAATAGATTTTACAGCAGAAGAAGTGACGCATCTCTTACACCGTCTCAAAAACCCCAACCACTTGAAGGCTGCTCTAGCGGCATGAAAAATATGCTCAGTCCATCGGACAACATGATGAATTTTCATGCCAATAACATCAAGAGTATCTTATGCCTTAATATCTACATCATCTGTAAACAGATAAGAAGCAGCATATTGGCCATGCGTATGTATACAAGACTGGGCCCTACGAATGTTACAGTCGTCCCTATTTCCATTATCCCATTGGCATAATAGTATAAGATCGCAATTAAATGTATCATTGATTACACGAAAGGAGAAGGTCGTTCAGAAAAATAAAAAATAATGTAGGAGAAATAATGGAGTTCTGTGGCATCCTATAGTGCGATCCCTGAGGAAGATCGTTATGCAACAAGGTTTCAACAAAAGTACTTCATTTCACTTTCGCCATAAAGGGGAATGGAATGACTCCGGTTCTTTTTGAGGATCTAAAACAAAATTTATCGTTAAAAATCTGCGGCTACAAGCTTTTGAAAAGTTAAAGGAAATGAAAACTATTTTTTGATCAAAAGGAAGTGAAAAGAAAAATACTGAAGACTTAAAAATTGGATGAAATAAAAATTAGGAAATTAAATTTTATTATTTGGAAATTATAACGATATTTACTCCGTTTTTTATTTAAGTACATACAAATGTAAATAAATATATATTAAAAGTACGATTCCTTGATTTCTGCAACATGCAATTTTTACTCGTGAGAATTTATTAATTATTATTCAGTTTTTTTCTAAAAGAAAACGTCCATTGTTGACTCCTGTCTGGCTGTATTATCATGCTCATACTACTCCTCCTTAAATATCGTAATTTCTTAAAATATTTCACAGAATTGTTTTTTAGTTTTTGCTTATGGGCCTTTCACTATTTTCGTAATTTTCTGGGTGTGTGCGTGATATAATTTATTTTTGAGAGTTGGCGTGAGAGTATCATTGGGAGGGATTGTGTTACGGTATGCGTGTGTGAGAAATTAAGTTGTATTAATGGTTAAATTCTAGCCAGAAAAACGAAAAAACGTAATTTACTTTTATTATTTTCTTCCGTATATGTGGCAACTGAAATTGCAAAACGAGAAAAGTAGAGCAACAATTGCCATACAGTCGTACTGACTGCATAAACTTCACTAAAGTTTTTATTGCTTAAAGTAAACGATGGTAAAAAAGAATTTTAACCATAATATGGTTTTTATAAGGCATTATTACATTTCGATTTTATTATCATGTGTGTTTTTTATACTTTCCCAAATGTGTTTCAAATTTTATTGTTTCCCTTTCTGAGTGGGTCATTTTACTTTTTGTTTTCTTTTTGCTCTAATTTAAAAGGCCAGACAAGTAAGTGAACATTATAAATTTTGTAATGGTATTTTACATGGAAATAAGTAGATTTAAAATGTTAACAATTAATGATTCCTACTTACTAATGAAATTCTTGAAATGGAATCTGTTGAACGAAATACTAGATTTTTTTATGGTTGGTGGGTTGGTATCAGCAGCTGCCTCCACTACATGCAGAGTATTTCATTATAATTGAAAGATCTCGTTTTGATAAAATCACTACTCGTCCCAGTAGACCCATTAATGTAAGGACTCGAGGCTAAATACCTAGACCGATCTTTGGACTCCCAACAAATTATGACCGTCTCTTTGCCCCAAACTACTCAAATTATTGGTAACGCAACAGATTTGAAAAAATATTTTACTGTCATCATTTAATTAAATTGTGGTATTAAATAATTATTTTAGACTCAAAATTTGCTCTATTTAATGAGGCGTGATTTTTTAAGATATTTTGGATTTGATTAAAAAAAGATAAAATTTAGAGAAATGTAAGAAATCTTTACTAGAGTCGATAGAAAGATATATACACCTCAAATGATTCATACGTCATGTGTCTAATTTTGGCATACTCTCGCCAACATATCGGCCGGTATCCCACGAATAAATTCGTCAATATTGGCTAATAATCGTTTGAAATTACTCTTATCGCCAGCACCAAAGAAAGTTATGAATCGGTGAAAGAAATTGCTTGAATTAACCCTGTACTTAAATGGAACATTTTTAGGCGTACTAGGAGATTTTAAATGAATTAATTAGGCCCTACGCTCCTTATAGGAACGAGGGGAATATATATAATTATAAGTTAGTTTCATGTTAATGGCATTTTCATTGGAGTGCACAGCAACATGACTATACAATGTATAATAAAGGCGCAGTGTATGTATAGTATACATACACTGCGCCTTTATTTTCTTTTCTTTGTCTGTGGAATAGTCGAGCAACAATTCATAATTACGTAAAAAATATAGAGGACATTATTTGCATCCCTACTGATTGACTCATTGATCCAAATGATGTTTTATTTGCTCCACTATATATTTAGCTGGTCTACATTAAGAGGCACGTTAAAGCACTCGAATTCGTCTATTGTTCAAAATTTTAATGCCAAAATAAAATTAGCGACTTGCATTGAGTCTGATATAAAAATTGATTAACAACACCAACAACTTTAAGCATACACAGAAGCGACAGTACAGACATCTTTGAAGAGCATCGTTAATAACTTTATCCACATAAAAAATTTAATAACTACAGAGCAATTGGTGCAAAATTATTGCTAAAAACGTATTTTTTGTACTTCCATGTCGATTTGCTCCCGGAATATTTAATTGTTACGAATGGCGGGCAGGATATAAATGTCTTACAGATAATTGGGAGTAATGATCAAATCTTCTTTTAAGAGCGTAAGATATTTGCAAATACACTTGAAGTCTTAAATGCAAAAACTACCCGCAAAAATCACTTCTAAGTTTTGACGGTCTTATTATATCAAATGTCTGTATAAGTTCAAAAAAATGCCGCTTCCATTGACTCGAATATCTGATGACCCTAGGAGAAATGTATTCCAGTATTTGAAATTAGACTCGAAAACTACGCGATATACAACGTGTATATCGGTGTTATAGAATAGAAAATATATTTATAAACGGAAAAAATCACTGAAAAAGCCACTATTCTTATTTTATATTACCTTTATAGTTCACTAGTAAGTTTTAATAAGATTTCTTACCTGGAAAGAAATAAAAAGAAAAATCAAGATTAATTCAAAAATAGTTTTATAATTAATGATTCTTAAAAACTACATATCGACCTTTCAGAGTCAAAAATATCCCAAGATTTTGGGCTTTTCGTTTCCCAATATATAATTAATGTAACAATCGCTTAAATCTTATTCTATGTGTTAAATGCTTCCAAGGAAACTAAATACGTTTATTCGCTTGGGTTAAGAACACATAGTAAAAAGGACTTTCATTTATTTTTGTACAGAGTTTGAGACGGAAATGGTATCCACAGCATCTGCACTACCGTTAGCCTACCGATACACAAGAAAACAAATTGAAGCTTTTTTTGTATTTCCCATTAATGTTTCGAATTTTTGTTCGCTTTGTATTTTGTTGCATGTCTTAAATGTCTTCATATTGCATGGGAATCGCTCAGGAAATATTGAATGCCATTAATGGCGACCAAGATTTGCTTAAAAGGGTCATAATGGGTATATGGTTATGACATGGAAACGAAATTCACATAGTCCCAATGGAAGCGTCATGGAGAGCCAAGGCAAAAAAGCACGAAAAGTTCAATAAAATTTCAAGGTTTTGCTCACTGTTTTCTTTGATTAGCGTGGCGTAGTGCATCATGAGTTATTGCCACATGGTCGTATTATCTTGCAATTATGCGCTGTTGCGAATAATAATACGAAAAAAAGTCACGATAATGCAACTTCTTAGAGGATTGGAAAAAACGCACAAGTGTTTTATATATTAAGGGGGAATACTTTAAAGGAGACAAAATAGAGATAGATGAATTTTTCTATTGAACAGACTTCGTATATTTCCTTGCTGTAATGTTACAAAATATTGTACACACCGTATAATATCTTGCGAGCCTTGAAATTATATTTTATTCTCTGTTGCTTATTTTAGCTTAAATCATTGTTTTTTCTAAAAAGGATATATGGGAGGTACCAATATCCTTGGAAGTATTTTTTTTTAAATCTAAATTTTTCGTAGCTTAATGAAATCAAATACCAATTTTTGTCCAATTTCGTTCGACATCAAAGTTCTATGTACCGTGACCATAGAAAAAATGTTCCCATTTTTAGATTTTTCTGAATACTTATTCAACAAGACCTACTTTTATACCAAATAACAGCTTGTTAGCTAAAGTGGAAGCGCCCCATGATATTGGTGAGTGAGTCAGGGTTTGCTAAAATGTATGTTTTTCGCATCTTCATACCTCAGGAAGATTTTATTGTAAAACTTTACCTAAAAATTTGGTCTATTCTATCCGATTTAGCAAAACAAGGTTATAAAGAGTTAAAAATAGACCGAAGAGTTTCTTGTAAATATAAACAGTGGCCATAGGCTGGAACTTGGCATGGCGCAGTACTGTGCTCCTAGAAGCTTTTAGGTTTTTCCACTACCATCATTAAAAGAATTAAATATGTCTCTGTGTCGTAAGGATACATAAGCCAGAACATCATTAGCTTTTCTTTTGCTAAATTATTAATCTACTTAATTACAGTTTTTAAATCGCTCCTTCGAAGTCCTTGAGACACTGGTAGTTAATTTTGTAATAAACGAGCTTATGAAAAAATGTTATCTATTAAAAGTTGTCGCTCAATTCACATGTTACTGGCCCGGCCATCTAAAATTTGTCTCCATTTCATACTGAAATTATTTTATTATTTTACTAATGTATAGTTCTCTTGAATAACTTGCATATTTGGGACTTATTTAAGATGACATATAGCCCTTGGTTAGAATATATTTACCTCTCAAAGAACTAAATACTACATGGCTCTCATAGTTCTTAAATCATGTAAAAAGGGTTCTTCATCTTTAATATGAAATTTTTGCTTGGCAATAATTTCATGCCAGTTTTAAATCCATTTTTGACTTATAGACTAAACGAGAGAGACATTTTGACCTTGCAGGACAAATAATAAATTAGCTTAAAGAAGAACTTTGTCACACATAAATTTTATGTTTATTATATATGCAAACAAAACGTACTTTAATAAATTTTTATAATGAAATATTCATGGAAATAAAGATGAATGTTACACAGCATTTGCATAAACTTACACATGACTACCACCACACACTTAGAGACAATTAAAAGATCCATGTAGTTCACAAAAATTTCCATGATCTAGTCAGTTGACACCAAACAAGGCCCTAGAGAAACATATTGACAATGTACATGAAATCATAATAGTTTGTTTAAAGGACATTTGCGATTCCGCTAAAAGAAGACAACAAGCAATGAACAATATGTGTAATATAATACACGTATAAGTTTATTACCCCCTGTATTAACTTTATTGTTAGTAAATAGTAAATTAGAAAACAGTGCTGGAACGGGGCGAATTGTATATACTTCTTTATCCTTTAACTCCGCCTATGCCGGTCCCAAGCCCGGATGAGAACGGAGGAGGGAACACCGCAGTGGACTAAAATAGGACTTCCCATGCAATCAACATCGTGCAAGTTTCTGCGATGGTTCACCCTGGGGAACCTCAATTGAGAGCAGCCCTCTCAACCAGGATAGGAGACATGGTGCCAATCCCTCAATTCTCCGAATTCAAAACAATTAAACAAAACTTTACACTGCAAGGTAGAAAGAGGGCCGGAATGAGTAAGTAAGTTATCCCTTAATATTGCTCATGGAGGAGCATCTATTGATTTTGTATTTTTTTTCATCTTTGAGCTGGAAGTTTCTATATTTTAGAAGCTAAGAATTCTATTACAACAGCAGTTAGTATACAATCAACAGTGACTACTTCCGATCGAATACCTCCATTTGTATGATCTGTAACAATTAAAGGTAATTTTTCCTACTTAGAAATTGCTAAGGTTCTGTGACCAAAAATTTACTTCAAAGCTAAACACATTTAAATTTATCCTGAAGACAAATATTCAATGAGTCAATTGATTTCAATTTGATGTGATTTCTTGTGAAAATTTGAAATCCTCTTCCTAATAAAGTTCGAGACATATTTTTTTTAACTTTATTCTTAATGTCTTCTAATTGGTTTTATTAGGAATGTGTATATTATGCCAGCTGATCTGTAATATTCTATGAATCGAGAACCCGAGATAAAATTGAACTAACGAATCTTTGAAAAAGGGAAATTTTAAAGTAAAAACCTGTCATCAGTCCTAAGGAAAAACTATTATATACTGAGTATTGAAGTTTATTATTCGGAATATTATCACCCACTTGAAAACTATTAAGTATACATTTTCATAAAAATTTATATAGAAAAGTAGTTCATCTAAACCCTCTCACGGACACAAAGGCACAACACCTAAACTGAGTTTTTATTGCCAACAAATGAACTGACGGGCTCTTATGTACCCATTTAATAGAATACTATATATACCACATACTCCAACTATTTCTTTCATTTTGTCTTCATTTCTTGGTTACATGTTATAAAAAAAGAAGAAACAAACGTATAACAACTCGAAGAAAAACTGCTCTGACGACAGTTTTATACTCGCACTCGTTCTTAAGTCAGGACATCCGTTGACATCAAATATGACAGCATAATCATTATTATCTGCAACACTTTATAGTCTAGTACTTGTAGTCCTTTTAACAAAAGCACCAATGACACTCGACAAATGCAAATTTTTGTTTCTTCTTTTCATTCATTCTATTGTTGTTGAAATTGTATACTTACAAATACATACATATGTGCTCGTTATTATGTTGCATTCTTCTTCATTCACACTTTCACATACTTTGCTTGAATGCACTCACACTCTCTTGCATCTAAACAGTTATCAGTTGCTTATTAACATGTTCGTGTGTACATGAATATGTTGCACAAGAGTGTTTCAGAGGAAAGCTTTTCTAATCTTTTGTGGAACTAATACTAAGCGAAAGATATTATTAATGAGCTGCAATCAGAATGATGTCCTTGTCTAATGGGTTCCTTTCTAAAAATGGCTAAGAAATATCAAACTCTTCGCAGAAATTTCAAATAGTATGAAACAACAATAAATTTTTCAAAATGACATACATATCGGCTCTTCTAATGATGACATCCAGACTTTGACAGTTGATAGCGGCCATATTGATGAAAATACAGCAGTCAAATTGTCATAAAGAACAAAAATTGCGAACATATAAAATCAAAAAAACTTCACCTTCCAGATAAAAATCGCAAAAAACTTAAAAAAAATCGATTTTTTTTACCTTTTTCTCTTGTTTAGGTCCATAGGTAGCAAACCGTTCAAAATTCAAGGAAACAGTCAACTACAAAAATTTACCTAAGATCTCAATAAACAAATTTCTACAACATATGACAAGAGCTACAAGTTTGCCTCAGAGAGTAAATCAAAATTCGGAACGGTTTGCAAGATATGAGCCCGAGAAAATTATCACTTTTTTGCGAAAATGATACCGAGGCCCCAAATGTTTGGCGGCCCATAAAAAAAAGTGCATAACTTTGGGAAAAATTGGGAGACACGGGTCTTTTTTTTAGTCTTTTATCACGTAGTGGTGTCCGTATATGGTTTTTGGCCACGACTTAAAAAATTACACACAGTGCAATGAAGCAGAATCAAGGCTAGAGCGAAATTTATTTATTGTGTGGTACTTAACACCGTTCTATTGGAACCATGTATTGGTTGCATTCCTGTCCTTGAAATTTTTTAGAACAGAGTTCAACTAATTAAAGTTGCAAGTTCTTCTCTGTGCGAGGAAACGGCTGCTTGAGTACTTTTGGCGAATTCACGAATAACATCGGTATTATCAAATTATCTGTTATCTCTTATGGTATATGAACAATTATTGCCAAATTACTTACTAAAATGGCCGTTTATTTGACGTCTAATTATGTGTTTTTTTTTTGTCAAATCAAAAAGCTCAACTTGCTGCTGTTAAGGGAAGATCCCTATCAAAATTATTGAATTAACAAAATTAACAAATGTTTCATATCTTCACCCGGATTTTTGTTCCCAAGGCTTAAATCCATAGAACCCTGTAACATGTTGAACTGTGAATGTAAAACTGTTTGATGCACAATCGTTCAGACACCATAATGCATGTGTGTTACAAGCATTTGCGAATGTAACATTTATGTTTGTTGGTATATACTTTTATATGAGTAGTTGGTGGCAAGTATGTCCACGGAAATACATAGCGTGACACATACACACACACACACAAGATCCACTTATACGCTTTTTCACATGCTTAACGCTTTCACATTAGCGCAATCAGCTTAAAATGTCACCTGTCATACAAATGACACTATACAACTCGACGATATATTACACAAGCATTCACAAATCCTTAAATAAAAATACTTAATATGAGAAAAAAAAAATAAAAATAAAATAAATTGGCTGTGAAATTACCTCTGCTGAGTTGATTTTCAGCTCGAGTGTTTAGCAGAAATTTTTTAGTTTGTCTTTTCGTACAGCGTGTGAGTTTGTTTGAAATGTGTTAAGGACATTATGATTTATAACTCAAGGTTTGCCAGTATTGAAAAGAAATGCCAATTTGAAAATTAATCAAGTGGAATTTTATTTCTATTGATATTTGGACAGCCAAGTGAAAGGACAAGAAGGCATAGTTAAGGGAAAGGAGCACCATTTTTCATCCGCAAGTGCTTGGTAGAACCAGAATTTATATTTCCTAATAGATTTCTACCAGGTAACAGCAACCAACGCTTTAACTAAAGCTAATACCAGCAAAAAAAGTTCTTACAAGCGCAGAAGTAATTCTTATTTTAAATTAAATATTTGTCAATTGGATCCTGGGAACTTACGGATCCTTGGAAAGCAATGAAAATGTCAACTTCCATTTTTTATTTGTATCAATACAAAATCAGTTTCTTTGAAGAAAAAAGACTATATTTAGCTTTAAAATCGTCGAAAAAAGCTTTGAAAAAGAGAAAATCCTCCAGTGACAATCCTGTGTGGAGGATCTTGCAAATGCACCGGATTTAAACTACTTCCAAATCATAATCTTAACATTTTCACGATAGTTTTGGAAGTCCTTTTTCACTTCATTGCAGGGGGTATGTTTTTATTTAATTATTGTTTGTTTTATTGGGAACCAACTATAAAATTATCTGTAATATATTGTTGCCACTTTAGCAAAATCCGTAGTCCTGACTTGCATTTTGATGAGAAACATCACAATAAGTATTAGAAAAATAAAATATTGTTAATGTGGCTCAAGCCCCGCTAAAGACTATACATACGTATATTATAACTATTGCCACTGACTTCACCATCAGTCCCAAACAGTAGTCGCAAAAAGCTCTTAAATAATAATATTTTAGACTGCGGATTAAAAAAAAGAACTTAAAAACCAACTAAACAATCTGGTGCATGTAAAAAACGTTAGAACGAACAAAAAAAAATCACTTACAAACTGCCAAATGTATCGTTTGTGCTTAAGGGTACGCGTGCGCTTGTGTGTGTTTATGTGTATAAAAACAGGAAAAAAGACCTGTGGCACAATAAAAGGTAAAATAATCTGACTACACATGTGTGTGTCTGTGTATGCATTACAAACACTATTAATTCATGTTTTAAGTGAATAAAATAGAATTAATGCAAAACTTGGCAAAAGTGAATAAATATGACGAAGTTTTCCTTTCATTTTAGGTTTTCCATTTTTGCATTTTTCTGGTTTTCCTCTTCTCCTGCTTATTGTTTTTGCTGCTATTGTGGCGCTGTATCATTCTGTGGTTAAATGAGAAGGGTCTTCATGATGACGAGGTTAACAGCTGTTGGCTTGCATGTGTAAATGTTGGAAAAGCTTTGTAGTTCGTAAGCGAACAAATATACAATATGTGAAAAGGGACGCTTTTCTCCCATGAATACAGACATTTTTCCGAAACAAGTACTTAAACACGTTCAAAAAACCACTTATACATATAACATAAGTGCATACACTCAAACACACATGGCACACAAACATGCAACAATACTCCACTCAATCGTCGTCTGGTTTTGCTTGTGTATGGGAACAACCGTTCTAAGGATCATTCAATACAACCAACTAGAACACTGTCCGTCCAGCAAACCAACCAAACGTATGAATACCATCTACAACGTACGTGTAAATGTACTCCATTGCCATTTCAACAAGCAAGATCCGGATTGAGTGTAAATTTTTTTGCGCTTGTTTGCTTCCTGAATAAGAGCATGTAGGTGACTCCATGATTTAATTCAGTTTTTCTGACTTTATTCGACTTGTTTTCAAATTATTTGTAATGAGATTTTTTAAACAAATTCCTCCAAGCAATTGATTCCTACTACTGAAAGTGTTACTTCTTTTGCAAAAGACTTAGTGAAAGAGAGTGGTCAGGTGATGGAAATGAAATAAAGAGAGAGAGAAAGAGAGATAGAGCTTAGATTCTTATGCAACTCTGATTTTGAGTGTTTTTTGATAAATTTTTTATAGCAATCTTGCAGCGCCATTGGTGTTAGGTACACAGGAACGATTTAAATGATCTGTTGTTTAGAAAATCTATTAAAGGGTATATCTGGATTTCTCTGGCAACAAGCATGTAGCTCTTTTAAAACATATATTAGAAAAAATAGGCAGCGTTTTTAAACGATTTTAATTTTCATTCAGTGTGATGACACTTTTAAAAATTACTAAATTTTCACAAAAATGTCCGATAGGGCCAAATTCGAAGGACTATATCTTTGAAACTATATTTTGCATCGCACTGGTTAATTTATCATGAGATCCGCTGATAAGAAAAATACATGTATTTATTGTTTAAAAAAATACAGGAGTTAAAATTTATCCTGGGTCGAGAAATTTCGGAACTACCCTACTACAGTTGAAGCAATTATTTAAATCATCAAACCAAAATAGTTTTAATAAGAGAAACATGCATTTTTCAGGATGGTAAAAAACTAATAGACAGATAGTAATGTAAAATGGTGTCCAGTCCAATTGAGAATAATTTTTTGAGATTCCAGAAATAATGTTATAATTCAAATTGAAACGTAGAAATATCGTTATTGTTTATTTCAAAAATTTTTAGTCTGTTGTCTTAACGCAGCATGATTTCATATCAAATATTATAAGGATCGACGGAGTCTATTTTCAAATAGTGGTTACTGTTAACAAACAAAATTTCCGTTTCTGAGATGTAGAGAATCCACTTGAAAAGCATGAAGAGCTATTGCATCCCCTGAAGGTTACTGTTTGGTGCGAAACTTGCTGTGAAAAACTATTTTTTTGAAAATGCCGACGGTACCACCGTAATCGTAAATGGTAAGCGTTACAGGTAGATGCTAAATGAGTTCTGTTTTTGCCTTAAGCTCCTGCATTGGGTATTGATCATCGTTGGTTTCAACTGCTCACACAGCTCAGCCACTAATTTCCAGGTCGAGTGATCTCCCTTTCGGAGTTTTAAGCTGGCCGTCTTGATCGCGAGATTTAAAAACAGCAGACATCTCCCTTTGAAGCATTTTGAAATCCTACATTTACCGCAAGAAATCACGATCCATTGAAGATCAAACCAACAATTTGGAACTAGATATTTTGGGAGCAACTATTTAAAATGCCATAAAACGAGTAAGTCATTTGATTCATTTGAGACATATAATTTTTTTCCAATTATTGTCATCAATTTTACACTTTCAAATAAACTTTTAGTGAAAACAGAGCACTTTTTTATATAAAACAAAATGGAAAGTAGTTCAAATTATAACATTAATTTTGCGCCACATTGTAGTAAAGAGGTAGGCATATCTGAATTTATTTAATGAATAATTATTTTCAACAACATTATTACTTTCTTACCTTTCAACCTGCAAATTTTTTTAAATAGGAATATAGATAAATTTTACTTGTATGAAAATTATATAATTTTTAAAATTTAAGAAATTATTATAAAAGCACTGTTTTATCCAATGTAAATAAGTCATCTGTTAGTTATGAAATCAAAAGTTTTTTATCTGTGCATGAAACTCTTGCACTAAGATGGTGCATCCTACAATATGGTAGTGCTCTTCAAAATTTTATATAACATTATTTCGTTCAAATCTAAGCTACTCAGTTGAATTTATGATTTCAACACAAATAACTTTAAGTTAAAATTATTATTCTGCTATATTTATTTTGTCTTTGCAATACATATTATTCAATTATGATATTTTTTGAAGACTTCTGTTCTCCTTTTAAAGAGTGACTCTAATCGGATGTGGAACAATAAGTTACAGTTACATAACTTACATTGCCATCCCTCAAATCTGCTGCTCTTTTGAGAGTGCCGATCTCTGAGAGCAATTTTTTTTTTCAACTTCAGTTGTTAAATATGGCGAGGGAGCCATTAAAAGGGCCACGTTTCAGAGAGTCCCCCTTGTAATATAATGTAATGTAATGTAATGTAATGGGGTTTTGGCCTAGAATGGCCCTTTGCTCTGCGACCATTGTTGATATATTGTGCTTCCCCTGTCTCTAGCAGTCTAATACGCTCGCAAATAGGATCAGCTCCTTCAATGGGAGCATTAGCAGATCCTCTTCACTCAGCGTATATGCTTGTAGAGTCCTGTGTCTTCTGTGGCACAATGCCCCACAATTTGCTATCAAGTGTTCCATCGACTCCTCATCTTCACCGCAAAATCTGCAGATGTCCGTGTCAGATAAGCCCATTCTGTATAGGTGGGCTTTGCAGGTGTAATGGCCTGTGAGCGCCCCTACCAGCATCCATAGGCTTTTCCTGTCCAGTCTTAGAGCCAGATCCGCTCTCCCAGCGTCAAAGCGTAGGAATTTCTTGGAGTGACGTAATCCATTAATGTCATTCCAATGTTGTGCAATCCTGGACGATTTCCATTTCGGAATCTCCGTCTTAAGGAGACTTTTGTTGAACCCAAAAGAAGGGATGGGTCCAATGAAGTTCCCCTCAGTTCCTCTTCTCGCACAGATGTCCGCCATCTCATTCCCGGCATGCCCCTGATGCCCTGGTAATCTGATTGTGAGAGTAATCTGATTGTGAGTCGCCAGATCATTGAGCCTGTTGTGGCATTCCAGTAATAATCTGGACATTTACGAACAGCCTCTCAGGGTCTTAAGAACCGATTGGCTGTCTGAGAATATCTTAACCCGTATTCCCCTGTGTCCTCTCTCGGATAGGATCCCCACAGTTTCCAGTATCGCGTAAAGTTCCGCCTGGAAAATTGTCGTATCCCTGCTCAATGTTATAGACCTGTGTGCTCTAGGCCCCACCATTCCCGCCCCAACTCATTGGAGCGTTTTTGAGCCGTCCGTGTACCACATTTGCGATCCATCTCTCAGCCATCCTGGGTTTGCGTACCATTCTTCCCTTGTGGGGAAGAGGACCCTGTATTTCCTGTCGAAACAGTATACCGGGTCAATATGGTCGCCCGCCTGAGACATATCAAGTATGTCCCCGATTCCCCTGAGGATAGCCAGGTGATCAGTAAGATTTCCCGCCCTAAGGTTCTCTTTTCCGTAGATAGAGATTGCCCTTATAGCTGCCTCCTCTTGTATAGCCAGATGGAGCGGTGCAAGGTTCAGAAGAGCTTCCATACCCAACGTTAGGGTTGTTTTCATGCCCCCTGTGACGCATAGGCATGCAAGTCTTTGCAACCTGCACAGTCTCGATATAGTTGTCCGTTGCTCAGTCTTCCTCCACCATACCAGAGCCCCGTACAGTATGGTTGGTCTCACTGTCTGGATATATATCCAGAAGGTCATTTTGGGGCTCAGACCTCAGGATTTACCAAGTAGTACTGACTCGAGGTGCGGTTCCCAGGTGAGTTTCATATCCAAGACGAGACCCAGATATTTCACCCTCCCCCTGGGAATTATCTCGATGCCACCCATCCAGAGACTGGGTGAATTAATCACCCTTTTCCTGGTAAATGGTACAATGATCGTCTTCGCTGGGTTAACAGATAGCCCTTCCGAAGTGCACCATTCATACATCTTGTCTAGGGCATCTTGCATTTGGTCCGCAATCGCATGGTTCCCCCTGATTATTACGGAGATATTGTCCGCATAGCCGACGGTTCTGTGCCCCCTCCGGTTAATTATCCCGCTGAGGTCATCCACTAATATAGACCATAGAAGGGGAGATAATACCCCGCCCTGTGGGCATCCCTTCACCTCGGTGACTGTAAAATCCGTGGATCCAAGTGAGGCCCTAATCGACCTTTGGTTCAGCATGCGGCTGACCCATCGTACTATCACAGGATCAGCTCCTCTAGTAGAGAGTGCTGTTTTAATAGCGAGGAAATTCGCATTGTCGAAGGCACCCTCAATGTCCATAAATGCACACAGGGCTATTTCCTTCGATTCCATGGCCTTTTCAATATCCCGAACAATATTGTGCAGTGCCGTGGTAGTTGATTTGCCCTTCTGGTAGGCAAATTGAAGCCTATGCAGAGGTCTCATGGAAAGTACCTCCATTCTGAGGTATTGGTCCAATAGTTTTTCAATCGTCTTCAACATAAAAGATAATAGACTAGTTAGTCTTTGTTAATCTTGATCGAAAGATGTTAACCATCTCCCGATAGAGGATAGTACCTCCTCTTAACAGCAGGGCCGGAAAGATACCATCCGGCCCCGGTGATTTTTAAGGTCTGACAGAATTTACAGCCCATTTTATCCTCTCAAAGGTCACTATTTTCCTGATGACCTGGTTCGTCGATCTTCACTGAGGATGCGGCCATGCCGCTAGGTTGTCAGTGTCCCCTTATCTAATACCAACCGTCGTTTCGGAGCCGTTGGCAAAGACAGTTACGAAATTTTTCTTTTAATCACCGCTATTCTGTATCTTGGCTCACAAAAGTTTTTTGGAAGTTCCTAACAAGAGGCATATAATACTTTTTTACACAAGTACATAATTGCTCCTCTAGCGAACATAAATGTGCCGAAACCCTTTACCAGTTTATCTACTTATAATTAGAAATTTAAAGCATGGAAAGCACCATAACTATTCTTTACATTCGTAGAAGTACCAGCATTTAAAACAAAATGGTGTAACAAAATGACTTCATTACAAACAAACATCCAGAAATGATGGTTAAAACAAGTGAATAAACGGAACACATTCATACACTGCAGGACACACACCTACACATACATATGACAACTTTTACACACATGTAAAACGGCAGAGGAGAGAATCTGTTTCATACAGACTAATGCTCCATCCAGCACAACAACAAAAAGATAAGAAGAAAAAAGGAGAGGAATCAAGTAAAAAGCAGTTAGTGGCTTATTATTACTGAGAAGTTGCGGGTGAAAAAATGCGGCAAGACAAGTGCTCCTTTTTCCACAACAACAACAACACGAAAAACAAGAACATATCACTTCCATCAGTATTGTGTCGAAGGGACACTTTGCACAATAAGCGATACAAAATGGAAATAAATGAATAGAAAAACGAATGAAAATGTGATTGTGTTTTACTATCCCATGGGTATTGTGAACCAAGTGTTTGGTGGAGCGAGTGTTGCAAAGTGTGTCTGTATATTTGTATGTGTACGAACGTGCTTAGCTATTAAATGTATTCGATCATAAAATGTGCAACGGATACAAGCAATTAAATTTGTTTACGTTGCACAAAAACAAACCCACTACTACTACTACTACTACTAGAATGAATCTACTTGTAAAGAGTGTGCATTAAGTATAAAAGAAGAAATTTTCACATACACATACATACACACATGAATGCATGTTACGAAGAAAGGAAACAAGCACTTAAGATTGCTTAGCGTATAAATACACACACACACATACACTCATTCTACAATACACTTCTATATTTAGTAGATAAATTCAGTTCCTTGTGCACACACACACAGACATGGACACATGCACGCCCTAATACATTTATGGTAGCTGGAGAACACAACCAACCATTAGCTATAAAGTCATAAAATTTCAAATACTGGTACTGAGAAGTGTCCATAAAAAATCAGTCGTTTTCTTTAGCATCTCCTTTTTAAAAACGAAAACATTAAAAACATAAAAGAAAAAAATACATCTCAATTTCGTTTTTATATTTATGATGACCACAAACGGACGGACACTCTAACAACCAGCAACGCCAACAGAAACATTAAATTTCAATGTCACCTTAACATGTTTTCACATCCAATTCATATAAAACATCTTCGACACACACGCAAAATTCAAATCAAATGAAAATTAATGCTAGACGAAAAATAAAAATATACCAAAAAAAAAACACATAAAAATCATCCAACAACAACATTTTGATAAGCATCCCTGTACGTGCTTGCATTCATTTCCTTTTTCCGTACTTTTACTGGTTTTTTTGTATGTGTTGATTTTAGTATTATTTTGCTTTAGTTTAATAGGAATTTTAATCTTAAAAGGATTTTTATTAGCGACGCCTTGCACAAAGTATCTCGGGCTATTTTAAAAATACAAGGATGTCCTGAGAAGTCAAGCGTGGCCTGTAAAACTGATTCTTCAGGGAAAATTTTAAGTCAGCTGAATTGGTCTAATGAATTGGATTTTTAAGTCAGTCTGGAATCAGCTGAAAAAAGTTATAGTGTAAATTTCTTTTTAAGCATTAAATATTTTGCTAATTCTGCCCTAAGAGTCCTAAGGCTGCAGAAATATCGATAAATGGCTAAAGAATAATTTGCAAATGCAGGATTCTTGCCTTACAACAGTATTTTTAATCGTTGTTTGTTAAAAAAAAATTATTAATTTTTAAAATTATCACTGATATAGAGAAGCAGTTCAGATTTTTCATCAATATTTTTTGTCTAGTTGACTTCCTAGGAAGTTAAGAAGATGCTCTGGTAGCTTCTTGGAAGTAATAAGAGTTTAAATTCAACACACAATCTACGTATTGCTATCATCATCAAGCCAAACAGCGGTCATAAAACTGAAAAAACAACAACAACAGCAAAAAATGTTTTATATAAGTAAAAAATCAAAATACTGATCTTCATCAATGTTCTTCTGCTGGTACGCATTTAACAAGAGCACGTCCTTAATACCAAAATAAGCGACATGGACAGAAAGAAGATGGTTGCTTGTCACAGTCATATAATGATACGAGCCATGTTCTATATGCCATCATGTATTAATATGCATTCAATACACGAATATTCGTCGGCACTTTCATCACAGACACACATACAGGCAGCGTTTAGTGTTTGCATGCGTGTGTGTGTGTAAGTGTGGTTGTATCAGTTGTTTTTCTTGCAGCACTCAACTCAACTCAATTCGCAAGTTCCTGTTGAGGTCCATTACATGCAAGTTGTAAAATTTTGTGGAATTGTTTGCGTTTTGTCATCATAAAATCTTATTTAATTTTTAAGATGTTTTCATTTAAAGGATATTGTTTTAAATGAAGAGATGCTTGTATTCAAAATAGATTCTTAAAAGACCTTTTATATAAATTGAATAAATCAAATTAACTATGAATTTTAGTAGCACATTAAAGTTGTTTTGCTTAGAATTTTCTTAGAATCCTTAGCAAATAAATATGTTAATCTTAAGGTAGTTTTGAATGTTGTTCTATTGTTTATTCTATTTAATATTTCGCTTTTATAATGAATCAGTGCTACAAAAAGAGTTCCTTAAGTTTGAATCAGTACAAGGCGTACAACATGTTGGGGTTCCAAGGAAATTTAAGGACAGGAGACACCGCAAATGCCGGCTTAAGGAGCTGCTGAACAAAATCTATATACATGCCATTAAGCTAATGTTTAATTAAAGTCCACAAATCCTGCTTCAATACTGGGAAGACAAGGCAACAGTTGTAATTATATGTTGGATCTTGTTTAATTGGATTAAAAGATTAAAACTTACACAGTTAATAATTTGTGTTAAAACAATCACATATTACAGACCGCTTAAGTCCATACCATATTAGAGAGCAGAAAAATTTCAGGAACAATTGATTTTATGGTCTTTAATAGACCGATCATCTCTACGGCATCAGTGCTATTAATCTCTGATCTATGTGAGAAGTGTCCAAGCCATTGAGAAATGAAAATTCTTAAATAAAAGGGAAACTATTCATCTATATGCTTTTACGGATCAAGGCATAATTGAAGTTAGGAGGAAAAATATATTGGTCCTCTCTTCAAGGAGCAATCTTTTGAGATAGCTCTTCAAAGAAGGCCAAATTTTTGGCCACTTTATTTTCCTCGAGCTAGAAAGCTACCTTTAGCACTTTTAACAATTAAGTGCTTTGATCTCATGAAAGCAATTAAGGTTTAATTCTTTTCTGTGAAGCAAAATTTTAGAAAAACTTACTAAAAAATACTTCAAGGAAGAAACTAATTTCCCCACATAGAAAGGATTGCTTAAGGATATGAAGTACTTCTCAGTCCATTTCTTTGATAGCTCCAGGGATGAGAGTGTTTAGTAGTATTATTACCATAACTTGTTGCTGACAATTGGCGTAAAGAACAAAAACTATGAATAGACAAGGACTTTTAGATTAGGAGAAATCGTAATGGAGATCAGTGCGAAAAAATAAAGAACATGAGGTTGATGTCATTTCGGGAGCTTTTTTGGAACCTTTGTGCAAAGCCAGAAATTAAAAATCACTCTAGTAACAACTAAACATAGATCAGATTTATTTTAGAACTTACAAAAAGAATTTATTTTAGCTTAAAATTTTTACGTTTATTTCAGTACTCGTACTTCCCTTTTTTATTGTCCGCAGACAATTATTGTACAACTCAATTCCAACTTTAAAGTAGTTTGTAATTAAACTTAATTACAATAAAAAAAATTCATAGATAAATAACACACAAAAATAAAAATAAAAAAATCCAATAAAATTTGCACATGCAAGACAGATGGCAATAGTTGGTTTTATAAAACTGAGCCAGAAACACAAAACAATGAAAAAAGAAAACAGGACACGGTAATGTGACCGGCCAAATTGATCCTTGTACATCTGCCAATATCATAATAATTATTACTTTTGCGTTCTTAAATGTAGTACTAGTTTAGTTTGGTTTTACTTCATGGGTAAAAAAAAATTGGGACTTTATTTATTTTATAAATTTTTCATGCAGAAAAAAAATGTGCTAACCCAGCTCCGCCTTCCACCAATTTTAGTGCAGGCGCAGGGACCTTTTTCTCTTTGATAAAATTAAATATTTTTGAATTGCTTTAGAACAAGAAGTCGCTTTCAAACACAATGCGTTCGACGAAAGGCCTGTAATGCACGCTTGCTTTAGAAACCGAAGACGATTCCTGATATACCACAGCAGAGGAACTTGTTTTGTCCTGGCCGTAGTAAGAGCTCAAGGACTTTCTCCTATCTCTTATTGTATTGGGAGTTGTTCCATCTTTTTGCATGAGCGATAATATTATTATGAGAGAAGTACCAAAGTTTAAGGTTTATTTTTTTGGAAACTATGTTCATTTCATTAATTTTTTTTGACGTATTAATTTTTTTAAATTGTAATTCATTGGAAACTATATGATTTGGAGTTAGTTGGTTTGACATTATATAATGGATAATGGGCTTCAATGGAGCAATATGCCACAAACGAAATTACCAACCCAATACGGCTCTTATTTCCGTTTCAATTTAAAAATGTTTAAAAATTAAGCCGAAATAAGGTAAAATAGAAAGAGGAAATGAATAAGATATGCATGTACATATATACGACGGCAGTTCACTAAGTCTGTGACTTTTTTTATTTTCCTGCCTTTTTACTGAAATTGCATTACTGCTCCTGTCAACAGGCACGGAAAATATCGAACGTTATGGGCGCCCAGTTGAGGATTCCACAACCGAAACAATTAAAAAAAATTTACGATATGAAGTTGGCCAATCAGATATTGAAATTGCGAGAGGTTGTGGTTTCAATTTTAAATGATCAGTTGGATATGAGAAACCTTCGCGCAAAATGGGTGCAGCGTTTGCTTTCAATTGACTAAAATAGTGTTTGGCGAGGTTCAACTGAAATGTGGACAAGTTTTTGCGCTATTCCGTAATCGTGGACAAAACGCATTCACCACATCACTTCAGAGACCAAACAGCAGTCATAATAGTGGATTTCGCGGCGTTTAATCGCCGCCAATGAAGGCCACAGTGTGTTCATCAGACAATAAAGTTGAGATGCAGGCAGTATAATCCACATTCACTAACTTCAAAAGGGTAAAATAGTCAGTGAGCGAATATTATGCCCACTTATTGGGTCAACTTAATGACGATTTGAAAAAGGCGACCGCATTTGTTCTTCTTCCACCAGGACAAGCTGGAAGGGTGCACACATGTGTACTTCTCAAGGCAAAATTCCATGAATTAGGCTACGAGTAGCTCCCTCGTTCATTCCGAATAATTATTTCTTGTGTCCAAAACTGAAAAAATGTCGGGATGAATAGAGATTTGACTCCAACGATGAAATCATCTCACAAACAATTCATCTCTTAATGACCTCGTCAAATCTTCTTAAGGATTTAAAAAAAGTTGGACAAAGTGTATAGAGCTTAAGGAAGTTTATGTTGAAAAATAAATTTTTTTATATTAAAAAATTTATGTTTCACCAAAAGAATCACCGACTTATTGATCCGCCTACGTATACAGGTTACTGAGCTGTGTGGGCCAGTAAGTATTTGGTCTCGTGGTTTTTTCTTAAATTTTTAACTTTGTGCTATAAAATCTTCATAAGCCTCGTTATAACCATCATGAGAGGAGTGTTGGCATAGACAATAGAACAAACAGTAGCAGAGGAGCTGAAGTTTCACCAGATGATATGACATCAAAGTGACGTTCACCACACATTGTGGCTAGAAACAAAACCTCTTCCTTATTTTTCCTTTTATATAAAAAATAATGATAATAATAATAATAAACTAAAGTTGTAACAACAATTATGTAGTTTAAAGAAAGAGTTTTAAAACTAAAGTCCAATGTTTTATGAGTTTGGTTTCATTTGGGGTTTTGTTCTATTTCTCTTAAAACTTTTGCCCTCAAAATTTTTTATGGGATTTTAGTGGAAATTAAGTAGAAAAATGAATCGCAAGATAATTAAAAAGTTTTCTTGCCCACAATGTGCATATTGTATAAAATATCAACCAAAAAGGGAATTCAACTTAATGCAAAAAATGATTTTGATATTTAAAGAAAAGAAAAAAAACGTAAATGTTTGCAAATATTTATGTATTTTTATAATAATTAAGTAAGAAAAAGGATTTAAGAGCTCATTTCTCTGAATAAGACTATTTTCCTTGGTGTCATAGTTAATTTAACTTTTAAATACACAAGTTTACTTTTCCTCGTACGGTAAGACAGTCAATATATGGCTCTCTATCCCACCACTTGTTTGTTGTACATCATAATAAAACATCATCTAAAAAAAGCCTCACCTAAACTAGTCCCTAGAGGTGGCTTGTATTGAGTTCAATCCTTTTCATATCTTTTATTGGACGGCCAATAAACTAATTCCCAAATTGAAGCACGAATGGGTAGTATTCAAGTTGAATAGATTTCTTCTATTTATTTATTTTTCAATCCAAAAAATTAAATTAATAAGTTTATAAAAATTTACTAAAAAATGTAAGCAGAGCTTTTATATTGGTTATAAAACTCAAGGCTTTGGCACCAGTAATTTGCAAAGCAGAGATGGGAATGTTTATCATTCGAATTTAACTACTGGAAGTTTTAAGCAAAAGAAGATTTCGTCCTTATATGAAATTACCTCTTGTTGATATCCTAAAATTAATTCAAACACATTAGCAACACTTTTTTGTACTATATGGAATATTTATTGTATATGGCAACATAACTAATTATAATAAAACATTTTGCTTACTTCTTTTTTGTATTCTGGAAAAACCACACGTGTTCTTTTTTACTTGGTATATATACACATTAATTTTGCAACAGGAAGTTCGCAGTAGAACACGCGATGAAACTGCAGGGTTACTGGAAAGCGGTTCAGAGCACAGAAGAAAATGCAGACATAAAGGAGAAGGCAACTTCCAGATTGGTATTGTATATTTCACCAAATTTATATGTACACATACAAGATATAAAAACCGCAGCAGATATTTGGCAAAAATTGGAGACCACATATGATGATTCTGGTCTAAGTCGTAGATGTGGTTTATTGAGAAAATTAACCACAACACAATTAGCAAATTGTGACAATATAAGCGAGTATGGGGACACTATTATTGACACTGCTCATAAGCTAAATCAAATAGGTTTCAAAGTTGATGATGAATGGGTCGGTAGTCTGTTGCTAAGCGGTTTGCCCGAACATTTTGGACCCATGATTATGGCCATCGAAAGCGGCAACATGAAAATCACAGCCGATACAATAAAAACAAAGTTGCTACAAGATTTTGACAACTATAACACCTATACAAGTGCAGAATCGTCGTTTTTCTCTAAACATAAAAGTAAAAAAATCCCTATAAAAGGTAAGAAAACTATTTGCTACAATTGCAGGAAAGAGGGCCATATTGCCAAATATTGTAAATTGCCGAAGAACAAGCAAAATGGCAGCAACTATGAAAAAACGTTGGCAGCTAGTTTTGCAGCAAAATTCGATAGTGGCAACAGCATGTGGATAATTGATTCTGGTGCTACTTCCCACATGGTAAGCTGTAAAGATGCATTTGTTGACTTTAAAAAGTTTGAAGAAGAAGACTACGTGACTGTAGCTAACAACCACACACTTAAGGTAACTGGCATCGGCAATATTCGTTACAACAAAAATTAAATAACAAAATGGAGTTCGTTACAATAAATGACGTGTTACTTGTACCAGAAATTTACGCCAATTTGATATCGAAAAAGGGTTTTGAGGTTAAATTCGCTGGGTGTAAATGTGTAGTGCTTAAAGACAACAGAGTATTTTCAGAAGCATTTTTAGAAAAAGGCATGTTTAAACTCAGTGTATCATCAGAAAATTATGTGGCTGTTGGTAGTGAAACGTGGCACAGACGTTAAGGCCACACAGCAGACACTAATGTTAAAAAATTACTGTCGCCTGATTTTCCAAATAAATCGTCAGATTTAAATTATAGAAAAAGCGCTGGTATGAACACATGCACGTCTTGTTTACAGGGTAAACAAACACGATTATCGTATAAGCCTTCTGAAACAAAAACAAATGAAATTTTACAACTTGTTCATACAGACGTTTGCGGTCCCATGGAAAAAAATCAATGGGAGGTGCACTTTATTACGTTTTGTTTCTTGATGATTTCTCCAGCAAGATTTTTGTGCATATGATGCGGAATAAATCAGAGGTTCCCAAATTGTTTAGAGAGTTTAAAAATTTAGTGGAAAACCAAACGTGTAAACGAATAAAAGCACTTAGATCTGACAACGGGCTCGAATATTGCAACAGTCAGCTTAGAGATATTTGCATCGACAGCGGCATAGTACACCAGACATCAGCACCTTATAGTCCACAGCAAAACGGTAAAGCCGAGCGAATGAATAGGACTTTAGTTGAAAAGGCACGAGCCATGTTATATGATGCACATTTGAATAAAAATTTTTGGGCTGAAGCTACAAGCACTGCAGCCCATTTACTTAACATCATACCAAAAAAGAGCCTCAATGATAAATCCCCAGAAGAAGTTTGGAGCGGTAAGAAGCAAAACATTAATTATTTACGTGTTTTTGGGTGCGCATGTATGGTAATGGCGCCAAAAGAATTAAGAAAAAAATGGGACCCCAGACCGAGAAGGTGCATAATGGTGGGATATTGCAAAAATTCAAAAGCGTATCGATTATATGATCCGGAAAGGAAACAAATAGGCATAAGTCGCAACGTGGTGTTTCTTGAGGATGAAATGTTTTATTCAAAACCAGGTATTACTAATGGATCTATGTCTACACTCTTACAGACAAACTTAAGAAACAATCCGAATCTGGTAAGAATAATAGTAGACCAAAATTCAGATAGTGAAGAGAGCCGTGATGATGAAAATGAGGTTCAAAAAGGACCAAAATAAGAAAATTCTGACCATGAAGAAGAAATAAACCCAGAAAGCGATGAAAACGTGAATCAAACGCCGCGACGTAGTACAAGACAAAGAAAACCACCATGCATGAAAGATTATATCACATATCTAGCCCAAGGTAATATCGAAGATCCAGTTAGTTACACAGAAGCTATAAAAAGTCCTGAAAAAGATAAGTGGCTGGAAGCAATAGAAAGTGAACACAACTCCTTACTGGAAAACAATACATGGAGCGTTGTGCGCAATAAAGATGAAGTTAAATCGTTATCAACGAAATGGGTTTTTAAGAAGAAAAAAATGATGATGGCAATATCAAATTTAAAGCAAGGCTAGTTGCGAGAGGTTGTGCGCAGCGTAACGGTATTGATTTCACGGAAACTTATTCACCAGTGATGAGATACAACACATTGCGGTACTTATTACCATTTGCTTTGGAATTTGACTTACAATTAAACCATCTAGACGTTTGCACAGCATTTCTTCAAGGAAGTTTAGAAGAAGAAATATATACTACAGCACCAGAAGGAATATCGGTTCCAGATGGCAGTACCTTGCGCCTGAATAAACCACTGTATGGTTTAAAGCAAGCCTCTAGAAGGTGGAACAAGCGGTTAAGTAAAAAATTGATATCTTTGGGTATGAGACAACTGAAAACTGATCAATGTGTTTATATTGCAAATGAAGATAGTGAGAACGTAGTTATTTTGGCGGTATACGTGGACGACATGATAGTTTTGTGGAAAAATTAAAGTATAAAAAACACATTAATTAAAAGACTGAAAGATGAATTTAAGATGAAGGATCTAGGGTGCGCAAAATTTTTTCTGGGAGTAAGGCTTAATTATAGTATTGGAGAAAGTCCAAAATTGACCAACAATCCTATATAAAAACATTGTTGGAACGTTTCGATATGGTTTCCTGTAACCCGGTTATGACCCCAATGGATCCAAATACAAAATTTAAAATCAACAAAGATGAAAAAGAGTTTTCTGAAAAATGCAACTATCCATATCACAGGAACTTATTGGTAGTTTACTGTTCTTAGCACAAGTTACCAGGCCGGACATAAGCTACGCTGTTAATTTGCTTAGCCGTTTTAATAATAGTTACGAAACACAACACTGGATTGCAGCAAAGCGAGTCTTGCGGTACTTGAAGGGTACGATGGATTTCCAACTATCATTTAAGAAAGCGAAAAATTTTGAAACTTTATGCTATTGCGACGCTGACTATGCAGCTGATCCTGAAGAGCGAAAATCTGTCAGTGGGTACGTATTGATGAAGAAAGGGGGAGCCGTATCGTGGGGCTCCAAAAAGCAACAAACCACTGCACTTTCAACTTGTGAGGCCGAGTACATGGCGATGGGCGTGGCAGTTCAAGAGATTTTGTGGTTAAGAGGTCTTGAGGAGGAGCTAACTAAAA
This sequence comes from Germaria angustata, assembly GCA_963681545.1. Taxonomy (NCBI): domain Eukaryota; kingdom Metazoa; phylum Arthropoda; class Insecta; order Diptera; family Tachinidae; genus Germaria; species Germaria angustata. Next base: position 32,083,300 of record OY813002.1, read on the forward strand.
AACAGCTGCCAGCAACTGTGTGACAATCAGAGTGCAATGCAGCTTGCATTAAATGAGCCGTATCATCCAAAAACCAAACACCAAAACCGGGAAGGTCATCCTTGAACACACATCTTCTGAAGAGATGGTTGCGGACATCTTGACCAAGCCACTTCCAAATGTGAAGATAAAACAATTTACTGGGGACATGGGTTTGAAATAATGTGTTTGAATGAACTTTAAGTAAGAATGTTGAAATCCTAAAATTAATTCAAACACATTAGCAACACTTTTTTTGTACTATATGGAATATTCATTGTATATGGCAACATTACTAATTATAATAAAACATTTTGCTTACTTCTTTTTTGTATTCTGGAAAAACCACACGTGTTCTTTTTTACTTGGTATATATACACATAAATTTTGCAACACCTCTGATTTATTTTATTAATCTGGCATCAGAAGCAAATAGCATATAATTTTCATGAACTTCAGTGCCGTTTTTTCGTAGCCCTAAAATTCTGTCACTTCAACAGCAAATAAATGAGGAAAGAAAATAAAGAGGCATCGAGATTTAATTATTTCCAAATGCCAATAACGATTGTGATTATAATGTTTAAGACATTGGACATATCCTTAAAAATGTGTTCATATTTCCCAGCTGTTTTTATTTAATAAAACTCCTATCACCTGTTCCACTAAATACGTAGGAAAACACCTTCCGAACGTATATATTGGAAATAAATATAAAATAATAACAACATTAAAAAACTCATGAATGTTGTTATTTAATGTACAAATGTATATTATAATTACTTTAAATATTTTCTAAATATGTGATTAGAATTTCAAAAATGACAAAAATTTTCATTATTATTTTTCAAATGTAAAAATTTTTTCAATTTATATAAAACAAACAAATAATAAATATCCTGAAGATGGTACTCAATGAGTACCGAAATCGAAAATAATTTAAAATAAAAATTTAAGACCTTAAGCTTAATAAAAAATAAAATAAAGTTTATTAATTATAAAATTTAAATATTAAAATTTATTTCGGTATTCTCCCCAACAAATCGATTAAAACAATTACAGTTTAAAAAAATATTATTTGTTTAGGCTTCATACCTTCATATGCCGACAGTTTATTGGTCGCTAATTCAATTAATTTAAGCAATTCACTGACCAATTAAATGTCAGTATAAGAGTGGCTAAAGCCACAACAAACAATACAAATTAATTAATTTTTCCCACTTATTTTTAATTCAGTCGAAAATGGTTGTATGTTTTTGTTTTCAAAGTAAATGTTTAAGCAAAATTTTATTTCGCATTGAAAGGAACAGGCCCTTAATGTCAAAAGCTTTTATTGACGTTAATTTTGTGAGAACAAAAATTTCCAGTTAGAAATCAAAATCTATATATGTACTTATATATAATTTTTTGTTTTTTATTTAATTTTAATTTTGAGAATATATAATTTGTCATATTTTAACACTGAGAGCAATATTGCTGACAAAAAATTAACTTCACGTTTTACACACTGCAAAGAATGTGTAAAAATTCCCTGCCATGTTGTGCCATGAAGAGGCATGCAAAAACCCAAACTAAATGCAATTTTTTTTTTATATTACGCAGACAAAAACTTTTTATAAAAATATATGAAATCAGTTTTCCCTAAATATAAGAAAAATAAAATACAACTAATAATAGACGTTAGAAATATTAATGTAGTTTTACTTAAGAACTGGTCACCCTATTTCCAATATCAGTTGAATTCCTCATTCTTACCCAAGAGTATGCTACAGTTAAAAATATTATAACTTTTCACTTTGTCTAACTCAAAAGACAAACAGTGCATACTTTGTGGGATGACGTTATTAACACCAAACGATTATGCAAAAGAAATCAAGTCATCACAAATTTTAAAAGAGATTTTTCAATTTTCTATCTTATTTTCCAGCAAAATAATAATAATAATAATAATAATAATAAAACAACAACATAAACAACAACAGGAGATTACTTTATCAATTTACTTTTTTTCTTTCCTTCAGCAAATAAATAGAAAAGGGATTGTGAAAAAGAAATATACTCGCGTAACAGAAGCAGAAAACAATCCATTTCATTGACACTTTAACTAATAATCCAGCAATAAGTCGAAAGGAAGAAAACTTTGATTTACAAAATAAAAAGGGAATAGAAAAAAGAGACTATAGAAACTTATTTCAATCGCCTAATGTCCTTTCAAAAGCTATAGCTCATTAATTCTTGATAATGCAGATGATTGCCGGCTGTTTTTTACAGATTATTTTTTTTTCTATTGTAACAGAAATGAAACTCGTAACTTTTGCTTTTTTTTTTGCTGTTAAGGCATTAATTTTTTTTCCAATTGAAAATTTCTTAAGAATTATACGCATTGGATTAAGTTCAAAATTGGTAAATTTTCAAAAACTTTACAAACGATGTACACAATGCGTGTGGCATAAAAAATTCCAAACCAAATTGTTGTAAACAGTTTTAGAGAAAGTTTCTCTCAGATTACCAAAATCTACTCCTTTGGGTTGTTAACAAGTTAATCACCGAAAGTTCCGATTCTAAAGTTAGTGTAGCCATGTATGAGGCTTTTTGTCACAATAAGTTTGAAAACAGGCATTTTTATTAACAGCTGCTTTAACTTTTTTATATAAACCACAAGCCGCAAAACTTCAGACTTCGTTGACGGACTTTTGTTTGGGTGGTTGCTGGATCATGTAAATATCCTTTTTAATCATAAAATCATCATAATATATTATGAACCGGATTTTTCCTAATTTTAATTCCTTTTTTTCCAACCAATTTTATTTTGAAACGAGAGATGCTTTAATTAAAACAGAGTCGAATTTTTTAATAGACTGCGATACCTTCTAGCAGAAACAAAATTAGCGTCACACAATGTTAAATTTTGCATAAAAAAATAAATAAGCAGACTATCGCGTAATTTGAGGAGGAAATGGGAAAAAAGTGAATTTCATATTCTCATTAAACATTATTTTTGCGGAAAAACTCTTCACGAAAAACAAGGTTGAGCTTGATAAATACTACAAGAATTCTGCACCATAATTTTCAATTTTACAAATACGGAAGCTGCCAAAGTTTCTGGACACACTGTTGAGGTCTCTATACCACAAATGCTTGAAAATTTCACGATATGATATTGGCCAATTGAAGATTTAAAGTGCGAAAATTGTGGAAGCCATAGCCATATCGCAGGGCTAAAAGCTTTCAATTTTGAATGATCCCTTGGGTATGAAAAAGCTTATCGCATGATGGGTGCCGCATTTGCTCATAATCGCCCACAAATGCAATCTTGTGACAACTTCGCAGTGTTTGATGTCATTCAACCTTAATATGAACAAGTTTTTGCGCCATTTCGTAACCATGAAAGAAAAGTGAATCCACAACGAGAAACCAGAGGCCTAAAAGTAGTTAAAATAATGGGTTTCTCGGCGTTATCAAAGAAGGCTAAGGTGGGCTTGTCGGCGAATAAAGTAATTTCGCGGTATAATCCAAATTATTTTACCTTCAAACAGGTAAAACACTTACTTGCAAACATAATGGTAAGTTATTGGCTAGATTTAAGGAGGATTTTCAAAAAACCGCCGGCATTTGACCAAGAAAAAAGTTTTTTTTTCCACCAGGACAATACAAGGGTGCACACATGTACAGTTTACATGGAGTAATTCCCTGAATTAAGCTACGAGTCGTTCCCCAGCCCCGTGCAAAAATTTCTTATTACCAAATCTGAAAAAAGAGATTTGACTCCAGCAATGAAATCATCTCACAAACAAATAAGTATTACGATGACATTGACAATTCTAATTTTTTGAAAGGGAGGAACGTTAGACAAAGTATACACAGCTCCAAGGAGACGTTTTTGAAAAATAAAATGATTTTATATTCGAAGACCTACGTTTCAAATAAAAAGGAGCGGGCTTATTGAGCTCCAGTAAATTTCAGCAATATATTTGAAAAGCACCTATTAAACTTGTTAAAAAAATGTAAATACAATGTGTGAATCAATCATATGAAAATTATAAATATTTAATTATACAAACAATACAACGAGTGATTTATATTTTATATGAAAATAATGAAATGGGAAAATTTCTCGATTAATGTTCAATGTATATTGTTAAAAATGGTTGCTGTAAACATATACGTGTATTTTTTCCTGGTTTGCGTTATTAAAACCAACTTATGGTTGGTAAAAAGTAAATATTTTTAAAAGACTCTTCAATTATTTATTGGCAATATCTGTTTAAGGAAACAACTTTCTAAACTTTTAAAAATATTTCAAGAGGTTTCTAGTACTTTTATTTATTTTTTTTTTCTTTCTTTTCATTATGGCAGGCATATAGGATTCACCCCCTTCCCAAATAATATATTCATATATTTTCAACTTTTTTTAAAAGTCACTGTTGCAAAATGTGTATCTTACATGTTGCTGTTCGGTACAATTCAATTCGAAATGTTTAAATTATCATTTTTACACACTCATTGTGACTTTTTAAATTCTATGTATTTCCAACTTTTGCATATTTTTTTTTCTATATTTCCTTTTTTTGCCATAACCTTATTAATTCATGAAAAATATTATTCAAGGGATTTCTTATTTTTTTTTATTATTCATGCAAATTTTACACAGTGAAACGGAAATTGACACCATTTAAAAACATTTCTTCCCCTTTATTCCTTTGACTTTTGCAATGTTGTTGTTTGTTAGTATTTGTGTTCTTTTTTTCCTATCATTTTTATTTGAGTTTTATGATTTTTCAAGCAATATCTATACAATGCTCACCAGAAAACAAAAAACACAATAGCTATTTCCGTTTCCTGTTACTGTTCGTAACAATCTTAAACAAAATCCCCAACACACACCGCCATACACCTACAATCGCAATCAAAGAAAAACCAGCATCATTTATGCAAATCTACTGATACTCTAATCCTACCACTTCCTCTCTCACTCACTACCGTAGTTGCAAACAATTTTTAAGGCTCTGCTTTGCTGTTTTACATCCGTAGCTGTGTTTGTGTGAAGTGTTTGTGTAACAGGTCATTGCAGATTTTGTTTTCTGACAATTACTTGAAAATTGCAATGCTGTTTGCATCTCTCTCTATCTCACACTCACTCACTCTTTATACCAGCAGCCCATTTTTTTACATTTTTTGTTTCGTAAAACGATGCCATTTAATAAAATTGCTTTTGCTTCATTGTTTCATACAATTTAGTCCGTTATTTTTGCATATTAAAAACCTTTTCATTTTCTTTCTATTTTCGTTATTTGCAGTTGGTTGTGTGATTGTCGGTATCTGTGTGAGTCAATTGGTGAATTGTTTGGTTTATTTTGGCTCGTATTGTTGCACTCAAACCGGAAGTAGCATTTTTGAAATTTTTTAGTTTAAATTGAATTGCCACCAAAAATACTAACTATTTTATCTATTTAAATAAAAAGAAAACTAAAGCAACAAATGCCTTTTTAATACATTACACTTATAAAAACTATTTTGAAAGCTGTTTTCATAAAGTCTGTACGAAATGGTATTACGATGTTGTCTGATATTATTGACAAAAGAGTTTTTAATGTCTCTCCACTACTACATTAAAGATACAGTCCTGTAGGACATATAAAGAAGCGATTAATGAAAATTTAAAATCTTAAAAGTACGAGAAAAAACAATCCAGGTATCCACTTCACTGCAACCCTACGAGCGCCTTAAGGTTACATATGAGATCTAACACAGAGTATTTAATTAGTGTCAACTGAGCCTAGACCATTGCTGTATTGGAACAAAAATTCAATTCCTTTGTTATTGCATTATTTTACTAAAGGCTCCATTTCAACTTTGTTGTGACTAATTCCTTTGAGACCTTTTGAATTTGGAAGCTGTAAATAATTCGCGTATACTAGACCGAAAATATTAAATCCCAAATGTTTTATTACGAATGTATTTCACCTGTTTGGGACTAATTTCATTTCCTATTTGGAATTATTTGATTTTGTAAAAATACTTGAAATGAAAAAATAAAAAAAATTGTGTCATTTTATTGGAATAAAATTTGCAGCTTATTTTTTAATATTTATCATTCTTTAGTCTAAGAATTTCTCATAAAGAGAATCAAGAAGAGCACTCCACTGTACTCTGTGTCGCAGACTACTGTACTGTATGTCTATGACTGGTTTAGCTTTCAGAATCATTTCTTCACAGTGATACTCTCGCTTTAGCCAAACACCAGGAACCTGAAGATAGTCACTACAATAGTTGCGCAACAATAATTTTTGTGTCTGGTAGTGGCTGGACTTAAATAATTAAGAATTTTGCAGTTAAGATTTTAGTACTCATTACTAGTTCAATATATATTTAAGATCCAATAAATAACAATATTTGAAAAAAGTTCTGCACTCTCGGTCTTTGGACAGGAGAGAGGACTGTGAGGTGTATCCAAAACTGGCTTTGCTTAACAAGAATTTCCTTCAATGCCGGCCTTTGGCATGGCGCAAGGTATTTAAACTCTGTGACATATCCAAGCCCGGCTTAGTTCTCCAAAGCATTTTACCAAATCGAAATTATTTCACATTTTTTGATCTTATTTCATTAGGGCTTTAAACATATTTTCGCATTGGAATTATTTCGTTGGTAAAAAATTCCCAAAAATTTGGGGTTTATTCCATTTTCAAATTTGGGAACAATTATCATTTGATATTGTTTGAAAATTGCATTACAGCTTAAAAAGGGTTTCATAAAACGAGTTTCCGAAGTTTCTTTGCCTTCACAAATGGCAGTTTCGTTCAATTGATTTTATATTTTATATTCAGATGAATCATTTTGTCAATTTGGGCAATCTTTTCTATAAATTTTTACATTCCATTTCTCTGACAATTAATGTTTACAGTGCCTACTCCATATCAGGTTTCATTGTCATTCCGACATCTTTTAAGCGAGCACATACGAAAACCCCAAGCAATGAATTACAGCACATAGCTGCGCAGTATTATAACTACGTTATCACTCAAACTGAGACTTAGCCGTTACACAAGCTGGTAGTTTTTGGAAAGAGAATACGGGAATTTTTATACATTAAGCAAAACAGAAATATAGATATTCCTCTAAACTTATGCACAGAATATACTTTTAATGGGTTCAAATTATTCTACCCATCATTTTCATTACCATCAATGATATGCATTTAAAAAAGTTTCAGTGTGAAATTAAAATCGTCATTCATATGTGTGTAGGTGTGTTTGTAGTTATAATAAGTATTTATACATTTGGATTAGTTTTTTTGTGTGTTCTTTTCTTTCTATTTACATAACTTGTTTGCAATTGCAATAGTAATAGTAAACACTGGCAGTTGTTGTAACTCTTGCTAAAGTCCTTGGCAGCGGATGTCATTAAGTTTAATGCACTTCCCTTAGTGCTTTTGCCTTGCTCGACACAACTTTTTACATTTAATGTTGCCAAATGACAAACATTATGCAAAATTGTTCATCTTCAACTTAAACTCCAACGCAAACAGCGACACCCACCAACACTTGAACACTCACACAAACGCTTTACTACATCTGCTACAGTTATATGTGTTAGCATGTGTGTGAGTGTTTAGTGTCTCTATGTATTCTCTCTTCTACTTATAAATGCATAACTTTAGTTTCATACAGTCAGTTAGGAAAATGAGAATTGATATTTGTATTTCTCGCTTCATTTTCATTTTTTGCATTTTTTTCGTTTTATTTGCTTGTTTTCTTTAAACTTTTTCCAAGTTTTATTTGGTGGTCTCTGGCGGGTCGTTTGTTATGACACATATTCCTGTCACATTCCATAAATGAATGGGTTGTCTTCTCTCCATTGCGTTTTGGCGTCCTGCCTTTGAACAATGTAACCATAACTTGAATTTATTTTATTTAATTTATACTGCCAATGACTTTTGGGAACTTATTACCCTTAACAATTAAAAAATCTAACGTTCTAAATTGCATGACAATTTCTCAATTGTTTTGAAGCATTTCAATGAGTTTTACATTTTTACATTAATTTATAGAAGACTAATCAGTTTTTAGATCTTCATGGGTAGTTGAGGAAAAAGTGCATTAAAGGAATTATTCTTTCCACAATGAAACTTCTAAGTTTAATATACTGAGAGATAAATAAATCAAATATATATTTAAGCACCTTGTTGACAAAGAACGTCTTGACTATTGGGTCAACTAGGGCCTCCAGCACACAAATTTATGCGACAATCAATATATTTCTTATTTATTTTAATGATCTTTTATGTGGAATTTCCAAACCTCAATGTTCTCTTGCAGATACAATTTATATACATTTGTCAATAGGCCAAAGCTGGCAAAGATTGGAGACATGAGACAGAATATGAAATATACACTAAATCGAGATCTCGAAATAGAGTCAACTTTAATGGTAATAGGATCTGTCGTTGTATTTTTACACCTAAACATATGACCGACCATCTTTAAATATGAATGATGTAGGAATATGGAGGAACAGAACCTCTGAGTACATTTTTCATGTCGCTATGGAAGCCTCGGTTTTCTAAGACAGACAGACAGCAGACAGTTGATGTCGTTTCTATGTGTATAACGAAATACAATGCGAAAATGGAATGCAACTCTTAAGCTTGGGAGGGTATTTTAAACTGTAATCAAACTCAGTTACTCGACCGCGTACAGGAGAGGACGAAGGTAGCTCGTTAGTGGCAATTGCAAAACCGACTCTATTAAATCACTGAAACATCTTCGCAGCGTGGGATGTTTTTCATTATTTTCTCATTACTTCAATGGAATGTGTTCTAATAAGATTAGAAGACTTGGTGACGAAACCTGCTCAAACTACACTTTCCACTTTTCTATAAATCATTTCAGTCAGTCACTTGAATCAGTAAAATTACCCAAATCATCCATTTAAATCAGTCGAATCATTCATTTGAGTCATTCGAATCATAAATTTAATTCATTCAATATACATTTCAATCATTTGAATTTTAATTATTCGATTCAGTTATTTTAACTACTTGAATCATTAGAATCATTCAATTTAACTGTTTCAACAATTCCCTTGAATCATTTGAAACATTCATTTGAATCATTCAAATCAGTTATTTGAATCATTCGATTCAATTTAATCACGAAATCACCAATTCATCATCAACTCGAATCATTCATGTGAATCCTTCATTCGAAAGAATTATTCATTTGAATCACTCGAATCATTCATTTAAATTATTTGTATCATTCATTTGAATCATTAATTCGAATCATTAATTTAATTCATTCAATATACATTTCAATCATTTGAATCAATAAATTAAATTATTGGAAACAGTTATTTTAACTACTTGAAACATTAAAATCATTCATTTCAATCATTTCAATAATTCACTTAAATCATTTAAATTCTTAATTTCAATCAGTCTATTGATTTATTTGAGTCATTCAAATCATTTCTTTAAAGGATTCGAATCATTGATTTAAACTATTTGGAATTATTTAACTCTTTAACTAGAATTATTCGATTCATTCATTTGAATCATTAAAATCACTAATTTGAATCATTCAATTCATTTATAACACTAATTTATTTCAATCATCAACTCGAATCATTCATGTGAACCCTTCATTCGAAAGATTTGAAAAAAAAATTTGTATAACGTTTTGAGTCCTTCGAATAATTCGTTCGCATGATTAATTAGAATAAGTGGATCCATTTATTTGAATGATTTTTTTACACATTCGGATTATGTGTACCAATCATTTAATTATTCGAATCATTTTATTGAATCATGCCAACCATTTATCGAATCAGCTATTCGAAACATGGAACCATTAAAGTTAAACATTCTTGCACATTGGGAAAATCGCACACATGACCAACAACTCCAAAAATTTACATCTATAATGGCAGAGTTGAGAGTTTCATGCATTTTTCTTAAACCCTTCTTAAACATGTAATAACTTAGAATGCCGCCAGTCCTGTTAACAAGGATCTACCTAAACATCTTACTCGTATATACGATTTACAATAACAAGAAAACAACTGACCGAGAGTACATTAAATAACTTAATAATCTGTTTAATGGGATTTTTCTATTCAAGTGTTTGTGTGTGTGATAAAATGCATATAGAAAGGACGATGACTGATATCAACATGAGGACATCGATGCTATAATTATCGCCAATGTTTTCTATTACAACTTCTATTATAAATACAACAACTAATAACGCTGTGTGTTTATTCTTAATAGGCAATTAAGTGTACACGATACAAAAGTAATTGAATTCTCTATATTTTTAATGGCTTATAAAACATTCTCAAGCAACTACATACAAGCAAATGTACTTCCTTATTCGATTTTACAACATCACAATACTCGTACTGGCAAACATAAACAGGATAAATCAATATTAATTTAAGGAAATTGAATCCTGTAATTATATTTTGATAAGAAAATTATATTGTATGCATTTCTTTCATTCCTTTCCTGCTCTAATTTTCTAAGATTTACTTATTCCCTTGCTCTAACACTAACACCATCATCGTGTCTTCATAAATTAAGGAAATGTTTGTTCCTTATTTCGCATTCGCTTTTAATGAGGGCGTGTCGCACGCAGTAAGTGTTTCTGTTCTGCTCCCATTCACCCATTGTTTTGCCTCAGTATGTGGTTGAAAAGATTTTGTAATTGATATTTAAAAGCATCTATTTCAAAGATAAAGCAGATTGATTTGATGTAAATAATTATAAAATGAGGTAGAATTTGAATTTTTCATGAAACACTATGGACTTTTAATAAAAAGAATAAAAAACTTAAGTTATCTTTAATACTTTTTATTGAAAAATAATTGCTGCTCATAAGATTTCAAAAATTATATAAAGTTTTATATGTCCTCCTCACTCAAATTAGACGGGCGGTCAGGGTAAAAGTAATCAAGTGGAAAAATATTTACTTAAAAATTTGCACAATGGGGAAAAAATTTTTTTCTCTTTCATCGCTTATTGAGGGATACTTAGTAAAATAGTGCCCAAAAGCAGGAACCGTAACAGTTTACACTTTATAAAGTTCAATATACAATCATTTTTTTATTTGTACATTTTGGCGGAAATAAAACTATTTCCTGATTACACTGTACAACAAAATTTTACTTTTTCTAAACAGCATAGTTCTAACGTATGATCCTAGTAGAGGAAACCAAAATAAAAAACATATACGTGTATTGGCGTTTTGAAAGCTTACATCTGGTCTATAACTTAAGGGGACTTTTAAGTCCTTTCATTAATTGTTATATTAAGTCGGTATAGGGAATCTTCTATCCCTTAGATTTTAGGTATAAGATGTATTCAGTAATTTTAGGTGAAAAATCATGAATGACATGTTTATGGAATATTTTAACTCTCCAGCTCTTCGCGGTATGGTTCGTTTTTGTCTCCTTTCTTGAAGGGAGGCTAAAAGCTCCCGTTAAATAGTGAGCTAAAGTGATCGCTATAAGTCGCAGCATACTTCAAATCTTAAAGTTCAACTTGGCCGCCAGAAATAAGTCAAAACTTAAATGTCCTTAAAGGTTAAAATTTTGTGTTTATTTATGGTTTAATAGTATTCATTCCTAAGGGTTAATTCGGAATTTGTTCTCAATTATTGCCTTTAATTTAAGGTATATTCAGGAATATAATGCAAAGTACAACGAAGCTATTTTAATGGATTCTAACTCTATATATTGACCCTTTAAATCATCTATACATGGGTCTTTTGTGTCCTCCGTCTTGTAAAGGAGGCCAAAGCCTTCCTTCGGATGAAATGTTAGAGAAAAATATTGGTTTCCTGAATACTTCAAAGCTCGAAATTCAACTTGAACGAAAAAAATAAGTCAAGACTTAAAATGCGTTTATGGGTTAATTTCGCACTTAAGGTCCTTCGGGAGCAAGTTTATGTTAGAAAAATATTCTATGTACAATTTTACCATTAATCGCTAAGAAATTACATTTTATAGAATTTACGAATTTGTTGATTAACATTCCAAAAATACTTCCAAAGTATATTTTGTACGGACTTTGAATATAAAAATACCATTTGCCTTAGCAACTCGTAAGTGCAAAATTTTACCTCCAAACTTGAAAAATAGATATTCAGTGGAATTTAAAAAATTCTCAAGGTAACAAAAGACATATTACGGATTGCTCTCAGACCCCCAGAGTGAAGAGTAGAGTAAAACTTTTAGGATTGAAAATCGCGCTGATATATTCTTAATATTCTACTAATAATTTCAGTATCTTTTGAACATAAAAAAACACATGATGTTGAATGAAGTCATTTTGCCTGATGCTAATCCCTAAAAACTTTTTCAAGTTTTTGTTTTTGTGTAATAAATGTCAAGCGAATTTTTAAGAATATGCACATGTTTAGGAAATGGTATCATCATAAATATAAATTTTCAATGATTTAGTAAAATGATTTACCTTTCAGCAAATAGTATAGTAGTCAATTAACTCTCTACCATAAAGGATTCGTTTGTCTGATTCGTTTTCCTTTCTATTACAAGTTAAGTGCAAGTATAAATTTATATGGAATATATGCATTGTCATAATAAAACTTCAAATACCCTAGTACCAATGCATAATTTAAGAAGGTATTCTCAGGAGTAAATGTAGAGTCAATAAAAAATTAATAACATGTATATTATTCCGTGTCCAAAAACACTTTTTTATAAGGAGTTAAAAAGTGCCGTGCAGTGTCTCATGCATAAGTTTTTTCTCCTCACTGACGGCTTCTAGAGGACTAATTAAGAAAGAGACATTCAATCTCCTAGGAAGGACACGTTTATGGCAGCGTCCAGCCATAATACTACTAATAATGATGGGTACCTTCCAGGTCTAGAGATGTTATGTAGTGACGTGTGACGTTGCCCGAAGAGAACATTAATATTGACTCATTTGCACATGTTATTTAACGCTGTTCATTTATGGTGATTAAACATAATAGACTAAATAAATGGCAGCCATTTTAACAGATTCAAAATCAAAAATATGGCCGATATCGACTGTCAAACTTTGGAAGGCCTTATTGGAGGAACCGATATTTAATTTTAAAAAACAATACCATTCCTCTTCTTAAGAGAACTTTTTAAGTTTTTAGTTGGTAAGTTTATTAAACACTGTATTATTGGACATATATCCGACTATCGAAGCTTTTTTATTTGGTGGATGCTAAGAAAAAATTAATTCAAAAAAGGAAGAATTAGTCGAAATTTTTTTCTATGATTGTCAAAACTTGCAGCAACTCTCGAATAAATATAAGCAGTCATTTTCTTTTGAACTTAAACTGGCCCATAGTTCTGCCTCCAACTAGCCTATTAGACCTTCTAAAAAGTTTTCAAATTGAGGCTTTATGTAACTCGTAAAACTTAAACAAAATTTTTCCTGAAATAATAAATATGTATGTGCACTAGGCTAATGCTGAAATCCTCAACACTTGATATAATACTTTTTAGTCCTTTTTCAGTATGCAGACAGGTATTCGTTATTATATATTACCTGTATGTATTACCATTTCATAACCTGCTGTGTACTGAAAAAATATTGCCTAACACCATACTTGGTATATAATTCGTGCACAATTACTAAGGCATCTCTAAAACTAATGCATATCCCAGTTCAAAACTTTTACAGAATCATAAATAAAACCTTGGCAAGTTGAAAATTTTAAGAAATTAAACCAAAATGGGAATAAGTTAGAAAAATTTAAATTTGAAACTTCCCGTTTCACAGAGCAGCATGCTTTTACACAAATTTACATACGAGAATATTAAAATATTGGGGTTAAGTTAGAAAAATTGGAATTTTATACGAACATTTACGGTTTTGTAGTGCGACATGGATGTACATGACTTTTAAGTTAACAGATGTCCCAATACAAAATGTTTATATTGCAATCAGAACATTCTAGTCTAATTTTGGTTAAAAATAAATTTTAAAAAAGATAAAATTAAAAGAAAAATTTAATATTGAATGTTTTCAAGCTGCTTAAGCTTCACTGATGATTTGATTTAGCGACCAATGAAATGTCGTCATATGAAGAGTGAAAGCCACAAGAAACAAAGAATTTTGCAAAAAAGAAAAATTTTAAATCGAAATTTAGATCTTTTTGAATTGAATTTTCTGTAAGAATTTTCTCATCTAAATACTTTTTATTTTGGTTCCAAAAATATTAATATCAAACGATATATTGAGATCGACAACAGTGTAGTACCCTACAACTCGACAAATTATTATCTCGAAGAAAAATAAATTTTGTACACAAATTCAAACCCGCTACAAGGAACTGCGAAAAATAAATTATTCTGGGTTGTGTTCTTCACTATAAATTCCTGCATAAATTCACAGGAATATGAAGAGTGCAATCAGTTGTAATTTTAGTCTTTATTCGATTTAAGCATAAATTCCTCGATGGGTACACTTCCCTACTTAAACATATTACAAAGTTAATATTTCTTCCATTAGAAACATAGTTAGATTACAGTAGGATGGATGAAAATTTCATTGCTGTTACTGTACTAAAACGTTTTGCTTTTCTTTTTGCATTTTTCTTCTTGTTATTATTCATTTTATTGTATTTCTGCGTTCCCTCTTGTTGCTATAGCCATATCCTGTCGTCTTACTGGCGCCGTAATGCAATTTCAATGACGCATAATACAGTAAACAATAAGTTTTTTATTTGCTCCTCTCTTGCCCCCACCACCCTGCCTGTTTTGCTCTAATTCAGTCATTTTTATTTTCTTTTACTTTTTATAGCGTTAAATACCTAAATTGAAAGAAAATTATGCGACAGAATCGTAACAACGTAGCATGTGGTAAATTATGTGACCATATTAAGTAGAAAATGAACTCATACACTAACACACGTATACACACACGCACACATCCTTAATGGGAAAGTTTGCATAGTTGTAACTAAATATTTACATTTGAGCTTTTCAAAAACATTCGTAGCGTATTTTAAAAGATACTGAGCAATTTAAATTTAAATATATTTATATGATTTTTTGGCGGCCCATTGTGGCAAATTTAAAAAAATTTTCGAAATTTTCGAAAATTAAAGGCGATAAGGGGAAACACCAAAACAAACATATCAATTTTAATTTAATCAATCTCCGTTATTTACTTATATTAAAGAATATCGAAATCCAATAACCATAAACATTATAAATTGTAGGAGACACACTCGGCCGAAAAAGGGACCCTCTCGCTTTTAGCCTACAATCCCTTCAGCCATGTGCCTTCTTTGCTCTGACAATGACATACATTCCATGTGATTGTATTGTTTTACGAAATAGTAATAGTTATTTTTCATTCCGAACTTTTGTGTTCCCCCGATATTATGCATTAGGAGCCTCGTACACAATTTTGACTAATTGGGCATCTAATTTCTAACACATCCAAGTGCTGGTCACACGACCAAATCATATGATTTTTAATTTAACTAACTCCTATGACAAAGGCATGTTACAGTGATAGATCCCTTTCTTGCAAAGTATTAAAACCCGAATCGGTCCCTGTACCCAGACATGACTACTCACGTGACATGTTCTGTATCAGTTCTCTTCCTCCTGGGGTTAAGCCACTTTAGAAATATTGATGGCCAAATTCCCATTTTGCCTCGGTGTATAATCAATACCCAGTTGAAGACATTTTGCATGAATTTTAATTTAATAATAAGTTTCAATATTAAATTTTTCATAAGTTGTTCTTCTTCATTTTTATTTCTATGTCTTTTGTTTTTATTCCTGACATTATAAAATATTCCAATAAAAAATCTCAATTAGATAATTGCTTAAAATTATTTTGCCAAAATGTATGAAAACAAGAACAAAAACGAAAACAAAAGCTCGATATATTGTGGCATTAGTGGAAAGTTGTCTTTCTTTTTTATTTCTTTAATTGGCAAAAAGCTTTTAATGGTAATTATATTAATTGCCATAGAGAACAGTGTGAAAGTGACTAATATGTGTATTTGTTAACAAAAATTAGTTTGTATTAAACAAACAAACAAACAAATATATAAAAATGGCATATAGACAAGAAATATCATGGACCGAATAACATGATAAATTTTTTTTGCTTGTTTGTTTGAGCAATTCTTCTCTTAGTCCTCTTATCACGAGCATGTGGTACTACAAAGAGACTTTGGCAATGAGAAATTTAGTTTGTTAATAAAATTTAGTGTTCAATTAATTGCAAATTATTAATTAAACAGTGTGGAGAGGTCACAGTTGAATAATTTATATTAAGTCGTTCTACACATGTTCGTAATAAAGCAATTACGGAAATGGGAAATTT
This sequence comes from Germaria angustata, assembly GCA_963681545.1. Lineage (NCBI taxonomy): Eukaryota > Metazoa > Arthropoda > Insecta > Diptera > Tachinidae > Germaria > Germaria angustata. The sequence continues at coordinate 32,099,663 of OY813002.1, forward strand.
GCAAAAAAAAAAAATAATAATAATAATAATAATAATGATTACAATACATAGATCTACGGGCTGATGTCCTTTATGTGCAAACATATATGTATGTATAACGGGTGTTTAATTCATCCGTTTAATTTATATGGAAGTCCTAGTAATGCCATTAAGTATAAAATATAACATTGCACAACTTAGCTGGATGACCCGCATCCGAAATGTCCAATTGTCCATGACTCTGGCGCACAAGTCTAACTTAATTTGAGTTTTGGGATGTTTTATATTGTTGCAGCTTATTTGCATAGACATTCGACTCAAGAAAACCACCACAAGAAAAAGTCTAACGCGATCAAAACGCATGATCTCGGAGGGCAGCTTATATCACCACCACGTTAGATGACCTTGCACCGAACAAATTGTGCACAATGTCCAATTTGGCATGTGCTATGTGGCATGTAGCGCCGTTCCGTAGTTGACTGGTGGTGAAAATGAGAGGGAAAAAGAGAGAAAAAACTTACATTATTATGCACCTATGCTATCGCGCGTTTTTAATAAACTTTCGAGCAATGTTGCAGCACCTCTGGTGTTGAGTAGACGCATTAACTTTCTAAAGCTGTGTGTGTGTGTTGTTGTTGTAGCCGATTTATTAACTATTTTACTTCGCCGACGATTCTACTTACATTAACGACGAAGGAGGGCGCTTTGATGTACATTAGCATAAAAAAGTATAATTCCCTGCCAGTACTGTTGAGTGTCCAGTGTCTTAATGTTGCTGGAGTCCATATCATATTCATGCCATTGGAGTCCATATCATATTCCTGTCATTGGAGACTATGTCATCCAATCCAGGTCAAAAGAAATTGGTTATCATCTACCTATAGCGCTTCCCGTTGACCGCGATAGCCTTGGCCAATGTCGTTTTCAGAGAATTATGCACCCAAGATGCCGTCATCCCAATACTCACATCAATTATTCATTATTTCGGGATGTTTTGGAAGTTCTTGGATCTCATATAGATCTGTATTGTCACAAGATCTGCAGTTTTGTTCGTTGGCATACCCATTCATGCAGAAATGACGGACGATTTTATATATGTATATGTTCCCATCGATCATATAAGGAGCATAGGGACTCAATGAATTGGTTGAACATATTCCTCTCTCAACGCCCTCACTTTGCGCCAGGTTTTATGCATTCCAGCTACTTCTACATCGATTTGCCTTGTCCACGTATGAGCGGGACGTCCTCTTCTTCGGCTTCCCTGTGGGTTCCAGTCTATGGCATTTCTTGCGATGTCGTTCGTTGATTTTTTTAAAGTGTGGCCAATCAAGTGCCATTTAACTCTTTTTATTTCTGTGGCCATGAATTGTTGGTTGAATTGTTCCCAAAGCCTGCTGTTGAGCACCACTCTAGGCCACAATATTCTCAATATCCTGCGAAGACATTGATTCACAAATACCTGGGGAAAATAATGCCCGAACGGGAAACCCATTTTAATAAAACAATTTTATCATTTCCACATGTTTTTGAACGTTAAATACGTGATTTTTATAAAAATAAAATGGCAATAAATATACAATTCTTGAGCTGCTAATCATTTTTTTTACTTTTGTTCGAGGCAATAGCCTAAATCCTTGTGTGTTGGACAAAGTTTATTAATACGGCTGTGAGAATTCTATTACCAGAGGTTTAAAATTGGCCGATAATAAAGGAAAGTAACGTGCAAAGCTTTAAGCATTATTTGGCTTAATCGGAAATATTCTCTGACTGGTTAAGAGCGGTTATAGCAAAAGCTGTTCGATATATAAGGAAGCTAAAAGGTATAGACCGTGACCGCTTTGCAAGAATATTCTGGAGGTAAGTCTTGTTAAAATAATTAATCTTTCGGATTAATCAAAAGGAACTAAGAGGAGAAGAAAGCAAAGCAAGAGTTGTACTTGACTGGAGGGATAAGGAAAAATTAGGAATAATTTTGTTAAGCCTGAAATAATAAGCTAAAACTTATGACTGAGGAGCTGTGCCGCCGTCCCACATTGGGGCAAAAGCTATTTAATTGGAGGTTAATTGAAAATTTTGAAATTAGTTTTTTCAGATAAAATTTTATAGCGAATATAAAAAGAAAAAATTATAAATCAGCAAGTGTAAAAGGTTTTCTGTATGTCCATGAAATTTTTTTCACATTAAAGAATAATAATAAAGAAATAAAACGTTTGTATTTTTAATTACTGATTTTTTATTTACCTTTCCCACAAACATCATATAATTAATACAATTCTTGTGAAGACATATCCTTTCTAGGATCATCATCAAATCCAGCAATTACTAATTTAAGCTTTATAATATTAAAAAAAATCCAAATAATGAATTTCCATATTAAGTATTTATAATATTAACTTTTACTGAGAAACTCTTTTCTTAAATAACAGAATTTCCTGGAAAAAAATCCCACAGGATGTAAAAATCTTAAACATTGCTTAAAATTAACAATAAATATATTATTATTGTAAAAAATACCACGAGCTATATAAATAATTCAATGAATTTATTTTAAGTTAATTTCATTATTATTATAAATTTATCTAAATTGTTTAAAGCTAAATTTTATCCTCTAAATGGGTTATAAGCTCTACATGCTTGTCCCGTGTGGCATTAATTTAAAGCTTAAGGTTTTCCAATTGAACTATTAGTATAAATTCGATGATATTTGCACTTGAAGTCGTTCGTTCATTTGTATTTTAATATTCCTTAAAAATGCCTTTGTTGCGTAAATTTGCATTTACAGGATATTGGCAATTTGCAGAAGCCTGTTGCAGAAGGCCACAGTATGAAAATAATTAAATGTTGCACAATAAATGAAGCATGGAAATGTTTCTTTACTCATACTAGTTTAAAAATTCAAAATAAAAAATAATAATGAGAACGAAAAAAATATAATTGTTTTGTTGACGTTATTGTTTCATTGAAACCAGCATCATCATGGTCTTCAAATTATTTTATTGCCTGTTTCTTTTTTCTGGGAACGGTGTCTTTTTCAACGGATTTCAAGAGAAATTTAAATACTCAATGCAACAAAAAAAAATAATACTTGCAACATGACATTGTTTTTACGCTTAATTATGCAATTTGCATAAAATATTAATTTTTAGTCTATAGTTTATACCCAACAACCCAAATACACTCGCAAGACTTTCTACACTACAAGGGCTACGCAAGGAATAGCAATTTTATTTAACACTCGAACATTAAATTCAATTTGGCGCAAAGTGTTTAATGAACTTTAAAACATGGTTGTCGACATGGACATCATTAAAACTAAAATGAAGAGAGAAGAAAATCTCTGAAAACAACAACAAATATGAACAATTAAACGATATAAAAGCGTTGCAAATTGAAGAAAGCAACTACTACATACAAAAGAAGCGTGTAACAATCAGTATCACTAGCATTTGAACTCAATAGAAATTAGTTTGACTACAGATCCTTTAACACAGTTACATTTATACAAACTAGTTGAGTCCTTCTTATAACTAAACAATATTTAAAAAGAAAAGAGTAGAAGCAATACACGTCCCCTCCCACCAAGGAACTGAAATTTGCGTTGGGTTGATGGAGCGAATGCATCAAATACAAAAGCATTTTACACGTACATAAATATTACATTTAGTTTTATGATCAGCTTAACTGAACAAGACATTGGAAATACAATAGAAAGAATAATATTTAAAACAAAAAGCAGCTGTCGCTGTCGTTTAAATATAACCAGTACTTTTTTCACACGAAAGTGTTAACTGAGCGAGGGGGACCAAATAGAAGTACTAAACTATACGTATACTAGTTCAGCTTTATCATAATTTGCAATCCGACGTCGGGTCTTAGTCCAGTGAGTTCATTCTACGAATTAAGGAAGCATAGCTGAATGCTATCGGGCGCTTCCAAAGGTTGCGGATAGTGGAAAGTTCCGTAGATATGCGGAGCAGCTCTCACGACAGTCGCGCACAATCTCTATTTCTGATTGGACAGTTTCAGAGGGTTTCCGGGTGGCGCCGGACTACTCACAAGTTCTGAGTGCCTACGATACTCGGAACTTCAAGGCGAGCAATCAGCGCCTTCAAATAACCAATAGTCAACAATTATCAGCGACTGTTCCTCATGTTAGAGGCGGCTAGAAAGTGGGCGTCGCATCTTGTAACAAGCAAGATGCAAGGCTTCTGAGCCAGCCCGCCTGTAGATCATGCTGGCAGCCTCAGTTCCAGGATCGGATGCAGAAGCCCTATCCCCTACTGATCTAAAGCCAATTGATTATCGAAATCTCAAGACATGTGAGGCCCTATGATCCTTATAGGAACCAAAGGAATCAATAATAATATAAATGATGGCCTACGGTTTTACATTACATAACCTTTTCCTTGGTATGATCATGACTTAAGCATTTATTTATCTTCGGACTAGTTGAAGTAGCAGTTGAGAGAGGTTTACACGATTTCGTCCTTGTTATAAACTCCAAAGACAGACGCAAACATGTGAAACAAGCATGAACACTATCCTTCAATAAAAAAAAAAACACAGACCATACGATGAGAAGCTCTTTTACTCAACAAATCCAGGTCTGTTAAATCAAACATCTTAAAAGTATTTTTAATTTTTTAGCAAGATTTAATAAAATCCAGCCCATCCGCCAGGATCGTTTGCCTTTAATTTTTATAAAAATATGTGTACAATATGATACAGGAAAGCATCAACAATAAGTTTTGCTTTTAATTTTCTATTTCACTTTTATTAGTTTGCTTCCACAAAAGTTTTCTTTTAGTACTTTTTGTGTTGCAATTACGTTGAAACTTTAAACTGAATCGCTGAATAAAGAGTTTGATGGTATAATTTTTTGTGTGTGTTTTGCATAAGACGCTATTCATCGTAACACTTGCAAGGAGCTCACGGTACAACAAAATGCAACAGAAGATAATGTTGATTTTTAAAGATAAAATCAAAATCTATAATGAAGCAGCCACATTAGTGTTGCCAGTTTGGAGTTCATGAATTAAAAAATATAATTAATAAAATTCTGGCCATTTAAATTTAGGCAAGAATTGCTGAGCTGTGGAAGCACCACTGCATGAAGATATATACACCATGATGGCCAAGACCAAGTTATACGAGACTGGAGAATTCTTTATTTAATATTTTACCATCAGCTTAATATTGGAAATTTATTCTTTTGGGATATTTTCCCCAACTAATTGTTAAAGCAATTAGAGTTTTGAAAAATGTTTTCAAACTGCTTAAAATTCGCTGACGATTTGGTTTAGCGACTAATGAAATGTCGGCATATGAACAGCTAAGGCCACAACAAACAAATCATTTTAAAATCAACACTAAAGTTCATCAGAATGAATATTAGAGAAAGTGTTTGCAACACCAATCAGCAAAAAGCTCAATTTTTTCATGCATTTGAGGTAAAAATTGACATAAAGTAAAAGTCAGACCATCTGATAATTGGAAATATATATTTAACCGAAGAATGATAAAATTATTACAGTTCGATTTTCAAATCAAAAGATTATGATATTAACTTGAAGGATAACCAAAGATGACTAGGAAATATAAATTGAACCTACACTAGGCTTCCTGCAATAAAGAAAACTACCTTCTGAAGACTTCAGACAAGCTAATTAATGTCAATTTGATAAGTAAACTAGTTCGGGGAATTACGTGGAACTAAATTTTTCTTAAAATTTTAAGTCGATTGCGCAGGGTTATCCAATTTTCGGTTTCAAAAGTAGTGTTAAATATAGTACACCATAACGTTTGATATTGACAATACTTTTGTTTTACTCTAATGCTTGGACTTTACCATTACAAAATACAATCTCATTTAAATAGCAGCCTTTAGATTGGTGGCAGCAGTGAATCTTTTTGACGCAGTTTTAGACAACTTTTTCGCACATTTCGGGCGGTATGTCCGCGATAACTTGAGAAAATTGGGTTTCAAATGTACCACTATTAGGGAATCATCCACGTAGCTCTGCACCAAAAAGTCTAACGGCTTCGAATCGCATGATTTTAGTGGACAACTGACGTTGCCATTTAAAAAATCAAAAACCGGTCGTGTTGTACGGCTCGCGGGACCACATTTTTGAAACCACATATCGCGCAGTTTATAGTTTTCAATTGCTGCCATACCGCTTTAAATTGATGGTAACGCTTCTTCTTCAAAAGTCGTTTCGAACTAATACGTCCCAGTGACACCTCTAGACCATAATTCACACCAAAGAGTCACTTTTTATGACTGAAATGGTTTTTACACTATTACATCTAAGTTTTCAGAGCCCATATGCAAATATTTTAATTGTTGCTTTAACCAAAAATCAGCATTGAAAGCCTGTTGCTCAGCACACCTATGCCGCTGTGAATGGTCACACTGCTCTAATTGTTGCGTTGTTTTGACTTTATATAGATGGTGGTGTACAGCCAAATGTAAAATAAGTACGATAAGCCCAATTGCAGAGAACGTCGTGGAATAGAAAAAATTCAGTTTATCCGCCCACTTTCACTAACAGAAGCAAAATATTGCGCAGTGTGCACATTGTGATGATCCACAGGCCTCACTACATCTGTAATGCTTTCAATTGTTTCAAATTGTTTTACAATTTTGCTGAATTCCTTGCACAGTAGGTCGATTATGACGACCATAATCACGCTATAATGCTGGAAAAGTGGCCAGATTTGAACCATCACTTTTGTAGTAAATTTTGACTATATTCACGCGATCTTCCGTCACAAAACGATCCATATTAGTAAATGGCAAGCATTTTACTAAATATATGACAATTGAGATGACAAATATTTTATAGCTGACGGCCGGCTGTTTCAAAACCGCTAAATGAAAACACAATATTATAAAAAATGTGTTTCTATATATTTCCGGGAAATTCCCAATAGTTCTTCTGGCTTTGTCAGGAAAGGTTAATGGTTCAAAATAGATCAAAGGAAATTGAAATATTAAATAGTAAAAAATTTTTTCTTTCTATTTTTAATATGAATTTCATCAATTCCTTGAACACAAAAATTTTGCAAAATTTTTTACGAAAATATTCAAGAGCTTTTATTGCTCTTAAAGTATTATTTAAAATATTAAACAGTATCTCCATATGCCGCATAGAGTTTTATCACTATTTTTCAGAGACAAATCTATCATCAGGATTATATAAAATTTATCAAAAACTTAAACTTCTGTCTCGAAATACATTTCGAAACAATTTGACAACACTGTTGAGAATGTAATTTCTTCTTGCTCGATTCATTTAAGCACTAAAATTTTACGTTTAATTTAAGAAATCACAATAACAAAAAATACAGTGAAAATTTAAAACAAGAAATTTCACGAACGAAAAAACTTTGAATGTCATGCAGGACAAATGTACACGATATGCAACAATTTATTTTTATTTTATTTTTTATCGTGCAACTGCATCTTATTTTCCCTTCCCATCAAGTTGAACTCTTTTTATTTTATTATGTAAATTCAAAAAAAAAAAAAAAAACCTCCATCTTGTTTAAATATAACGAATTCCCCATGATAGTTTCTCTTATTACAATTTTTTCACTTAGTGATGAAAATTAATTCAGATTTTCATAAAATTGTGCAATAAAAATTACAATTAACACGTTACGCTCCGTTTGACATTTGAATTAATTGAAAATATTGTAAACACACAAAACAAGGAGGAGGAATGTCAAAGTTAAGACCCTGACTAACTGGTTGACTGACAAATGGATGGATGGATGGATGAATGGATGCATGGATGGCGAAATTGAGAGGGGGTATAAATGGAAAAGGCTAACAGGATATATTTATTTGTAAGGGTGTATTTAATGTTTGCGTTATTGTCATTTTTTTCATTGTAAAAGGACACCCTACAGACAGCGCAAGTTTTTATGACATAATTGAGCTAAAAATTTATACTTGCATGAATATGACGACATAATAATTTAGGATTTGCCGAGAGTGATATTTATTTTAATATTTATACATCTTTTTGATAATATATAAATCACATTATATTTCAGCAATAATTTTTTGTTAATTGTCTTCTGGGTGCCATAGTGTTCTAGTCTTATCCGATATTTAATATTCTTAGAAAAAAAAGGAATAGAATATTATCAAGTAGCATGAACGAGGTGCACAAAACGGTTAAGAGTAACAAGGAAATCTACCATGAAAACTGAGACTGCATTAAATATGATGAGGTCCTACGCTCCTTAATGGATCGATGGGAACATATATGTATTAAGTAAGATAAATACATCTAGAGCCACATATAGATGCATTCGTGAATCATAAAATTTCCATTCCAATTAACTCTATATATTTATCGGTTAAGGCTGCCCAAATGGCAGGAGTATGTAAGAGGATTATTTTATTTAACGCAATTCCTTCAGAGCACAAATTTAAACAATTCAATATATTTTTATTCTGCAAACTAAGATTTTACTTTTAAACCAAACTATAAGTGGGTTTCGGGAGAGACACAATATCTATCAGTTCAATGTTGGAGACCTGATGCTCCATAATGAGACCTTCGCAAGTCATAAGTAAAATGTTTTCCGACTTCGGGACGCATAAGGCCAAAACTATTGGCCCCATCGTGATATAACATAAAAAGGACTACAATCCCCAAAAATAACACTCACATATTTAATACAAAGGTCCAAAGGTTTTTATAAATTAATATAGTTGCTTATTTTATAGCATGTGACTCTGTGCATCTGCAACAAAATGTCTGAAATATTGTTTATTATTCCTCCTTTGATATGCGGCTTGCCATAGCTTTGGGCTCAGGCTGCGCCTTAAGTGGCAAAGCGGCGAGAAGCAAAACGGTGGAAGGCAAATCGCCCACTCTTTTAAAATGGCGGTAAGTAATTCAAATACCATTGTCAAGCACTGTTGGGTTTGTTTAATGTCATTGCACGAAAATCATATGAACGTTTAAAAAATTTCTTTAGTCTAGGAAATATAATATCAATTGCTAAATTTGTGTATTGTTTCATTCCTTACTTAATAATATATTAAGTTTCCTATTCCCAACTCTGAAATGAGTCCATAAAAAGGTCTTGTGGTGCTAGTTTCTTAATGTTAGTTTTTTTTTTAATCATATATGAAAATTCTTCAGGCTGCCTGAAGCCCAGCTATAAATAGAATACCTGATGTCAAAGACTTTCCTTGGTAAAAGTTTTAGTGAAGTTTTGAGTTTTTGTTTTTCTTTATAAAACCCAAGCTTGCTCAATCTAGTTTGGAACTACCCACATAAATCGGGGCTTAAATTTGCACAAATTATTTAAGTATATATTTGTTAATTTTTTTGACCTTATGATATGTAATTTTTTGTTTTATTTTTATTCCGGTTCTAGGTCATAAAAATAAAACAAAAAATTACATATCATAAGGTCGAAAAAAATTAACAAATATATACTTAACTAACGGAGGGCACGCCGAAGAACATCAATATGAAATTAATAAAATATACATACTTATAGTAACAAACCAAACAAGTTTGTCATAAGTGAAAAAAACAAAATAAGCAAATTAAAAAAATAAGCATGTGTATGGTTGGTAAAGAATAAATAACAATGGTAAGACTGTTGTAAGTTAGTGGTGTGTAATTTGAGCTCTTCATTACAAAAAAAGCTTTCAAAAATTGTGATACGATGAATCAAAAACAATTCTCGTATTACATTTACAGTGAAGGTTTGTATGAATAGCTGAAATATACATCAACTGACACCACAGAAGTGGACCAAACACAAGAACGCTGATGATGAAAGTGTAGCGGCTTTCGAAAACAGCATGTTGTTCCGTTCTGCTAGTGTTTGTCAGAATGATTTACACATTTGTCTTTGTTGTAATTTGTTCTTTGATAACTATCACATGTAATTTGGCTTATAAAATACGATAAAGTTTGCTTTACTCAAATTCCTGAAGAAGAGAACCGGTGGTGATCGAAATGTGGAATAAAAAATAAAATTTAATAAAACAAAAAAAAGGAGTTTTATTTAATATATGACTTAGAGCCTGAATAAAAATAAAACAAAAAATTACAAATTATTTAATATATTTTTTTTGCGAAATATCAATTTCCTTCTTCCACTGTAGTGTAGAACTTATTCATTGTTTATCAAGGCATATTTAACATTTATTTACATAATAAATGTAAAAGCACTTTTACGAGGGAGTCATAACTTCAATTTATAGTGCAGTTCTTAAGGAATGCAAAGAAGTAGAGTAAAAAGTGCATCAAAACGAAAATCATTAAAAATTTCTAGACGAAAAGATTTTTCTATCATTAATATGCCATGAATCCTGTACAGCAGGATTTATGCAATTCGCATTCTTTTTAATAATATTTTTAATTAATATTTTAATTTATGATTTTATTTAAGGTACAAAAAACATGAACATGAAATATGTAAATCGATTGTTTGATTTAAATTAATAATAAATAAAAAGAACGAATAAGAGATGTTTCTACATGATATTAAATGGCATAGTATAGAAAATAATAAAAACAATGGCTTTAACGATTTGTGTGGAATCGTATGTATGGAAGACTTGCAAGAGATATGTATACAAATAGTAAATTTTTGTATTTTTAGAGCCTTTTCTCATATATTTTCCTTAATTTTTTATTTGGTAAATATCATCCTTGCTCCACTCTAACCAACTCATCAGTAGACTTCAACCTGCAGGTTTTTTTCAAAACATTCAACTTCGTATACTTGCCCAAAAAACTTCAAATGCAATTTGAGAATTCAATCAAAATTTATAAAATAAATAACGATAAGAGGTTCAGCAAGCTTTAATACCAATAGAACAACAAACAACTTGCATTTGAAATTAATCAATTTACATTAGACATCATACGAGAATAACACAAATATAATTGTTGTAGGCCTAGAAGACTTTCATAGAAACATACAACAAATACTATTTATTCAAACTTAATTTTCTGGCAACCTTCATACCCCTTTATGTCTTTCACTTTGAGCGAAAAGTGGTAGAAAACGGATAACTGGACCAGTACTCAGGGGATCACTCCTATTTGTGCAGCGCATTGCGCTGGAACTAGGAAAATAGGACAGAGTGAGGAGGATAGCGGGAGTAGTGATTGTGGATATTCGATTTGAATCTCTCAACGCTGGGTATGGCAGGAAATACCTGTGTAGGGAAGTCGTTCCACACACGAGCCATTCGACCAAAGAACTATAATTGTGTCTGTAATGCGCAGTGCGATTTACTGATATATCGATCACAAATGGATGCGCTCTTAATAAAGAACGTATTGTGCGCAAATCGGAAACATATTCCCTTACTTTGTTAGAGCACATTCCATTGAAGTAACGATAAAACAGCGTAACACATCCTACATTGCGACGATGTTCCAGTGAGTCAATAAAGTTGACTACAATACTGTCACCAATGACCCCCTTCCGCCCTCTCCTGTACTCGATCCAGTAGCTTCAAAATAGACTTTGAAGCTCCGGCCCATACATGAGAGTTGTATTATAGTGGAGATATCAAAAGGCGTGAAGTATCTCTTACAGTTACCTTTCGTTCAAGCAAAATTTTCAATAAAGTGACATCTGATAAATTAAACATTTCGCCAATTGTTTTTCTAGCCATGTGTAAAATATATAATAAGTACTTAAACAAGACAAATGTAAGTTAATCTTGAATTCAAATTTATTTCATAAGCTAAGATTTTAGAGGTTGCATGCAATACGAACGAACTGAGCCATAAATGTATGATGTTTCATTGATTTTTTTCCTTTCAAGCGATATTTTTTTGGTACAATCTTGCATTTCACAAGGAATATGTGTTTCTTTCATACGGTTCTCGTTAAATACATGCTTTTTAGGTAAAGTGAAGGTCTTAAAAGTTAATCAACAATAAAAATAATTTTTCGACAAAATAAAAAAAAATCGAATATACAAAATTTATCTATATAAAAATAGGCAAAGGATAACAGTTCGGGTCCATTTTGTTCTCTGTTCTTTGAGAGCCTTTAATTTCGCCGTTTATATTTAGTAGGTATTAGTTAGAATGTTATTGCAGAATGTGTATTTTATTAAATTCGCTTCTGCATCATATCAAAATATCGATTGTCGAGCTTGACTTTTATTTATAAAATAGTTTTAGACCTACCTTTTCTGTGTAATTACGGTTGAATCTCGTCCACTAAAGTATCACTAGTTTTATTAAAATCAAAATTTATATTCTTTTTCTTCTATATTATTTTATATATTATGAAAAAATGTTTTAATCAATCGAGCAAAATTTGGAAATTTTCTCACACTATTTCAAAAATGTATTATAAATTTTCCTTCCAAAGCCAAATGAAATTATGGATATTAATCCTCATTATGATTTAGTCAAATATCACTCATACGTTAGGAAACCGAAATATATATTGCATACTTTTTGGGATAAATAAATAAATATGTCAAAGATTTTACGTCAGTACCTGCCCGAAGGCCTTACCTGACGGTGCTCTTCGCACTGGGTGAATAAAGCCGTTCAACACCATCCCGTCGCCCCTCCCAGGCGCACATGCCGCGTGAGGATCGACATGTGCGCCTACGAGGGACAACTTGGTAGCAAATTCTGTACAGGCTGCAGAACCATGTACAGACACTTTGCTGAAGTGTTGGAGCTATCTAACCTCCTACTACCCCAATGGCCCGGCAGCAAAATATTGCCCCGCGTCTTACCTGGGGCTTCGCCAACCGCAAAACATCAGGGCAGCTTTGTCGAATAGCAACAACACCTAGAGATATACGGCCTGAAGAGAGCATCTACAATCAGTCACTAGCACCTCCTGCAGACACACTTATCTGACCCATAACTCTTCCCGCGTATCTTTGGGTTTTAACCACAGCCACCACGTGATCCCCGAAGGGGTCTCACCAATAACCAGTCTAGGACAAGTCCTAGGGGCTACTGGTTCCCGTGGCACCAGATAGGACTCTGGTCAGCCGCGTGTTAAAAACACCTCCGATTTTAGGTCCCGTGCAAACCTGAGGTATCGGTAGCACCTCTACCCAGACAAGCATAGGCAGAGCTACTTCCTTAAATATCTTATATGCACTCCCGTTGCCCTGTTATGTCCAGGGATTGGGTAGTAACATATAAGTTCAAGGGGTAATTGGCCAAAGGTCAAGGTCTGGAAAAACCAGATTACCCACTTACCGGACGAGCGAGCGAAACCACTTTCACCTTTAATTTACTTGCATGCGCGCCCGTTGCCCTGTTGATTCAGGGATTGGGTAGCAACATACAAGTTTTTAGGGGTTATCAGCAAAAAGGCCTAGGTCCGGAAACCTGATAACCCTATACCTCAGGAAGCACAACACCAAGCCACCAAGACAAGATGTATTGACCGTGCCCCCCGAGGGGACTTTTTGGGATATTAAAAGAGTGTATTGCAACCCGGTGCGTATGATTAATATATAAATCCTTAAATAATCATACACTGAGTGACAAAAAAATTTTATGCCGCATGACATTTCGCCGTCAATCTCAATGGAAATTCCAAATAGTGATCTACATCCATAAGACACAGTTCTGAGTTGCATTTGCATCTTAATATTTATCGTAATAAATGAAATGATACGAACTAATAATATTTCATAATATGAGAACTATTGTCTCAATTTAATTGAAAGTTTATTCTAACAGCATGTATCTTTAATTAAAAGAAATATTTTTTTTTCTTCATCATGTTTTGTATTTAAAATTTTTTTAAAAACTTTATTTAAGTTTTCATGTGTATGACAGAGAAAATTATTTATATTTTTTCATACATTGTTTTCATTTGTTAATTACAATGAAAATTTTCCTGACAATACCAGTCGGAGTTCTTAAAAACTATTGAAAAAATAATATAATAATAATATAATAATATAATAATAATAATATAGGAATAAGTGAATTTTTTTCAAAAAACATTTATTTTTTGAACAATAAAATTATTTAACCATTAAATAAGACCTTGAGGTTAAATAATATTTTTATAAAAATTTTTACAAAAAGGTCAAAAAACATGATATATTATTTTTAATTATTTTTATGAAATAATTACATAAACCTAAAACGTGTTAAACTTCAAAATTTGTTTAAAAAATTGTATGTGTTGAATTTGTGGAAAATTTTTATAAAATTTCCAAGCAAAAATCTATAATTTATAAGATAAATTTAACTTACCTCCATGTTAAATCAGTTTTATCCCATTTGGGTCCCTGTAGAACATAACGTTTCATACGCCCATGATGCAGATTGTCAGGCGAGAATGCTAATGAATTGTTAGTATCGCCGACACCACAGCGTGGACGTGTAATAAGTTTTTTCGTTTCACTATCGATTACACCGGTCACTGGTATGTTGCCAAAACTCTGCAAAAGATAACGAACCGCATAAAATAACACTTTGCATTTAAAGTTTTGCAATATTCTTAGCATGTTGCATTAAGATATTCGCATCAGTTAAAAATATTCCTTTCCTTTTAGGATTTTGCTGCCTACCTGAAGATTTCGTATGGCCTCCTTAAGTTGTTCTTCGGTTCTTAAAGCTCCTGTTTCGATGTCTGATTTTGGTAGATAATCAAATTCCATCAAGTAATTGTACTGCAAAATATAGGAGAATGGAAAAAACGAATATTAGTGAAATGCAACATAAAAGGACAGCTCATAGTTGAGGTTATTAGCATTTGGTGAACAATATTTGAATATGGGCATTAAGCCAAAATTAAAAAGAACCACCAGAATCAGAAAATCCAATACTGGTGAAGTCTTATTACATAGGGAGGAAGTAACAACAAAAAATGGGGAGGTAGGTGTGGGAGGAAAGAAAATGCTGGTCATGTTTCTGATTTTTTTTTTGCTTTATAGTATTTATGTAAAAACAACTTCTAAACAAACAATAGTATAAATGTTTTACCGACAACTCCTAGCAACACCCTCATCTTGTAAAGCATTTGCTGTTAATACTGTTGTTGCTATTGCTGAATGCCAAATTATCCATTATGTATGAAATAAGTTAATAACCATTTTTTTATTTTCACATCAAGAAACTGTTGCCAGCGAAAATTTTCTTTTTATTTCCTTCTCATATTTAAATGTTTGTTTGTGTACGTGTGGTTACATTAACTTCTGGCCAATATTTTTTGTATTTAACTTTTTCATTTAATTATTGTTTTTTTTAATACTAATAATTTTCCAACCAAAGCCATGCAGTCTAAAAGAACTGATCACGGTTTCATTAAAATTTTGCAGATTATGCACTTAGACGTTGTATACATTTTCATATTTACTTATCGCAATTACCCGCACACATTTACAAATTCCCAACAAATATAAGTGCCAGATACCCAGCAAACACGAGATAATGAATTTAATATGCGAAGGTCCTCTAACATGATACTAATGTAAACTTCAATTCTATTTTAAACCTTAGACGGCACTGATTATTGAAGTTTAATTTGCGGACTATTCAAAATACTTTCAGTTATAAATGAATGAAGTCAACAATTTATGTAAATCTAAAAACTAATTGTTATTTCAAGATAGACCAGAGGCCGTTCTCACTCTTTGCTTTCTCTACCTCTTTTTTCCTGGAACAGTAATGCTCCTCTTTCCTCCGCTATAATTTCCAGCCAGAAAGTTTGGATGGAACTTAAAATGATTTTACTGCTTGATTTGCTAAATTTATAAACGGTTTATAACACCCATTAGTAAACTGGCCTCAACAATTAACGTACCATTTTTGCAGTGGTCGTCTACGTGAAGTGACTACCTGGGCTATAAAATTATACTTTATAAAAGATTTCATTTAAATAAATTGATTGCAATTGAATTTGATTTTAAATTTTTATGAAATTCATAATTCGAGATATTCTCCAAAATAATGATTCGGCTAATAACAAACAATATTATTAAATGTCTCCTGATGTTGCCGCTGTTGTTTCCACTGTTACCCAATAAAAGTGTGCTGTTGGCTAAAGTAGGTAGCGCGTTGACTACAAAGCGTCGGAGAACCTGCATTCAATCACTGTTCAGGATAATTCATTAACATCCTGACATTTTCTGATTTACATTAGCGTGGTATTGTTTTAATTGTTGTTGGACTATATAAGTGATGAAGGCATAGCACTGGTAACCGAACATTATTGGCAGCGATTAATTATCTCTATGCTAATAATATCGCGGCGCCCTCCTTCATCGGTAATACTAGTAAAGTTGTCGGCGAAATAAAACAATTAATAAAAAGGCTACACATAGATTTTAAGAAAGTTAATGCGTCTCCTTAACACCAGAGGCGCTTCTACTATGTTATAAAAAAAGAGGAATAGTAGAGTTGTAAAACAGAAATTAATCTTCCTCTCTCTATCTCTGTCTTTTAATTTTATCACCTGTCCCCTCTACCCTATTCCTTTCCAAAAGAAGTAACACCTTAAGTAGCACGCATTAATTGCCTCAGTGTAACTGAACTAACTAACCCATACTTACCTCGGTTTCATGATCCATTTGATAGGTTCATTTTACTGAAGTTGGTTTTTTTGTCAGAATTATTTAATGGGATTAGTTTATGAAAATTATTTTTTTCAATAATATCCCAGCATACGGATGAAGAAGACGTTTCATATATTATCCGTAACCTCGGAACGCTTCCTTTAAATTTTATTTCTTTAGGAATAAAATGGTATCGTACACTTTATATATTTTTGGTCAATCAAAGAAGGATGACGAGGTGCATATTCTTCTTTCAAAGAAAAGCCCAAACATAGAAATCCGTTTAATATATTGAGTTAATAATTTCGTTAATAGACTACTGGCTTATCAGTCCGGAAGTGAGAACACAGACTCTCATCTAAGCTGATGCAATTTTTTAAGCTTTTATATAATTTACAATTATCTTGCAACATTTGTTAAACATATAAAATATGTATTTTAGATTTTAACGCTTATGCAACTTTTTGTGTCCAAGACTTTGTAGCACTTTCACAAGACCTCTAGAGTAAGTGTTTGCTGGGATACAAATTTAAATAATCTTGCATGTACTTAAATTCCCTTTTTGTACTTAAACGTTTGTGCTGATTTTTTTTAAAGATAACAATACACTATTTTAAGCTAAAAAGCCAGATTAACAAAAGAATGAAACAGTTTTTTGGCAGCCACTTCAAAAGATACATTAGCTTAACAGAAGTTTTATGGTTTAGTTTTATTTTTATTGTTCTTTGTATGACATACATTTTCGGTTTCTAGACTTTTTTTGTAAATCAAGCTATAAACAATGATACAACTATTACTAGATATTTTTGTTTTTACTTGTTAAATATTTCAACAATAATGGAATAATAGTCTTAACAAGTCTTATATAAAGGGTCTTCCAACAAAAACATTCGAGCTTTGATAGTTAATAAAAGGTGATCCAACCATTATGCCCGATGTTAATTGTGAGTCACGCATTTGCTCAACTGAATCTGACATTTCTTTGTTACAGTGCTTGACACATTCAACCATTAAGAAGTACATAATTGAGCAGAGCGTTAAGATTGTTAAAGCCTTTTACGAAAATAGACGTGTACTTCATGATTTTTTGGTCGGCATAATCGACCAAATGCGTGGAAAAATTTTTGGCAAATTTCAGCAAACCCAGTCTGTAGAAAATGTGAAAACACCTGGGCATGATCGCCAAGTTCGCCCAGTCATCGCATTGTAATTTTAAAAAAATTAGGTTGGCCAAGCAGTTACCGTGAATGGTGTTCGCTATCACGACATGATAACAGACTTCTTGTGGCCAGAAATTGAGCATGATATGTGGTTTCAACAGGCCGGTGCAACTTGCCACAGAGCCAACGAAACAATGTCTCTTTTGCGCGATAAATTCAATAGCCGTATTATCTCACGTCCTGGAGATATTAATTGGCCGCCACGATCATGTAATTTGACACCGTTGGACTTCTTTCTTTGGGGATATTTAAAAGAAAAAGTAATTGTCAATAATCGAAGAACAATTTAAGAGCGAAAAAAAGATAAAATAATTCGGCATATTAACGACATTGAACCTCAATTATGTCTCAGTTTCATTGAAAATATAGACCATCGGATTGAGGTATGCCGCCGAAACCATGGCGAGCATTTGGCCGCTATTTTATTTCACAAATAATTGTCATAGATCCTTCTATTATAATTAAAAATATAAAGATAATTCTCTGAAAACTGTTTCTTTTATTTACATTTGACATTGTGCGTTTAGTAGCCATATTGTTGAAGCTATAAATGTCAAATTTCCAAACCAACATGAACGAATATAATAGTAGCGTTCAACAGAACACTCAAATAATAAATTGTTTCTTTATGCGTGTTCTGTTCAGACAAAGTTCCATGCGATTCGCCTATTCTACAGTCGCTATAATCGTCCTACCAGGAAAACTACCATTGATTTAGTATAAAATGAAGAATTACCCGTACGATGGCATAACGCAAGATCTGCCGAAAAGTTCGCTGCGGCCCGTAAGAGTATGCAGTCGATTTCGTGATGCTCACAAGTGAATTTTGCCCTCCACAACTTGGCGAATTTTGCAACACGACTACGGTCTACATCCATATAAAATTCAGTTGAACAGGGAGCGGAATGAAAACGATCATAGACTGTATTCGCTGAATGGATCCTGGAATAGTTGCAAATATATTGACTCTAATTTTCATTTAAAGAAATCATTTTCAGCGATGAGGCCCATTTCTTAATTAATGTTTGGTATAGGTTTTGAGTTGGCGGTAACATCGGTCCATATGTATTTGAGAATGACATTGGACGGGCTATCTTTCTTGGCGACTGTTGAAGCCAACATAACCTCATGCCATCGGTGCAATTCAGCTTGATTTATGTGACAGAGTCTAGGCATTGTTCCCTATTATGCTTTGACAAATAGTAGAATCAGTTGTATTGAAATCAGGGATGGAATATGTAATTGTTATCGAAAAATAAGTGTCGTTTATACTGTGAACGAATGCAAAACAAAATTTTAAGTTTAATAACATCGGCTCCTTGGTACATCGTGATTTAAATATGCCACTTGTGACTGCAGAAATTGCAAAATATGCAGGCAAATATTTAACTAAACTCGAGTCCCATCCTAATCCGCTTGCTCGTAACATCTTGAACTTTCCTGGACACATCCGCTTAAAAAAGAGGGATACTACGGCTTTAGTACGCAACACTGCAGATGAAATTTTTTGAAAATATTCTTGTGCTTAATACGACATTTATTTATTTTTAATTACTATCACTAAGTTTATGTCCGACACTGGTTGGGCCTAATTATTATATTTATATTTAAGATTTGAATACTTATTGTTAGTTCAGTTTAATGAAGATACAATAAAAAAATTAGTGGAAAAAAAAAGAAAAAAGAAAAAAAAATACTGTGAACAGAACAAATGAATAGATCAAAAAAGGTCAATGTACTTAACAGACAAAAACTTTACATTATATCCTTCCATTTTGTTCGACGGTTCAAACTAGGTTTACTCTGGTGTTCAATTTATAAAAAAGAAAAATACTACTCAATTAATTACTTATTCCAGATTTCATATTTATAAAATTTAGGATTTAATCCTAGAACAATGCAGAAAATCCTAAAAGCTATCCTTTCAAATATACGTCTATACACATATATTTAATTTTAATTTCTTATGAAAGCAGTTCTCAATTGTCTTACAAAAAGAAGTCTTACAAGAAATAGACCTTCAGCTTAGTTGATTGAGATGCTTTTAAAACAACATTTATACGACAACTAAAAAATCTCTTCAGACATTTGAGTGCAATGAAACCGCAAGTAGACACACATATGTTCAAGGAATATGAAGCATTTTGGGGATATCAAATGACTCCGTACACTTCCACGATAATTTTGAGTAGAAAAAATTATGATGGTATAAACTTTTCCATCCCTGATTGCTACTGTAAGCATATCGTGCCCTACGCTGTTTGGCGTTGTGGAATTACTCGGCCGTAGGAAATCGAAAACTTTGGTATCTTGTTGATGTAGTGTAGGATGTAGTGTTGATGTAGTGTAGGAAATTGTATCATAGACTTGCTAGATGTCCGCTAAGGGTTTTATAAAAGTGTTAATAAAATAAGCGGCTGGCAAGTAAAGAAAATCATAATCCATTGCTATTTACAGCAGTATAGCTTATTTGCCACTTTAAGTCACAGGACGGATATATTTGCTTTAAGGACTGCATTATTTAAAACAAAGTTTCCGTGGAGCTGTACTTTCTATTAAATTCTATTAAATTAAGACTAAAATTTCTTCTAAAAGTTTTAAGGAGCTCTGGGATTCGGTATAAAATAGTTGTGACCGAAATACATACAAGTGCGTTGGATTTTTTTTTTAACAAACAAAAATTGTATATATAGCTTATCCGCAAAAAACTTTTAGTCTTGAGAAAACTTAAAAACTGTGACCCTTCGATTGCTCTAGTGTGGCTTTGATTGGTCTAGACTAGCTACTAATCTACCAGGGCAAGCTGCTGTTTGGAAACTAATGCTTAATTGAAACAGAGACTTCCACCAGAATTCCTAAGATAGACATCATCAATAACATTTCATTTATGTCCTTGTTATTATTCTATGGCACTATATGCCCATTTTCGGGTGTCCTTCTGTACATGTAAAATTTCATTGTAAATATCCTTTCACATACCACAATGAAACTTAAAACCAATTTAGGTCTTTGAATTGAAACGTTTAAAAAAATCAATTATTATGACATGAGCTGCAATTTGATCCATTTAAATTCAGATTAAAACATTAAAACCATAAAAGGTTTTTAATGAATTTCTTAACAAAGTTTGCATACTTTCCATCATGCGCGTTTATAGAATTTATTTATTTAAAACATCATTTTACCACATTAAAATAATTATTCCATAAATACAATAAAGTTTAAATCGAAAGCATTTTTTATACAAAAAAAAAAACAGCAGCCTTGAAATTATTGTAAATTATTATCAAATAATAAAGTGTGCGGCAACATTAAAGTGTTTAATTAAACTCTGAACCAAAAATATATAAAAAAAAGAATTTAATCAATTACGTTTTACCCGTAAAAAAACCAAATAAAAATATAAATACAATAAAAATGCATTCAATAGTTATTTGCAAGTTATCATTTTATCAATAATTTTAATTAAACAAAAAAAATTTCGAATACCACTCCAATGGGGAAAATTGTGTTTGTGGTTGCAGACAACAATTTAAGGGACAGGAAAGTATTCTAAGTTCTTCGTATCGTTTGAAATGTGATATAAAAATATTACTCAAGAAACTTTTAAAATATTGCACTACAGAAAATCAACTATTTCACATACAAAATATTATCTTTATTTTATACAACAAAAAAAACTAAATAATTGGGGTATTATTTACAAAGTATCATAAAGTAAAATAATAATATGAAAAATTATGACCGCTGTGAACGGCTCCTCCTGCTTTGCTGCAGTCTTTGAAAGTTAGAAAGAATTAGAAAAATAAAAGCTTGTTGACAACATACCAAATATAAACTTTAAAGAAATAATAGGCGGCTTGTGAATAAAAAAAGTTTGACGACAATGGATTTAATCCAGTGATACTTCGCGTGCGTCCAGAGCAACTTTTGTACATATTGGGTTTTATAAAAAATGATAATGTCTGCAACATGAGCTCAAGATCACCTAAAAATTGTACTCTAACGACCAGGGTTTTTAAGCTGCTCTATTTGCTATGGCTAATGAAGGCCTCATCCAAAATATCGCTAAAGGTGTTTCATCATGAAATTTTTATTTTGCCCAGATGCCAGCAAAGGTTTGGTACTATTATTCACGTTCAGGCATGCGCTATACAGGGATGCTAACATTATTCTGGATTCTATCACATGTGTCTATATGTTACCTTTATCGTAGCAACAATTGGAAAAATCCACCGATTTTGCATGCGAAAAGAAAAGACAGGACTACCCCATGGCCATTCAGGTTTATTCGGATTTCAAGACCTTGCCCTTTTGCTGACAGCCCCCTAAAGTTTGCATGTTACTAGCCAATTCCTAGAATAACGAAGCAACGAGCATACGTATAAGAATAACATAAAAGCAGGATATGAAATGCTACAAATATCTCAGGCTGTACGGAGTCTAAAATTGTGGAAATTGAGTTTCACAGCTGACCAGAGCTCCCAGAAACAGTGGCCTCTATGATAGTCTTAAGCTGGTTGTTGCTAAGGCCGCTTCGGAGAACACTTGGTGGGTGTGGTTGACAGCCAAATCTTGGGAAAAAGTTTATCAATTAAAGGAGGGAATTTGGGTCAGTGTTAGTGGCTGATTTCTGACCTCGCCTGAAACCAACAGTTCGATCTATAAATGCTGTTGCTAAACAACTGAAGCAATTGCTTAAAAGCTGTGGAGGTAAGATTGCCCCTGGGTCCTATAGGGAGCATAGGGCCTCTTACTTTGTCTATGAAAATATTAAAAAAAACGTTTGTTTTCTCCAACAGTAGTAATGGCAACTACCCTAGAATTTATACCAAGAATATGCTTTTTATTTATATACTTAATGTAGAGCTGCCCGTACCTTATCAATAAGCTTTGATTACTAATTATTCACTATTATTTTTTGCTTTTTTCATGTTTTTTACACAATACAAGTATGTGTTATGAGCACTTTGCTGACAATACAATACTTTCGAGTGAAAATGAAAACGAATAGACAGACGCATTTGATATGACATAAAGTCTCCAACCAATTTGTCAGAAATATATCATATAGAACAACCACCAATGTCTAGCTTTCCGGCATGAAAAGGGTGTTCCATTCCTGTTGAAGCAAACTTTTATTCTATATTTCTTGACAAGGATCCATAGAAATTTTGTGGCGTCCAGATATACATACATATTTTTAAAAACCCTACAAGTTCTGTTTTTATCGAAAAACCCAAGTTGACATATTGAAATAATTCGATTACAACATAAACACATACACACACACACACACTAACCGCTTGGCCATAAAATAATAAATGTATTATTCTCTCAGAAATATACCTACAAAAAATGTACATATATACAAAACAATAATCCAGATCAAGGTAGAAATCCTTAAGGATT
Organism: Germaria angustata; assembly: GCA_963681545.1. Taxonomy (NCBI): domain Eukaryota; kingdom Metazoa; phylum Arthropoda; class Insecta; order Diptera; family Tachinidae; genus Germaria; species Germaria angustata. The sequence continues at coordinate 32,122,835 of OY813002.1, forward strand.
TTACTGCCCGAGCTTAAGGATGTTTAACAAGTTTACGACGAAATTTACATACTTTGATTCGTTGGCTCTATAAATTAACGTTAGTGCTGGTGTGTGAGAGATTGTACGTGTTAGTGTATAATGGCTTTAACTAATATACAGACGTAAATGTCAAAAGACCATTAGATAAAATGCATTTATGATTTTAGAAATTTTGACAGGTACTTTATGCCAACTGTCAAACTGAAATTCTAACACAACTACATGCCTGAATATTACAAAAGTACATACACATGTTAACACATACATGTATGATGGAAAAAAATTTTGACGAATAATTCTTATTTTATTCATGCAAGTCATTTTGTCTGAAGTCTTAAGAACATTTTTCAGTACGAGTGCAGCTTTGGGTGTGCGACACATAGAAAAATATTTGGAGAAATAATTTTTGTGCCACAAAAATTTGTTTTATAGATGGCGAAGTTGCCATTTATAAGATAAAGATAAAACCAATGAGGCATTCCACGTAAATTGAACACACAAGAATAATTTGTAATTTTTATCTTAATAACGTTTGATTATGTTCATTTTTATTGAATAATTTTAGACAGAGTTTGCAAATATGATTTTTTCTTCTTTGGAACCGCATTTACTTTTACACTCCTCAATTCTTATTGAGGCAGTTTTTCTTCTTTTTTCTGGAAATTGCAATTTTTTGTTTGTTGTGAATGTGTACGAATGACAGAACATATCGTTTCTGTTCAACTCGACTCCGTTGTCAACAAACTAATAAATAATTACATAATTAAACAAAACTTGACAAATTTGGGTTAGACAAGGTTAAAAAGAAGAGAAGAATCATCTCAGAATCATCATCAGAATCATGCTCTGTGATCCCACTTAAAAAAAAAACGAATGCCTATAACCCTATAATAACTCTGTGTCATGAAGGTGAAGTGAAGGCTTGTTGTGCGTTCCCTTTATTTATCAAACACAAACTGCCAGAGTTCTGCAGTTTCTCCAATCAATACCCCAGTAAGATGTCATCCGCAGAAAGCTGGAAAATGACAGCAGAAGTGCTCAGTGTTCTCCCTACATGCTCTAAATTCGTCATCCTTTGCAAGGACGACTCGATGCAGATAAGCTTGTAAGTTGGAGTCTCCCGGCAAGATGCTAATCAACTACTTAATCAGGGCTTCGTTAGACTCAAGGAATGAACAAAATATCGTTATACTACAAACATACCACTGAGTTTCGTATATTGATAGACGTAAAAGCCTCTATGAAAAAATTTACAATTTTAAACGTGTTCTCTAATGAAAATAATGTCTTAAATTATTTGGAAATCTGCTAAGGACAGAGTTTTTTCTTTTCCATGACTTCTTCTAAACTTCGTTTTATCTGGTCTTTCAAAAAACTTTTACTCCTACAGCTACTTTCTGCATATATTATTTTAGTACCGTTGCTGATCGAAAAGCTGCCATTAGATCTTTAATTTGCAACGATAAAATAATCCCCATTATTCCGAACGTCAACGTCGACGTAACACAAAGTCGACACCAATATTTTGGCATTTGTGGGGTCGTTGTCGACATTAATTACATATCATTTATATACTATTTCTATTACTAAAGCTTATAAAATGGCAAATGGCCGTTAATAATACTCAATAACTGTCTACAATGACCACAGAACTACAATCTATTTTAATGTCGACTTGATGTGACGACGACGACGACAATTATAATAAGGAGGAATATTTCCCAATCCAAGACCGCATCCAGTCAACAAAAGTATCAGAAAAAATATTTTATTGTCTGTATAATAACTGGGATAATCAACATTTGAATTACTTTCAAGAAAATGTTTTCTCATCACATCTTGATATTGACTTCAAAACCTCACCGGATCAAAAGGATCAAAAAAAAAAGAGAATGTCACTGCATACGATTTAAATTGTCTCTACTTGCGGATTACAAACTATGTATGTTATTGGCTTCTTTGACAGTTCTGTCTATGGAAATTGTATGACATTCATATCACTAAAAAAAATATGTCTTTAATATACTCCACTTCAATTGCGAAGGGTGAATAAAGATCGGAATTAATTATAATTATAATTTACTATTTTGATACATATTGGGGTAAATCAACTATCTCCAAGTCCTCCCAATCACAGACTCCTCCTGCAACATATGCATACATAAGGAGATGGTGAAAGAACCATGCACGGTCTTCTATTACAGATTCGACGGTTATACCGAGCCCGCTCCAGAGACAATTTTTCAGAAAATTACAGTGTAATAATTTTTTGTTTATATCACGAATAGATAAAATTGCGAATGCTAGTTTTTGAAATGTGAATCAATTTATTCCTAATACGAGTATAAGAGGGTTATGCATTTTTAGGTTTCAAAAATAAATAAACCTATGATTTCGAAGAAATTTTTATTTCGTTGAATTTGCCATTAATTACGAAATATAATATAATTTAAATGACCGCCTCCAGATTTGTTGTAGTAAAGGGTCCTTTTGAGGTAGTTTCCGTCGATTTTTGCGCACATTTCGAGGATTATCCGCATGCGATGATACACAGTTTAAATGATCTTTATAATCTTACCAATCCCTTGCAAAGTAGGTCAATTATGACGACCATAATCAACCCATAAGGCTCAAAAAGTGGAGCATTTGATGCAACACTTTTGTAGTGAATTTCAACTATTTTAATAGATTTGTTAGTTGGTAAGCCATTCATATACAAATGGCAAACTTTTTGCTAGATAAATGACATTATGGATTAAAGAAAAAGTTTCCACACCGGGTGTTTTGAATTGACTAAATGGATAATCTGATATATGATATCGTGCTTTAAGAAGAGCATAACTTTTTGGAAAATCGACTTAAACATTTTAAAATGCTCTCCTGCAAAACTGAAGTAATTTTTCCTTGTTCACACGCAATTATTTAGATATTTTCCATTTTTTAGAAAAAAAAGTATATCCTCGCAAATATCCTTACAGGATCTGGTAGCCCTGTTACACAAGCACGTAGATATGTATGTCGCTCGACTACTTGCGCACACAAATATTAATGTATAAATGCAAATGATATGCATACACACACGTACAACAATGCCCAAACTTAATTGTTTTAGTCACACACTCGGTTTATGTGTGGGTGCTGCTGCCGCATTAAATATACATACATTTATTTGTGGGTGGCTTTACGTGTGTGTGTGTACATGCACGTGCAACTGAGTGTGCATGTAAGTGACATAATTGAAATTGGCATAAAGTGGAAACTTATGTTTTCAAAATTTTAATGATATTTCTTACATAAAAATACCAGCACATACCCAAACGCACACAAACATCCACATACACAAATCGCACTTTAATGCATGTGGATCTCAAATACTTGGAACTTAAATGCATAGATACAAATGAAATTACGTTTATTTCGCTAAAAATTTTAATGTTCATATTTGTGTTTGTGTTATGACTGCACCAAGTGTTTGTCTACAAGAATGCAAAAGCGTGTGTGTGTTTGTGTGTGCGTGTAAAATAATTTTAATACGATGCTAAAATTGCAATAAGCTCAAGTGTTTAATACACATAAGAAAGTTATTAGTTATATGGAGAAATTTCATTCCTAAACCAACAACAATAAAACTTTTATTACCACAACAGCGCCTCCACTTCCACCGTAAGCGAGCAAATAATCATGTAGAGTAATATCCTTAGAAGAAATTTGGTAATAAAATTTAACAAGTGATAATTTGAAAGAATCATGGAATGTGTTTTGTCGAGGAAGTTAAGTGATATGACGTAATTGCTAATTGAAAATAATAAAAATAAATCAGATGGTGTTAGGAATTTATTGGAAAATTATTTAAAATTTAATTGCAGATGAAATTAGTCTCTTCTTTATTGATGCCTCCAAGTCCAATAAATTGTGATGAGTAGCTTTAATTTAAGAACACAAATAAAATACTTCCGAAGAAACTCCCATAAAATACTGCAACACTTTTCACACCCTAAACCAAAACGTCTCAAATTGTTTCGAAGAATTACAAAAAAATATTTCGGGATATTTTTTAAGCTGTTATTTTCACTAAAAATGAAAATGTGAAAGCCTTAAGGCATCAGTAAAAATGGCAGCCTTTAAAGGCAGACAAAAGAGTCTAGTTGATTCCCTAAAACTTTGTAGAAATTATTGCAATCTGGGGGCACCACGGCCTGGAAGCTCATGGGCGTAGAACACAAGGAGTTTCGTATCCGTGACTGACTGGAGTATGATGTGGTTTTAAAGGAAAAAGTGATATTACAAGAATTCATCCTCATCGAATGAGTTCATTACAGCTATTAAGTAAATTATGCAACTTGAGTGGCATCAGTACTCGAAGTTCAATGGGACTTAAGAACTGAAGAGATCCTATACCCAAGGCTGTTATACAAAATACCACCTCAGGTACGAAAAGCTATTTTAATTTAAATCAAACTCCCTGGAAGGCAGATATTTGTTGACATTCTATAATTTGAATAACAGACACTGCTCTAATGTCATTTGCTACTAGAGGCAGTTCAACAGTCTCTGCTCCTCAGTTAATGTCATGCACACGTAAGCAGATCGAGATAGCAATTTACAAGAAACACTCACGAATGTGTTCAAAATTGACAAGCAGTGGCTGTGGTAGTGCATTAAGTTCACGCAGTGATAAGATCATCAATATGGCCTTACAATCTCAATCAAAATATTCATTCACTTTAATCTTGACCATATAAAATTTAAGAGATTTTTCTATAAAAAAAACTAGTGAAATTTCTTATATCGGTGTTGCGTTTTCATTGGGAAACATTAGACGATAATAGTTCTGAAAGAAAATTTTATTTTGTGGCCATTTGTCTTTCTATAATTTTCGTTTCTGTTATTCTTTAACTCATGGGTGAAAGAGGAAATAAAAATAAGAAGGTAAACAGAGTTGTAAATTCCTTTTGTTTTCTTTTTATCATTTCACTTCCAATGAAAAATATTGAAATTGCAAAACTAGATGTTTATTGTTTAACTCCGAATGCACTTTTAAACGGGAGTTTGAAAACTGTTGAAATAAAAACAGGACACGGGAAAAGTCTTTTATTCATGTCATCATGTATGACGTCAATCGTATGCACGAAAGGAAGAATTAAGAATTAACGAAATTAATTCATGGGATATGTGGTTAAAATATGAAAAAAAAATTCTTAATACGTCAGCTGAACGATTTTGTACGAACCAGTTTATATATTCAGCGTGATGCCGGTGCGATATATCGCCTGAGATTTGTGTTTATTGGTGGAAGTACTGGTATATATAGACAAGCTTATTGTTGCGACAAATAGGACACTTCTTCAAAGGATGTTGTGCTTATTTTTTTATTCATTTAAAGTGCCTATCGATGCCATTATCGATGCTGTTACGGAAAACCTTTCATGATTCTAGTGCATAAAACCGGCATAATTTGAACGATGGCCTGGATTATGTTGGGTTTGAGGCCCACTGTAGTTTGTGGCTTATTTGCATAGAACTGCCATGTCAGAATATCACACAAAGCATAACGGCGTCATATTGTACAATCTCGGAGGCCAGTTCACATTGTATCCACGTGAGATTATAATACCTCCAAGTCGCTCGGGCACAATGTCCAATGCGCCGACCTGTTGAAATCACTTGTCTTTGGTGTCCAAATCATACAACTCAGGCCAAAAGAAGTTGGTAATCAACATCATCGTTCTCAAAGAAATATTGAGAGATGGCACTGCCAATGCAAAATCTGCACCAAACGATGTAGATTTTCGAGATGTATTTGACGCTGTTGGATCTTATTAGGATTGATACCGACAATTTTATTCGTTGACATGTATTTGAGATGTATTTGACGCTGTTGGATCTTATTACGATTGGTACCACCAATTTTATTCGTAGACATACCCATTCATCCAGAAATTAAGGACAATTTTAATTATATATATATATATATATATATATATATATATATATATATATATATATATATATATTGGAACATGTATGTATATATATATATATATATATATATATATATATATATATATATATATATATATATATATATACATACATGTTCCAATCGAACCTATAAGGAGCGTAGGACCTCATAATAGTTATGACAACGATAAAGTGGGCTCTCGGCCCATTGCCCGGTAAGAAACAAAATTTATAACAACAATTTTATAATTTTCACGTGTAGTTGAATGCTGTAGTCCGCCATGGTGAGTAACTGACATCCAATTTGACAAATGTAGGTTACACAGTATGGACAAGGTTTGGAAGTCCGTATTGGAGGACCAAATATATTTTCTTCTAACATATTCATGTCATGTTATGCATTAACGTTTTGACCAGTTTATCATTTTTTTTTTTTTTTTTGGAATGAGAAAAATGGTCAACAATTTCTTTAATAATAATTTCTTGAGGTAGATAAATCAAACATTTTGCTTTTTCAAACTTTTTTAGTTTAGCTTAAATAAATGATAATTAGTGTTGCTATAGTAGTATATTTTTACTAGGAAATGTGTAATTGAGTTATAAATGAAGAAAAGTATTGGGCAAAGCTTCTCTGACAATTGCAACAAAAAATTTTTATATAAATGCGTGCGCAAAAAGAATTGAAGCATCATCGTCCTTAATAAAATAACATTTAACTGAACAGTTATTATTTCTCTTAATAATAATATTGTAATATTAAATGAAACATGGTAACAGATTATGTGCAGTTTAATTTAATTGTATTAACAATCGAACTAATTTGAACATAAAAACCGAGAGTATCTCTCTTCTAAAATATTCATTAGAAAAATTATCTCTTATTTAATATTCCAAAAGTGAATGTACTAAAATTGGTTCATTAAATTCATATTCAGGACTATAACATCTAAACTATTCAGCTTTATAGTTACAGAGTGTAATTGGCAATTTATTTAACAATATTTAATATCTTTGCAAAATCACAAACTGGGTCAATTATCGAAACCTACACTATTACGAATATAAAGAAACAAAAACATTTGCAAACACTTTTTATTACCATTGCAAATGAAACAACAATTTCGTAGTGAACAGTAATTTTTGTAATAAAATTCTACATACATGTTGATAATAAATCATTAGCGATTCGTTAACAAAGCAACAATAAGTAGTTAAAAGTCGATTAGATCTCATTAGAATTCAATACATTGAATTTCCCCATAGAACAATATACATAAATAAATTGTTCATTTAGCAATACATAGTTGAATTTAATAAATGATTGACTGAATCATTGACGAACTGATAAAGTGAATATATAAAGCAATATTGGCTAGAAAGCTAAAGTTGGAAAAAAATTTATTAGATACTGTTTAACTAGCAAATGAATGTACGTGTATACATTTGAAGCATAGTTATTTGTTAGTCACGAAAGTTAAAAAAAAAACAAAAAATGTTTAAAGGTAGGAATTACAACGAAACTTTTGCAACATGTCTTAAACGAAAATAAAATTTGGAATATTAGGAGAACAAAGGGACACTTGAAGCCTTTAAATTTTAATTAGTTTCGTTTTTGGATTTCTTTTTTTTTTTCTTTCTTCAAGAAAAACCAAAGGAAATTTTACGAGGTCTTTTCAATACAAAAAGTGAATTTTCATATTAATAAATTCTATTTTGTGCCCTTCAAAGTATTTCCCCTTAAATATAATACTCTAAACCTCGAAACAGTTCTGATATTCACTTTTTGGTATGAGCTTGAGTGCTCTGGGAAAAGACTTCGTAAATAAATTCCCAGTTAAAAACAAAAACTCTCCAAGAAGTCAATACGAACTGCAAGTTATCAGCCGGAAGCAGTGATTTTATATAATATTTTTTGTAGCCAGATGCTATCTTCTTTGATCCTCTTCATAGGATCTCATCCAGGCGTTATAAAAAAACGATTTTTTGGATGCGCTTTAAATGCTATTCATGCCGTATGACATTTGTTGTGAAATATATAAAAATCATAGATAATATTCATTCATTATTTCGCCAGGACAAGCAGTCAACGCGTTCACAACATTAAAGTCATGTAAATAGAGAGATACAGAGAGTTACTGTGAGTTCTTCCTAAGATCTTTCTAAGAAGTCATGAAAATATAGAGATTTTCACATAATCTTATCATTATAAAATTCTCATTTTTTGATGCCTATTTCTACATTAAAATTTATCCTTAACAATTGATGATATATTTCAATTTCCTTTGACAAGTCTTTTTAAGTAAAAAATATATTTTGAATATTTTTCTCGACGAAATTCCGGAGAAATATTGAAACAAAAAATTTTAAATATTTCAAAAATCTATTGCTGTTTGTTGCCAAATCAACCAACACGTCAAAAAAACGTTCAGCTGTTTGAAACTTTAATTGTTTAGACGATTAGTTGGGGATAATATTGCAGATAGTAAATTTCAATATTGAGTATTTATAAATGTTCCTTTAAAAAATAGTTTGTTTGTTGTGGTTTTAGCTGTCCATATCCCAGCTTGTCATTGGTCCCCAAACCAAATCTTCACCAAAACTTCAAGCAGTTTGAAACAATTCCATCTCGTATGTTTATGCCAAAAAAATAAAATACAATATGAGAAGTCAGTATTGTATTCACTGACAGCTCTAATTGTTTTAACAATTAGTTTGGGAGAATATCCCAAAAGAATTAATTTTCAATATTAAGTAATGTTTCTTTAAATTAAAAAGACCTGCTGCTAGAATATATGCATATATAATATATGATTGTTTTAGATAATAATTTCATATCAAATAACGAATAAGATTTTTATTACAATATATAATAGTCTTACAGGACAAGAACTGTCCAATGGCCATAGTTTGTATGTTTTTATGAAAATAATAGTTTTTTTTAGTTGAAAAGTGATTTTTTATTATTATTTTTTTTTAACAAAATGTTTTCTTTTCTACTTAATCAAAATTTTCTCAACTTAACTTCTTAAGAAGTCGAAACACTGCACAAACGGATACTTTGGAAGCAATTAAAATGCCATTCTCTAAGAACAACTTTTATTCACTTTTTACTGGGATCTTCCGCAGTGGAAAACAATTGGATGCCAGTATTTGTAAAACTAAGAGAGATATTTCAATCATATAAGTCGACTTTCTCAGATATATAAAAGGATTATCTAAGTACAAAAAATATATTAGATTTTGAGAAGCAAGAAAAAAATTTTAAATTTATTTACTCGTATATTGAAAGACAGTTATTGCAGTTTTCGTTTGTAACAAATATGTTGCAAATATTTTCCCCTCCTGCATTTTCGTATAAGATTTTAAAAACTGTGCAAAAAGAGGACAACGTATGGTATTCCTTTTTAAATATTTTGCACTTACAACATACAAACATGTCACATTCTTTCTTTGAGATAATATCCTTTTCCAACTTTGTTAATTACTTTATTTGTACAATTAAGGAATTTGCTTTATTTTATTTTCATCTACATATTTGTTTTTGTGAAAAAAAAACTTATAAAAACTTAACAAATTAAGAAAATAACAAAATAATAAATTTTAATTGAAGGACATAAAAAAAGTTCAAGCAACTATTTACGTTGTATTGTGAACTTGTAACTGACATCACTTTGCGAGGGTGACACTAGCAGCGTTACCCACTTTAATGTCAATATTTTTCTTTTTACTTAGAAAAAAAGAAATTCGTGGACTATTCAGCCAGTCAGTTAGTTATTTAAGGTAAAATAAGTTTTAATAACCCATAAGTCAAATCTAAAATAAAATGTTTTTACCGAAGTCCATTATTGATACCAATTGAAGATGCTTTTATGTGTTTCCTAAAGAACACAACAAACCATTTAATATATTATATATAAAAAACTAAAAATTTACTATGAATATGAGCAAACCTTTATTTCCTGAAGAAGACACCCACAGGGTGTTAAAATATTGAAAAATCAAACTCAAAAAAAAAATAATTCAATTAATTTAAAATAAAAAGTCCAATAGCATCAATTTATAAATTTATCAACTTAATGTCTCCCCCTAAAATATGTATGTTCACCTGATTCCAAATCATTCACATCAAATGAACTGATTGTACGATTTCCTGCAAGGAAAATACAAGCGAAATAAAGTGCTTTTAACATAAAAATAATATACGAAATATATAATGATATTGTTTATTATACGTATTCGCTTCAAATAAAATACATAAATATAAATTGATTTTATTGTTTCTCTACGTTGAATAATGTTCAATAAAAACGAATAAAAGTAGATGAAAGTTTTTGCGCCAACGGAAGTTGAATGGAGCCAAATGTTCTAATAGTTCTACGAACTTATGTAAAACAACTCAACGCTTATTACTCACACGCCATAATTCGCCCCCAAGACATAAGAGTAAAGTAATATTTCTTAGTTCAATGTTTGAATTTATAAATTTTATTAAAAATTTCATTCGAAAATTTATACAACAGGAATGAGAAACTTTAATTAATTTTTTTGATTCCAATAACAAGATTTAAATCAAATTTTCACTAAAACTTACAAAGTCAGACACTCACAGTAGGGGTTTTAACATGTCGCATAGTTCATATGGAAATTGGCTATAGTGAGTAAGTGGGCGTGGCATTTCTCATACTCGAACTCTAAAAAGTGGGCAGTTTTTCGTAATTTCATAAATACAATGATAAGAAATGCTTTTTAACTTTTAGGGCCTTTCTAGTACTAATTCTAGGAAATAGAAAAAGTGAAGTAATTGTTTCCTTTATGACAATTTTTCAGCACCTTTTCTTCTAAGAATTAAAATTTTTTCGTGATGTCTCTTTTATATATTACATTCTGTAATATCCTTTTATCCTTAAACTCTAAATTTAGGCATTTTTTTTTTTTTTTTTTGATTTCATAATCATACTTGCTCATATATCGCAGAGTATTAGAAAATATTTGCCTTAATTAAACAAATACACATGTATGTATGTATGTATGTATGTATGTATGTATACAGAAAGTTATTCAAGCGTATGCGAGTTTGTATACCCGAATGTATACGTTGACCTGCCATTTGTGAATTCACTGAATGGCATGCCGGGCGGCTGGCTAAACTGACTGAACAGCAAAGAAAATTTCCACACACAAAAAAAAAAAACAATCACACAACTTGTATAGCAGACTGACTAATAATTTGTTTTGGCCAAAACAACAAGAACATGAATGACAAGACACAATAGCATTTGTATGAAATTAGTTTATATTAAAATCGTTTTCTTATGCGCTCTGAAATTAAATGATTTTTTTCCTTTCTTTTGTATAATCATAATTTCAATAGACAGATCTCTGGGATTTCATATATCATTGTATTATGCTTATTCGGTGATTTAATAGAGCTTATGTGAATTCCATAAGGGAAAGACATTAAATCATTTATTAAAGCTAAAGATCTTTTAATAAGAGCGAGTAAAACAGGATGTGTGCGAGTTATTAATGAATTTTGAATTTTTGATACAAAGTTTTCTTTAAGCAGGCGTTATTAATCGTTATTACTTGTACGAATAGAATTCGATGAATATGTAATACGACTAACCCATGTGCCATGAGATGAATTTGCACTAAGAAATTTGCTATTATGATTTGGCATTTTCAAACGAACACTATTGTAACACGTCTGCAATATATTTCTCAAAACAACATGGCCGCCATAGATTCAATATCTATATGTACTTGTTGAAAACCCATTTTGTAACAAACACTAGCAAAATTATGTAAAAAACGTCTGCTTAATGACTAGGATTATCTTAAACATAATTTTGCCAACAAAATTATTCGTATAATATTAAATATGTTTAAATGTTCAATTACTTCTACATAAATATTAATTTGTATAATAATACAATTATATGCCGCATTTTAAATCGAATGGCTTGGCTCTTGAGTAAAGCTTTGTTTTAAATTATTTCTTATATATGCAAAAGTTACTCATCATTCTCTTGCACTTTCATATTTTCTAAATTTGATTGTTTCTGTTACAATACGAATTATAAAAATAAATTTTGGTGAAATAATCAAAACTATTTCCGTTCAGACAAACTCTATATAATTAAATCTTTTTTTCCTTTTTTTTTTCTTTTCTTTGTGGGACAAAGATTCGCTCCGTCAGTCATTATGCCAAATAAAACGTCATAATGTTGCAAATAATTGAATCTACTGCGAATGTATATGAATAAGTTTTGCCACCATTAATATATGATTATTGTTGTTGTTGTTTTCTCTGTTCACTTCATTTATGTTATATTTATATTTGACAGATGGACACAATGTGACAGTTTATGGAATGATTCCAAGATACTGCTCATAATTATAATGAAACTCATGCAGTTTAACATCTCTGGGTAAGTGTAAAATTATATATGTATATGTGTGTACCTGTGCGTATGTATGTATAGATGTGAGTCATTGCCTGCGTGTAAAAAAAATTATATAAAATATATATAATAATACGAACATAATTATGACAATAAAAATGAAACAATAAAGATACATAAATGGCGGCAAATAACGACTATTGGTCACTCTAGACAAATACTTATCGAGTTTTTAACATTTTCCAGTTACAAGCAGAGAACAAGAGAACAAGAAACATATTATGATTAACTGATATGGATGTAGTTAAATTATATTTTATTATATATATAACGACTTTATGACAACTATCTTCATATAAGACTAAAAAAAAATAAGCTTCAATCATAATATTTTGTATGATTCAAAATTATCATATTATGATTAGAGCTAGGGATGCAATACGCTCCAGAAGCACAAATATATAGGATAGTTGCGCATAAACAAACCGACAACTAGTTTGTTGAAAAGTCATCATTTGATTACATATAACAAAAATATTATCCGATCAGTTTAGAGCATAAAACAAAATGAAAATAAACAAGTCATTATGTATAGTTTGTAGCTTCCGTTAAAAATTTTTGAAAATCTCAGCATTTTTATCAAAAAGTAACATAGAAAATTCTAAAATGTGTTAAAGTATACTTTACAATTTTTGTAAGGATATTTTTCAAACAAAGCAAGGATATGGCTACCTTGCATATATATCCTTGCATAAAAAATTCTGATTTAAGCTAGAGTAAACAACACAGAAATACAAATATTTATCAAAAGTTGCACGGTAACGAACTGCGAAGCTATTTCCTCTTGTCTGCAGTAACACCAAGAGTCCCAAGAAGGTAATGGAACCCGTAACCCTCAGGCTGTTAGTCTCCTACACATCTAGTAGTCTAGGCTAAGTTTTTCCACCCACTTATCCTTTCAAACATCATATAAAATTTTTCCATTGTCTATGAAATAAGGCTAAGTGCTGTCTGAAAATATTCCTGTCAGTCACTAGAGTCTTCAATGTAGTCTTTCTGGTATTTCCAATTCACATTATTTCCTAATATTTTAACACAAGCCTGTCATAACAGGATGTTTCCTTTTTAGATTTTTCTTCACCTATTTAAAAGCTATTTTCATTATATTAGGAAAATTAGACAATTTTTTTTTTTTTTTTGTAAAGGACTCAACTTTATGTTGAATAAGGCTTGGTTTTTTGCCATTGGAGACAAACTTCACATTTGAAAGGCGGTCGGAATTGGAACTCACAATTTCTCTTTTTTTCTTTTTCCACTCATTGGTTTCAGAAATATAATGTTTTCATGTAGATTCGAAACACAAAGTGAAAAAGTTACTCCTTCGTAATGAAGTGATTTTATTAAATCTATTAAATTATATATTTAAAAAAAATTGCTCTTTTTCGAATCAATCCCGTTAAATAAGTCCTGCTGACCCTTGGAAGGATATAAGCCGTATTATTTTATAGAGTATTAAATAACTCTTCATTTCCAAGCGACTTTTGCAAACGAAATACAAGACGTCGAGTAAGTACTGTAGCGTACCAACCAAACAATGCCAAATTATAGGGACTTTTTGTTTTAGTTTAACTTTCATTTCACTAAATGACTGAAGGACTAAATGAATTAAATTTTGATGACTGCCTTTATATTAGTTGATAGATAAATATGTTTAGGTGACCAACCATATAAGGAAAATTGATTAGTTTTGCCAGAAAATGTATTTCCTCAACAATAGTTCACTTTTTCTCTGTATCCTACTTTCATTTTATTATTATTATAATTTTTTTTTTTCTTATACTCTATGACCATTATGAATTAATGGTATCTTTAGCAGGAATACGAGTATAACCAGACTGTCAGTTGAAAACAAAAAAGGTGTGCGTCATTGACCAAAAGAAAAAAAAGAAGAAAAAAATAAGTAATAAAATAACTTGACCACAATGTTTTTATATGGCAGTCAGCTGCAAAGAAACTCATCACTTGGAAGGAGGTCATACGTTTAAGTCAACTTATGTCACCATTATTTTTGTGAAGACTTAAAACAAATGCATGAACGTGAAGTGGAGGTGAAAAAGTATAAAAAACTTACACATGTTTAACACTGCATGCCGGAGATGGGAGACTTGTTCATGCTAATAGCAGATATTTATAGAAACAATTTTAATAACGCAGGGACGAGAGTAGTTAAATTTTTTCTAAAGGACATTTTGTATTAAAAAATCTTAAATAACAAAAATCAAAAGTTTGTTGTGGCTTTAGCTCTTCATATGCCGACATTTCATTGGTTGCTAAAACCAAATCGTCGGTGAAGTTTAAGCAGTTTGAAAAAATTCAACCTCGGACGTTTATGCCACATAAATCAAATACAATATGAGAATTTCAATATTGCATATGAATTACAACAAATATATAATCATAGTAGGTTTAGAATGTTTCTATACAAACCAACACAACAAACAATTTACTCAACGTGAGTCTATTTTATTTTTCTCTCAACACTGACGATTTGGTTTTAGCAACCAATGAAATGTCGGCATATGAAGAGCTAAAGCCACAACAAACTTTTGATTTTTCTATGCATTTTGCAAAGAGCTTTAATTGTTTCTAACGATTAGTTGGGGAGAATATCCCAAATAATGAATTTCCATATTAAATCTTAAATAATATTAAAAATTCTTAATTCAACTAAAAGAGTTAATCCAATTCTCAACCACAAATGGAAATGGTTCACTATTAATAGACACTTCAGAAACCTTTCATTGTAGAGAATGAAATTATTTTATTGTGCCTATTTTCATATGATGAGATTTTATTGGACTTTTTTTTAATTTTCCATTTGAGTGATGCTCATTTATCTAACAACTTTTCCTCAAATGTTTTTGGGCATTAATGCTAATAATTTTTTAAATTTTTTGTATTTTTTTAACTTAATTGTACCAAATCTCAAGCGTTACAAAATACGCATTTTAGCGTTCTTTTGCATAATTAGGAATTGCATAATTGAAAATTTTGAGACAAATATCGCAACGCTTTATATTTATCCAATTGAAATTTTTGTTTAGTAGTTGAGACCAAATTCCGCATAATGGCATTTACTTCTTTAGAGCATACAGCTGTGTGTTTGCTGCCTAGTCTTTGGGAGCTCTGCCTTCGTATATTTTAATAGTTTGAATTTACACTGCGTTTTTGTTCGCAAAAATTTTTTATTTAAAAGTGTATGCCGCCCAGCAGTTCCTAAAAGAGCACGCATTTGATTTGGATATAAGTGTTCTGTGGGAAATATTGTTCGTTATCCATCCCTGATAAAGTGTATATAAGTGTTTTCTTGTCGCTCCGTAATTGTTCTAACTTAAAGTGTTTGTATTTGCGTGATTGATCCGTGAATTGTCTGGAGGTGTCTGTCAACAGTGACTGCATGCTGTTATTATAAAGTTTTTCTTGTGTTGCCTGCCTGTTTGCTGTGAGGCTGGATTTTATTTTTCTTCATTTGATACATATTCACCCCTATCGGGAATAATTTTCCGCATGAAATCATTCCACATTCCACATTATTGCAATCGTGAATAATTTCCTCCGAAAAAATTCCACTTAAAACAAAATTCCTCTTATCGTGAATGTTGTTTTTTCGTGCAATATGTGGAATTTTTTCACTGTTTTGTTCACTTTGATTTTGCTTGGGGAATGCATACATCATGTAAGTATTTTTTGTCTAATTAGAAATTTAAGGCTGATAAAAAGTAATTTTAGGACAAAATCGGTAAATAAATTTCAAAGTGACATTCTTCTCAATAAAATGAAAGGTAACAGATCCACTGGCCTTATTTTCGCATTTATTTTACATCATTCACTCGACTTATTTTGAATGGTGATGCCTTTCGTGAAGAAGATGGGCTACATGAAGCGGACTTTCATGTTTCCTTATTTATATGTCTATTATTTTAACCAAAATTTTGGGTAATGACTTTCCAATGTTATGGCAGAAATTTTTTTAGTCAATTAATACAACCGACGTTTCTTTTCCCTTGGAAATTCTTTTAGAATTGGTACATAAGAATTTTCATAATGTCCTGAGACAAAGAAAAACTACCTTTAATCATAAACCAATCATGTTTAAGTTGTGTGATCGACATGATTTGTTAAGATTAAACTGTCACAATAAAGAAATGCATTTGATAATGAGAAAAGTATACTGGTCGTTGGAAAAAGGTAACGAACTCGAGGCTAAAAAATTCAAAATGATAGAGGGGCATCATGCGGTGTGCAAAGAACTCCGGCTGAAAGAAGTCAATAATAAAATAGAGAAAACCCAAAAATTACTAGAAATTGAAGAAATAAAACTTCGATTATTAGAAAAAAAAAACAACTTTAATTTAACAACTATTTTTAAATTATTGCTAATACGTATGTATGTATGTTTGTATTGCTTTATTTCTGCAATATTTCTCTGCACCTTTATGTGTATGTATATCTTTTTATGTGTATGTACATATATCTTTTATTTTGAAATGTTCATTCAAATTACACTGATAACATATTACACTTTGTACAGCTGTTCAAGTTGTGGAAAAAATTGTTCACGTGAAATTCCCGATAGCAATTTTCTGTTCGGGTGGAATAAAAATTCCACGTGAACAAAAATTTCACTTCTTATTTACGATAGGGGTGATTGTTTTTATTAATTATTAAACAACAACATTTTGGTCAATACCAGTGGGTGCAAGCGTGTAAGCGTCATACTAATTCCCTTAAGAATTAATACAACATTGTAGATCACTTCGGAATTACAACCGTGTTGGTTTATGTACCTGCTAACGTTTGCTTATTACGCCATCTATTTGTGAGTTTAAGTAGCATCTCAGCAAACATTTAAATTTTTTTACTTCAATAACAAGTTAATAATTATAACAATACCGAGTTATGGATTGCTTAAACATTAACTGCAATATTTCTACAAGCGAGCGCATGATTACATGCTGGTTATGCTTAGGTAATTACCACTTGAAATGTACCACACTTAAAGCACGTGACGCGGATGCCCTTGCGGATCATGCAAAATCACTCCAATGGAGTTGTCCTCGTTGTAAAAAGATAAATATAGACTTTTATAAATTTTTTAAAAGTTACAAAGAAGAATTTGAAGATATTAATAGCAACTTTTTGGCACTACAAAAGAAAATGTTAAAATTTGGTGAATTATTTACAAATTTTTCAAACTTGGATAATTTTGCCGAAAATCAAAATCTGTCATCTCCAAAAAATAAAAATAAAAAAAAGAATGATAAGTCTCCAGGACTACCTTTGAATTCTCGTTCATTAAGTCCAATAACTACTTGTGCTGCCGAAGTCAATGATGTCTCCTCAATGCCTTCACCGTCTGTGAGCGTGGTTCCACCACAAGAAATAAGCGGACAAACACTTACAACACCGTCAATTCAATTGAATAACAATATTGATAACAATGCTACTATTATTAACACATCTGCTTATAATCCATTACGAGCAATTCCACCCAGGAAAAATATATTTGTTTCTCGATTGGCAAGCGTTACTTCTATAGAAGATGTTGACTACTACATAAGATCTAATGTTAGCAATAATGCTGATATTTTGATACATAAATTTCAATTCTCTCAACCAAGATCTATTGCATCTTTTAAAATTACAGTTTCTGCAGACATATTCAATCAACTTTTGGATCCTAATTTCTGGCCTATAAATACTCTAGTTAGAGAATATAATTACAAAGAAAGACCGAGAGCTAGTAATATTGGTGTTCTACCTGTAAGTGAAAGGAATATGCCAAAAAACTAAATATCGTTACATCGAACTCATTATCTTTACTCTACCAAAATGTTCGTGGCTTGAGAATTAAATTGTCCAATTTGTACATAGAAAGTTTTCACTTTCACTACCAAATTATTGTACTTACTGAAACTTGGCTTAACAATACTTATCTTAACACCGAAATCCTTTGTAATAAATATAATATTTACCGTCAAGATCGTGGGACTTATGGTGGTGGTGTTCTCATTGCTGTCTCCAGCTCCTTGTATTCTGAACAACTATTTAATCAATCGTGGCTTGATATTGAATTTATATCTGTTGTCCTTAAAATGAAGCATAAAAATATTATCATAACTTGTTCCTATATTCCTCCATCGTCCACGGAATCTTTATATATTCAACATGCCGAGGCTATAAGATCTGTTGCCAATATTTATAATAAAACTGATTCTTTTTTAATCATGGGTGACTTTAATATGCCTTCAATAGTTTGGAGTTATTTAGTTGATGACAAGTATTATGTTCAAACTAAGCTAAATGAGTGCTGGAAGGACTTTTTCAACATTTTATACGATATGAGTCTTTCTCAAATAATGGTATAATGAATGATTATTCAAAAATTCTCGATCTAATTTTTGTAAATGATATTGATGATTGTTATGTTAAACGAACTACACCTATTACAGTTCCTGAAGATCGATATCATCCTGCTATTGAATTATTTGTATCCATGCCATCTGATTATGTTTTACAACCAATGGTTAATAATGAAAAATCATACTGTTTTAAACGCGCTAACTACTCTTTGTTAAATGAGCTTATTACAAATATAAACTGGTGTGATATTTTAATTCCTCCCGTTAATTCAAATAATTCTTTGGAAGACACGATTGGTGTTTTTTATCACAAATTGTTTTCTTTTATGGATCTGTGCATACCGAAGCTTATAATTATACATTCATCTGGACCTCCGTGGAGTAATAAACAATTATGTCATGCTAAGAATAAAAAGAATAAAAGAATAAATACTACAAAACTATTGTATTTTTAATCAATTTCAATCAACAAGTGGAAAGTTTTTTTTTTTATTTTAAAAACTTCGTAAGCTTCCCAAGATTTTAAGCCGTATAGACTACAGAAGCTTGTCAGTTTGTAAGGAAAATTACTAACACTGGATACAGTTTTTTATAATACTACATGGAATTCATATAACATTAAACTTTTTTAAATTTAAATAGCACTTAATACCGTACAGCTGCACCAACATTACCATCCCTGATGGAAAATATTATCGAAAGTTTGAAAAAATGAACAATTTAAAATGTATACCTTTTCTCCTTACGTTAAATAACAAGTGAATTAAAAAAAGGCATCACACATATAAATTTCGTCCAAGTTCACTTATGTATCTTGTGGCAAGAAATTTACAGCCGTGATACTTCATGGTCATGCACTAAACTATGTCATAGCCACGTAAGCTTGTATAGGCCTAATCTAAAGCAGAAGAAAATTATAAACATATGTATATGAAACATTTTTAGCTTGCGAGTAAAAACTGACTCACTATCTCATCCCTACTTTAAATACAAAATCACTGCAACTGTACAAAGCTATAAACAGGCCAGCACATACGAAACTAATCAATCATTTTTACAAATTATTATCAACAAAATAGTTTAAACCCATTTCCTTTATTTCACAATTCTCACTTTAGCTTAGTATGTGTATATGATATGATATGATACACATATGCCAACCACTGGACTGACAGGCCGACACAAAGACGCACTCTTTGTAATATTGGACATCGCAAACGAAATTTCTAACAAAAACGTGACCAAAACAAACAAAACTCTATACATCATAGTAATAATGATAATCATCGTAAGTACAATATACGAAGGTGGACATTTATGTTGTAGGTGTATGTTTGGGTTTCATGTAATAAAAATGAATATGATATATGAAATGCAATTTATTTATGGTCCATAGAATTTTTCCATCTCTGCATTTTCTCTATTTATGAAAATTTTTTCCCTCTTTTTATCAAAGCTATTGGAAAGGCAAAAAAAGACTAGGCGGCAACTAATGCAAATAATTCCGGCAAATAAGCCCAAAAGCCAGTCAAACAGTTTACAAAACGGACTCATTTGTGAAATTCGCTCCTTAAATGGCGGAGTCATGCAATAATCAGTATTTCGGACGGCCACTGTGTCCGTACCCATAGTACTAAAGTGCAAGTATACACTTTCAAATAAAAATAATTATTTTCAAAATCGGTCTACAAATGAAGGAGGTATGCCCTTATCAATATTTTGTGCTAATAAACTCATTCGTTGAATTTTCGAAAAAAATTACAAGAACAACCAGCAGGCATGCATTTTCATATAAAGAAAATATAGTTTTGAAAATGGCTTTACAGATGATAGATATACAAGCGCAAATAAAGGGCAAGATCCAATGATCTGGATTAAGCAACTTCCCTCATCAACCAAGAAATTTAGAAATTGAAATTAAATCTTAAATCAAATATTCTTTTGAATATTTTTTGAATGCTCGCATATATATTTCTTTGTAAAACCACAAAAGGTAACCCTCGTACCCTCGTCTATTCCTTAAAAGCGTATTACTATGAACGTGTGCGAGATGAGGTTTTTGTTTGCTCTCTGTGTGACTGCATGTGTGTTCAGTTTAGGTGACAAATACGTAATTAACATTATGGCTAGAACAATATAATAAAATGTTTGTTAGTCCTATAAATTAACTAGTGATTAAATAACCGTGTAGTCCAATAAGACCACCCACATGGAGTGTGTCGTCATCTTTACAAAAACACAAATTAATTGCAATTACCACAGATGTGTAACGCAGAACCCAGTAGGAAATTTAAGAAAAATAGCATCTCGCAAGATTCTGATTCAAATTTTAGCTGTAGCTAATATTTTTCCAATAAGGGTTACTAAAAACCAGTTAAATACCCGTAGGACTTTTGTCGGAAAAGTGGACGAAATACTGAATTAATTACCTATAAAAAAGGTCGAGTAACATTTTTGGTTTTGTTCCCATTTTGAAAGCATAGCATCTTGTTATTTATATCGAAATTTCAAAATATATAATGGGTCTTTCAATAGTGACTTTCAAACTTTGACAGATAATAGCGGTCTTATTTTTAAAGCTTAATCCATCCGTCAAATGGGCTGTTATTTATTCAGTCACTTCTGCGAAATTACAATGGACGAGTGCATCTCTTTCACCAATACGTGGAAATGAAAAAATTATTCTTCGATTATTCAGCGATAAGGACCAGCTCGATGATTAACAACTTTTTTTGACCACTAAGATCATGCGATTTGAGATCGTTTGATTTTTTTGTTGTTGGGTGTTTCGAAGTCGCAGGTCTATCGTAAAAAGCTGAAAAACCCTAGCGGGCCTCGAACCCAATATAACCCATGCCATCGGTCGAATTGAGCTTAGTTTATGCGAGAGTGTCATGAAATATTGGCCCTTCATCATTGGCTTGAGGTCAATAAATCAACGGCACACATTAAATGTGATGGTATTGTTTTACGAATTAGTAAAAGGCATGTTTTTCCTACAGAACTTTAGTGTTCGCACGATATTATGCAGGCTACTCCCTCTTCTGTATCCACCTTCGTTAGGAGATTCCAACAGAGTTTTAATTAGTTGGAGATCTTCTGATTTGTTCTACTTTGTGAATCCAGGATGATTGTTATCTATTACACTTCAGTCGACTTACAAACCTCCACACGGTGGTCCCTGGGCGAGTTCTTGCAACCCGTCAAACATCAGTAAATTATGAGAGGCGTGTACAGCGTATTTTCTTCTAGTTGGGGCGGCTGCAAGCGAACTTCTGTTCTTATACTAAGCGGTTCCCTATATAAATGTGTTTCATACTCAGCCAATCTGTGGGCTTAGGATACAGTAGGCCAATCACCAAGGCATGTGCAGCGTCTTTTCTTATAGTTGGGGCGGCTGCAAGCGAACTTCTGTTCTTATACTAAGCGGTTCGCTATATAAGTGTGTTTCATACTCAGCCAATCTGTGGGCTTAGGATACAGTAGGCCAATCACCAAGGCATGTGCAGCGTCTTTTCTTATAGTTGGGGCGGCTGCAAGCGAACTTCTGTTCTTATACTAAGAGGTTCGCTATATAAATGTGTTTCATACTCAGCCAATCTGTGGGCTTAGATGTCAGCCCCATTATCAGAATAGGATGCAATAGGTCAATCACCTGCTTATCTCAAAATATCCGATTACCGAAAACTCGAGGCCCCATGCTCCTGAAAGAGCATAACAACTTGAAGTGACGTTTTATTATTATATTAACAGACTGTTTAATGAAAAAATGAAAAATTAAAACATTATAATATTTTTTTCAATTTTCCGGTTTCCCCCGGATAAGAAAAAAATTAACGACTTCCGGGAATGAAAAAAAGTTGGGAGTTTAGAAGATATAGTCATAATTATCTCTACACTTAAAGGTCAACGTTTTCTATGAATCGTATAAAATTCCTATTGGGTATTTAATTTCCTTATTTAAACATAATCGTAAAGTGGGACTTAGCAAAATATTACAAGTTTTCATACACACTGCAAAATATCCCGCACCAAAGATAGATAAATTAATTGAATTGGAAACTTTTTTTTTTGAAAAATGTTTCATTATGATAGCATATCTCTAGGGGGAGTATCAAATAAAAGAAGTATGTTGCAGGATAATTACAAAAGTATGGATTACATATTAAAGCGCAAGCAATATATGTATATAGTATAATGAGCTCATACCCTAAAAGAAATTCAAAATGAAAAGCTTTGATTTTCCCAAGTTTAATTAACAAAAAGTTTCTGTTTTCTTCTTCTTCTTAACTAATGGTAAGGGGTTTTTTTTTTTAAGGGAATCAAGTTTACAAAATAAATGATGCTAAAACAGGGCAGCAAATGGATCAAATAGTTAGAGCCGTGTGCAGTAAGGACATGGCAGATTTTTTGCACAATTTAAGAAATATTTTTGCTATTGAACTCTTAAGAGGTAAGAAGGGGGATACAAACAATATAAAACTTAATTATGCAAGTCTTAATTAAACATAAAAATTTTAATTTCAGTGCTTTGGACACCGCTGTTATTAAAACTGAAATTGGTTATTTGAGCTGTAGTATTTTTTTCATAAAATTGTTATTGATATGAAATGGCAAAGCATTATCTAATGCTTTAATCTACTATTTAAAGCCCTCAATAGAATGAATTAATAAATTAATGCAAGTCATAAGATTTGAAAGGAAAAAATATGTTTTTGCTCAGAAACTTTTATCGTTATCTTTAAGGCTTTCGATAAGCAGGAGGCATGTCGGCAAAATTTATAAATAGAAGCAACATTTGACACAAGTAACAGGCAAGAAAATTGTTGAAAGAATTATCTTTTTTAGGAAATACGGCCCCAAGTAATTTTTTTGTTTGGGAAAT
The DNA here is from genome assembly GCA_963681545.1 of Germaria angustata. Lineage (NCBI taxonomy): Eukaryota > Metazoa > Arthropoda > Insecta > Diptera > Tachinidae > Germaria > Germaria angustata. The sequence goes on from OY813002.1 coordinate 32,146,528, forward strand.
TAGAACTTTTTCTTTTTGATATTAGACAAAAGGAATTTTATGCACAAAGAGAGAAAACTTTTAGCAAATCTGAGTGCACAACTACTTTGATGCAACCACTTTAAGCTCTAATTGAATAAAATTCTTTTAAATTTTCATTCGCTCATCTTTTTGAGTAAATTATTCTTAATTAATTTATTCAGAAAGGATTTTTTGATGAGCTTATTAAGTTTTAATTTAGGCAGCTTCATGTCATGTAAAATTTCAAACCAAAGAACATCCACAAAAATATTTGAACACTTATTTAATTTGTCTAATTAAATTAAATTTCTATAATTATCTGGCATATTGAAATAAACACATATTTCAGAATTTTAAATGTATATTGGAACTATATTTAATTTCTGTAAATGGGTCCTTATTTCATATGTATATAAGAAACCTCTAATGTTGGTATTTGTTTTATTTTTATTTGAAGTATTCTTCCATTTCGTTGGGGACATTTTTCACGTTAAAAGTTGGGATTTTATTTAATATCAAATATTGTTCCAATTTCATAAAGTTTATTTCATAATTCTTCTGAATTCATGCTATTACTATATATATAAGTAGATACTGAAGGACTTCCAAGGTGGTGCCCGGACATAATCCCCACGGGCATAATCCCCTTTCCAGAAATGGGGATTATGGCCTGTTTTTTTCCGGTCATAACCTCCATAATAAAGTGGGGATTATGCCCACTTCCGAAACGGACATAATCTACATGGGGATTATGACCGTTTGCTATAGAGATTATGTCCAACGAAAATAAGTCGAAATTCTTTACAAAAAACAAAATTCTTAGTTTAACTTATTAACTTATTATACCATAGAGAGATCATTGAGCCATCCCGGCCTGGTATAATAAACACCGGCTTCGCTGACTAAAAGTTTTCTCTGTAGCCAGAATAATGGAATAAGTCCTAATTAAATAGCTTCCATTAGGTGACTCCTAATAATAGCTTTTTAATTAATTAAAATGAAATAACTTCTATACCACATCTGAAGGTTGAAGGAGGAAAATATTTTGTTAGCGAAGCCGGTGTTCGAAATACCATAGAGGAGAAAATTTTTCAGCCCGGCCGAAGGCCGGCTATACAGAAAAAGTTTGTAAGCGAAACCGATTGACGCACAACAAGCCTTCACTGGCTTAAGTGTATGTCGTATGACATGGGCTATCATACGCCTCCAATCAACCTAACCTAACCTAACCTAACCTAAACCGATGATTGTGGGGATTATGACCTCATTGGAAATAGCCATAATCCCTATAATGGGGCTTATGTCCGTAATCGTATTGGACATAATCCCAATTTTTATGGGGGTTATGTCCATTACTTTGTGGGGATTGCGACCGCTTTATTTTCAGACATAAACCCCATTCCTTTATGGGGGTTACGACCGAAAAAAAACCGGACATAAGCCCCATAATTGAAATGGGGATTATGTCCATGGGGATTATGACACGTTACCTTCCAAGGTATCAAACAAAACCTGCAAGTCGACGCTTTTTCTTGCTGGCATACTTTTAGTCGTTGCGACACAAATGCTTTTTACTGCATAACATCGTTGCGATTCTAAGAGCAATCAAACTCATTTAAAAAAAATTCCTTTATTAATTTACCAGGCAAGCAGTTAAACTTATGGTTTAAAAAGTACTTTAAAGCATTAAACAGTATCATCTTAAAATGTTCTTTTCTCAAATTAAACAGAAATAAATACAAAATTCTTAAACTTGTATATGGCTAGGCATATATTTTATAGACATTAAGATCCTCCGGTTTGACACTGCCACCATTTAGTCTGTGATAAGTTTGGTTCGTCCTTTTTTTAATAAATAGACTCACGCCATAGCAAACATCTCTGAATTATTGAAATTATTAATTTTCGAGCTCTGTATCATAAGAGTTAAATACTCTTTTCATATATCAGCCATTTATAACTACTCAAATTTCAAAAATCTAACCACTTTTCCATCGCTGTAATTGGCAACCGTGGTAATTTGATAAAATATAAATTTATATGCACTCACTATTCTTCTGGCTGGTTATAAAATTGTACATAATTTATATTTTGCAAGCCGTTTTATTATTTATATTCCACCATAAATTAACTGAATTTATAAAAGTGGTATAGAGTCATTATATGACACTCCCTTTCAAGCACCAGGATTAAAAAGTTTAAATTAAATTCGTCCAGCCGTTCTAATTCGAACAGTGTGGGATAAGAAATATGCATGGACGAACAAATAAACGAATATGATGGGGCAGTCAAAGTTAATTGAACGAATGAATAAATAAATAAACAAACAAAAAGAAATACGTATTTAGATGACTGACTGCCTGTTTAACCGCTAATAAAAATGGGGTTAAATGCATTGACCCCTTAATTATTTAGCTAAATATTGTGGACTTAAAATCATGGCAGCTGCAAAAGCAAAAATACTTTAAGCATTTGAAATTATTACGAATATAATAGTTTCCATATCGATAACCAAGTCCCTTTATGATTAAAAAGCAAAAAGTTTTAAAACAGTTTGTAAAATCTAATGGTTGCACTATGGCTGAACAGAGCAGTTTCTTTACTTTCTGCTGTTTTTAGTTGAAGACAAATTTATATATTTTCTTTTATTTAATTTAGCTAAAGTTAAGTTTTATTACTAAATTTCTAAATATATAAATTACAATTTATATATTTATACTCCCCTCATAAATAATTGATTCTTTCATAACAACATCCAGTTTATTCTTTTTTTTTTTTTTTTTTTTTTTTTTTTTTATTGTTTAATTATTAAAATCATTTTATATATACATATTTTAATATTATCTAAAGAGATATGGCTAAAGCTACCTTACATCTAGAACATTATTTTTAATTTATGAATACGCAAATGATTAGGAACAAACTTACGTTGGAGAAGGAAAATAAAATGCGTCACAAAACCTTCAATAAATTTATTTAAAAGGTGGAACTTTGTATGTAGGTGGCACATACAAGTGAAAACTATTTCTTTTTTCGTGTGAGAACAAAGATTTATAGAAGCGGTTTTTAAGCGGAAAAAATATTTGGAATCAATTGATACGTTTGAGTTTGTTTAGGCCTGAAACTGTCCTAATATAAATTTGAAATGTAGTAATTGTTGGAATGATTACAAGTAGTTTGAAATTTTTCTATTATAGTCTGTATACGAATGTTGATAAATTCTACGTTACAAAGGGAATGTAATCGTTGTGTAGAATAGTGCCAAGGTAAATTTAAAACCATTTTAAGAAGTTTATTTTGACTGATTTGGATTTTCTTAACATGTGATGATGCACAAGTGCCCCAGACAGGGCACGCATATAGTGCTATAGCTTGAAAAATTGTTTTGACGATAGCTACTTTATTTTCCGTGTTTAACTTTGATTTTCTGTTAATTAGGGGGTACAACATTCTGATGGCAATATTGAATTTTCTAATTATATTTCTGGTGTGTTCACTAAATGTTAAGCGTCGGTCTAGAAAAACTCCCAAATATTTAACATTGTTAGACCAGGGAATATCTATACCATTCAGAGATAAATTCGAATTGGGTAAATTACAAGGACTTCTTTTTTTTGAGAAAAAGATAGCTTGTGATTTTGTAGCATTTATTTTAATTTTCCATTTAAAAAAGTATTCAAAAATGCTGTTAAGAGCAAGTTGTATATTTTCTAAAATAGGTTGTGGAGATACTCCAGAGTAGTAGATAGCAGTATCGTCAGCGTAGAAGGCATAGTTACATAAATTGTTTCTCGGAACATCAGCGGAATATAAAATGTACAACAAAGGCCCTAGAACAGAGCCTTGAGGAACACCGGCATCTATATTGTATCTTTCTGAGTATGAAGAGTTAATGCAAACACTGTAGGTACGATTTGTTAGAAAGCTTTGTACGATTTTAACCATATAGTTAGGAAAACCATATAAAATTAATTTATATACAAGGCCGTTGTGCCACACGGTGTCAAAAGCCTTTTCAACGTCTAAAAGTACCATGGCAGTTGACTTTTTATCTGCAAAACCATTTTTTACGAAGTTTGAGATTCTTTTAATTTGCTGCGTTGTATTATGAAGGGGGCGAAAACCAAATTGTTCCCTAGGAATAATATTTGAATCACCAACAAACTTAAACAATTTTTCTTTTAAAATTTTTTCATAAATTTTTCCTAAACTGCTGAGTAAGCAGTTTATTCTTTTCTGCATTTCCAGCAGAAGCAGGAAAAGGTTCAAACACTTTTAATTAAAAGGTAAAGTGAGTAAAAAGAATACGTTTTTCTTTCATCTATACAAACGAAAAAATTTGCTTTAAAGCATTCTTTTCAACTTGAATTGCATTAAAAATATTATGCGGTTCCAGTAAATTTTGGAGCTCATAAGACTGATTAACGATTTCGAAAGCAAATGAAAGTGGAAGAAAACCAGTCAATCAGTTTCATTTAAAAAAGGGGGCCCTCAGACTTATTGTTTAGTTGGCTTTACGTTCACAGCGCAATCCAAAGAAAATTTCTATGTTGACGTATCCAAAGTTCCACTGATTTATCGCCAACATATATAAAAAAAATCTTATATGTAAAAATTCAAACTACTTGCAATTGAAATTGAAAAAGCAAATAAAACTTAATTTGATTAAATGGAATTTGTTAAAAGTCTCTATTAAAGAATATATATTTTTTGGAAAATAAACAAAGATAGTGGGAAAAAATTATGTTAAATAAAAGAAAATTATATATTTGTTAATTTTTTCGACCTTATGGTATGTAATTTTTGGCTGTTTTTATTTAGGCTCTAGGTCATATATTAAATAAAACTCCTTTGTTTTATTAAATTTTATTTTTTATTCGATATTTCGATCACCATCGGTTCTCTTCTTCAGGACTATAATTTTAAAATATTTAAAAAAATTTTTACAAATTAAAAACATTGAGAAAACATAATTAACAACATTATAAAAAATTTTTTACATTAACATTTTAATGATTATCTTACTTTGAGTAAAGCAATCTTTATCTTTTAAAATCAAAAAGCTTACTAAATGTCTGTTTGTTTATTTTTGTTTATATTTTGTTATTATATGTCTATACGTATGCGCGCAATTTTCTGTGTCTGTTTTGTAGTTTATTCTTATGTCCATGGGAGTGTTTATTATGTGAAGCATTTCTAAGGTGTATCTCTTTTTGTAATTGTTTTCTTGTTGTAATATTTTCACACCGTCAATGTTTGGAGAATGCGCTTTCATTGCACAGTGGGCTGCTAACGCTGTTTTTTGCTCTGTTGTTCCTTTTTTTGTTTTGTGGTCTGATTTATGTGCGGCCAACCTTGTTCTCAGTTTTGATTTTGTCGTTCCAACATATATTTTATTACATATGTTGGACCCGTCTCCCCTACATGGTGGGAAAATATTACAACAAGAAAACAATTACAAAAAGAGATACACCTTAGAAATGCTTCACATAATAAACACTCCCATGGACATAAGAATAAACTACAAAACAGACACAGAAAATTGCGCGCATACGTATAGACATATAATAACAAAATATAAACAAAAATAAACAAACAGACATTTAGTAAGCTTTTTGATTTTAAAAGATAAAGATTGCTTTACTCAAAGTAAGATAATCATTAAAATGTTAATGTAAAAAATTTTTTATAATGTTGTTAATTATGTTTTCTCAATGTTTTTAATTTGTAAAAATTTTTTTAAATATTTTAAAATTATAGTCCTGAAGAAGAGAACCGATGGTGATCGAAATATCGAATAAAAAATAAAATTTAATAAAACAAAGGAGTTTTATTTAATATATGACCTAGAGCCTAAATAAAAACAGCCAAAAATTACATACCATAAGGTCGAAAAAATTAACAAATATATACTTAACTAACGGAGGGCACGCCGAAGAACATCAATATGAAACTATACCAACATTTACGTGAAAAATATAATAAGAATATTAACAACAGTATTCGAAATTTCACAAAAGCAAACAAATTAAAAGCAAAACTTGGAACTACATTAACGTTTCTAATAAAATGCAGAAAAGTAGGCCTAATACCAAATTTTATAACAAATGCTACAAAAAATGTCGAACATATATTTAGTTTTAGTAATAACTTAGAACCGGAAACAAGATTAAAACTAAAAAGTCTTACAAAAAAACACATAGAAAATTTTCATATGAAAATTCTTAATTTAATAATTAAACAAAAGCACGAAGAAGAAAAAACTAATCGAAAAATGTTGGAAATAAACAACACATATATACAAAGGAACATTTCAGAGGTAGACTATTTAATTTTTCTTAAGAGTGAATCCATACTCTGTGAAAGTATAAAGAGAAAAAGAAAAGCAACACAAATCAAAAAATTTCTGGAATTGAAACCCAAACACGATAAAAAACCACAAATTAAATACAATGAAGATTGGTTTATAAATAAAACTAACACTGAAATCCCAACAAATGTTAAAAAACTACTATCATTAGGTCCAAAATTTGCTCTACCAATAGACAAACAAAATTTCCCAATTTTTAAATGTATAGCTGATGGAGAGGACATCATCCAAACTAATAAAGAGAAAGAAACCCAAGAAATGGCCAGAGCTAAGTTTGTAATGACTATGGACAATTATCTTAATAAACGGTCATTAACAATACAAGAGAGAGAAATAATCAACACAGTGGGTGAGACTAAAAAATTTTTGAACAAAAATAAGAATATTTTAATTTTGAAATCAGACAAGGGAAATACTACTGTAGCAATAGATAAAACTGAATATGAGACAAAAATGAAAAATATGTTACAAGACATTTGTACCTACAAACGATTGAAAGTTGATCCAACTTCAAAACTACAAACACGTAACAACATTTTGGTAGAAAAATTACTAAAACTAAATATAATAGAAACAACTGACAAATGCAAATTGCTTAATAATGTAGCCATCGCACCAAGACTCTATGGACTTCCTAAAATTCACAAAAAGGACACACCACTAAGACCTATTTGCTCATCAATTAATTCACCATCATATGGACTATGTAGATTTATAGTGGACATATTAAAAAACATAACTAAACATTCAAAATATAATGTTAAAGATGCAATAGAATTTAAAAGAAAACTGACACATACTCATCTTTCGGATGATGAAGTTTTAGTATCCTTTGACGTGATATCCCTGTTCCCTAGCATACCTGTGAATTTAGCAATAGATATAATTAAGAAAAAATGGGAGAAAATTGCGGAACACACGAAGATACCAAAAGAATTATTTATCGACATACTAAAGTTTTGTATTAAAGACAACAGATACTTTAAATATAATAATATAATATACGAACAATTGAAAGGCATGCCAATGGGTTCACCAGCATCGCCGGTAATCGCAGACATAGTGATGGAAGAACTGTTAGACACTGTAATGCAAAAATTTGAACAAAAACCAAGAAAATTAACAAAATATGTAGACGATCTATTTTGCATAGTCAAAAAGAATGTTGTGGAAAAAACATTAGAAACTATGAACAGTTTCCACAGACAGATACAATTCACCATGGAACTGGAAAAAGATGGAAAGTTGCCATATTTAGATGCAGAGATAATTAGAAGACAAAACACAATAACAATAGACTGGTACCAGAAACCTAATGCTTCAGGTCGCCTTATTAATTTTTATTCCAACCACCCAAAACATATAAAAATTAACACAGCACACAATTTTGTAAAAAGAGTACTACATATAAGTGATGAAATATTCCATACAGTGAATTTGAAAAAAATTAGTTATATATTACAAAAAAAACAGTTTCCCACCTACTATGACAAAATATATTATAAAAAATGCTATAAAGTCCATCAACAAAATTCCGGCAGAAAAAGAAGAAAAAATTTACAAGTCAATGACGCATGTCCCTGGTTTTTCGGAAAGAATAACGTATTCAAACATATATGACAGACAGAAGGTTAATATTGCTCTAAAAACTGACAATACACTTAATAAATTATTTTCGAACACTAAAACAAAAATAGATATGTTGGATAAGTCAAATGTTGTATACAAAATACCATGTAGGGGAGACGGGTCCAACATATGTAATAAAATATATGTTGGAACGACAAAATCAAAACTGAGAACAAGGTTGGCCGCACATAAATCAGACCACAAAACAAAAAAAGGAACAACAGAGCAAAAAACAGCGTTAGCAGCCCACTGTGCAATGAAAGCGCATTCTCCAAACATTGACGGTGTGAAAATATTACAACAAGAAAACAATTACAAAAAGAGATACACCTTAGAAATGCTTCACATAATAAACACTCCCATGGACATAAGAATAAACTACAAAACAGACACAGAAAATTGCGCGCATACGTATAGACATATAATAACAAAATATAAACAAAAATAAACAAACAGACATTTAGTAAGCTTTTTGATTTTAAAAGATAAAGATTGCTTTACTCAAAGTAAGATAATCATTAAAATGTTAATGTAAAAAATTTTTTATAATGTTGTTAATTATGTTTTCTCAATGTTTTTAATTTGTAAAAATTTTTTTAAATATTTTAAAATTATAGTCCTGAAGAAGAGAACCGATGGTGATCGAAATATCGAATAAAAAATAAAATTTAATAAAACAAAGGAGTTTTATTTAATATATGACCTAGAGCCTAAATAAAAACAGCCAAAAAATAAAAGAAAATTAATAAATTAAAGAAAAAAAAACACGAAAAAATCTTTAAACTTGATTAAATACATTCACACAAACCTAAACGGAATTGCTGAATTGGTATTCAGGACGTTTGCATCGTGTGTACTTAGCGTATGATTTAAATTTTCTCATTTAATTTAAAGAAACATAAAATTATTATTTAATTAGTTTTCTCACTGCTGTAATAATATTTATGATTAATAAGGCGATTGTATGCAAAATAATATTAAAAAATATTTAATAAAATTAACTTCACTTTTGGAGTATAATTAGGCACTTAATAAATTGCTATTATATGAGCTTTTAATTTTAGAGTGCAAGTACGCACTTAACTAAATGGCTGTTATTTGTGCTTTCAAAGGCCAATTACCGTGATGAAAAGGATATTTGTTAATTAGTAGATAATTTTGAAAGATTTAAGCAAAAAGATGTCATTTAAACGATGTTAAAAGGGCATTTCCCCACTGACAGATAAAATACAATCATTTATTTAATACATAATTTCAAATCTTCTTGTGCGCGGTTTTGAAATGACACAATTTTCACACAAAAAAATTATAATTATAAAAAATTATATTGAAAGAATAATTAAAAAAACTTTTGGTTAATTTCTACACATGTATAGTCGAGAACTATCGGATTCTACTTCTTTAATTAAATTTTTTAACTACAACTGAACACAGCACTTCGTAAAGTGTTCAGTTTGCCGGATGATGAAATTTCAGCCCCTCTGTAAAATATTTCTTAATCCACTAGTGCATCATAATCACCAAATTACTGTGTATTAAACATTACAGGTCTCTCTAGTGTTAAGTATTAAGAACTTAACACTTGTGGTTAAACCACCAAATGAAGTTAAAGAAAGTGTTTAGGAGACAAATCAGAAAAGTTGAGAAAGTGAGTAGCAGTATCAACGATACATATTCCATGCTGCTAGTGTGGAACTGTACCCTATAAACTCACTCAATATTTTTTAATTTCTGATTTTTCTATAACCGTTTGCTATGAAATAAAAATTTTGCTTTTTCGTTTCCAGAACTAATTGTTAAAGAATTACAAATTTTTGCTGGATGCATACGTATTTTCAACTGCTTCAACCATTTTATAATTTAACTTTCATATATTTTCATGTGCGCAAGAAAATTTAAATAAAAACTGACTCAATATAGTGTTCGTACAAATGTTGCTGATGATAACTTTCATTTAACATACAAGATGGCGCAAAAGTTGTGTCATAATTTGAATTCGATGACATTTTGTTATAAATGGGAAAAAGTGCTTTTTTTGACGGGCGGAGTGACCGTCGCACAGTGGGGCCTTTTGACTTTTTTCGTTGCAAAAATCATAACTTTTGAACTGATAAAGATATTTAAAAATTTTAAAAAGCATTTGAAAGGAAACTCCTTTAGCTTTAATATACATGATTTGCACGATCATAGGTTAAGCGCGGCACTGTGCACAGTGTCTGTTTTCGACTGTTTTTATTACAAACATCATAACTTTTAAGGTAAGAAAGATATTTTAATAAAAATGAGTATCATTATTGGCCATAGCTTTGTGGAGGCACTATGCACAGTGGTTTTTTGTTGAAAACATCATAATTTTTGATAGGATTGGACACGTTGACACCTTTGATTTTTCTTGTAGCAAAAATCATATATTTTGAAGTAATGATATTTTTAAAATTTAAAACACAACTTTTTGTGCTTTAAATGATATTTAAATGACCAGATGACCCACCACATCCCCACTTGTTTATTAATGTAAGCCTATCTGGAAATAATGCTCTTTCTTTTTCAGGAAAACTTTGAACTAAGCGTTTAGATGTATGATCCATTAAGTCTTGCAGTTCAACTTCTGCTGATACTTCAGTAACTTATACATTACATGGTACTGCTTTTTTTTTGGCAGAGGTAACCTTTTTATATCCAGCAAGAACATTCACATTATGATTCTTTAAAGAGCTTCGTAAAATATTATATTTCTCCTTTGACAATCCCAAGTCCATAAATAACGCTAAGGCTCCTTCTATGCTATACTTTGTGGGTAATGCATTCGGAGGAGTTGGAATACTTTCTTTAATCCTTTGCAGTCGATCTGGGCTAGCAAGCTCCACAGCTTTTGTAATATCAGACCTTGATTTATCTTTATTTTTACGTACTTAAGACATAATGCTTCTGACAGATTCGATGTATATATATCTTTTGTAGCATTTTGAAGTTTACGTTTTTTTTTTGTGTACTCCGAACACTCGTTTATAGTTTTAGCAGGTCTTTCTTTTCTGCTGTCCAAAGATGTATGCGGTTCTTCGATGTTTTCAAAAGTTGTTACTCCATTTAGCCATTCTGTATACTTTTCCATAAAGGTTTTTGTCGTACGGTTTCAGGCAAGCCATTTTTTACGAATATCCAAGAAAACGAAGTAAATTTTGTTTTTAACATCCTTTTCGTGGTATCCTGGTAAACCGTACCACAATAGCCAAATTAAATACGATTTCATTATGTGATTTTCTAAATAACTCGAACAATTCCGAATTTTGAAATGACATTATGAGTTCTGGTACTGACCACTACTTTTGCAAAGTAAAACCTTAACTGATTCCATTACACAATTGCAGATCAATTTATACCCAAAAATAAAAAAGTTCAAACTACCTGATTTGCGAAACATAAATCTAGGCCACAATCAACTTGATTATATACAACTGCAGTTTTTATTTTACTTAGTATAAAAACCAAGTTTAAAAATAACTGCCTATTTTCATAATGTGTTCTTAAATTTAAATAAATAAACAAATTGTAATAATTATGCCTACCTGATTGACACAGCAAAATATTGTTTATCATTTATATGGGATTCATACTACGACTTTTTATGGTGACTTTTCAAGACAAAGGCTATCAACTTAAAAGAGAATTAAAGAAAAATATAGGGAAAACGTCACTGGGAAAATTTCGTATTAACGAGAAGCAATAAATATTAGTAACAAGTGATGCAGTGAAAACAATTGTATAGAGAGAATAATTTCTTCTCATATTTAGAACGCATCTTTGTTACATGTATAAAATAATTTTTTTATCTTTTAGTAATAAAATACATTTTATAACATAAAGTACAAGTTATTTTTCCCTTATTTTTGTAAAAAAAGAAAACTAAGATTTGATCTTTCTATACGATTATATATATTTCAATGAAATAAGGCTACGTACATATTTTTAAGTAGGCACATATGCATACATTAACAAAAATATGTCATTCAGTTCCACATATATTTACATTTTTGTGCTGTAAGGTAATATAAAAAATATTAAAATTTTGGTAGCTTTTTTCCTTATTTGGCAATTTTTTTTTTTTTTAATTTTGGTTGCAAAAATATCTTGGATGTGGCAACGCTGGCTATAAGATTGTAACATCTTTTATCCAATTTCAAGAAAACCTGTCATTTTTGTGGACCAATTTAGCTAAATTATTTAAAGTACTGTGTAGTAAATATGCTAAGAAAATATGGGCGTGACCATTTTTGCCCATTTTTAGATATTCTCTATTTTATTTGTGAAAACTACCTAAATATAGGGTGTCTGAAAAACGGCAACTGCCGAAAAAGTAGGGTATCTGGTGGACATTTTCTTACTTTTTTTAATAAACAATAAATATACCTTTAAAACAATACCAAAAAAGTAGTGATCACATGGCAATATTTCTGACACTTCAATTCTAAAATGTCTTTTTTTTTCTCAAAATCACATTTTTTGGACTTTCTAAAAAACTGTCGACTTTAAGCAGCTCCACCAGCCATAATTCTTATCCAATTCAGAAAAACCTTTTTGAATTATGATCATGGTCTTTATACGATGTGTTCATTCATTTTACAAAATTTTGTCATCAAATTTTGTATTTTTGCCACGGTTTTTGGGAAAAGGCGCCACAGTGAGGCGCCACAGTGCGCCGTTTGTTGCATCGCAGTAGATGCAACTGGAATTACCTTTTTTGCCCATACGGTGTAGATACTTCCGGAAGTATCCATGACCTGAAAGGAACTGGGTCAGGAAGTAGTTAATCTCCAACTTTCTATGTTTGGAATGAGCCTCTTCGTCCATCTACCGGACGTTTCTGCGTTCCATCTGTTTTGCTATCGCTGGATGGTTCCAGATCTCCGCTCTGCAGCACTAATATTAATTTCCGCCCCCCTAGAGTCCCATGCCTCTTTCCGTTCGCGCGCCAGGAGATCAACCGGAATCTCTCCACTTATTACGAAAACCGCCGCGCCTGAAACTGTATGGTAAGCTGAGGCGATTCTGAGTGCCGCTGTACGTTGGACTTCTTCTAGAGCCTTACGCTTAGACTTTGCTCTCAGTACATTTCCCCAAATTTCGCTGCCATATAGCAGTATAGAATTTGTGGTTGCCATAATCAGCCTCCTCTTGCTCTGTGTGGGCCCGCCAATGTTTGCCATTAGCCTGCTCAACATGCCTGAAACTTTTGCTGCCTTTGCAGCCGCATGTTTTATCTGGGCCCAATAAGTGAGCCTACTATCGATTTTTACGCCCAGATATTTTATCGGCGATTTTGCTTGTTCACGTATCCATTCAATCAAAAATAAGATCCGTCGCTGAACACAAATTTCCGGCAAAAAAAAATTGGATCTTCATCCAACCCATTCACTAAAATTTAGCCATTGTGGTAGGCAGTGCGGCTTCAATTCTTGCACCAGCTGTATTTTACAATGTTTTACGCCCAAATTCGTTCGCGAAGTTATCCACGTAGTGTAGTAACTGAGGCCCAATTGCCGAATCGACAATTCGCGGTTATCAACAACACTGGCGGATATTTTGGTGGGGTATTTTCCTCTATCCGCACTCTAAGTATGCGTGTTGTTGGTGCAATGACCGCGAAATTTAATCACAACATTCCGAATAGCCCCTTCAGAAGGTCGCCCAAACTGACCATAAAATGGAAGAAGTTCACGATGCACTTCCTTAACCGAACATTAATTTTGATAATAAAATTTAATAATCCGCAAGCGTTATTCGGTTCTAAGTCGATTCATGGTTAAATTATAGACTAAACTAAACATGTTTAAGAGTAACATGTGACACGAAAACAGCTGAGCTGCCCAAAAAAGTTGCTAAAAAATCACCCTTTAGTATGCCATTTTAGAAAACTTAAGAAAATCATAATAATCTTATTATAAAAACACGATTATTACACAAACAACTTAAATTACTGGGACCTGCATATTATATTTATGGCTTTTAAAATTTTATGTAAATTTGCGTCATATTTAAGGGCATATTTTATAGAAAATATTTGCGTGACAATGTAACGAAAATGTCAAATTGAATTAAATATATAAGAGTAGCTTTCTATAAAAAAAAACTTTTGCATAATTGACGGATGTTGCTTTTTAGAGGCAAAGAAATTTAAATTTAAATAAAATAAAGAAAAGGTCATTAATACTCGTTTCAGTAATTACGAATTTCTACATATTTATCATTTTGGACTTCAATACGTCAAATGTTGGCATTCAAATTGTACGAGTGAGTTGTTCGGCAAAGGAAGGAAATCAAACTTTTGTCACTATATTAATTGCTATAAATCGTGACTATATTATTCTAATATTTATGAATTTGTTTTATTTATTTAATAATATTTTTCAGTGGAGTTTTTCCCTTACAAACATTTTATATAACAAAACATTATTTGGAAGAAAATGTTATTTACATACAAAAAGCAATGAATTTTTATTTTGAGTTTAGGAAATTTATTATTGCACTAATGAAATTTAACAATAAATCCATTTAGTCGATTAAATGCGTTGCACCTTCCTTTAGAAAGTCAGCAGCAACATAATCAGCTCTAATAAAATTCAATGATAGTGATAAGAAATTTCGGGATGAACATTGAGGGATCTTGAATGGAATTTTATTAATCCAAAATCAGCAAATATTACCATTAATAATATTCAAAATAAATTACACACTCATCATAGTTCTACGGCTTAAGAAGCATGATTAGAGCAAGACGAGCGGAATATGACGCCAAGTTAAGGAAGTTAAAATGAAGATAAAATATCAAGAATTGTTTTTGGCACAGTTTCAATTGCAATATAATAAGATTGATAAATAGGATCTCATATTATCGATTCATATTCTAAAACTAGACGTATGACGCTTTAGTATTATAAATATTATTACATCCTTAGGTCCCAGCATTTTAAATAGCCAAGTGTAACCCTGGCCTTGTTTACTGCAGTTACAGTTTAGTTCAGTTTACCATCAAATACGAACCCAAGAATCTATTTACCGCCTCCACCTGATAGTTTACCAGGTAATAAGTTGCGGCAATCGGATTATTTATTTTCAAGAGCAATAATTTACAATTTCCCGAAAGAAGTTTTCTTTTTTGAACGGGCAGATGTCCATAAAAAGCACGTCCATTTGTACTCAATATGCCAACGAATTGAAGCTCTCATTACCGAAAAAATTCACTCCTCAGCTGAACTATTCGTATATGGAATAAATTTCCGGCAGGGGTCTAACCTGAAACTTGCAGCATGGAAAAGTTCACATCGAATTTCAATAGACACTAATTCCTCTCTCTTCCCTCCCATAACCAATTCTCCTAGTTCCAGCACAGTACATTAAGCAATCAGGATGTCATATCCTGAGTGCTGGCTTCAGTAAAAAATAAAAACTTTTATCCTCCTAATAAAAAATAAAAAACTAATAGTTGTAACAAATATTAGAATTTTTGAATAAAGCAAAGTGATGTGTCTACTAATTGTAAAAATTTGTTACAGAACTTTTTGAGTGACTGTAATATTTGTATGGTAAAAAATATCTTGTTAACTTTGCAACAGATTGTGTTGGCATTAAGGGATTTTGGGGCGACAACGAGGCATCACATAGCTGCGGGTGAATTGTTGTTGGTTTTATTATATTTTTATATCTTCCCTCACTTTTGCCCCCAACATTTGCAACAAGTGTTCCCAGTGTAGTTGCAGAGTGTTTTGTTCCTTGTTGCTTTGGTTGTGTTTTTTTTTTATTTCTATTTTTCTATTAAGCCTATTAACATTTTCAAAGGCTGTTGGAACAGAAACAAATTGAAATTGAAATGATATCTATTTGCCACAATTGAAAGTGTTCATCTTTAGTACTGGTCACTTATATTATAACAAAAGTACGAGGTATTCAAATCATTTGCAATACAACAAAATATAGAAAATGAATTGAATAGAATGTTTATCAATATAATAGACACATACATGTGGGTTAAAATGATAAGGTTACTTTCACATAAATTATTGGCAGATATGTTTCGATTTTGACCATTAATTAAGCTTTTTTACTATTGCTATTTGCCGTATTGCAATCATTAGTCATTGGAAAAATTAGAAAAATGTAAAGATATATAGATTTTTATAATCGAAATATGTTACAGCCTTCAAAGCTATTATAATTAGTTAGTTATTTGCCCTTAGGATTTATATAGCTTTCTTTGCATACAATAAATCACAGGTGACTGTGATGCGCACCTCCATATGAATGATTGTGGTGGTATCTAGTTAAGCACTTACAAATATTTATTTTGTTTTAATAGTGTTTTTTTCTGTTTAAATTAAATTTATTCTATATCAAACCCAAAGAACTGAAAGCCTACGTTCCTTTAGCAATTAAAATAGTATTGCAAGGACTGATTTTATTCATTTGCTCATTTTCTATTTTATTTTTATTATTTTTCTCATTAGAATTACACATGAGCAATATAATAAATCTTGTGTTCACTAAGTTCCGTTTAATTACTGTTGAAACGATCTATTAGAAAATTTAACCTTAAGCCTGGAAAAATCACTCCTGATTTATCGTCACCAGGGCTGGGATTCTTATGCTAAAACATTTTATTCCTAGTGAAAGATAACAAAATATTGGCAAATTATTTATATAAATCTTTAAATTTGGAATAAAACAATATCAATTTTTAGTTGCATATTTTTCCAAAGACTTTTAATTAATTTTTTTTAATTTGTATACAAAAAAACCCGGACCGAAACATGGCTATTGTTAACTCTTCTAGGACATATGAAATGTCATGCGCACAAATTGTCATACAAATTGACCACCGGATGGCTTTAAAAGATCTTATTTACATAAAAATTGAATGCATCGCTTATCCGAGGACTATACGATTCTCCTTAGAAAATTTTAATACACCAATTTATTGTGTTAAAGCTCCACTTGGTGTTCTTCTGTTTAGAATAAAAATTACCGAATGGGATTGATCCGCCAAAGTTGGTTAGCAACAATTGAAGACCACAGATTTTCACAGACCAAATGAAGAACAATTTCTTTATTATATTATTAAATCTTCTTTTCGGCAATTGAACCTTTTCAAGACTTTTTTCAATCAAATTGATTTGTGTCTTTAGAGTGTCAAGTCTGTGTAATAGCGCAAAAATCTAAGATGAAGGTTAAAAGGTATGCGTATATGAAGGGTCTTTCAATAGAGACTTTTTAACAGTGAATAGCGGCCATATTTTTGAAGCCATAACTTCTATCAAATTGGCTGCCATTTATTTAGTCCATTAGGCAAATTATCCCGGACGTATGCAACGTTCAACAACAAGTGAAAATGATGAAATTGTTTTATCAAAATGGGTGCGACTGTCCGTTCCCTTCGCACATTTGATGGTCGCCATAATCATCCTACCGAGAGGATTATTCGCGATGTGGTGGATAAACTTGAGCCCACTAAGCAATCAACTAAGAGCCATACGATGAAGAAGCGTAAGATGTGCTAAAAACACCACCGTTTTTAGTGAGAACATGCTGTGGAATACGAAGCACACGATTTTGGAGTGGCTCACAGGAACTTGGCATTTCACAAGACACAATTTGCTGAATTTTTTGCATCGTAACTTGGGCCAACGCCCGTAAAAAAAATGTATATTTTGAAACTGAAAGTAAAAGGCCATGATGTGCGTTCGCTGAATGAACATTGCAGCAGTAGGAATCCATCCCCAATTTTATGAAAAAGATATATGACCATCCAATGCATTCCGATAAAGTGACTGTTTGATATGAATTTATTGTTTGCGGTGTCGTTGGTCCACATTTCTTTGAGAACGGCATTGACGCGGCCATCACTGTCAACGGTAAGCGCTATAGGACGATGACCAGCAATTTTCTTGAGGCCTAAATTTAATGATATGGACACCAGCGATACCTGACTTCAATAGGACAGTGCTACTTCCTATACAGCTCATTTCATTTCAGACATTCTCCACGAGCAATTTGAGGGCATTTACCATTTCACGTGGAGGTGCTGTTAAAAAATTTCCTTGTAACGCTATCTTAAATGGCACGCCTACGCGATTAAGGAATCCCTAAGGCACAGCTGTCCTCAAATCCAACATAAAACATTCCATTGATCAAATTCAGCCTAATTTATGCACCAGATTCATTTGAAATAAGACACCTCGAATGCGTCCCACCCAATGAAGCCGCCGCGGCCCTTTGAACCATGTTATATTTCATGCATTATTGCACCGATAAGCATTTGAAATGAATTAAAAAATTTTGTGAAAAGTTGCACACACTTTTTTATTTAAGTTCAAAGTTAGAAAGAACTTTACATATATACATTCATTATATTAGAATCATTAAGATCATGTACTAGGATCTATTGCAAATATCCTGCAAAATACTTAAATTGTATTTTCCATATAAAAAAGCTCGACGGGAAAATTTTGCACTTGCAGGAAAATTCGCAATTCAAGTACAAAGAAAAGATAATAATTGCGCGGAAAATTTTTGCTGGTAAAGAACAGAAAAATTTTCATATTAAATCAATTTTCCATATTAAATTAATTTGTTTATAATTAGCACCTTGTGTCTTTCGGTTTAATAAGTTTCATATCATTTTAAATGAATCACAATTCATTGAAATTTTAATTGTGAAAAAAATCCCACTTTATGCACAATAAAATGATTAATAAAAAGATTTAAGATTTGGAGAAAAATATTTGTTTTAATTACCGGTTATTAATCATTAATACTTACAAATTGTTAATGAATTATTAATGGAATTAATTAATTAATTTTATTTATCTGCTTGAATGCTAAAAACAACGATGGTGGTCCTCTTAATTGTTAAACTCGTTTGGTAAATTGTTGAAAAAAAAATAAGCAAAAAATTATTAAAATAAAACGAATTTAATCATGCATCCATAAAAACAGACAACTGTCAGCTGAAGTATTTCATTGTTTAATGAATTAAACAAAAAGAAAATTGATGACAGTGCTGACAAATGACAGCTAGTAAGTGTCACCAATTGCTCATTGCTCAATATTGGACAGAGCAAATGACAATTCAGGAAAATTTAACACTTAAATTCATTAGCATAAGCAACAACAAAAAATCAAAGGTGGAATTAAGATTAATTATAGAAATGAAATTCAAGATCATTAGATTCCTGCATTAAAAATGAATTGATTAATGGATGGATACTTTTGATTATCTGTCAGTTTTTTTCTAATTTAATATCACAAATCGTGTTAGTGTCTGCACACACAGACACTTATAGTTTTAGGAGAAGCAGTTTAAGGAGCGGCATATTAAAAAAATCGCGTCCAGCTTTCCCAGGTCATTAGGTATTGATATACAAACATACGAAAATCAAATTAACATTTTAAAATAAAGTGGTGTAAGTAAGTTTATATTTGGTATTCTTATGACTCTTGTCCCAAAACAGCTCGGGACTAGGAAATAGCTCTCGCATTATCGTAAGCCTAATGGCTAGACTCGGAATGTGACTCTCGATTTGTGCTTGTCAAAAAATTAACTGTGATCCGACCTATTTTTAGTTGCGCTCTCTCGCAAATTAATGGTTTATTATTTTTTCGACCATAGTATTGTTTAGAGAAATTTTTATTTCTGATTTAAGCCGACGAAAAATACTTCTTTAGACTCATTCTGCTTCCTATATGAAGAAATACGTTGAATAGCGCGTGCCTCTTTAATCTAATATAACTTGGCCTTCGAGTTAGTCGGCTATTTAAGCTTGTTTCAAGGATATATACAACCTGAAAATATATGTGTGTCAAACAATTCTTCATATCTGTTTTCAAAAGCCTTTATAATTCTCTATAATTCTTTGGAAGTCCTCATGAAACCAATCGTTCTGTCCGTCAAGCATATTAACTTTTTTCTAAGAATATATAAAATCTAGCAGCATAAGTTTTGATCAAAAATAACAACAACAAAAAATGATCAAGTATAATCACTCTTCTAAGAAATGTTGATTCTTTTTTCATCAATCCGCTGCGAACCTTGATGCAACCTCTCGATTTGCTTATCACTCGTATCATATAAATATTGCGCAAACAAGTAAAGGGAAGAAATGCATCGATTCTTCCAAAATTAAGCAGCAGGTCTGGTACTATTTTAATTCAGATATCATTCCTTTACTTAAGCTCATAAAGGATGCTCACGATGTTCATTCTATGCGTAAGGTTATCGCCATAAGTTAAACTCTTAACATTAGGAGAGCTTGAAAGAGTCACCATTTTAGTCCAACATAGTTCGTGTTTTTATTTGAAAATTACCATCATGAGCTCGGAAAACTTCAATAAAAGCAACACAACTTAGACGAGATTTACATCCATTTATTTTTTCTCCTCAATCAAAGGATA
Organism: Germaria angustata; assembly: GCA_963681545.1. Taxonomy (NCBI): domain Eukaryota; kingdom Metazoa; phylum Arthropoda; class Insecta; order Diptera; family Tachinidae; genus Germaria; species Germaria angustata. The sequence continues at coordinate 32,166,968 of OY813002.1, forward strand.
ACTAGTTTTGCCCCCAATTGTTAAAGTATGCAAGATTCTTACAAAATTTATGGGATTTTTCTTTAATAAGATAAACTTTAACTCTTGTGCAAGGTGGCTCAATTTTCCAACACCGCAGGACAAAAGAGCATAACTTGTCGTGCTTATATTTATAAAAAAAGTTTCTGCTTCAGTCCTGCAGAAAAACATAGAAGACTATCTTATTTTTTAATTTTCTCTTTCCACAGAGTCCTTGCAAGTTCTAAAATTTTAATATCAATTTTCAACAACGATATAAATTGAAATACATATTCTTAGTAAAGATCTTCAAGAGTGTTTTTAGATTCCTAAGATTATATAAAACATTTCGAAAAAATTATGCATACCGCTCCTTTAATAAACCATTGACGTATCTCAAAAATCCATGGAAGTTTTCAAAATGTTAGATTTCATTTAAAAAAAAAAAACTTCTTATTATAACCCGGGTAGGCTGCTGGTATGATTCTAATTTCTTTCTGCATAAATGATATTGAGGAATATTATTTCACCAATAATTCGAAAGCTTTGACACGTCTATGTTGCATTGAAGGAGCGATATGTACAGCTAAGTTTTTATATAAATAAGTGTTGAAAAAATTAATCTTTTATTTAACAATAAATACGTCATACTTGAAAGCTTCAACAAATGTTTCCAATATAACTAATTTTCCTTTCAACACAAATATATTATATTTTTACTCTTATTAATCATAAAACAAATAAAATCGATAGGAAAACAACAGCCCACACAAAATCCTACAAAAATAAAGCCTTCAGCCAACTATTTTTAGTCGTTCTAAATCTACAGGTTATAATGTTCTATGAAATTTAAGAACGTAAATCACACAAAATTATTCGAACATCCAACGCATTTGCACATGCAACACTAAATGTCAATGTGCAGTAGCAACAAAAGCAAAAAAAAAAAAAAAAACAATCACGATAAAAACAAATACTAGTAGCGTAACATAACAACATCCACATGTACAGAGAGTGAGTGCACAGCAGCGGCAACAACTGCAGAAAGAATAATAAAAAAAGAAACAAGTGACAAGAGAATTTCAACAACAACATGCACTAACTGCATTCTCTTACACAAAAAACGTTGCAACCGACAGAAGACGAGAAATTGCATCCTTAAAAGGAAACTTGCTACAAAGCCAAAAACAATTGAAGCTCTAAACGCTTTACCAAAAATTAATAAAAGCACTATTAATGCAAAATAAAAACACACACACACACACACAAAACGACAAGAGCACGTTGCATGTTACGAATGACAAAAGCACACCAAATATAGAAAATGTTAAAGAATTCACTTTGTACTCAAAAGCATTCACGCCATACCCAGCAAACAATTTGCCAAGAAATAAGAAATTAAGCATTCAGATAACAGAAACTATAGTTCAAGTCAAAGATTTGTTGGGTAAGTGTTCATTTAAGTAGCAACATGTACATTTGAAAAATTTATCTATTGCGACAAGTATTTATTTGGATGTCTATCTGTATGGATGTAATGTTGGCTAGTTGGCTAACTGCCTGACACATGTTGCATGCGAGTATGATGCTATTACATACTATTATTTCACATGTGAAAGGAATTGAATGTGATGATAGTGAAGAATATTATACAAGTCTAGCCAACTATGGCCACACAAGCACCTAAAGGCAACACATGCTTTATTGTGCACATATACGGAGGGAGTCCTTTTACAGAAACAAGAAATTATAGTCCTTTTTGTAAATACGCAATAATGAAAGAAGTGCAAGTAACCCCAAATTATATATGTATGTTTTGTCTTAATCGTTTGTCCCATTCTCTTTTATGAAGTCATCGACTGCCAACTGTGGAGAAAAGGAAATATCTTGACGCGGTTGGTCCATATTGTTTAAAGATAAGCCTGAGTTCATACAATTATCGTTCTCTGAACTACGAGGTCTGTTCAATAGAGAAGGCGAATTTTGAAGTTTCTCGCGCTACGTGCATTCAATTAGCAATTTTTTATTTTGGCACACTTGTCAAGAAGATGGCAACGTTCGGCGATTTTCTGCTGTTGAAAAAGAACGGATCAAAGAATTCGCATAAAATTTTGTGCAAAAAATAGAATTAAGTGCTCAAAAGCACTTGAAATGTTTACAGTGCCATATTGTGATTGAACTCTGAGTCAGAAAAATGTTTGCAAGTGGTACAAGATTTTCAAACACGACGCTCTTCCTGGAAGCTTCATCATATCAAAAACCGATGAAAATATTGAGAAAGTAAAAAAAAATTGTTATGGGCCATGCCATAAAATTTTTTCGGAATTTTTGGGCGTGGAGCTTGTGGCAGCAAAGCTCGTTCCGAAATTGCTGAATTTTGAAAAAAAAACGTTGTGTTGGAATCGCTCAGGAAATGTTAACGACGATCCAGATGTACTTAAAAGGCTCCCCCCGGGGGCACGGTCAATACATCTTGTCTTGGTGGCTTGGTGTTGTGCTTCCTGGGGTATAGGGTTATCAGGTTTCCGGACCTAGGCCTTTTTGCTGATAACCCCTAAAAACTTGTATGTTGCTACCCAATCCCTGAATCAACAGGGCAACGGGCGCGCATGCAAGTAAATTAAAGGTGAAAGTGGGTTCGCTCGCTCGTCCGGTAAGTGGGTAATCTGGTTTTTCCAGACCTTGACCTTTGGCCAATTACCCCTTGAACTTAGTATGTTACTACCCAATCCCTGGACATAACAGGGCAACAGGAGTGCATATAAGATATTTAAGGAAGTAGCTCTGCCTATGCTTGTCTGGGTAGAGGTGCTACCGATACCTTAGGTTTGCATGAGACCTAAAATCGGAGGTGTTTTTAACACGCGGCTGACCAGAGTCCTATCTGGTGCCACGGGAACCAGTAGCCCCTAGGACGTGTCCTAGACTGGTTATTGGTGAGGCCCCTTCGGGGATCATGTGGTGGCTGTGGTTAAAACCCAAAGATACGCGGGAAGAGTTATGGGTCAGATGAGTGTGTCTACAAGAGGTGCTAGTGACTGATTGTAGATGCTCTCTTCAGGCCGTATATCTCTAGGTGTTGTTGCTATTCGACAAAGCTACCCTCATGTTTTGCGGTTGGCGAAGCCTCAGGTAAGATGGGGGCAAAATTTTGCTGCCGGGCCATTGGGGTAGTAGGAGGTTAGATAGCTCCAACACTTCAGCAAAGTGTCTGTACATGGTTCTGCAGCCTGTACAGAATTTGCTACTAAGTCGTCCCTATTAGGGGCACATGTTGTTCCTCAGCCCAGTATGTGCCTCTGGAAGGGACGACGGGACGGTGGTGAACGGCTTTATTCACCCAGTGCGAAGAGCACCGTCAGGTAAGGCCTTCGGACAGGTACTGACGTAAAATCTTTGACATATTTGTACTTAAAAGGGTCATAACTGGTGACGAATGATGGGTATATGGTTATCGAGCATGGAAATAGAAACCAAAGTCCAGTCGCCTCTTACCACATAGCCTTACGGTTGAAGTTATTCGCCGCTTGTGAGAAGCAATACGAAAAAAAAGTACGGAGTTGTGGAAAAACAATTCTTGGCTTTTGCATTATTTTGGCCGAAAAGAATGCTGTTATCATGGCTGAGCAATCGTATTCACCAGATTTGACTACCTGCAACTTTTTCCTGACAGAGTTTTGCAACGATTGGGGAGATAAAGACCTGAGAGAGCTTAAAGCCATACCAAAAAGTGAACATCACAACTTCTTCGAGGTTTGGAAAAAACGCTGGCACAAATAAATTATATCGAAGGAGGAATACTTTGAAGGGTACAAAATATAAATTAATGAATAAATAAATATATTTTGAGAAAAATTAACATTCACCTTTTCTATTGAACAGACCTCGAACGCTACACTGCAACTTTCAGATCTTATAGGCAAGAAGATGGCAACAATCCCCCTAATCCGTTCATGCTAGACCTGGCAGAGGAGCGGAAAACCTATTCACCACTACAGAATATTGAATTCTGAAATGACAAACTCGTCCACTCTTCTTTACGAACGTATTTTCACGACTTCAGTACCATGTTAAAGTCCATGAAACTGTGGTTCTCTGGGTCAAATAAACGGTTATAACTTTTATTAATATTTTCCTCTTCTAATAATTACCAGGGGGAGTAATTAATTCTAATTTCATAATAGATTGACCCTTGCAACATTTATCTCTATGAACAGTATCATTTATTTACCCCATTAACATTTGAATTGCATGAGAATTGGCTGGCCTAACTGAGGAAAGGAGGCTAGAAGACCTCCAGAAGAAATTTTGAACTACCAGAATTTTTTCCTTCTTGTGGAACTTTTAGTGAATGTCATAATTTCTTCCTCGCTAAAAGGTTGTAGACCCCTACAAAAAATTCTCAAGGAATGTAAGCCTCCCTAGAAAAGTCTCTAGATACTCCTGTATTGAATACCACAAATGTTGGAAATAAGCGCTGGTGAAGTTGATGTTCACGCTATGGATGCTCGGTGGCCAATTCCCAACGGCAGTTAATGGAATGATTAGTTGGCGTCATCAACAAGTTTAGTAAATAAGACAGGAGTGTAATGGGTGCTGACCAATAGGGAGTGAGTACTTGATCCCTACTGTCAAATGAGTTTGTATATTGAGAAATAAGACACTTATCAAAGATCACGTTAAAGCTTTTTCAAGACCTTCCGCTCATATCCTCGTGTATTTTGTGTATATGGTGCTGATATATTTTTGTATGAAATTTAAAAAACGAAATTTCTTCTTCAAGTGACTTTGTTTATCTCAATGTTGATTAAGATTCCAATCACAAATACAATTTCAAACGCTTAAAACTTAATTAAAGTATTTCTCTTAAGGAAAAGCTTTCATATATAAGTTTCCATTGAAATTAATTAATTTTAAACGGCTTCGAAATTGTGCTTTAAAGGATAGTAATTTTTAAAGAAGATATTTGTATTTGACGTCTATTTCCCGTAATTCCCCAAATACCACCCAGAAGCCAAACTATCCATAGAGGTTTTGTTGTCGTCCTCTTTAGCCATTTCAACCATTTTATAAGTGTCATAATAACAGCTTGACAACAAGTCATTTGCATTATGTCGCTCTTTCTTTTTTTTGGAAGAAATTTACACATTTGATATATCGTGCTGGAAACACACAAGTGTCAAAGTTTAGTAACAAGCTGTTTGGCTAAATGTGTGACTGAACGACTGACTTACTGACTGGCTCGTAATTACATGGCAAAAACTTAAGCCCATTTTGTTTCATATGAACAATTATTTCAATTGCTGTATGTGTTTAGTGTTGTGGCACCAACAGCTGCAGCGGGAGCAATAGCAATTGTAATCGATTGGAATCAAGATGTTGTCTATGCAATGCAAGGCAATTTAAAATAATTAATCAAATGGTGACTTAATATTGCTCCGTCTGTCTTACGTTTCTTTGCGGAATGGTCACTGCCCACGTGAATGGCGTGAATCATGTGTAGATAATCACCATTCGTGTTTTGTGTCAACTTTTTGAGTATAAAGGAACGAGATTGTGGAAAAGCCAGCTTAAGTAGGCGTACAGGAGTTAAATCTTTGTGTTGTTTGTATTTCGTCTTCCTAGATGAACAGACATACTACAAATATGATATAAAAGGCAATATCTAATTTTCACACTAGTCATGTGTTTACTATGGAATGTGCTCTTACGGAATCAAGGAACTTTTTCCCGAATACGTTTTTTAATAAGATCCCATCAACTTGTGATCGATATACCAATGAATCGTATTGTATCGCATGTATTACAGAGAAAATTCGTTCTTTAGTTTAACAACTGTTATGTGAGATAAAGTCCCTGCGGAGGAATTTGAAGTCAAATGTTGCACCACTACCTCATCTACCCTTTCTCCGAAAACCTATTTTCCTAGCACCAGCATAGTGTCCTGTATAAGTTGGGGTTTTTCCTTGAGTACTGATCCCACAAGACGTAGAAATATCGAGTAATTAAAAATAAATATGTTGTTTAAAAAAAACCTCGAATTCACAAAAATAATTCAATCAATTAATCGAAATTATGGTCGAATAATATCATCAATTTATAAGTACCAAATTTAAAATTGTCTGCATTTATATCAAAGGTCCGTTTTTCAAGTATACATCGATAATAAGCTTTCGCGGTAATACCTAAATTTGTTTATACTTTTATGAGAAGAGGCCTAAAAAGAAGGCAACAGACGAGTAGTTCACTAATTTAATTTGCTCAAGCGTGCGTATATGGGCTTGATTGAAAAATTTGTCACTATATCATCTCCAATTACTACCCACAGCCATTAGCGAAGTGTTTAAGTGTACTATAGTAACCATAAAAATGACCTATTCTTTGTGGCGCCAAACTTCAAATAAGGAGGTACTTACTTTTACATTAATATTTATTTTATTATTATTTTTACTATTATTATTGCTTTTTTTTTTTGTTTAATAAAATATTTGTTGCTTCAGAGGAAAAAAATATCTATGACGAAAGCAAATCACTGAAATTAGGTTATAATTATTCTGCTTAAATAAATGCCACCCTAATCTATCACTCAATTGATTTACCCCAAAAAAGCAATGAAAATCCTGTTTATGTTGCAACGTTTCTTTTCCAGAAACTCTCCTTTTCTTTATTTCGTCTCTTTCTTAAACGTGCAAGTTTATTGAACTTCTTCCTTTAAAAGCATCACCGCATGCAGGATTATTATGTGCATGTGACGTTCAGTTGTAGCTTTTGTTTTTTTTTTATATTTATTTCATCTTTTAACTTACAATACCATATTTTGTTAAACTTCAATATTTTGCAACGACAAAGTTTTTTTCCAGTTTTTTTTCTACTTCTTCCCTCGGAACGTTAGAGTGGCCAGATGGTTTTCTCTTTGAGACCAATTCGAGAATTTTGATCCCAGGAGCTCTTTACTATTTAGTAAATTTAGGAAAATGAAAAACTTATTTTATATCAGATGTAATTCCCAATAATTCAAAATTAGTTTTAAGACTTCTAATAAAAACTTTTTACATCTTATTTTATTAAAATGTAACGATACAACAAAAAACTTTAGATTTAATGTCTTAATATTGATTATCGTATTAAAGGCTAAACCTTCAGATGGGGTGATTTTCTTTTATTTTAGCTTTTGGTTGGTTATTAACACGATCGTCCTTAGACTTGGTGACGTGAAAGTGAAGGGTGTGACATAAGCGGGTGATGTAGTAATAATGGCATCGGATGTGTTCATTAACGCGATAAGTGATATCATGACCAATGCTTTGGATTCATTAAGTACTATGGAAAAGGACTGTGTTCCAGAAAACACTGCTACTACCACACCGATGAAGTTTCAGGGCTTAAGATATGGTTAAATGACCAGAAATTGTTGCGGGTGGAAAGCGCGATTTATCAATTTCTCTATATTTCTAGACTCAAAATCATCCCAGAAACTGAACGTGCAACACGGGGTCAGCAAGACCACAGTTGCTTAGCGAAATGGAGTCTGAAGCCGAGAATTTTTAAATGGATGTATCTCCCAGTTATGCATCCAATTTCGTCCTATCGATCTGTAATATTGCGGACAGCCATGGGAAGGAAGTTTCCAGCAGGCCAACTATGCAGAATTCAACGTTATATCAGACGGTTTACGCACTAGTCTGCTGGACGCTGTGAATGTTATATTGCAAGTATTTCCCATTAACTTAAGGACACACGTCCACGCTAGGATCTTAGAGACTTCATTCGGATTTAAGGAAACTACCCGACCATATGATACTTGACTGGACTTTGATAGTACTTTTTGCCTAACCGGGCGGGCTTGTAAAAGGTCGAAATATGGAATGGGACTATGATGCCAGGGTTTAAATTGATGCATTACGAATGATCAGATTGTATTTTATCGAAAGATCTTTCTATAGAGATCTCGTTTCAACAATCTTATGGCGCGAGTGTATTTCAGGCAGAAATACTGGTTACTAAGAGCGCGGGAAGGGTACAGCAGATAAGAATGCTCGCGGGAATATCGAAATGTTTGCTGATAGCCAAACAGATATTCTGTGGCCAACATCTCACTGCGTGTTTTCGATTCTGGTCAACCAATTCAAGAATATGCTCTTCAGATTGGGGTATTAAGCTAGCGACAGTGTCACTTGGATATCTGCAGGTAGTGAATTTCCTAGAAATGAACCGGTGGATGAACTGCCTTGGATGTTGCTGACGCGTTATCATTTGCAATGCCGTTAGGCTCTATTGGTAACGGCATCTTTCGGGTCTTGGGATAGATGGTTCAAAGTTGACACCTTGAGAGTTGCAAAAAAGATATGACCTTCATAAAAAGCCAGGCCCATGATTCAGCTTATCAACAGAAGCATAAGGATGTCTCTATACCCATTGCAGTGCTGACGGTCTATTGTGTAGTAGGCAAACACTTTGCAATACTGGGGCACCCTTATAATGCATTTTGAGGTAGTTGTGGCAAAGCAGGTAGAGAAGATACGTTTTTGCATCTTCTATGTGAATGCCCGGCATAAAACTCTTTGAGATATAGTATTCTGGACAAACATTTTCTAGACATCTTGGCGCGTTGTATCCCTGTTTTAAGGACATTTTTGCCTTCAGTCATGAAGGTGACAAAAAATACCTATACACTGAAGAGTTAGAGAGTTAATAGTTTGAACGAAAATATCCATTGTAATATTTAACATAAAACTCCTGAACTCATACTAAACCTCAGATGAAAAGGCCACATGGTTTCCCGTACCGATTCAACATAAAAACAAACAACAAGCCGGCCAGAATTTAACCCTCGCTGATATGAAAATTAAACGTAAATTTTCAAAACTTACCAGAGTTTTTAAAATCTGTGTTAGAATCTGTTAAGAAAACCTTAATAATATCAAAAAACTTGACTTTGCAACATGGTGCAATTGCCACACTTTTGGAATTATATACAAACATATATGGATTCTTTTATGTGGCAACTTTGGAAATTCGCTTATTTAAAGGTTTGTGTTTGTTGTGGGTATTACGGCACTTTTCTTGTTGCTAAAACATTGTTGTTTTTATTGTTGTTCGTAAAGTATCATTATGTTAATATTTTATTATTTCTTACCACTAAAAACATGAAATGAATACTTAATACACAATTCTTTTTTGTTCTTCTTCGGAATAAATTTTAAAACGAAAAAGGAAGTTGGTTTTTTTCTTATTCTTCAATCTTGTTTCATTTTCTAAAATAATATTTTCCTTTATTTTTGAACACTATGCAAAAATAACTTTCTTTTTCTGTTATTATTGTTATGGCTTTCATATTATTTTCTTGCTTTCTTGTGCTTAAAATAAAGCGAAATAAATGATTAATAAATATGTATGTATGTATATCAATACGAAAAATACTTATAACAAAAATAGAGCAAATGTTTCTTAGAATTCATAAATTATATTTGATTATACAAAATTATTCGCACTAAATAAAAAATTCCCATTTCATGTGGTTGTGAAATGACAAACAGAAGCAAAAGTGTCAAATTAGCAAATGATAAATAATTTCAAATAAATAATGATTAACGTACCGGAATGTACATATAGAAAAAATAATTATGATTTTTGAAGTTGAATGTTTAGGCTTAGAATCTAAACAATTATATTTATTTAACACGAAAGAGATTTTATGGATTAAAAAACAATAATTATTGTATTTGAATTGCTTCTACAATTACTAAAACATGACAACATTTCCAATACACAGTGGGACATGTTTAACCAACTTTAAATTTTTTTTTTTTGCAGATAAATCGAACTGATGACTTGCATTTAAAAATTTAGAACTTGTCAATACTATAATTTTTAAGAATATTTTTCATATTTGTTGTAGATCTTGAGCCAGTAATACATTTCACTGGTCTTTATGTCTGCTCATTAGTAGGCCTCTAACCATCTTCCAATAAATTTTGTGTTTAAATAAATATTTAAAAAAAATAGTCGAGAATTTTCATAACAACATGGAGCTGTAAAAAAACTTTCTGGAAACTATTGACACTATACTTTGCGTTAATATAGTATTAAAGAAAATATCAGCAACATTTTTTAAAGAAAATCATAATTTTTTTTATTACCAAGTACACATAGTAGAGAGATTTACGCTGCGCTTTCTTTAATATGGAACGATTTTTTAAATTAATTTAAAATTTTCGTCCAAAATAATTTGTCACCCAACAACTTACTATTCAGCTGAAGAGTACTGAAGAGTAAGAATGACTATTTTCTAGAAAAAGCCACTCTTTCGTGGATTGTAGACAAGATTCCGTCAATATTGGACTTGATGATTACGATTGCCCCACTTACCACACTAGTTAAGGCTAAATCAGCCCCTAATCGATTTCATAATCATGCAGTTAGCCATGAAGTTGGCAGTAAGACTAAACGCCAATGGACCATGCGCAGACCATGTGACAATATCAGTCTATGCTCTAAGAATACGTAAAAAATATTTTAATGCACATTTAGTTCCTTGCCTTATAAAAGAATCACTTTACTTACTTACTTCAGATATTTCATCTAAGAAAAATAAATATTATCGCCAAGAGTAGGCACTCGACGTGTACACAAGCGGATCCAAGTCGTAAAAGAAGGTAAAATTTATTCTGTTGTCTCAAACATGTTAAAAATTTTAATGCAAAATATTTCAACACGAGATATCGTCAATAAATATGGCACTAAAGGTGCTACAAAATTGGTCAATTGGTCAAAATATTACAGTTTTTACACTCAGCAAAATAAAGAAAAAATTAATTTGAACAGTTACTCAATTCGAGTTCAAAATGGTTTTCTTATAGTTCCAAAACAAATTTTTAACATTTTATTTAATTAATAAAAAAATATTTTTTTTTTCACAGAAAAATTTTTAAAATTTTCTTTCCTAAAAAAAATTTGTTTAATATTCACTGAAAAAATTTGACCCTTATGTTCGCCTGTTTTTTTATATACAATCGCTTGAAAATCATTTCTTAAATTTAAATCCTTTTAATAATATAAGAAATTTCTTATTTTAATGACAAATATTTTATAAATTTAATAAAAATGTACCCAATTTTTATATAAAATTTATAGTCAGTAAAATTTTCGTTAAATACAAGAAATTCATGGTAGGAAATTTTTAAATATTTCTAAGCTCTGCTTTAATTAGATTTAAATACATTTTGTCTGGTATATTGTACCTTTTATTTAAGAAATTTTTAGATTGCAGCAGAGATCGGTTATAACGAACTAAATGCGGTAAGCGATTCAGCTTGTTATAGTCAAAGTTTGTTATAATCACAATAAATATTCATATTTTTTGCAATATATAAAATTAAGTAACGATGAAATAGATTATATTTTATTCTAATTTTTCTTTATGTTCATAAGACGTGTATATCGTTTCACAAATTCCTTGTATTTTACATCATTTTGTCAAATACTGGTAGAGAATTATTTTAACTGCCTAAAAAATTAGTGAACAAATATTACAATTTAGTTTTATTCTTTATAATGTACAAGCATTTTTATGCTGATCACTTTTAAAAATTTGCTATAACCGTAGTTCCTTATAGCCATAATAATTTGTAAGAAAAATTGGTGCGAAGTGGCTGGGACTGCAGACGTATCTTCGTTATAGGCGATAATTCGTTATAATCGTTATAATTCGTTATAATGTTTGCACCACATCTGAAACCACTTGTGTAATATGACTGCGAAATTGATAGCCATACCGATGGGACTTTGTCTTATATATACATACGTGAAAAGAATATATCTTCGGTCAAATATTTTCTGCAGAAGAAGAAATTGTGAAAAATCTCATCGCTGTTTATCTCTATCAAATAAAAGAACAACTCATATGAACAGCTGCAAGATGCCTGAATTAACAGGCATACTGGATCAGGAAATGAAAAAATAAACTCTTGTATTTTAGAATTTTCTTTGGTTCAATAATGACCCTCACGGAGATGTATAGAACTTCAACTGCCTCAAAATATCCAACGTGAGTTAACACAGAGGGTCCCAACTTATTCCAAGTAAAATGCAACCAATGTTTTCCTAATTTATAAGAGAAAGTTGCTTTCAATAAGATTCCCATATAAATATTTAAATACAGTGGGCTCTCGGTTAACGAAACCGATTCGTTGCAAAATCTCTTCCTTTGCGAGAAACGTTCAATAGTTTCCTTTTAAATCAGTGTAAAGTAAAATAATGCATTCCAAGTCGAAAATCGTTTATTTAAAGAAAGTTCCAAAAACATAAATTTTTGATGAATTGAATATAGGAACAAAGAAGATAATCTGAAGTGGAAGAAAAGAATTATCCACATAAGAGGTAATCTGCCGAGGATGCGTGATTTTGAAGATATTCTAGACACTCTCTTTAAAGCACCACTAACCTTAAATTTATGGAAATTGTTGATTGTACGTCCTAGATCAACCACCCCAACTTCATGCTTATATTTTTCGATGATTTAATGCTGCATTTCTATAGTCATTTTTGCTCTTTTATTGTTACATTCCTTTAAATACTTTTTTTAAAGGCACTTTTATATGTTAAACTACACCAAAGAAAGACACAACTTGTTAACTCTACGAAAATACGTGATACTAGCAAATACAGATATTAAGCTTCGTTGTTGACGAAATATTTGCCATCTCTGAAAAACTATTATTTATTATATTATCTGTCACGACCCGAAGATAATTCTTACATAAAACTTCTTTCGTTAATCGTAAAAATTAAAAAAAAATTTTTTTTGTTCGTTATAAGGTGTGTTTATTAACTGGTGTACACTGTACTTCAAAAAATTATCTTTCAAATTTTAAAAGATTAATTTAAAAATATTACGCACTTCATTCTTTATCTCTCTTGCCATCAAATTGAGTGTCAGTGGCATTAGCCCATATTTGCAAAAATCGCCCTGCTGTGGTACTATTTTTGGAACACGAATCGACCGATATGTGCGAGTAAATCCCATAAGTTATCATTTGCATACTTTAAAAGGATAATTATAGATAGATTTGGATTTTTGTAAAAGTTGTATTTTCATTTACACAATTTACTTACGTCACTTGGTTATCTAATCGGTAGTTTAGAATTTGCTTATTTTTTACGTTAATTGCTCGATCGGCGCCACTGTGCAGCATAACAAATTTAACGTGCTGCCCATTATTTTTGTATTTACATATTTAAATATAAATATATACATACATGTGTTTTTTCCGTCATATAGACAAGCAAACACATTTTTGAATAATTGGGTCAATTTGCGCCAATTCACTTTGTTGCTGTCGAAATGTTTCCGTTTTTTTTCGTAGTCAAATGAATTCATATGTTTTTTTTTTTTTTTTTTGTTTTGCCGCATTGCCTTTATTAATAGACATTGTTATTATAATTAAAAGTATTTTCGCACTCTACAATTCAAATATGTATGTGCATATATTTACATATTTATAATTTTTTTGTACATGTTTTTTTAGAAGCTTATCATAAAAAAATATTTCATTTATGTTTTTCTATGATCAAAATGTCTACAAAATCTGTTTTAAATATGCAAATATAAAATTTTTTTAATCATAAAAAATATATGAATATATTGTCTTAGTAAATAATATAAATAAAATCAAGCTTAGAGTGGCACAAGCATTAAAGATTTATTTGCTGGGAGTAGGATTAGATGTGGCAAACATTGGATGAACGAGTCATGACCGCGAGTTTTGTAACGTTTTTATGTGGAAACGTATGGGAGATATTTTTTGATGGCGGAAAAGTAATATCACAATTTAATTTGTTTTACCAAATATCATTTTGCTTTGACATTTATGATGTACATAGGTATATGAAGAAAAGTTTTTGCCAATAAGGCCTGCAGCGATATACACTTTTAGATCATGGAATAATTGTTACTGCTTATCTGACCAAATGTTTGGGTCTGTTGTTTTAACGCATCATGAATCCCACTTCTACTCAAGTGGGTATTAAAAAAATGATATTAAATCTTACGGGGCACAGAGAATCCATATCAAATGAATGAACAGCCCTTGCATCCCATTAAAGTGATTGTTTGTCGCGGCATTTGCAGTGAAAAAGTGATTGGACCTTATGTTTCTAAAAGATGATGATGGCACCACCGTAACCGTAAATGCTGATCGTTACAGGCAGATGTTTCAGAATTTTTTTTTTTTTTGCCATAATTTGAAGCACTGGGTCTCGACTATTATTGATTGCAACAGGATGGAGCACCAACTCACACAGTTCGGGCAACGATGAAGATTTGAAGACATCAATTTCTAGGTCGAGTGATCTCCCGTTTTGGAGATTTGAACTGGCCGATCTAACAGCAAATCTAATAGCAGCAGACTTTTTCCTGTGGGTTTTCTTTTTAATATTGCATTTACCACAACAAACCAGGAACCTTGCAAGTCTTACATTGAAGAAGAAGAAATGGCCAATTTGGAGCCGTATGTTTTGCGAACCGTAAAATGCCGTAAAACAAGCAAAACTCGAGAAGGGGAACATTTGAGCGTTATGATTGTTGTCATGAATTTAAAAAAATTTAACATAAACTTTATGAAAACAGAGATCTTTTTTCATTTGTAACAAAATGAAAACCATTTATTATTATGAATTTACTTTTGAGCCACCCTGTATTACAAATAAACTATGATATAAAAATTTCTCGATGGCTGCATAAGCGATTAACGTTTTTTAAAGAAGATTTTTGCTTAAAGTTATTTACTTCTTTTCATTTCATTAATGAGCCTTAGGTCTTTTTGTACAAAACAAATTTATTTTATTTCAATATTTCGACGTCTCCTTGGGCGTTTCCTTCACGAAAATTTGTTTTAATAAATGGGACAATAACAATTTTTCCTGAAGAAGATGACCAAAGAGAAGAAATATTTAAATAAAATAATTATGTTTTTTTAAAAAAAGATCCAAAGCTCGTTAGTTAACTACAAGTTATATTAAAAAAGGTCGAAAAAATAGTGTTGGTTATTGTCTTTCCATAAATTAAGTACTTAAGATAGATCCAGTTGCTGGGAAGAAAATTTTTGATATTTTTTAGTACATATTGCTACTCTTAGGCAACATGGGACTACATATAACAAAAAAATTAAATTTTTTAATTGCAGAGGAAATAATATTCACCGATATCCTCTTTATATATAAAAAAAATCAGAAACAATCATATCTAAAGTTAAACCGAAATTACGCCAAAAAGTGTCTATATTGCCACGAATGTGTATATTGCCACGAATGCCTGTTGCAGCAGGCTTGGTATTGTTAACGACGTTTCAATCCATTTCCAGCAAAGACATACACATGAGGTAAATTTCTCTGCCACTATTTTGCGGCAAATATGATTTACAAGCTACAAGAACACACTCTAAACTTTTTTATATAATTTCAATAATGCATTTTACAACTTTTTCAATATGTCATAAAATATTCTTATGGTCTCTTTTTCATCTGTTTCTTGAAACAAAGAAAACTTTGAAAGTTTTGTTTTTCTCAACAACGAGATAAATTTAAATATGTTTTACAAGACAGCAAACTTTATTTATATTGGGCAATCGAATCGAATCGAAGCGAATCTATATGAGGAATACTTTAACAAGTTGAAAGAAAGTTTAAGCCAAGTGAAGTGGTTTGAAATTCTTTTTGCGAATTCCTTAAACGACAAGATATGTTATTAGTCAAAGGTATTAAAATAACTAATTCTTGTAGTTATTCATTTACAATTATAATGTTTTTTTTTGTCGTCTCAACTGTTGCAATAACGGATGGCAGGCGTTTGAAAAAATAAGTAGCCAATCATTCATGTGTAAAACGAATACATTAATCGAGTGTTTTGATATTAAACATTTCACATCGAATGATGCAACATCATTTACATTCCAGAAATGTTTGGAGAAACAAGAAAAAGTGTAGGTATCTACCATGACAATGTTAAGTCTCACTCATCGACCACAATTATTGAATTTTTAAATAAAGATGGAATTTTTTAATGATTGTTATTGAATCATCCCCGCCCCAAATGTATAATGAATTAACTTCAATTAATTCTAAAATAATTGTTTAATTCTTTGCATTACCTGAGATGCATTGAATTGATCTATAAATTTTTATACTGCTTTGAAATTTATTTAATATTTAAACTCAATCTCAATCTTCTTAAAAGTTTTATTATTTTTAACTCACTTACGGAAATTACAACCAAAATAACATGGATGCTTACCTGGAAAGAGAAAACCAAATAAAAATTTAAAATAAAATAATATAAAATTTTAGTAAAAATTCTTTAAATAAATTACTTGACCTTTTTGTATTATTTAAGGTTCTACACTATTTATGATCAGAGGTGCAGCTAGACGATCTTTCTAGGGGTGTTTACAGTTCCTAGGATTTTTCTAGGGAGGGCTACAATCCCCTAACGAAGCGAAAAATTATGCTATTTATTACAAATTCCTAAAAGGCATAAAAATTCTGCCCGCTTCTAAAGTTCTTCTGTCAAGTGCTCAGTCCCTTTCAGGCAGGACTATCTACTTCCGTATTAAAGCACAAATAACTTTATATAATAATTATATTTTCATCATTATACACTTATGTTCGCTTACGAAAAAATATTTAACTAATTCTAATTAAGATATTATTTAAACAAAAGTCTTCTTATTAAAAGTCTTACTTTTATTTGTATATAATTATCGATATTTCGATATTCTCTATATTATAATATAGGAAATAGTTTTTGTTTTTTAAATAATATTTTAAATGGAATAAAATATATAATATATAAAAAATAAATATAAAATATATAATATATATAATAAAACCAGAAGGCAAAAAATTAATATTAAAAATATTTCACTTCAGGTTTGAAATTCAAAATAGTTAAAGAACATTTTAAGTTTAACAAACAAGCATTTGTTGAGAAATCGTATTCAAAAAGCCATTTTATTGGTTCTTGATTTAATGAATTTTATTGCTTATGATGTACAAGAACGATTACAATTTCAATCAAATAGTCAAATCTGTATAAAATTTTATCATGCCACTAATTGGTCTTGTTAAAAATACAAGAAGCATATTCATATTTCTCGTATTATTTCTTTATACAAAACTGTTTTAAATAATTAATATTCCTGAATAGAGCCAGCCTTCTACAAAATGGTTTAAAAAACCCAGCCACACGAACGCTGATGATGATGGCAGGGCGCCCCATCGAAAACAATACTGTTCCGTTCTGCTAATGTGATTGGCCCATTCTTAATTATTTTCCTAATAAAAATAATTTGAAAAATTATTAATATGATTTGACAAACTCAGTAATCGAATTGCAGCCAGACTAATGAAATTCAATTATTTATTGTTTTGAAGTATAAAATATTACAGATTATTTTTACAAATTATCAGTTTCTATCATGATACTAAAGCTGTACATTTTGAAATTAAAGTGCAGTAGGAATATTTTATTTTATTTAAATTTGATAAGAGTAAGACCCAAAAAGATTAAAAATGAATCAAAAACATTCCTAATAGACTTATAATGATGGAAAGTGTAGTAAATTAAAAATCGTCTAACGGCATATAAAGGGTGATTTTTAGCAACTTTCGTTTGAGCAATACCTTTTTTGGCAGCTCAGCTGTTTTCGCCTAACATGTCACTGTTAAACATGTTCAGTTTGGTTAATAATTCAACCATGAATCGATTTATAAACGAACAAGGATTGCATCTTATTTCTGGTGGAGTGGAAACGTAAACAAGCAAAATTGCCGTATTTGGTGCGAGGAGCAGCCAGAAGCATTGCATCCCGAAAAATGCACTGTTTGGTGGGGATTATGGGCCGGTGCCATCATTGTACCGTACTTTTTCAAAGACGACGAAGGGAAGAACATTACTGTGAATAGTGAGAGCTACCGTGAGAGAACTACAATTTTTTTTTTTTTTTGTCTAAAATAGAAGAGCTGGACTTCCTGACATGTGATTTCAACAAGACGGTACCACATGCCACACAGCAAGCGAAACAGTGGCGCGATTGAAAGGTAGGTTCGGTGAAGAGTTTATTTCACTTTTGGCGCCGGTCAATTGGCTGCCTAGATTGTGCGATTTAACGCCTTTAGACAATTTTTTGTGGGGCTATGTTAAGGCTCATGTCTAAAGGGACAAGCCCGCAACGGTTGAAACACTGAAAGGCAATATTGAAGAATTTATTCGTGAGATATTGGCCGATGTCTTGGAGGGAGTATGCCACAGCGTATGAACTATTTGAGGCGTAGCCAAAATCAATATTTTCAGGAAATTATCTTTAAACATTTAATTATCTATATATATATATATATATATATATATATATATATATATATATATATATATATATATATATTTCTATATATTTCTGTAAATTTTGTTTTTTTTTTTTTTTAAATCAAATCCAAAAGCTTTCCAAAAATCAACCATTATAAACAATTTTTTACGTATCTCTTGTACTGATACATAACTCGCTTCTAGTCTTATATATTACTATAAAGATAACCTAGAATAATTCCAAATTTAAAGAAAGTAATGAAAGGATTTGGAGCTCAATTAGAAAAATTGGAATCTCAAATTTTCACTTCTGGTTGCACAGTGCGTCGTACTTGAACTCGTATATAAACTTGTATAACTTTCAAGCTAAGGCATATTACACTTCAAAACTTTTACAAAATATCCTAGCCCAGGTATATATATTTATGCAACATAGCCATATCCTAGGATGTTAAAATTTTGAATATGTATATCGAAAAAACAATATTTTCGAAATTTTCTCTTTATATGTAGAAAAAATATCCAAAGCGAAGTTGTGGTAGAATAAAAACGTTAGATTTATTAAAGTAAGAGGAAGAATTTTGATTCCTCTCTAATAAAATTAATGGATAATCTGAGGCCTTATTTAATAGTGTAACATAGTCTGAAGTCCCACAGACAATTGAATCAAATACAGTTTAACGCTGTGTGCCCCAGAGATCGTTAGATTTAAAATAAAGAAATAATTTGCTTAGAATATTTTGTAAATAGTTAATCCAGTTAAATTAATAGAAACTAAAATAAATTAAATGAAATTTAAAGTTCACATAATACAAAAAACATTTGATAGCAGAAGCATTAATTGTTTCAATGAACAATTTTATCAGTCATAAAACAGGAATACATGAATATTTTTCATTGAAGCCTGTGCAACGTGTATTTACATACTCGTGTACGAGTAAATGTAAGTGCAGTTCCGCCAATAGTATATTTATGATAAGATAAATACGAGTAACAAGCCAACAAGAATCATAAAGTACATGACATGTATCATCAACATGTGTAACACTAAAACAAAATTTGTCAACAAAAAAGTAAAAAAACACTTGTTAAACAGATTAACAAGAAGATAAAAATTTATAGAGAAATTTATTTTTTTCCACCATAGAAAACAACTACAATATTATTTATTTTACAACAGTCTGCTTGTCATGTTGGTAGTTATTTTAGCTACAGATCCGCTTGGATCTTAAACGTGATATTTATTTTTTTTTTTCATTTATATTTTTTACAATACGTTACATGTAAAATTAACATCTTAAACATTTATGTTGCAAGCCAGGCATGGAAAATATATACTTATTTCAAATGATATGCAGATCATGTGGATAATTATTACACATGGTGCACACACGGCAAGTTTTGTCCCACAATTTTCAATTCAGCTGTGAGAAAGATAAAGAAGGTAGTACATACGTTCTCTATCTTTTTCACAGCTGAATTGAAAGTGGCGCGACACAAATTTCAGTGTCTGAACCAGGTGTTACAAGACACTTCCTATAGTTAAGAATTATTTATTTTTTTTTTCAGACATTTTTTACATACATATATAGAATATACCCATTATGCCACTTGTATTTTCCACAATATTTATTTACAACTTGGGCACATAGGGCCCATTCAACTCTCTGGAATAACGGAACCATGGGAATCAATACAAAAATTGTATGGGGAGATCCAGACGAGAGAAGAACGAAGGAGCTGCTAAAACTTAGTAAGCTCGAACTAAGTAGAATAATGGGAGTTGTCACAGGGCACTCTCAACTACTGGCACATCTCAAACGCGTCGGAATAGCGGGAGGAGATGAATGTAGAGCATGTGAGGAGGAGAGCGAAACATTGGAACACTATTTGTGCCAATGCCCCGCCTTCTCACAAATAAGATCCTGATATCTTGGGGGTGACATCTTACCGGACATAAGCCGATTACGGCGAATATGCTGGAGGAAATTAAGGAACTTTGTGAGTGACACGGAGTTTGTCTAGACCTTTAGGTCAATATGTAATGGTTAAATTCAAAGGAGCGCACAACAAGCCTTCACTGGCTTAGGTGTATGTCGTATGGCATGGGCTGATATACCCCTCCAATCAACCTAACCTAACCTAACCTATTTGCAACTTCATTAGTCAAAGACGGCTATTGAGCATTTCCCCTAGTGGAATTGGTCACTGGAACATAACCCAGGCGAAAATTGATAAAATCAATATTTAAATGGCTAGGAAGTGGTCTAGAAAACACATATTGCTGTTATATTTTCCAACTACTGTTTTTTTTTCACTCACAGCGTTTAAAGCACAGCGGTGATATTGATCGTACCCTAATAAATGTTTTGCGAAATCCCAAGTTATATTAAATCTTTGGTTCAATTGTAAGTCGACATAAATAGACATAACACAATTATTGTGTACTTATAATTCAGTTGGAGAATATTTTGGGGACCATGAGAGTACTACAGCAATGCCCTTAATATTCTAATAACACAACAACACCCACGTACTTTTACTCAACATGTTGTTTAAATTTTAGTGCAATTGGTCTAGTAGTATGATTCTGATTGTCATTTCAAACCCACACGAAATGATTTAGATGAATTTAAAGAAAAGCCTAAAATTCCATCAAGGGATTTTGAATCAAACAAAATATTTAATTTCACACAGAAAATAAGTTTCCCAAAAGAAAAACGAGCACAAATTTACAATCTTTGAAAGTCCATTATTGAAATAGTCGATCAAATTGTATAAGTCGCAAAAAAATGGACCACAAACCAGGAATGTTTTCTTCTTGCTGTAATTTTTTTTTAAGATCAAACAATTATGAAAAAAGCTTTAAAATAACTTAAATTTCTCGAAAAAATAATTCAATTTTTGAAAAAATATATTTAATAAATAGAATTTAATTAGTCCAGCTCGAGTTCGGTTACTGAATATTTCAATTCAAATTAATAGTTTTTTTTATTATTTTTGTAAAGAAAGAAGTTTGAAGAAGCTAATAAAACTGGGTAATATAACTTTTCCCAGATAAACGAATCTCGTTTCAACCAATACTATTGGAAGAATTATAGAAAAATTGAAACTAATTAATCTTTAATTAAAAAAATTTAATAGTAAAATAGAAAATTTAATCAAAATATTTAAAAAATCAGCCACAAATCGAAAAATCGAAATAAATCTGTTTTATCAAAAAAAAAAAAATCAATATAAGAGAAAATCAAAATATCACTTAAAACAAATTCAATTATTCAGAAACTTGACAAAATTTATCATTTTAAAAATCAAACGAGAAAAATCGAAATTTAACTAATAAAAAAATCATCTATAACACGCTGTGTTACAAAAGTATCAACAGTAGACATAAAATTTCCAACAAAAAATTATTTTTACCTAGAGGACTTCAAACACTTATCAGCGACCAAAATTTCATAAATAAAGTTATCAAGCAGCTGGAAGCTCAACAATTTATCACAAGTTAAAAAACTCACAAAAAATAATTAAAATTTTTCAAAAAATTAGTTAATGCAGACCGTAAACAGGCTTGGACATGTCCTTGAGAAGGTAATAATAATCGACAACTTGTAATATGGAACTGCTACAGGGGCCATTTTAACACATCAGCTAAAGAAAATTATATTTAAGGTTAATCAATCAACCACAATGCAAGTTTCACACTACTGAGTTTCCCATCCCTGCTGTAGAGTGAGTTAAAAACTCACTTGCGCTTTTTAGAAAGTTATTTTGGCACACATGCAACTTGAACAAAAACATGTTTGCCTCTTAGCCGTTTGCACACTAATCCACTTTAAAGCCTTAATTATTATTTTAGCCAACGTAAGTTTCAACATCTCTAAATGCAATTTAGTTCGTAAATTAAAATTGATTTTGCAACTTTTCACAATTTTTGCCATTGTTTTTAGCGAAATCAAAGATCTTTGGCCAATTGGCGCATTACAAAATATTTTTCGAAAACAGTTGTTTTGTTCTCTTTGTTGACTATTCCCTCGGGAATTTCTGGATTTTTTTTTTTTGTTGCAAATTTTGTTACAAACTACCCAACAACTTTAAAGTGTCATTGAGTGGTTGTTATAAGTATGTGCTACACTTGTAACAGTCAACTACTGCAGCAGCAGCAGCAGCAGTGGCACCAATACAAACGACAAGAATTCTTACAATCGTCATAAAATCTTGTTCAAGTGCCTCTTTATTTTATTTCTATACTGGAAATTTATTTATTTTCTTATTTTTGTACTCTCCTTTATACGCTTATAAAGGCGAAGATATATATCAATATTCTGTCTGGATATTGCACTTGTCTTTATTTGCTTTATGATTATTAACATGTAAGAGCCTCAACATGGTTGAGGCATTAACAATAAGACACATTCACATTCTGTGGGAGAACTTTTTCAAGCAGTTGAAGTCAAAATAAAAAGAGGAATGAATATAAACCTCCTTTTTATGGGAAAAGAGATAAGCACAAAAGGTACTTATATTTTGAAATCAATAAAGTTTCTTATTTGAATCCGCGAAAAACACACACACAAGTGCACTAACACATATACAAACAAGGGGTGTGGCACAGACGCCGTTACGGAGTGTTGTATAGGCTGAACTTAAGAATGAAGTAAAAATGCATTTTGAAATATGACATTACTGGCATTTCTTTAGAACGAATTTTCGCTGAAACCTGGCGAACCTTAGCGATCTATTTTTTTTCCACTATTTTTTTTATTGTATCTTCATTAAACTGAACTAACAATAAGTATTCAAATCTTAAATATAAATATAATAATTAGGCCCAACCAGTGTCGGACATAAACTTAGTGATAATAATTAAAAATACATAAATGTCGTGTTAAGCACAAAATTATTTTCAAAAAGTTTCATCTGCGTTGCGTGTTAAGGCCGTAGTATCCCTCTTTTTTAAGCGGATGTGTCCAGGAAAGTTCAAGATATTTCGGGCAAGCGGATTCGGATGGGACTCGAGTTTTGTTAAATATTTGCCTGCATATATTGCAATTTCTGCAGTCACAAGTGGCATATTTAAATCACGATGTAAAATTGAATTTTTCATGTACCAAGGAGCCGATGTTATCAACCTTAAAATTTTGTTTTGCATTCGTTGTATTCTTTCTACATTGGAAGCTGAAGCAGTGCCCCATAGCTGAATTCCGTAACACCATATGGGTTTCAAAAGCGACTTGTATATTAAAAGTTTACAATCTAGACTGAGGGTAGAATTTCTACCAATCAGCCAATGTATCCGGGTCAATTTAAGCTTCATTTGTGTCAGCTTAGAGTCAATGTGGTGGTTCCATGTAAGCCGTCGGTCAAGGTGTATACCAAGGTATTTCACCTGTGAATGTTGAGGAACAACTTGATTGTTGATGAACACACTTTTGTTCATTTACTTTTATTCTCCATAAGTTCAACCACAGCTCCAACAGGTTAATATGTTCCTGAAGATATCGGGATGCCTCGTGAGGGTTTTCATGCATACTAAGGCAGGCTGTATCATCGGCAAATGTAGAAGTGAAGATATTACTGCTCAGAGGCATATCACAGGTAAAAATCAAGTACAATACTGGTCCCAGTATAGTCCCCTGTGGCACCCCAGATGAGATAGTTTCGGGCACACTCGTGAAGTCTCCTTCCACGAACTTCCGGGCAAGAATGTAACTTTCCAATAGATTCACAATGTTCATTGGTAGATATCTCCTCAATTTCAAAATCAGGCCCTCATGCCACACTTTATCAAATGCTTGAGAAACATCAATAAAGAGGGAAGAACAATACTTCTTTTCCTCAAATGTTCTTCTTATGAAATGAACCAATCTATGAGTTTGTTCAATTGTGCTATGCTGACTTCTAAACCCAAATTGATGGTCCGGTATGCACCCATTATCAGCTAGAATTGGAGACAATTTTGTCATGAGCAGTTTTTCGAAGAGCTTTGAAATTGTTGACAGCAAACTTATTGGCCTATATGACTCAGCCTTAGTAAGATCTTTGCCCGCCTTTGGAATCATTTTGACCATGGCAAGTTTCCAGCTGTGTGGATAATACTGCAATCGTAAAATGCCATTAAAAATAAATAACAGGATTCTAATAGCAATACGAGGCAAATTCATCAGCATCTTGTTACTAATTCCATCTATACCCGGGGCCTTCTTTGGGTTGGTTTCAGCAATTAGTTTTTGCACATCACGCATCTTAAACTTTATGGGTCGAGGGGGTAGAGCAACTACACTCGGCAAATCAACAGCACCAGTACATGAGTTTGGGGTAAATACATGTTTTAAATGCTCAGCAAATATGTTACCTTTTTCAGTATTGTTTCTTGCCCAACCTCCGGTAGAAGTGCGCAAGGGTGGTTTAGACTCAACGGTTGTTTTAAGTTTTTTAGCAGCGCGCCACAAGGAGTAATTAGATGCTGCTGTGACATCGAGACCTTCCAGATAGTTCTTAAGAGAAGCAGATTTTTCAGATGCAAGCAACCCTTGGAGTCGTTCTCTAAGTCTGATTTTATGTTGTGGTGATCTGTGCTGTTGCCATTCCCTTCTAGCTCTTCTTTTTTCACATACGAGACGTTCAATATCCGCAGAATAAATTCTATTAAACCCAGTCTGCGGATGGGAGGTAGTGGCATGTTTAGCAGCCTCTTTAATATTCTCAGTAAGATTGGCAATGTTAAGTTCAATATCATCGGGAGTTCTAAGCCTGATGTTTTCCGCACAATGACTACTAAGATATTTTTTGAACACCAGCCAGTTAACACGATTTATCATCTTCACATATGGGTGAGGTAAGTCACTTCTTAGTGGGCTACAAATTGTAACGATCGTGAGAGTGTGATCGGAGGAGAGATCATGTGAAGCTTCAACATGAGTTAAATCCCTAGGGATATTTTTCATGACGCCAAAATCTATAACATCCGGAATTTTTTGTATGTCAGTAGGCCAGTAAGTGGGCTCCCCGCTCGAAATGACATCCAAACCCATTTTTGAAATTGTGCTGAACAATGCTCGACCTCTAGGTGTAATAAGACGCGATCCCCAGAACGTATATTTTGCATTGTAGTCCCCAGCTGCTACGAAACAAGGTCCAAGAGTTTTGTAAAAATCCTCATATTGATCCTCAGTGATTGAAAATCTGGGAGGGGAGTAAATTGATGATATCACGAAATTTGTACAAAAATTTTCGATGCAAATATTTGTTGCCTGCAGATGGTCCTCACAAATGTTCTTAAGAATGTAGTGTTTGAGTCTTGACTTTATTAGAATTGCCGATCCTCCGCATGCTCTTCCTCTCGGGTCCTTTGTATCGTATAAGGTGTAGCCACTCATTTTAAATAGGCTTCTCGAAGTAAAATGAGTCTCAGATACCAACATTATATCAATATTCTTCACCGTGAGGAAGTGCTCAAGTTCGTTTCTATGTTGGCGAATGCCGTTTGCGTTCCAGAAACATAACTTTAACGTGTTCATGCTTGTTAACTAATGCTAGAAGCAGTGTGTTCTGCATTCGCAGCATTTCTTGCATCATACTAGTCATATTTGTTGTAAAGTTGTTTATAGTTTGCACCAAATTATCAATAGTATTTTCAAGGCGACTGAAATTAAAGCTTGAATTTGCATTTGTTGTATTAGTTGGTGGTGACACTTTTTGCATGGGAACGGAGTTGATCTTCACAGCGTCAGCATACGATACTTGTGTAGAGATTGGTTGGGTCATTACAGGATAAGTGGCGGAGTACGTATTTCCTATTTGCGCTGAGACTAATTTAGGCTTTTGACTCATAGCCTGTTTAACGAAAGAGTATACAGGACATCCCCTGTAGTTAGCAGTGTGATTACCTCCACAATTACTGCACTTCTTTTCCTTCTGGTCCTTCGACTTATTGCAAATAGCAGTATTGTGTAATTCACCGCACACAACACAAACAGTAGGTAATTTGCAGTAAGTTTTTGTGTGGCCATATTCTTGACAGTTATGGCACTGTACGGGTCCTGAGCGCTTGTGTGGTTCTTCAACTGTGATTTTCCGGTATAACAGATATTTTAAATTATAAATAGGATGTGTCTCATTTTTCTTCAGTTTAATATCATTTGGTTCCAGTTCTACGCGAAATAGGCGTCGATATCCCTGGATATCTTGGGAACCGAAGAGATCTTCGAAGAATTTGGGCTTCGCCCGCGCTTTACCACTGTGATATATCTGTCCATTCCGACAGGCACCTTAGGTTTCAGACTACTGTTGTCTGTAGTGATAACTTGGTTAAGTGATGAACACGAGCCCGGAGCGGATAATGGCGCTGACTTAAATAGAGATGAACTAGGCAATGTTAATGTTACCGAATCACTACTTGGCATTGGAGTAAGCGAAGTTGATCGCTCGCGAAAAATTGGCTTTGCCGTTAGAAAAAGACTATCATACGATTTTTTATTTTTATTGAGTGCATTAATATCAGAACTCACAGTAAAATAGGCATTTCTTCCGTTAGAACTCACTTCACAATTGTTTGTTTTTGAGGTACTCATGCAGAGTATTCCTCAGTCACTTTTTTGCGGTTGTTTTTTTTTTTTTTTTTGTTTCAGATTATATGAAAAATATTATTAGTGCAAGTTAAGCAAATTTCACAAAATCAATACTTATTACGAATCAGTACTTATTACGATTTTTTTTTTTGTATTTTTGTTTGTTTAGTATGTAAGAAAAAACTCCGCTAATACGTCCGTTCACTACGAAGGTTCAACAAGACTGGAGCGATCTATTTAAAAAACTTTTTCCGATGTTCAAATTTGCATATTAGATTCTTAGATTTCCCCCTTCTTCCCTTTATTCTATGTTGGGTAACCAAAAGCTGTAGAGAAAAAACTTAATAAAGAACAGATAAACCATAAGCAGCTCATAAAATGAACAAAATTCCAACAAAAATATTGAAAATATAAAAAAGGAAACGTGAGACTTCCTCTATTAAAATAATTAACTTAAATAACATACTTCCCTCTTGCAACAACATCTAAGAGGGTGGCTCAATAAGCCCACGACTTTTTGAATATCCCGCCTATTGACTGAAATGGCAACCAACACTGCTCCTATCAACAGCCATCCGTCAGTGGAACCCTGTCAAAATTTTAACAAGCTGCGTCCTTTATTTTGTTTTTGAGAGCCATTGACAGCTGACTACCGAGTGCATTGAGGAGAAAATGGAAAAAAATTAATTTGGTGTAATCATTAAGTATAATTTTTTGCAGAAAAAACAATCACGCAAACTCTGCTTGATTTATAATATGAGAACTCTGCACCATCATTAAAGTGTTTTACTGAAATTCGTAATGATCATACAAACACGGAAGATGCCAAACATTCTGGACGCCCAATTGAGGTCTCTACACCCGAAATAATTGAAACAATTCGCGATACGGTGTTGGTCGATCGGGGGTTGAAAGCGCAAGAGATTGTAGAAGTCAGTGGTATATCAGTATGGCTCAGTTGTTTCAATTTTGAATGAGCACTTTGGTATGAGAAATCATTAATCAAGACGGGTACAGCGTTGGCTCACAATAGACCACAAACGCAATAGTGCGTTTGCACCGTTGCGTAACCGTGCACAAAACGTGGATACACCACACCACACCAGACACCAAACTAGAGTCAAAACAGGAGGTTTCTCGGGGTAAATCGGCACCAAACAAGGCCAAGGTGGGTTTGTCAACGAATAGAGACAGTCATGTCGACCGTGTTCTTTTGGATGCACGTGGTGTAGTCAACATTGACCACCTTAAAACAATTAAGAAATGGGTCGGTTTAATGAGGATTTGAAATAAACGACCGGATTTGGCCAAGAATTATTTTAAGGCTTTTAAAAAGTTTTTAGCTGCAGAAGTTTCTTATAAATGACATAATTTTCCTCTTCGATAAACGGCTATATCACCTCACTTGAAAAGTTTTTAAGGCCTGCAAACCCTTTTAGAAAATTTTTTAGCTGCGGATATGCTTTTTTATCTCACAAGTAACATGAATGTTTGAATTATTTTTTCTCAAAACTTATTTGAATATAAAGCCTCTTTTAATTGTTAATACTTTCTATTAATTTTTTTAAGCAAACGCCAATATATACGAAATTAAATAATATTTAATTAGAGTTAATTTATTAGAAATAAAAATCTCATTCACTGCATCTTGTATGGCTAAAAATTTTCTATTTATAAAAAAAATTGTATCACAAACACAGAAAAAAATTATATTAATCCATTAAATTTTTTATTATTCCCTCCATAAAATTCGTCATCACAAGGAAAAAAAATTAATTTCATTTTAATTTTGTAAGAAAACTAAAAAGTGCACACCAGACGCGTAGCACATTTGAAATTGTTTTAATTAATGTCACACAACAACAACAAAAAACCGCAAAAGAAAATTGTTGTGGCAAAATGCTAATGTCAGCATTTAACCATTAACAACAACAAAAAAAACGACAAGAACAAAAATTGTATCTCAAGCAAAACATGAATTCAAAACCAAAATATTACACAGGAAATTACAATTTTCCTAAAAATAACAGAAAATAAAGCAAGAAAAAAAATTAAATGAAAATGAGCCATCGCCATCATCATCATCTGTATGAACTATTTCTGGAACAGAACTATTAAAGTCGGCAAACAACAGCAAAAGAAATGGAATGAAGAAAGAAAATGCAAGACATACAAATATTAAAATTTTAAATGGGTTGACTTTTAGCTGTAAGAGTATGTGTGTGCATGTGTGTGTGTGTTGCAGCTGGAGTTTATGCACTTTTGGTTTCTTATATTAATATTTCTTTTTAAACTTTTATCCTGTAAGACTTTTTACATGACAACAACAAGAACTTTCATTTATTTTCAAATATGTTGA